>JAQPPZ010017108.1:3731232-4974976 GCA_028583015.1 Wollemia nobilis
TCCTGTTGTAAATCCAAAAACTTTCTTTGGTAGACTAACAGACTGTAAATCTGGAAACTTTCCCTGCCCGTCCTGTAGTAAATCCAAAAACTTTCTCTATTTAGCCTCCTCATAATTAGGCTCCATTCCTAACAATCTCCCACTTGGAGACTAATTCCATTGCACCATGTTGCAACCAAGGACTAAAAAATTCTCATTATGGCCTCTTATTACTTAAGGCCAACTGAAATTGAGCAAAAGCTCAACTTTTCTCTTGACACCACTTTTGTAAGCATGTTAGCAGGATTTTGTGATGTGTGAACTTTTCCTAATTTCAAAGATTTATCTTCCACTACTGATCTAATGAAATGATACCTGAGTTTGATGTGTTTAGTTTTTGAATGGAATACCAAATTCTTTGCAAGGTGTATAGCAGTCTAGCTATCACTCCATAACCTATTATACTCTTGTTTCTTCCCCAGTTCTTCCATTAGTATTTTCAACCAAACCATCTCTTTGCTTGCTTCTGCAGTAGCAACATATTCAGCTTCAGTGGTTGAAAGAGAAACTACATGTTGGATTTTAGAAATCCAACTAACCACTCCTCCTATAGTAAATATGTAGCCAGTAGTGTTACTTCCACCATCAATATCACCTGCCATATCAGAATATAAAAAACCTTTCAAGCAAATATTAGAGCCTCCAAAATTCAAAGAATAATTTGAAGTTCCTCTCAAGTACCTGAGTATCTATTTTATCACTTGCCAATGTCCTTTTCCCGGATTACTCATAAATTTACTCACTACTCCCATTGCATGGGCAATGTCTGCTATTGTACAAACCATTGCATACATCAAGCTTCCAACCGCTGATGCATAGGGAACCTTAGCCATATGCTCTTGTTCCTTTTGTGTCTTGGGACACAAATCTTTGGTGAGTTTGAAATTCTTTGCCAATGAAGTAGCAACAGACTTTGCATTGTTCATGTTGAATCTCTTAAGCACTTTTTCAATGTATTCTGCTTGTGATAATTTTAGATTGTGACTCTCCTTGTCTCTTGTTATCCTCATACCAAGGATTTGTTTGGTTTCTCCCAAATCCTTCATGGCAAAGGATTTAGCCAACTTCTTCTTGAGCATGTTTATATCTTGCATATTTGTTCCTACAACCAACATGTCGTCCACATACAATAGCAAAATAACATAGTTACCATTTCCAGTTTGCTTAAAATATACACAATGATCACTTTGACATCTTTCAAACCTTTGATTAGCCATGAACTTATCAAATTTTAAATACCACTATCTAGGAGCTTGTTTTAACCCATACAAGCTCTTTTTTAGTTTACATACCCAATCCTCTTTACCTTTCACCTGAAAGCCTTCTGGTTGGTGCATATAAATTTCCTCCTCCAAATCACCATGAAGAAATGATGTCTTCACATCAAATTGCTCTAGATACAAATTTTTTGTAGCTAAAAGTCTCAAAATAGCTCTAATAGAGGTCATTTTTACAACTAGAGAAAAAATCTCATCAAAATAAATACCTTTTTTCTGAGCGAATCCCTTGACCACTAGTCTTTCTTTGTATCTCTTATGCCCTTCATTCTCCTCTTTAATCTTGTACACCCATTTATTGGTCAAAGCTCTTTTACCTTTGGGTAGCTCAACCAAATCCCAAGTTTGGTTGTGGAATAAAGAGTCAATTTCTTCATTCATTGCAAGCTCCTACTTATTCCTGGCATCCATCTATAATGCTTCCTGAAAAAATTCTAGCTCACCAACATCAGTTTATAAAACATAATCAAAGAAAAATTGAGGAATTCTACTTATCCTAGTAGATCATCTAACAACACTTTTTGGAGATTGAGGTGCTTGTTGCTGCTGTTGTACATTTTGATCTTCTACCACTTTTGGAGTTACATTTTCTATGTGTCCATCAAGGTCTATGTATTCAGTATTTTCCTCTTTTTGTTTCTTTCCCTGCAACCAATATTTATACAATTTTTTCATTAAACATGAGATCCCTACTTCTAATGAATTTTCGGTTATCACAATCCCATAATCTGTAACCCAAGCCATCAATATCATAACCAATAAAATAGCACTTTTTGGCCTTAGCATCTAACTTATTTATGTTCTCTTTGTCTATATGCATAAAAGCCTTACATCCAAATACCTTAAGGAAAGAATAATTTACTGGTTTACCTATCCAAAGCTCTTTCAGAATTCCTCCATCCAAGGCACTAGATGGTCCTCTATTAATCAGATATACTGCAGTGTCAACAACATGAGCCCATAAAAATAATGGTAAGCCTGCATGTATTCTCATTCTTCTAGCACGCTCCATGATGGTTCTATTCATTCTTTCTGCAACCCCATTTTCTTGAGGTGTTCTTGGAACTACCTTGATTCTTCTAATTCCATTTTAGAACAAAACACATCAAATTATCTACTGCAATATTCTCCACCATTATTCGAATTTAGACACTTTAACCTTTTTCTAGTTTCATTTTCAACTAATGCTTTCCAATTCTTGAAGGTATTAAAAACATCACTTTTATTCTTAATGCAATATATCCATGTTTTCCTTGTTGCATCATCAATAAAAATTACATAGTAAGAGGAACCTCCAAGAGAATTTACCTAAGCTGGGCTCCAAAAATCTGAGTGCACAATCTCCAATTTCTCTTTCTTCATTTCCTTGCCATCCTTGAGAAATCTAACTCTCTTTGCTTTACCATAAACACAATCCTCACATAATTCCAAATCAATATCTTTTAACTTAGGCAATAACTTTCTTGAATGTAAAATTTCCATCCCTTTTCCACTCATATGGCCAAGTCTTTGGTGCCACAAAGATGCAAACTCACCTGTAGAAACTAAATTCATGGAGTAGTGAGAAAAATTAGTAAGTAAATAAAGAGTACCCACCAATTTACCTCTAGCTACTATCAATGAACCTTTAGTAACTTTCCAAGCATTTTCTTTGAATGCAACCGTGTATCCTTCACCATCAAGCTTACTTGTCGATATAATATTTCACTTTAAATATGGTATGTGTCTCACCTATTTAAGATCCCATTGACATCAATTTGGGGATTTAATCAAAATATTTCCAATACCCACGATTTTACATGGTTGGTCATTTCCTAACAAAACCTGTCCATAATATCTAGAAACATAATCTATGAAGTATTCCTTATGTGAGGTAGTATGGAATGAAGCACCACTATCAATTACCCAATAATCACTATTTCTATCAAGAGATAAGATTAAAGCATCTTGTAGAATTTGTCCAGTAATATTGGCTTTTGAAGTGTTACCATTATTATCATTACCTTCATTTCCATCACCCATTCTTTGCCAACAGTCCTTGAGATGACCCTTTTTGCCACAGTGCCAACACTGTAGCTTTCCTTTTCCACGTGATTTGAATCTGCCTTTGGATTTGCCATGATGTAAACTCTTACCTCTTTCTCTTCCTCTTCCTCTATTCTCAACAGTTAAGGCGGTACTAGACGATTCTCTCATGGTTTTTCTTCTCATGTTCTCATTGAGTATCACACAAACCACATCATCAAATTCTAATTTATTTGAAATCAAAGCAGAATTACTTACCACCATTACCAAACTGTTCCAACTTTTTGAAAGAGAGCATAAGATTAATAAGGCCCTAATCTCATCATAAAAATCCAATCCTACTGAATGTAATTGATTAGTGACAGTATTAAATTCATTTAAATGATCCTACATAGATCCTCCTTCACTCATTTTCATGTTAAATAACCTTTTCATTAAGAATACCTTATTTGATGTTGATGGTTTCTTATACATCATTGCAAACTTATCCATGACTCCCTTAATAGTATTTTCATTGAAGATGTTGAAGACTATGGTGGCTCCCAAGCACAGCCTCACAGTACCCAATGTATTTCTATCAAGGAGACTCCACTCCTCATCATACATAGTTGAAGGTCTCTCTATTTCCCCCTCAAGAGGTAAGTAAAGATCCTTATGGTACAAGTAATCCTCCATCTGCATCTTCCATAATTGAAAGTTCTAGCCATTGAATTTTTCAACTCTAAACCTCCTTTCTTCCGCCATTGCTCCCACTTGATCCATAAATTATCCTTCTGTCAAGTGCACCCAACAAAACAAATGCTATGATACCACTTGTTAGAGTAAATCACTATATAAAATATAGAAAAACAATTATAGTGTTTCAAACTTTAACAACAGAATTAACAAAATAAGACAAACACACAATAGAAGAGACAACGATTTTAACGTGGTTCACCCAATGTGGGTTACATCCACCAAGAATTTTTAGTCCTTTCTTTCTCAATCCAAGCAATAGAGGGTTACAACCTACAGTAAACATCTGCTGTAATTTCCTCTCTATATTTACAAGGAATCAACACAGTAATTTTCATTGTATACTCTGTTTTTCCTCACAACTATATATAAGAAAAAAATAGAAAAAAATTGCTTTTATTAATACATTCCAAGATTAACACTGAGTTCCCAACACCTAGTTTTGGGATAAAAACAAAAAAACTTTTCCTGGTTGTCCTGTTGTAAATCTGGAAACTTTCTCTGATAGACTAACAGACTGTAAATCTAGAAACTTTCCCTACCTGTCCTGCAGTAAATCTAGAAACTTTCTCTGTTTAGCCTCCCCATAATTAGGCTTCATTCCTAACATGTTTTGTTTTTATTTGTTTCTTGAAAATATTGTGAATTCTAACATGGTATCAAAGTGAGTGTGGAGCTACATTGCTTGGTCATGCAAAAATATGATTCAATACCTTTGAATTTTATTTCAAATGTTAGGATGGGTTTATGCAATTTTATTTATGATTCTATCTTTAGAATCATCTACTTAAATAAATGTTGGGAAAAACCTATTTTTTATTCTAAACTTATCTATTGAAAAATAGTTCTTCTAGCTTCCATTGGATCAAAATCTTCCCACCAAAATTTAAAATTTACAAAATGGCATTTTCCTCCTTGGGGATTTTTCTTGGTGCCCCTTGGCTTTGGAGTGCATTTTTTTCTTCTTCATAGATATGGTACATGCCTCAATTCATCTTGCAAGGTGACTATTATGGCTAAGGGGATGGGGACAAAGAAACTTTGCTACTAATATGAGTTCAAATTATGGGATGGTTGCACTCTGGTCATCCATGTTCATGCATAAAAGTTGAATTACATTTTTCCTTGCTAATTCCCCACCTAACTATTGGTATGTTGTAGTGGTTTAGTTCATCCATTGAAATATGGAGGGCATGAGATAAACTCATGCCCATAATCGATGCAAGTGTTTAATTTGTTGGTTATCTACATGAGGTTAGGACCCCTTAGCATAGTTGCATGTCATGTACTATTGTACAATTAGATATTTTAATAGATGTTAGGTTCATGGTTCAAATCATAGGTGCCATATTTTTTATGCTTAATAATGTAAAGGAGTCTTATTTATGGTATATGGTCTCTCTTCCCAACTGTAATATTAGATATTTGGCTAAGGAATCACATTTAGCACTAGAGATACCTTAGTTTGAATCCCTCTAATACCTTCAAATTCCTTTTCAAGTATCCTAGATATTCATACCCTTGTGGTAGCCAACATGACAAACTATCATGCCATGTCTTCCTAATTTTTGCATATTTAACATGGCTCATCCAATCAATAATTTTTTTTTTTTTGGGGGTCTATTAGGGAGAATATTTTGGAGGCCATAACTTTTACATATGGAAGCATTTTGAGCTCTATGAATTGGTGGTATTATTTCATGTATTTGCTATGGTGTTAGGGATTATATTGTGTAATATGGACCATTAATACCTAATAACTTGTCTTAATAGGTGAAGATACTATGTTTGGTCAACTCAAATGATCATCTACTATGAATTAGGATCCCATGGTACATATTTAAAGAGTATAAATAAACTATTCTTGATGTTGAATCTCAACACTAAAAGGTAGAAGATGTTTTTTGTTCTTTTTCTTGTTGATTGAACCATAGTTGCACTTCCACATCAAAGAGAAGAGTGACCCTGTCAATGTAAGATTAAAAGTATATATATATAGAAAGGTAAATACTACTAAAGTGAGTCACATGTAATTGGATACTTCTCTTAAATTAGCTAAGTTTGATAACATTGAGGACTATATTATGAGATTCAAGTCATTGAGGGTAGATATTGAATCTTTTGGAGGCAAAAAAAAGATAATGTAGATTGTATAAAGATTTTCATTAGAGTGTTGTGAAATATTATCTATGGACAGTGTTTGTTTATGGTACCTATGGGTACCCCAATCTATTTTGTCATTATTTTTCTTTTTATATAATATTTTAGTAAATGTTTTAATTTTGTTAGTTTTTTTTAAATATTATGAATTTAAACACAACCAATCAACTAACATTGTGGGTCTAACCATGGAGAAGTACCACTTGGTAGTTTATATTTATGTTTTATAGGATCCATTAGTAGCAGTCACCATGAGCATAATCAAACTTGGAAGGCAACAAATCAAGTGAGTGCTAGTAAACTAGGGTATGGATATGTGGTCCAAAGTTTATAAGATAGCCTCAAGGATTTACATAGATGTATGGATGTTATAGAGTATATACATTAAGGTATCTAATAGTTATATAGGAGGATATAACTTCTATGACACTTATGATGATATTTTATCAGACAATATATTATGGAGTACTATAGCTATTCATAGGTTAGATTCTCCTCATTGCATTCCTTTTTATAAGAGGTCCCAATCATGGAATTATATTCATTCATGTCACTCAAAGGGTACCATTGGGATGCTGCCATCTCAAGGAGGTGATAGAGGTGGGCATATACTAGTTATTATGTTTAATATGTCATTTGTACTAATGTTGACCTAGTTTTGTATATTGTATATGTATATATCTATTATTAATATAATGATTTTTTTTATATAATATTCTCTTGTTATGATATGATGTTAATGAATTATAGTTATATAAATTTTTTAAATAATATAGCTGGAAAACATAATCTATAATGCATGCAACTAGATAAATTATTAGTAATAAAATGAATTATAGTATGGTTAAGTTTTATTTAATCTAGAATGCACACAACTAGATAAATTATGAAACAAAGACAACATACTCAATCATACAACAAAAAGTCCTTAAATGAGATGCCTAGAAATACAAATATTTTGAAATAACCCATGTTTTAAATTTTTTTATGGTAAATAATATGACAAATCTACCTTAAAAAGTAATTAAGGACTTATGGTTGCAAGAGGTTAAAGTTGCAAGAGATTAAAATATTTTGCCTTAAGTTGAAACCCAAGGACTTTGGATATCGATAGTTATTCCTGAAAAGAGGAATTTTGTTTACAAATAATTTATGTACAAATTTAAATTTTATATATACCCAATGTGATTTTCAATATACAAAATGTTAAGCTATACAAAAGATAACTTTTGATATATAAAATATTTTGATATAGATATAAAAGAGCTTTTTTTTTAACTTACCTATTCCTAGAAGGACTTTAGTTTTTCTTTAAATAGATACTTAAGGACTTCTACTATGCCATATAAGACTTTAAATTTACCTTAAACAAATGCTTAAGGACTTCTTCTATGCCATATAGAACTTTTGATTTACCTTAAAATATGTTTAAGGAATTTTTTGTCCTGTATGGGACTTTAGATTTTGTATTACCTTCAATAAATGCTTAAGGATTTTTATTGTACCAAATTAAACATTTGATAATATATAATATAAAATATTGATGATTCAATAAGGACATTAGATTTGTTATTTTATGTTCATTGAATAATTCTATAGACTTGGTTGTGCCATGTAGGAATTTAAGATTTTTTTATTTTATTTTGAAAAATTCAAACTAATATGTACAATATTTAACCAGAATAAATCATTGTTGTGCTTTAAGAAGATGAAAATTAAGCTAAGCATGATTTTATTTTGTGTGTAATTTTATAGAAATGTGTGTGTGTTATGTTTGATGGATAGTATGGATAAGATAAATATAAGTTGATGGATCTACATATGACACAATGTGTTTATGATAACTTATGGGGATATTAGCTATCCCAATCCATGCATGTATTTTATATGGTTTTTTTGAGACTGTATAGGTATTTAAATGTACATATTGAGGGAAATCTACATTTTGGTGGTCCCACATAGGTTCTTAAATGCTTTCCTATTCAATTCACCTTATATTTTTTAAGATTACAAAATTAATTTAGAGAAGATAAGAGGATGAAGTTACATTTCCCCGTGTTTATATGTAAATTTTATGGTTTTGGTGATCCTACATAGGTGTTTAAATTCTTTTCTATTGAAGACACTATATATTTTCCATGGGCATAAAACAATTTAAATGAAATGGCTAAGAGGATATTGTTATCCCCAAATCCAAAGGGTAATTAAAGCTAGTAAAATATTAGTTGGATCAGATAAGAGATAGTATAATTATAAAATGGCTTTAAATTTGTAATGAAAGATATGATACTAGGTATCATGAAGATTTTAACATTTCCTATCATTAGAGTGATACTATTTTAATCATTATAAATCAATTGAACATTATTTTCATTTTTGATTGTAAATGTATGAATTAAAAAATATATATTAATATGATAAAAGGTTTGAATTTGACAAGAAGAAGCTTGATAAGAGCTAGCATTTACTATTGTAGAGGGGGAAAACTACCTAGCCGCATACAATTCTTGACTAGAACCACTAGTATCTGAGGTGACCATGGGGGTGTGTTATATTATCTACACTTAGGGGCTTGGGGACCAAAGGGTTCAATAGGAATAGTTTAAGGACTCACTCCAAGTCCAAGGTGGAATTGTTTGATGTGTATATTAAGAAAAAACCTTAATTTAACCTTTCTAAAATCTAAGTTAAGAAAATGAAAGAACAATGCAAGCAAAAAAATATTAACCCTAGTATGATTCTATATTTTCAATGATAACTAAAACCCTAACTTGCAATAAAATAAATCTCTTTATTTTGCACAAGGATTTTAGAGAATACACAAACAAAACTAACCCTAGTATGCAAAGTATATGATTTTAATCTTTAAAATGCCTAGAATATGATTAAATATTTCCCCCTTAATTTATGATCTAGGTTTTAAAATAGAAATAGAAAAAAACAACAAACAACCTAAGAGATTAACTTAGAGAACTTATATAATATGATGGTTAACCTTAGCTTTTAACTGGCGTCCAGATGTATCCAATAGATTTAAATCCTATAAAATAGCTTCACAAAATCCTAGAAAATTTAATTAACATATGGGGACCTGCTTTGGCTATTGTAAAACTAAGCTTGGAGGTACAATAGTCAAGTCCTCTTGGTACTTTTAACTAACCATTCAAAAGCAAAAGTGATTGTTGACCATTTTAGAAACAAACAAGATAAAATGCAACAAAATGAAACAGTGCAAAAAATAAAATACAAATAACAATGTTATGGCCTAAATGGAACATGCAAGTGAAAATGAGGGTTCGAGAGTGAAACCTTACCCCAAGCCTAGAAAGACTAAAATAATACCTCATAAGAGGTGACCATTATTTTACATTATACTAAAATTGTGCTTGTACGAAAGGGGTATGATTTTGTAACAAAAGTACAAAAATGATAGATGGATACAAATGTAAATAAAAAATGTAGAATAAATAATTTTAGAAATATCAAATTGTAAGAATAAACCTAGTGGTAGTGAAAGAATAGATAAAAGGATGAAGACCTCCCTGAAATGGTGGATTCCTTCTGAAGGCTCCCACACATATCCATAGAGAGTAGTAAATCAAAAATAGAGCAACAATAGAACTTGATCTTATTAGAATACAATCACCCTTTAGAACTTAGGATCACATGGAAAACTTGTAGTTCTTCTCTTGTCAAAAGCTTACGTAAAAACTTCTTCTAGGATAAAAGAGGACCCAAACCCTCTATTTATAAGAGGTTTGGAGGGTAAAAAGGGTAGAAAAAATGAAAAAGACAACTTAGGGGAGGATCAATGTCCTAAGGGTTGGCCCAAATATAAGGTTTCCTAAGAGAAAACCCTAACTTGCCAAAATCGTATCCTATAAGGAGTGACCAAAATTTTGGAAAAGCTAGGGAAAAAAGGAGAAACAAGGGGAAAGGAGGCCCAAACTTATTCTTAGACAAGTTTGAGGACCTTATCAAGAGTTCTAAGGAAAATGACTCACTTGGGTGGGCCATTTTTCCATGTTCACATTTTTCCCCCTCTTTGATGCATTTATGGCCTAATAAATACGTCAAAGAAAGATGTAGACACCTATGGGTGAATAAAAACAAACAAAAAAGGGGTGGCTAGTTCAAAAGAAATGGGTGGTACAAAAATGGTGTTATTTTAGACACTTGAATATTTTACATGCAAAATAGGGTATTAGAGACATTAATACCTCTTAGGCTAGGGTGCCCCCTCAAGTTTTGAAAGGAATGCCAAAATAATAATGAAACTTGAAATGAATGACTCAGGGAAAAACATAGTAGAAAATAGTGAAGAAAAGTACCAAAAAATATAGAGAAATAAAAAATGAAGAATAAAAGGAAAAAGGGTAAAAACCTTAATTCATTTTCACTGCACAAAGAAGAGAAGAAGAGATTTGTATAAAAAATATAAATGGCACTACCCACACACCGTTCAACCATTGCAAGGGGTGATGCTAGTGTAGTAGTGGAGCGAGCATGGGTAAGGACTAAAATTATTCCTCTAGACTAGGCTAGATTAGTATTTTTAGTGTATTTTAGAATTTTTGTCTCTTGGAAGAAATCATTGTGCACAACCCCAACACAATTTTGAGAGTCAACCGTAATTTTTGCTAGTTCATCATGACAATAAAAATCATGCCCTAAAAATGTAAGGCATGATTTCACAAAATCATGCCTCACAAGTATAGGGCATGATTTTGGAAGAAGAAGAAAAAAGGAAAAATTGCACCCTAGGAGGATAGGGCACGATTTTGCAAAGAGAGAACAAAGAACAAAAGAGAAAAACAAAGAAGAAATATAAAGATAATTCTAAGACAAGTAGAATTAGGTGCTTAGATGTTGCTATTTGTTGTTTTTTAATGAATTTAGGTTACGTTTACATTTTGATTATATTTTTTAAATTTTTTTGTTATGCAAAACTAATTAAAATTATGTTATGTTTTTTGTTGCAACATGACGTACTCAAGAGTTGAGAGTGGTGATTGATTTCCTTTGAGGATGAACTAGAGGGTATCTCATAGGTATAGAGGTACACTATAGAGGTAGTTGGGATACATCACCTGGTAGATATTCTCTAGGTTGAGGTAGAAAGAGCACTACTGATAGCACTAGTGAAGAGGTGGTATCTAGATTCATTGACCTTCTGATTACCAATAGGGGAGATGACAATTATACTAGAGGATGTGTAGCACATATTATGCATCCCCATCAAGTGGAGGATAGTTTATAGATCCCAAGGGTAGTAGGAAATACTATAGATACTATCAAGGGACTAGGTCCACTAGGTCCAAAAGAGTCAAATTTCAATTGATGAGTTGGTGGTATGCTATGGTATCGATGCTTTGATGACCATGTTCTATGGGGTGCTGACGAGATTCCTAGTATGCCATATGAGTAGGTGATATCTACAATGGGAACTGGTGGAAGTAGTGACAGACATACAGGACCGATGGGTGTGATTTTCATGGGTTTTGTATGTGTTGGCATGATTGTACAAGATATTATACAATGTTGTGTACAAAGGGTATATAGAGCTAGTATGTGCAACTTTCCTCTTGGTGTGGTGTTGGGAGAACATAGTAGGTAGCATATTGTACATACTACTAGGGACATTTCCCAACCTTGAGTGACCAATAGCATACAAATGGTCTAGGATATTCGAGCGAGTCTAGAGGACATATGCTAGGAACTTGCCACTAGGGAGGTAGGTGGTAGATGAGCTACGAGAGTAGAGGATCATCTAGAAATTGTGGTGTCTATACCTAGGATGGATATAATATGTAGAGGAGTTGGCTTGGATGAGGAATTTTAGGTGGGTCTCTATAGAGAGGGGAAATCTAGAGCTCTTTAGGTTTGATCGAGTCCAATGGTAGTTTGGTATCTTCCATGAGATAACAAATTTGGGAAACTACTAGTATAGGATGGTATGGAGGGACCCATTAGGAGTTAGATAAGATCCTAATTTGAAGAGGTAGGTGGATAGAGGAGGACCTAGATAATCCACTTTATGTGGATCCAAGGGTGGATATCAGAATAACTCTCAGGTACTAGAGATGATACATGGGTATTATGCTCCCAAGGATATTCCCACTAGTGTTGGTGTAAAGATACTAGGTTATGAGCTAGTAGGTGTAGCTAGCACTTCCAAAGGCCACTTGACACACCATGAAATAGGAGAAAAAGGGCACAATCCCACTAAGACTATCCTAGGCACAAGTTTGGGTGGAGATAGTGATGACCATGAGGGGGAAAATAACCATATTTACCTTAAGGGAAGGGGGTACTATAGGAGGTGCCCCATGATGATTGGTTCTAGGTCAAGTAGAGCAACTAAAGAGACATCTACATTAATGATAGTTGGGTCATGTAGGACCATAGGCTAGGGGGACCCAACAAGGGAGATACAGGTGCTACAATCCTTGATAATGGCCATGTAGAGAGAGATGGACGTACTCTAAGAGGATAGGTCTAAGAGGATAAAGGGGCTATGAAGTTCCTTGAGCATGATACTAATAGAGTGAGATGCAATATGGGATAAGGTATATCACCTCAATAGAGAGTTAAGCTAGTTGGACCAAGAGAAGTAATAGGCTTGGATGGAGGGTATGGCTATAGTTACAAGCAGTCAACCAAGCAAGTCAATCCTCATTCTACAGGAGTAGTTGTAGAGGGTAGAGGAGACATGGGAGGTGTTGGTACAAAGGGGGACCTACTAGACTCTATACTTTCAAACAGTGGTAGTGAATCAAAGAGTACCTCCACAAACCTCCCTTCAGATAGAGTCACTCACGATCCAAGTCATAGATAGTTTCATAGTACATGAACATGCCTCCATAAGGACCACATCCAATGGGTAGGTAGAGGAGATAGGATCCTAGATCTAGGATATGATTAGGGTAACATACCAATTTTGAGTGTGGCATGCATCCTTAGGGAGGGTATAGTGTGTCAGGCTTAGAATGTGGCACACTAACTAAACAAACCTATGTACCTTTTCTATCTTGAGTAATACCATATTTCTTTAATTAAAATATGTGCACTTATGTGATTGTTGTTATTTCAATGTATTTTTATGTTTGATTATGCATGAATGAATGAAACTTAACTTATGGAATGCATGAATGGACTAAGATAATGTGATATATGAGGAAGTGAAGCTTAAATAAATAAGTGAAAATGCATGGATGTATGGATAAATGCAAGAAACAAAGGATTGGAAGAAAAAGGAAAATAAAAATGAGAAAAATAAAATGCTAGCCAAAGTCGCACCCCATAAAGACAAGCTATAATTTTGGCATAGAGCGAAGTCACACCTCGTAGATATAGGGCACAATTTTTGAAAAGAGAAAATAAAAATAAGAAAAGGAGGAAAAGAATAAAGAAATAATGAGAAGAAGAAATAGAAGATGAAGGTCAACAAAGCAAAAAGGTGCTTGGAAGATGATGTTTGAATCAGTGTAGATCATGAAAGATCAATGTGATCAAATGATCATAGACCAAGCGAATACAAAACAAATGGAATTGAAGGCTATAAGAATATATGCTCAAAAATGACTAAGATATAGGTTACCCCTCATGAGTGGCCATGAATCTATCCTGTAAGGATTTTGTGCTCATAAATATGGTCAAATATGGAGTGATACCCACTATGGGTGTGGTTCTCCCTATTGCTAGAAATGAAGAGGTACTGGCTAGGATGTATGGTTGTAAATGGTCAAGATGGAGGTTGCTCCTTGTGTGTGGTAATGTAGCTATATTATATGGCGTAAAATATGAGATTGATTTTTCCAAAATGAGTACCACCCGTTAGGGGAGTGGTGTGCGCAAAATAGTAATCAACAAAGTGAAGCATAAGATGAGTGTGTGCGTGTGTTGGAAGAAGATAGATGAAATCAAGAAGTAAAAGGTAAAATATAGTGTGTGTTCATCCCTAGTTAAATATCAAGAGCTAAGAGGTATTCGTAAGATATTTAGTGGTCGTATGAGTACCATAAATGATATTCATGTGGTATCTATCATATCCCATGAGGACCCCTTAACATGTGAAAGATCAAAGAGAAGAGGTGAGCAAAAAGCAAAAGCAAAAGTGAAAGCAAATAGAAGAAGGAACATACATCCTTTGTCTTGGGGAGGATAAGAAATGACTAAAAATTTCAAGGATAAATGACATACAATAGAATAAGAACTATATCCCTCAACTTGGAGAGAAATTTTATGATCATTTTAAAATTTCAAGGTCAAGGAATATAAAAGAAGAAAAAGAGAAGAAGAAGAGATGAAAAAAATGAAAATATTAAAATGTATAGATATGAGCCCTAGGTTGGGAATTCGCTAGGTATCAAAGCCCTAGTATAAGTGCAATGGATGTGATTTACGACCTAAATAGGTGTCATCACTTGCCATCCTTACAAAATCCCAAAAATCTATATGATCATGCAATCATGCAAATATTATCACACAACAATGAAATTATATGATAAGAAAAATGTAAAGTGGAATAGAATTTCAAGAAAACCATGCATTATATGATAGGACGTCAAGCATTATGAACAATAAAAACAAATCCAGTATGAAAACTAAGCTAAATGTAAAATGAAAATGTAGAGTACCAAGTTATGCATAGTGTCTCTTTAGATGCATTATGTCCATTGGTTATTTAAGTTCTTTACCATCCATGGGGTAACCAACTTAGGGTGCACCAAAGTTACCACATTGAAAAACATAATGCCAGTGGGATATGATAGTCCCTCATCCTCATCACTCCACTCTAAGCCTTAATCATCTAAATATTTAGCATAAGTAGTAAGGTGATCATCATTATCAAATGGTAAAGGTTGGTTTTTACTAGGGATGTAGCCTATGCCACATATACTAGGCCAAAGCTCAACTTCCAAAGGCTCTTGAATATCTTTCAATGGTGGACCCAAAAATTTACCTATATATCACATGATAGATAGGATTTTATTGGGAAGTGGGTAATCATTGGATTGGTAACAATGAGAAAAATAATGCTCTATAAGAAGAGGGCTTATACCACAAATACTTTCAAGGGAGACTCCTATGAAGATAAAGGTTTGCATGCCAATGTGTATGAATTCACCCTTGTTATAGGGTAAACCCATAGTCCTCGATGAAGGTGATATCTTGACAAGATCCAAAAGAGGTTCTTGAAGAAAATGATTGATTTGATCTTCTGATGAAACATTGATTAGCAATTTCTTACTCACCTTTAGATTTTCAAGTTGCTTGGTGATGTGATATGAAGAAATTGATGGACATAAATTGAGATTAGATTGAGCTTTCTCAACCATTGAATAATATTAAAATGGATGAGGATCACCTAGAATTGTGATAAGTTGATCTTTGAATTTAAACTTCAAATATTGATGAAAGGTAGAAGGGACAACCCTCATAACATGAATCCAAGGGTGTCCAATGAGAAGATTAAAATATGCAATATAAGACACCACATAGAACAGGATATCTAAGATCTTAGGTCCAAACCTAAGGGGGAGGGATATAATTCCACAAGCCTCTTGGAACTCATTATTGAAAGCCTTGGTGATGATATTGGATTTAGTTAAATATTCCTCTTTTAATCCAAAATTTTGGAAAAATTGATGTGCATAGATTGAGGGAAGAACCATTATCAATAAAAATCCAATTAATAAATGTTTCCCCAAAAACATAGTGATTTAAAGGGAAGAATCCCCTTGTAATTTTGAGGAAGGAATAACATCATCCAAAAATGTGATATGATGTATCCCAAGGAAACCTACAACATCAACTATAGCACTAGGGGAAAGTGAAATATCTTGAGGAATTGTTAGAACCTTGTGGTTCTAATATTTTTTTTTTTAAATTGGAGAAAATATGCTCTACTAGGGTTTGATGAGGAAAGCTGATATTCTAGGGTTTGAATCTGCTATCATTTGTAAATTTGGCTACTTTGGTTTTGGATACTGATATTACCACCAATTCGGTGATAACTCTTCTTTTTTATGGCTTCACCATCCACAAATATAATGGGTGTTACAGATAGTGGAACTCATGGAACTAAAGCAAGCTCAAAAGTTTATTTTGAAAGTGGTGGATGAGGTAATGATTCTTCTCTATATGTTGTGCTTTCTCTTGATGTTGTTTATCTAGTTTTAAAATGGTATGAGAATCATTATCTTATATCTTATTTAATTGGTCAAATCTCATCATAAGAATATTTTCAAAATTGGCTAAAAATTCACTGGGAAGCTTATGGCATTGTGGTTGTGGGTATTTGCAATCTTACTAAGGTTTTTTTTTTGCTTTCCTTTAAAGAACCCTCACAAGTGCAAACTATGGTTGCTAAGTCAATTGTTGGTTTCTTCACAATACTTTGATGGTCGTCTCTCCTTGGACTCCTTCTTTTCAAGTTTTAGATCAAGTTGACTTATAATTCCCAATTTGGCTTGAACTCCCTAGTCTTCCACTATACATATGGGAGTTTATTGATGATATTGTTAAAACCATTGGTTGGGTGGTCTTTCGGTAACAAGAGTGATTCTTCTCAGCATGGACTAATAAGAGAATCTATGTTGAGGTTGAACTCACATAAGATCTTAGAGAATTTGTGGACATTCAGGTTGGAATAGATCATTTAATGCAAAAAATTATTTACTATAATTTACCTAATACTTGTTTTGGTACCAATCCACCATGCATCATATCAAGTATTGTTTGTTGGTTGCTCGAAAACCTTTGGTAGTTTCTCCTACTCCTCAAACTACACCTGCACCTTCCAAACCCTCTATTGAGGGTGATTGGATTATATTTTCTAATACGAATGGGGTGACCAATCCTAATTTGATCCTTTCTAATGGAGATAAGGTTGGGAAGCCACCATCTCAACCTCCTATTATTCCTGTTTACCCTATTTTGGCTCCTCAAGCTCCACCTGCTAAGAAACCTCTTGAGCATAAATCAACCTCAGAAGAAGAGAATTTACTAATAATACCTCCACCCTCCAGGTGTTCAAGTAGTCCATATAGAGATGGATCACCATCATCAAGGGGAAGCCAAGAGGCTAAGAATCATCTTTCGATTGTTGGTGATATATTTCAACCTTCTTAGACCTCTTTATTTAATAGGTTTTTAGTACTAGTTGACAATGTGAGTAGTCCCTCATTTTTTGGTGATTTAATTCAACCTTCTTAGAATTCTATATTTAATAATACTTCGATATTGGTTGATAGTTGGGGCATCCCTATGGGATATGGCTCCATGGATATTCCTCCTCCATGAATTTCCTTTTGTGGAATGTTCGAGGACTTACAGAGTCCTCAATAAAATTTTCTATTTGATCTTCCCTGCAAAGTATTGGCCATGTTGATATTATTTGTTTACAAGAAGTTAATATTTCTGGTTTTTTGTTAGATGTTTCTCTCAAATGTATTTCAGGTTTTTTATGCACTTCACTACTCACCATGAAGATGTTCGGGGTGGTGCTTCTATTTATATCTCCTCCAAACTTGAGGATTGTTTGCTTGGATCTAGCGAGGATTCTTCTCATCATGTGGTCTATATGTTTTTGAATATTAATGGAAACACCATGGGCTTTGCCAACATTTATACACCTAATGATGGGCCTAGTCACTCTGCCATTTGGTGGTACATGGTTGATAACCTATCGATGACATATTGGATTTTTTGTGGTGATTTTAATATGGTTGAACATGCTGAAGATAAATTTGGTTGCCTCCTGATATGCTAATGTGCTGGAGAGAATGAGGCTTCATTTTTTCTTAAATGCATATGGGGTCTTTTTTTATCCTATTTTTTGTCAACGTAATTTTATGCCCCCACCCTGGTTCACATGGTCAAATTTTTGTGTAGGTAATGATAGAGTTTGCAATCACATTGGTCAAGTTATGATGTCAAAGCAACAATTTTTTTCCTCCTTCATTAATAACAAAATTGTGACATTCTGGGATCAATTCTTATTATCAAATAATTTTCCCATATCCTTTCATATTGAGTGGAGTGGTCACCAATTTAATTTTTCATGCAAGCAATTTTATTTGAATACTTCTTTATTGTAACACCTTAGCACCATTGTTGCGATTGAGAAAACCTAGAATTTATTACCTTGGCCTCCTCTATCATTTGGATTTCTTGGTTGAATGAATAAATTACCCATACTACATCTTTCATGCGATATTTGGGAAAATAGGTGGCACATGTAAAAAAATATGCTCATTTGGTTGTTACAAAAGAGTATCAATGAAATTTTCGATTGCTATAAAATGATCTATATGATCGACAGTTACAAACCAGGGTTTCTGGTCTTCACCACCAGCTTATAGTCCATTAATGACATTAATATAGGGGGTATAATATTCGGGATCATCTGTACTAGCTGAGGGTTGGTGATTGCCCATACAAAGCCTTTTTCAAGCCTCTTCATTCCAAGCAGGCCAAGGTTCATATCAAGGCTATTCAAGTCTCTTAATTCCAGGTAGGCCAAGATTCATATAAAGGCTATTCAAGTCTCTCATGGTAGGCTAAATTCTCTTCATGATATTGCTTTAACCTTTATGTATCATTATAAGCTTATTTTCAAGCTCAACAAGATTCTCTAGAACTTCAAATAGTGCTCCAACAGTATCTTGATGTTGTTCCTACTAGGTTGTCTGCTTATGAAAAACTTCTTTGGGAGGCTCATATTTCACTTTATGAGATTCATAATGCTCTTATGACTATGTTCTATGAAAATTACCTTGGTATTTATGGCTTTCCATGTGAATTTTATAAAGCCACTTGAAATTTTACAAGGTTCGATCTGCTCAATGTCTACAATGAAGTGTTAGCCAATAATTCTCTGGGTAATATTATCAATTGTGGAAACATTAAATTTATTCCTAAAGTAGGTACTCCTGAGCTTATCACCGGTTGGTGACCTATTAATTTGCTTAATGTCTCTTACAATATTTTGGCTAAATCTTTAGCTCTCTGTAATCACAACATTCTCCCTGTGATTATCAGACTAAAGCAAACGAGCTTCATTAAAGGGTGTTATATCTTGGATACTCTTATTATTATCTCAGAAGGTTTAGAATGGGCACATATCTCTGGAAAAAAGCTCATTTTCCTTAAACTAGACTTTGAGAAAGCTTATGATCATATTGAGTGGCCTTTCATTCTTGCCATGCTCCAAGCTCTCAAATTTGGCCTCTTTTTTTATCAAGGCTATCAGTATGTTGTTTGTTGATGCTTTAGCTTGTATTACTATTAATAGACTTAGATCGTAGGATTTTGGTTTATTTTATTCCATTTTCCAAGGCTATCCTTTGGCACCCTCACTTTACATCCTTATTACTAAAGCTTTTGGTTATCTTCTTGCCAATCAAGCATCTAAGGGTTTGATCAAAGGTATTATTTTTCCTGATATGTCCACCCAAATTATTAATGGGCACTTTACATATGACTATTTTCTCACTATCAATGAGGACGAGGTTTCAGTTTCAACTACTTTGGTTTGTTTGGACACTTTTTGTAAGGCCTCAAGATCCAACATCAAATGGTCTAATTCCCTTTGTTTTCACCTTGCTTCTTCTTCTATTCCTGGTTGGCCTAGGTATTTTTCATGGCATTGGCTTCAAAGGGGTGAGTGTTTTAAGTTCTTAAGAATCCCATTTGCTTTTGACAACTCACCCTCTGAACTTTGGTAGTATGTGTATCGCTCCAAATTTTTCACACCCTTACCTTCAGGCTATAGGATCCGTGCCCGAAAGGGGGATGTGAAAAGGATGGCGCGGTACCTCGGACTGAGAGGCCTTGCGAAGGTCCCGCCTCTCGGGGGAGGTGTATTATGGTGATTTTTCGACGGATGGTGGGTTCACCAGGAAACGTTTGAATGGCAGTTTCCACGCCTAGGTTGGGAATGTGTTTGATGTGTTCAGTTTTAGCTTTAATCATCCAAGTCCTAGGTTTGGCCAAAATGCGTCTAAGCTATTCTATATGAAATGCAGATTTAAATGAAGACAGAAATAGATTTGGACAGAAAAATAGAAAGAACAAGATGGATTAAAGACCCATACCTGATCCGGATGTCCGATGAAGGTTCTAATTTTTGAAGCAGTCGGGATCGTCCGGAATTCGACGGGGATCGTCTCCTATCTAACAAGATCGTCTCGAGATCCGACGAATTCGTCGGAGACCCGCAAACGAGAAAAATAGATGCAAAATACGAGAGAATGCAACTATGATAACAGAGGGTAATGATATAAAATGATAGTAAGAACATTAAAATGATGATAATAAGCAAAAACACGAATGCATTATACTGATCTAATGACAATTTATGCTTTTATTATGCATTAAAGCTACATGGGTGAACTCCAAGATGCAGGATAATAAAGAATAACCATAGAATTAACTAAATGCAGAATAATGCAGTGAAAAAGAGTGGAGAAAATGCAAACTCTGGGCATTGATTGCCCCCAATGTGGACTGTAGTCGAAATATCCTCAGATTGGTACGAAATCGTCTCTAATTGGACAGGATCGTCCGAGACAAACTGAGCTTGCTCCGGCTGAAAAACAATGAAGTTCCTGCAAACAAACTTGGAAAAATACAAATGCAAACAGTGATTTAAGATGGTCTAGTGCGTGTAGAATTCGAGTTACGGGGAATTTCAGCCAGGGGGATGCTAAGGGGAGGGCCTAGGATTAAATAGGCTTAGGAGGGAGGTTAGGAGGTTGGAGATCATCCCTATTTGGGAGATCTCCAATGGGGAGGGTCTCTAACGGCGCAGACATGCTTCTGCCCGGATTAGAGACGTCGTTGGAACAAAAACTAATTGTGAAAAATTAGTTTTGGGACAAGATCGTCTGGACGTCCTAGCCTAGACGAAATCGTCCGATCTGAGGCGATATCGTCTGATCGGCGACGATATCGTCAAACGGTCAAAACAAACTCTAAAAATGGCATGAGAAACGAGGAAACGGATTAAGCGACGGTTTGGGAGCGGTTTTGGAGGTTAAAATTTGAATTTGAATTATTTACTAGAGTAAGTGTAATTATTAAGGTTTTACTGTGCCAATTTTAGGGTGCTACATTTTGCCCCCTCTTTAGCGAATTTTTCGAAGAAAATGCGTTAAAGATGAGTTCTTCTCGATTTACGAGAAAGCAAAAATTATTCCCATTTTTAGGCGACGATTCTAGGTCGAATCGTACGACAGCTTACTATGGTGCCCCCTCCGTGTTTTTACCCAAATCGAACGTTTGAGGTAAAAACACGAAAAAGAAAAAATTTTAATTATGTTGAATAAAATTAAAAAAAATAGGGTAAAAACCCTAATTCATTTTTACTGTTCATTTTTAGTTTCTGGAGCTCTGTAAGCAAAAATGGTCGAGACAGCGCACAGATCGATAGAGGTCCGGCGTGGGCTATGGGTAAGAGTCTAAACTTAGTTTAGAATGCTTTAAGTTGAATTTACATGCTTTTTAGATTGATTTTGAGTAATTTTTGAGCATCGCGACCATTTTTGGGCCGTCGACGTCGTTGGGATGAAATCGTCCCGATTTCGACGAAATCGTCTCAAGTTCGCCGATTTCGTCTAAGGGCGAAATCGGTGAAAGGGGGACGATTTCATCAAATTAGGGACGATATCATCAGTTATAAAATTGAACTTATTTTAACTTGCATTTTTAATTAATGATTTTTTAATGATTTTTATTGTTGATTTTGTTTATGTTGTAGAGAGGATTACTAAAGAGCAGAGAATGGAAATATGGCGGGTTGAGAGATGACTTGGCCGCCCTGTCTCAACCAGAGTGAGATCAGCTGGCACAGGTCGGCTTGCAGCATGTGGCAGAGATGCCACAAGTTTCTACAGATATGGGGCTACTGACAGCCTTGGCAGAGAGGTGGTATCCGGGTTCTTCCTATTTTTGGTTACCGACAGGGGAGATGACTCCCACACTAGAGGATGTATGGAGGATTTTGAGGATCCCCATACAAGGACGGTTGATCACTCCTACGGCCAATCAGGGCCACGCTATGATGCGGTTGTGTGGCGATCCGAGCTTCGCCCTGGAGAAGGGCGGAGTGAACATCGAGTCGCTACGTCAGATGCCTGGGGCATCGAGACTCACACGGGTTTTGGTTGGGGTGGTAGGTGGACTTCTGTTGTGCCACCAGAGCGGATGCAGGGTACCATGGGTACTGGAAGATGTGGTCTATGACATGAGAGACCACGGCTACAGGTTTTCTTGGGGCAGCTTTGTTCTATGTCGATTGTACAGGATCCTGCATGGGGTCGTGTACAAGGGCGGCCGATGTCTGGTTATGACATCGCTTCTATAGGTTTGGTGCTGGGAGCACATTGTGGTGCGGAGGCCGATAGGGCTTCCACTGATAGGGGTTGATGGGGAGAGGCCCCGAGCTTTCTACTGGTGGCTTCGAAGAGGGTCACAGCGGTGGATAGATCTGTCGATGTCCCGGAGACTACTTGATGACCTTGTCTCCGACCAGATCACCTAGAGGCCTTGGAGGGATCATCCAGGGTGGGCCGAGGATGGACAGGAGCTGGCTCGCATCAGGAGAGTTTACTGGCTGAGGATGGAGAGGGGAGAGGTGGAGCTCCACCGCTATGACCGAGTTTTGAGGTAGTTCGGTCTACAACAGGGGATCCCATCTCTCGGGGATTACGAGTTTTCCCGGACTATCCGGGATAACACTACGGTTAGCGGGGCTCCGGATATGCAAGCGCTTCTGGAGTCGGGACGCGGATGATGCCCCCATTCAGCCGGTGGATGGGGACGACGCTTGGGGTAGGCGACGGCTATGATGCCCGGTACACGAGCATCCGCCCTCCTCGGATGACGAGGGCTCGGGGTCCGATTCACGTAGTTGTGCATCGGATGGGGATGCAATGCCAGGTGGCCATTGAGGCGGCCCAGGGTCACAGTGGGAGAGAGCAGAGGAGACCATAGGTGCAATAGAGGCTGTAGCAGTGAGAGAGGAGGGAGGAGAGACCCCCTTCTCCATAGAGAGAGAGGCCACCATCGCTCGATAAGGGCAAGGGTGTTGACACTGGGGAGAGCGGCGAGACAGTGACTCTCCGAGCGAAGACAGTCCGTCTCCAGGCATAGGTGCAGACATTGCAGGATGAGGCTGCATGCCATCGAGCTGAGGTGACACAGCTCAGAGATGAGATTGCATGCCTCAGAGCACGGGGTGGAGGAGCGAGCACTCAGGAGCTGGCGCGGTCGATTGCTCAGACCATGTTCTACCAGGGTATCTACTTCCAGATGGTGCCAGAGGGTCAGAGGGTACAGCTGCCAGCTAGCATTGCTGACCCTATCAAGATTGGGTCATCGAGGACTTCATCTCGATCGACAACTAGGACTCGCAGTACCACACATACTGCGATGGGGCCACCTCGTCCACCTCAGGGCGGGGGAGGAGATGAGGCTGAGAGCTCGAGGGGTTCTCGAGGCTAGGCTACTACAGATTGCACTGCATAGATTGATATATAGTATTTATTATTTTTGATAGAGGATTGAGTATGCCGAGGTATAGATTGTGGCATACCGATTCGGTTTTGATATGATGTATATATTGTTGATATATATATATATATATATATAGATGAGATATTTTTTGATCATATGACTTGTGTCTTATGTATTTTTATGATGCTTTTAAATGTTTTGATTGATTGATTTGATGATTCATGTAATTACGTCGTTGGAAATATTATGGTTGAAATGTCATGCTTAAAAAATTTAAATGAAAGAATCTGATAGAACAAATTGGTTGTTTGTGATGTGATGATTTGATAAAAAAATAAAAGGGACTTTTAACAATAATTTCAAAGGACATTGTCGCTATTATAGACCATTTCATGGAGTCGCCGCTCACTCGGTCGTCAAGCTAATCCCAGTATAGAAATATTGTTAAAAAGTAAAAGAGTGCTTAAGAGACTGTCTTAAGACTTTGGTGCAATGGTGCAAATGATGATGATGATGGTTTGTTTTCAGAGTTTCATAAAAATAGTATGCATGAAATAATGTTAAAATGATTTTTGCTAGGCATAAATTCCTAAGTGTGATAAAATTTTTGGATAATTCCCTAGGAATTATACCATCATTGCAAAATTGAAGGTTGACATAATGACATGAAATAGTGATAATGTGCATGCTTTTTTTCAAAAAACATAATTGTATAACAGAATGATTTAAGTCATATGGTTTTCATGATTTTCAAATAAATGGGGAATAAAAATTGGTACAATGGTTTGCGCTAGGCATAGAATATGTAGGTATAGACTTATACCATCATCGCGAAATCCAAAAAGAGAGTTTTATTGCATGGTTGATTTTTAATAAACAGAAAATATGAAGATGAGGACTTGCGCTAGGCATAAAATTCCAATTTTGGTTTTGGAACTATACCATCGTCGCGAAAGTCGACAATATATATATATATTTTGTGTGTGTGTTTTGATTGTATGGTTTTGAAAGAAATTTTGATTTTTTCTATTATGTATGTAGTTGTCTTTATACTAAACAATTGTACTTTAAAGAAGAAAATGAATTTATTCCAAACAATTTGCAAAAAATATTTCAAAGTATCTTAAAGACAAAAGTTAGATTTATAAGGAATCCCATGTGCATATGTGAATTCATTTCCAATCTTGATTTATCATAATGATACACAAAATCTCTCAAATACAAAATGTGTGTGCAATTGCTATGTTCGTTTACCGGTTTTGAGCAAGATAATATGATACAAGTGATTTGAATAAACCAAATAAGTGTTCATTAACCATGATGTAGATGCATATAACCATACTAGACTACTATGTAATTCGGATTATCAAGAGCTAGCTAATCCATAAGCGAGACATAGGTCCAGTACAAAAGAAGGTCGCTAATGTGACGGACATATCGCCATGCTAGGAGTTACCCAAGGCCAAGCAGGTTGGGCACAAACCACCTGTTATGGGGCTTACCTCACAGTTTTCGAATAATTGAGAATTCCAGGGATTCAAGCTCATCAACCCTTCTTTTCTTTTCAAAGGGTAGGGAAAGGGATTTTATTGCTTTTGCTTTTGCTTTCATTTCTTTTCTTTTTGTATTTTTGCTTGATAATGCTTGGAACATTGCTGTAATGATATAAAATAACATTTTTCTTTTTCTCTTTTTCTTGAACTTTGCTTTTTCTTTTTGTTCTATGCTAGGGATACTTGCTCGGATTAGCTGTAGAGCAAGGGATTTTTATTCTAGGTAGGGGTGAGCTTGTCCTTTTGCCAATTCTCAAAGATTCTAGACCATGTGCATGATAGGATAGCAGGGGAAACTTTTCGCTCAAGAAACCACTTCTACTATGTAGCATAGCATGGATATTACAAATATAATCATTTTATTGTGAAAGGATGTGCTTGGTTTAAGTAAATAACAAGATCAATTCTCTGTGCTCAAACTTTATTTAATTGAATTTTGTGGACTTTGATATAAGAGAGATTAGTAATCATGCCAGATAAAAATCAAGATATTTATTTTTGTGTTTGTGAAAGTGAGGGATTCCAAATAAATGCTAATTTATCCAAAATAATTTGAAACATATAACCGCAACATTTGTAAGAAGATATATATAAATACTTTTTGAGAAGTTTTGAGAATGTTGACTCTCTCTTTCTTCTTTATGTTGTTTTGGTTTCGAAAGAGTCAAGAATATTGTTGTTTTTTTATTTTTATTATTATTTTTTTGTTTTTGAAAGAATTAACAAGTGCCATAAATAAATACAACAAGTAGTTTTGAATATTTTGATGATTATGAATGTTTTTGGTGTTTTTGAATTTATAAATTGAAAGAAATACAAGATAGTGATTTTGAAATATTTTAAACAAATATATACAAGGATGAAATGACCAAATTTATACATAGTAACGTTTAAGATGCAAAATGTTCATGGGTTCTTTAAGTTCTTTACCATCTAAGGTAGATAATTTGTATGCTCCCGATTCAAATTTAGCAGTGATAATGTATGGTCCAAGCCAGTTGGGCTCAAATTTACCTTTAAGGTCCTTAGTTGCATTAGTATTTTTTTTATTTTCTTTTAAAACAAGGTCGTCGATCTCAAAGGATCGATGACGAACTTTTTAGCATATGATCTTTTAAGCTTGTTTTGGTAGGCACGGAGATGCTCCAAAGCATTGATGTGTATTTTCATCTAGGAGTTCTAGGTGAGTGAGTCTGCTAGCTCGATATTCATCTCCTACTTCGGTATCTTGAAGTAGTAGAGCCAAAGAAGGAACTTCTAATTCAAAGGGAAAAACGGCTTCGGCACCATAAACCAAAACAAAAGGTGAAGTTCCGGTGGGGGTTCGAACACTAGTTCGATAGGCCCACAAGGCTGGATATAACTGAATGTGCCAGTCGCGGCCAGTTTTATTTACCAATATTTTGAGAATTTTGATTAAGGTTTTGTTAGATGCTTACCTTGACCATTACCCCGAGGATAATAGGGAGTGGACCGGCGATGTTGAATCTTATATTTTTGGCATAATTTTTTAACATCTTTATTTTTGAAACAAGTTCCATTATCGGGAGATGAGATTTGCGGGAATTCCGAACCTACAAATGATTTGATTAAAAATAAATTTAGAGACTTGTGTGCCGGTGCAGGAAGCTAAAGGCATAGCTTCAACCCACTTCGTGAAATACTCGGTGGCGGTTATGATGAATTTGTGTCCATCAGATGACACAGGATTGATTTTGCCAATAATATCTAAACCCCATTTTGAAAAGGGCCAAGGAGATGAAATAGCCTACGGTTCTTGTGCGGGCGCATGGACAAGGTCGGCATGTTTCTGGCACTTGTCGCAATGGCGCACATAATCATGTGCGTCATTCTCCATGGTAGGCCAAAAGTATCCTATCCTAAGGAGCTTTTTAGCAATGACACTACCACTGAAGTGTCCTCCACAAGATCCATCGTGGGCTTCACTCAAGGCTGATTGGGATTCTTCTAAATTCAAACATCTTAATAGGATACCTTCAAAAGATCTCCTATATAAAGTATTGCCAATTATTACAAATCGACTTGCTCGTCTACGTAATAACCGACGTTGGCTTCTATTAGAATTGGCAGGGAAAGTCCCATTTTGGAGAAAATCAAATATATCCGTATACCAAGGTTCAGGAGTAGTTTCATTGATTAGAAACACATCCAAAGGTTCTAAGCATGACTTATTTGAAGCGGGTTCCTGGAGTCGACGAATAATGATAGTGGCATATTCGTCATCTAACTCCAAGGGCAGGAGAGATGCAGTTGCGGCCATAGCATCAGCTGCACGGTTGCAAGTTCGAGGAATAGCTTCCAAGGTAACTTGATCAAATAGAGACATTAATTGTAAAACATAGGCTTTATATGGGCACAGTTTATCATCTCTGGTCTGATAAACTTCATTAATTTGGTTTATAACAAGTTGAGAATCACCAAAAACTAACAGATGTTTAATTTTTAGCGCCAAGGCAGCTCGTAATCCAAGGATTAGAGCTTCATATTCAACAGTATTGTTGGTGCAAGCAAATGTTAATTTGAAGGACGAGAGGAATAAGATGTTTTTGCGGGGATATTAAAATAATACCCGCACCAGCCCCACTCATGCATCGGGCTCCATCAAAGTATAAGGACCATTGTTCAATATGGTCTGCCTCTAATTGAAGGCATTCATCAGGAAACTCAATGATGAGGGGATGGGTAGACTCTAAGGGTGCAGCGACTAATTGATCTGCTATGATTTGACCCTTAACAGACTTCTGTCCTATGAACGTGAGGTCAAACTCGCTTAGAGCAAGAACCCACTTGGTTGTGCGACCCGATAAATAAGGTCGACTCATGAGATACCTCAAGGGATCATATTTAGCAATGACATAAGTTTTTTGATTAAGCATATAATGGCATAATTTTTGCGTAGCAAACACGACTGCTAGACATAGTTTTTCTAATGTTGTGTAGCGGGTTTCATAAGCGATGAAGGTTCGGCTAATATAATAATTAGCACGTTCTCTCTTCGCATCATCAAGCTGAGCTAACATAGCTCCTAAGGCAGAATCTGAAGCTAAAATATACAGGAGAAATGGGCGATCGGGTCTAGGCGGTGAAAGCACGGGTGGGTTAAGGAGGTATTGTTTGAGAAGTTCAAAAGCTTCTTTACATTCGTCGTCCCAATTAAAAGGGACATCCTTCTTAAGAAGTTTAAGAAAGGGACCGGTTTTGTCCGCCAACTTATCGATGAAGCGACGGATGGCTTGAAGCTTACCTTGTAAACTTCGTAACTCAGATATATTAGTAGGTGCGGGCATATCAGTGATAGCCGCAATCTTGAGAGGGTCGATTTTGATACCACGTAAAGAAACTAAAACCCCTAATAGTTTATCGGACTTAACTCCGAATATGCATTTGGCTGGATTTAATCGAATAAGATATTCTCGTAATCGATTAAAAACTTTTCTCAAATCATCTAAATGATTATCTTCATTAATAGAGCGAGCTATAATATCATCTACATAATCATGTAGGATATCATGCATCATATCATGAAAAATATAAGTCATAGCTCGTTGATAGGTTGCACCTGCGTTCTTTAAGCCAAATGGCATCACTTTCCAACAAAAGGTACCCCAGGGGGTAATAAAGGTTGTTTTAGCTTGATCTTCAGGAGCTATCCTGATCTGATTATAACCAGAGAATCCATCCATTAAGGACATCATCCCACTCCCGATAGTAAAGTCAATGATTTGATCCATGTTTGGAAGAGGAAAATCATCTTTAGGGCATGCAGCGTTAATATCTCTAAAATCTGTGCAAACCCTAACTTTGGTGGCTTCTTTCTTGGTAACTGGAACTACATTTGAGATCCATTCAGCATAATCAATAGCTTGTATAAAAACAACATTCAGGAGTTTTTCTAACTCCCCTTTGACTAGCAAAGCCACTTTGGGATGCATTTTTCTAAGTTTTTGTTTAACGGGTTTAGCATCCGGATGGACCACTAGGTGATGCATGACTACGGAAGGGTCTAGACCTGGCATATCTTCATATGTCCAAGCGAAGACATCTTCATATTCTTTAAGGAATGCAATGTATTGCTCTTGTTTTTCTTGACTTAATTCTGATCCAATATTGATTATGTGAGGACTATCCTCGGTTCCAATATTAATTTTAATGACGTTTTCTACCTCCATGTGTAGATCTCTTTCAAAATTAGGTGGGGCGGGTGAAACGCCCAATTCTTGTAATTCTTGTAAGGTTAAGTTGGATAATTCATCTTGAGGATTAGTGGTCTCAAGTTGGGCTATAGTTGGTATAGAACCATCAAAATAAAATCCATTGTGTAACATCTCTTCAACGGAGACATCGTGGAAGATATCTCCTTCCAACTCCTCATCGGAGTCGGCAATCATTTCGGGGTAAGCTATGGATAGCATGTTACATGTAAATGGCTGATTTTTTAGAGGCAAATCATCACGCCTATCCAAATAATCTTGATAACATATGAGTTGATCATCATCTTCAAAAGGAAAGGGTTGACCCTTACTAGGAAATAGGCCCACACCACGGCGGGCAGGCCACGGTTCTACCTCGAAAGGTTCTTTCATGCCATTTTGGAAAGGTCCCAAGCCTTTCCCTTTATATCCCATTTTAAGCATTATGGGTTTAGCTTTAATATATTCATTGGTAAAATAACATCGAGCATATCCCTCATGATGAGTTTTGATATTTCGAGGGATTCTTCCCCAATCATATCCTTTATAAATGAAGGCACAACTCCCGACTTGGTAAGTACTTCCCATAGGTTGTGGGAGGCCCAAAGTACGAGGAGATGGCGGCAAGTTATTTAAAAGAATTGAATCTTGCATGAAAGCATTTGTTTTTTCGGATATTAAGATTGTGGATAAATCCGGTAAAAGTTCATCGAGAAGAGCATAAGATGTAGAAGGATCATTCCCTATATCTTTAGATGTGGAAGGTATGATAGATGTTGATAATGTGGAAGTGTTAAGAGATGGGTCTATAGGTTTTGAAATTATAGGGATAGAACATGAAGGATTGGTTGTAGATTGAAGATCTTTTTGAGGTTCTAGAGTGGTTTGTTTAGAAGATTGTTGATCTATATATGAGGGTGAAATGAATGGAGGGGAAATAGGTGAAGCTATGGGTGTGTGTTTCACAGTTTTAGATGAAAAATAAGAATTAGGATGTGTGGATGACAGAGCGGGGGCAAAATTGCACTCCAACAGGTTCTACCAAAGCACACATATCAAAGGGTCTAGGATCACCGTGGATAGTGACCAACTGATTTTTAAATTCGAATTTAACACATTGGTGTAAAGTTGATGGGACAACCCGCATTGCATTGATCCAAGGACGACCCAAGAGTATATTGTACGATGCGGGGCAATGTACAATAAACATGGTGGTATCTAGAGTTCGAGGACCAACTTGCAATGGGATGGTAATAACTCCACACGTTTCTTGTGTTTCGTCATTGAAAGCTTTGATAATCATGTCGGTTTTCTTCATTTCATCACTTCTAAAGCCAAATCGTTGGTAGAAGTCAAAAGTGCAAATGTTTAGAGATGAACCATTATCAATCGGGACTCGTTTAACAACTACATCTCCAATTAGAGCGATAATATATAAGGGATTATCCTTATGTAAATTGTGTTGTGGGATATCTTTATCCCGAAAGTCAATACAATCAACTTCTCGAGTGATGATAGTATTGGCCATGGCTTCGAGGTTGAATATTTTGAGGTACCATCATTTGGCTTAATGTAAGCATCAACTCATCCCTATGGGTAGGAGAAGATCTTAATAAATCCAAAAGGGAAATTCTGGCTGTAGTATTGGATAATTGCTCATTAATATTGTAAGGGGGTTTAAGTTGAACATTGGAAGCATGATTCCCTTTATTGGGATTTTTCAAAACAAATGGAGCTGATCCATCATTATGGTTTGGTTCTTGTTGAGAATTTTGAGCCTGTTGTCGGGTAACGACTCCAATGGTACCTACAATGTTATATTGAAGATGTTGAACTGGTCTCGGTTGAGCGTTTATGGCTTGTTCATTTGGGAGGAATTGATTAGAAGAGGGTCGAGTAGTAACTCTTCTAGGAAATGGTTCTTCCGGAACCATAGCATCTGTGATGGGTTGAATAGGATCTGATTCATTTTTAGAACTATTCGATTGGTTTGAAGTGATGTCTACTTCACTTTCGAGTATCCGATTCTATATCACTAGGATCTGGAGTTTGAATATTATGTAGGGGCCTGGTTGTGACCATGGATAAAGTTGTGTCAAATTTTTGTAAATCATGATTAGGTAAATGTCCGCTAATAGTTCCTACATATCGGGTAGGAGGAGGAACATTATGATGTTCGATTTGATTGGCCACCTCTTTACCATGTCTTGGTAAAGGGTGTTGAAATATGTCTAATGATTGATTAGCATTTTGATTTTGATTTTGGGGAATGGTCTTTTGAGGATTATTAGGAGCATTTTGTTTAGGTTGGAAGGCTTGCACCTCCATTTCATTATTATCAATCAGATCCTGTATTTTATGTTTCAACCTTTTACAAGCGTTGGTAGAGTGTCCAGGCCCTCTATGGAAATCATGGTGTAAGTCAGCTCTGTATCCGGGTATAGTTGGATCAGGTTCCCGGATAGCTGGTAATTGGATCAAACCTCTTTCGAGTAATTGAGGTAAAATAGTTGATAACGGTTGATTCAATCTAGTAAATTCTCGAGGAGGCTTATCAGGCGGTTTCAATATAAATTTTTTTGTTGTTTTCGTTGCATTGATATTAGCAACATTTCTACTATCAGTGACTCCGTCACCTACAACTTGTTTGTTTTTATACTGATTTTTGGATGTTTTCTCATCATCCTTCTTCCTAAGTTGGCCTCTCCTAATGAGGGCATCTTCTACTCTTCGAGCTAAATCTATAGCCTGATCGAAGGTAGGAGTTGATAGCTCATAAGATATTTGTTCTTGTAAATTATTAATAAAAATGTCCAACATTTCCCTATAAGGTAGCACAAAGTGCAGTTTTCCTATCAACTGCCTCCATCTAGCTAAGAAATCGGCAAAACATTCATCCTTGTCTTGTTTTAAGTTGTATAAATCTTTAATGGTTACATGCCTCTCGATGTAGGCACTAAATTGATGGACAAAAGATTCAGTTGTTTCTTCAAAGTTTCTCAAAGAATGAGTGGGCAATTGATAGTACCACTCTAATGCCATTCCACCTAAACTTTTTGGGAACATTTTTAGTAATAGCAAGTCATCATGTGATATATCATGACATGCTATCCTAAACATGCGAAGATGCTCTATGGGATCTTCGGTTCCTTTATATATAGGCGGGATGGGCATGGGAAAATGCTTAGGGTACGGTTGTGCTACAACTATGGGATCCAAAGGTTGACTACATATCTCTCGATAATTGTACGAGGGACGGTAAGGATCTATCTGGTCCATACGCGAAGCTAAGCTGTTTCACCATGGCTTCCAGATTACTAGTTTGCCCACCATATTGGTTCGGTAGGGCATTGATATGGGATTTGTGAGCATATGATGGAGGGACATGAAGATTAGATGCTATGTTGCTATTGTGTAAATTGTTGGTAGGAAAGGTGTTATGAAGGAATTTTGAAGTTGTATTATGTTGTATTCCAGATTGTTGAAAATTGGTGTTTGGCTTCATTTTAGGTTTTTGTTTACTTGAAGCATATTGATCAATAGTTTGGCGAAGTAAAGCGGTGAAGGAAGTTTTCTTTTGTGTGGGAATGATTTTAGGCTCAATAACGGGTTCCTTAGGAGGTTGGGTAACTTTGTTGTTTTGGCATGTTCTGAATCATAGTGACCATATCTCTATTGGATGGTCCAGCCTTATCACTTTCTTGATCAATGAAAGACAAGGGATTAGTGTGCACATCAAACATATGTTCCATGGCTGCTTGAGTGTCACTAATTTGCCCTTTATCAATACGAACTGCCATATTAAGAGCGCCAATGTTATTATTGAAAAATTTCCAGAAATGATCTAAGTTGTCAAAAGCAATAGTTCCATCCGGAGCTACTCTAGGGGATGAGGATCCATCCTCTTTAACATTTTCTTCTTGTTCATTGTCTTCACCTAGGTCATCTTCTGGTTGATCTAGAGTTTCTCCTTCGGAATTGGATCTTCGGGAAGGACATTTGGGTTTCTAGTTTTATCTTCTAACCAATCTTCTTCTTCTCCTTCGGTTTGTTTACCATTCCTAAGTTTAGGCATTGTGCTTAATTTAGATTTCAGCAAATATATATATATATATATATATATATATATATATATGATATAAGCTTAAGAGGTATATATTAATTATATACCTACTACAATATTTAAAATGAAATGTTTTGGTTTTTGTTATGTTTTTTTAGTTTTTCTTGTTTTTGTAATAATATTGTAAAGATAACAAACAACACAATAAATGCAAGAACTAATATTGAAAGTAATGATCTAGTTTTCTATAAACAATTTATAAATATCATTAATGGGCTCGAGTTCTTCAGGAGTCATGAAGTGTTCTTCTTCAAATTGAAAATTTTCTTTCAAAAATTTAATGAAAAGAGCTATAGTGATATTATCTGTCTCAGATTCTAGTTGATAGAAGTAAAGCTCGTGGCAATACTCTCGATATAACACGGCTCGAGGAACTCTATTCCATATTTCCCTATCCGTAAGAACAACCTCTTGGTCTTCTACACGACCTAGGAACTGGTGTATAATGGCTGCGTTCTCGAGGTATTCCTCGAAGGTGAACAATTATGAAGACACAAGAGCTCTCCTATAAGCTAACCATCTATGGCGGGGCTCTCCGAAGTTCATGATAAAAGATGAGTTGATGAGGATCCAGGATTCTATCTAGGACAAGCCTCTTGATTTGTTTAAGTTTTGTTGACCTAGATGAAATGACACTTAGTCTTCTATCAAGTTCGTCCCACAAAAGTTGATTTCTATCTATTTCAGGCACACTAAGCACAGAATTGATTTCTATGGCTGCCAATTGGTTTTCAACATTTATAGTAACTTGCTAATATTTTCTTAGGAGCTACCATCTAAACATGATATGCAACTTATTAGTTTTAGATGATTTGAAATGCATCTATGTTTTGGTTGTTTTATTTTTTTTTTTTTTTGTTTTCAAAAGGTTTTAAATGCATTCACGTCGGGTTCACCAAAATGTATCGCTCCAAATTTTTCACATCCTTACCTTCAGGCTATAGGATCCATGCCCGGAAGGAGGATGGGAAAAGGATGGCGCGGTACCTCGGACTGAGAGGCCTTGCGAAGGTCCCGCCTCTCGGGGAGGTGTATTATGGTGATTTTTCGATGGATGGTGGGTTCACCAGGAAACGTTTGAATGGCAGTTTCCACGCCTAGGTTGGGAATGTGTTTGATGTGTTCAGTTTTAGCTTTAATCATCCAAGTCCTAGGTTTGGCCAAAATGCGTCTAAGCTATTCTATATGAAATGCAGATTTAAATGAAGACAGAAATAGATTTGGACAGAAAAATAGAAAGAACAAGATGGATTAAAGACCCATACCTGATCCGGATGTCCGATGAAGGTTCTAATTTTTGAAGTAGTCAGGATCATCTGGAATTCGACAGGATCGTCTCCTATCTAACAAGATCGTCTGAGATCTGACGAATTCGTCAGACGAATTCATCAGAGACCTACAAACAGAAAAATAGATGCAAAATACAGAGAATGCAACTATGATAACGAGAGGGTAATGATATAAAATGATAGTAAGAACATTAAAATGATGATAATAAGCAAAAACACGAATGCATTATACCGATCTAATGACAATTTATGCTTTTATTATGCATTAAAGCTACATGGGTGAACTCCAAGATGCGGAATAATAAAGAATAACCATAGAATTAACTAAATGCAGAATAATACAGCAGAAAAAGGATGAAGAAATGCAAACTACGGGCACTGATTGCCCCCAATGTGGACTGCAGTCGAAATCGTCTCGAATTGGGTCGAGATCGTCTCGAGATTGGATACGAGATCGTCCGAGACGAATTGAGCTTGCTCCGGCTGAAAAACAATGAAGTTCCTGCAAACAAACTTGGAAAAATACAAATGCAAACGGTGATTTAAGATGGTCTAGTGCGTGTAGAATTCGAGTTACAGGGAATTTCAGCCGGGGGGATGCTAAGGGGAGGGCCTAGGATTAAATAGGCTTAGGAGGGAGGTTAGGAGGTTGGAGATCATCCCTATTTGGGAGATCTCCAACGGGGAGGGTCTCTAACGGCGCAGACACGCTTCTGCCCGGATTAGAGACGTCGTTGGAACAGAAACTAATTGTGAAAAATTAGTTTTGGGACAAGATCGTCTGGACGTCCTAGCCCAGACGAAATCGTCCGATCTGAGGCGATATCGTCTGATCGGCGACGATATCGTCAAACGGTCAAAACAAACTCTAAAAATGGCACGGGAAACGAGGAAACGGATTAAGCGGCGGTTTGGGAGCGGTTTTGGAGGTTAAAATTTGAATTTGAATTATTTACTAGAGTAAGTGTAATTATTAAGGTTTTACTGTGCCAATTTTAGGGTGCTACAGTATGACATTAACATAATTGAAAAGAAGATTTCTTGTTGACCCTCATGTCCCCTTTCTCTTGCTGGCAAGTTTCAGGTTTGCACAAATATTCTTGCTGCCACCCATGTTTATTAATATTCCTATTGGGATCCCTCTAAGAATTCTTATAATAATTTTGCCAGACTCCTTAGGTATTTTATTTAGGCCAAGGGAAATAATTCACATGGTTTTCATTGAGTTGTTTGGGATATTTTTTGCACACCTACTGATAAGGGTAGAATAGGCATCATTGACATTTATTGGTAAAGCATTTGCATATGTGCTAAGTGGGTGGTTAAATCTATTGAAGGCCCTGAAGCCTAGAATTTTTTTATTCATAATTGTATTTCTTCAGGGCTACCTTATGGGTGCAAAGCTTGGGCTAATATTGTCCTCCACACTCTCATCATTACTTCTGCTGTAGTTAAGATTCAGGGTTCCTTTGTTGTTAAAAGTATTTGGAAAGATTTTTAGGTAGTGAAACCTCATATTCATTGGATTGGTGATGGTTTTCATAATGGTATTTCATTAAATTCTTAGAATATTTGGTGGTCTCATATTCTATCTAACTCTTCAATTCTTCTTGTTTATATACCAGGGATTAAAGCTTTGAGATTGTTTCATAAGGGAATCTACTATATTAATAATTTAGTGCACTCTCGAGACTAGATTTCTTGGTTTGATCTCAAACAAAAATTTAATCTTTAGAATTTAGATCTTCCTTGTATTATTAATATTCAAGAGCTCATACCTGATGTCATGCTTCATAAGCTTGACCTTCAACCCCCAAGTGCCTAGTGGAGGGATTGGCACTGGAATGTGGATACTCCTTTCAATAACTACTCTTCTTCCTTGATTTATTAGCTTCTTAAAACCTGTTTCTATTGGTGTTGATAAACTTAATGGGATATGGCATAGTCATTCTACCTCCTATACTTAGATTTCTCATCTGAACCATATCTGGTAGTCTAACCTTGAACCTAAGATTACCTTTTTTCTCTAGTATATTATTTATCAAATACTTTCTATGGGAAAGAGACTTAGTAGGGTTGGTCTTCCTAATCCTAAGTGTCCAACTTGTGGAAGTTTTGAGACTTTCAAACATCTTTTTTGGTTTTTCCCCCGTGATCAGTCTGCTTGGTCCTGGATTCACTCATTGTTCAAACTCTTTCATATTGAATTTTTTAGATGGCAGATGATATTTTTTGTAGATAACAGTTGTTGGCCTACCTATATTGCTTCTCTATGGAATTTCTTTCATGCTATTATTTTTTTCAAATTTGGAAAGCTAGGAAAACTGATGTCTTTTATGGATATTCAATTTCTAGTTAGTTTTCCTTGCATGAAAATATTACAGTATTTTTTGTTGTTATTGTTCAACTCCATTCATAGGCTTCCAAGTTGAATCATGAGTTGGCACATTTGATAAATCTTGTCAGGTTTTGGTGTGAGGCTTTATGCACTTTCAACATGGCTTCACCTAACCTCCTTCCGCCTTAAGGTCCCTCTATTTCTTTGAGGCCTCGGTGTAGCAGGGTGACATTTTATAGCATCAGGTTGTTCTATCACTGTCCACATTAGGGCTCGGTCTCCTCTTGGAGTGGCTTCCTTTGTTTAGTTATTCTATTTATTCACCCTTTTAGGGACTTTTTTTGTTTTTGGCCTCAGGTCTCTATGATGTTGATTGTTTGGGTGGCCTTGCACCCCGAGCTATGATTTTTCTAGCTCCTTTTTTATTGTAACCTCTCTTATTTTTTACTAAATATAATTGTTGGTTCCAATAAAGATATAAATTAATAAAAAATCATTTGAATCGTTTGCCACTTATAGGGGCTCCCTCCTTAAAACTTATAAATAAAATATTATTTTTCTTCTTTTTATCATTTACAATATGGTTCGTACACATATTTATACTACCCTAACCCTAACCCTATGTTGGTTCATATATGACGGTTCATAATAATAATTAATTATACTATTAATAATTAATAATATAATAATGAATTATACTATTAATAATTAATAATATAATTTAATAATATAATTAATTATATTAATAATATAATTAATTATGCTAATAATTAAATTAATTATACTATTATTAATAATAATGAAATGTTAGGATATGGGATCCTAACATGCCACCCTTTCTAGCAAAACTTTTATTGCAAAGTTGGAAAGATTGGAAAATATTCTTCATTGCCCCTATAGAATTTTCTTTAGTGATCAGACCTAAATATGAAAGCCTACAATCTACCAATATTTTTGAAAGTTATGATATAAAAGGAGGATATCTAGAATTATATTTTGAAGCTACAATACTACCATCCTTAGAAATCAAATCCAAAAGTTGCAATATATAAATAACAAGGATGGACCAAAGTTGTTGTTTCTTTTCATCCATCTATTATTTCTTATAAAATTCCTCCAAAGACAAAGCAATAGCTATTAGCTTCTCAAATATTTCTGCAAAAAAATCCTTCTTGTCATCATATGATAACATTGAAGCTACAATTTTCCCAACACTTAAATCATGGTAAGGGCTCCTTTCACATTTCCCACAGGTCATCGTTGAATTCGACAAATAACTATAAAAAAAACCATTCAAAAGTGAAAGACAAGAAGTCAAATTTTCATTGGTTTTAAAGAGGCAATATAATGCCTCGTAGAGCACTTGAAACCATTTCATGGGGTTTGCACATGGCACATGTGAGTAATAATACTCCCACATGCTTCACGAACGGGCCTCCATCATAATTTTGAAAGCATATCCAGTTGTATCTTCATTTTTTACTAGACTTTTGAAAAAATTAACCACATCTTCTAGAACAGATAAATTTTTTTTTGCAAAAGTTTCAGAGCCTTCGATGTGTCCAGCTTCGCTACTCTGGTAACAACGTAAGGTTGCTTCCCTGAGGTATGCTAGATATTGGTGTTTGGCATGTTCAACTTCCTCAGTTAAGGACATAGTGCACTACTAGAGAACATGTCTGACCATCTCCATCCTATGGCTCTTCGCATTTATCCTCGTCTCTTCTAGAGTCAAAAAAGGTTATTGCATGAGCATCGAATGTAATGCACAATGGAATATTTTTCACATCTTAAGACCAAAATATCCATCCCAACTACCAAACAACGGACACACTCAAAACAAAATCATCAATCTCATCCTAGAGTACGGCATTAATGAGTTTGTTTTCGGAAGATGAACAAATCCTCCTTCAATTGCAGTCTTCAATGAAATGGCTAAAGAATAGCATTGCTATGAAGGAGACTTAATTCAAAATCATGCCAATAGATTGTCTTACCCTAACTCTATGTTCAATGCAAATATTGAAATGGCCATGTCTATGCTTGACTGTGAAACTACTTCATCAAATAATTCACCTGTACTATTAGGTTTTAGTTGCTTGGAAAAAAATGCCACCTGCATTCCAGAGTACCATGTACCATGTGTTTGTTATGGATAGGGAGGAAAAACTTAGGGTTTGTATTTGAAGGTTTTTTTTATGTCTAATTAAAAATTCGAGGATAACGTTGCAACTTCAAATTAAATTCAGATTAAACATTCTCATATTCACTCTTGTAGAACTTCTGTTACACAAAAAACAAAAACTCGCAATGGGTAGTAAGGTGATGCTTGTCGTTGTAACAATGATGATGCTATTATATCTATTTGAATGTTGCCATATAGGTAATTTTTATAACTCCATCTTTTATATATACTGATGATCATTGATTGAATGTAATGGAACACAATTACAGATGATAGTATTATGGAGATATAGACCAACATGGATGTAAGGAAGGAATACGAGGAACCAGAGGTAAAAAAATATCATCCATATTTCTACTCATTTTATTCTATGTTATACAAGATGAATCCGGTTAAGTTTATTAATGTGTTAGGGCCAGATATAAACTCATTGTGTTATTAATTATTGATATATGAGGAGCAGTAGGAAGATACTAGTAGGTCATCGAATTTTGTATTATTATGGATCGTCGGATGTTAATTCTTCCTATGTTTCTCTATATCATGTGCTCTAAATCCTCCTGTGTGCATGATTGCTTTTGGCATAGATAGTGATAATAAAAAATAACACATACAGTATATAGATTTGTAAAAAAAAATTGAACTCCCTTTGCTGCATCCCCATGCAAGTAATCCACCAGGTTGTGGCCTCATAAAGGATACAACAGAAAGGATTCTAACAAATATAAAATATTAAAAATATGTTTGGGAATCCAATAACTTTAAATTATGAAATTAAAGGAAATTATTGCATGAAGCCTTCACCTAAATTTTCCAATATTGAAACTTAAATAGTTAGATCAACAAATAATGGAAAGCACGTAAAACATAGCATCTGCCATGTTTCAGACAGGTCGAGATAATTATCATGGAAAATTATCATCACCTTATTTTCTAATTTCCATTAATTGTATCCAATGATAAAATAAAATGGAACACGCAAAAGGAATATGTTAGTAGGTATCATAGGCTTGCTTGGTTATATTCATATTTTTGGTCTGTGTGTAAGGTTAGTTCTAAATGCTACCATGAAAGGGGGTGACAATATCTAGTGAAACTAGAATAGACTATATGGAATATTTTAAAAATAAAACCATTGTATTCCCCTTCCATGTACTAATCAAGTGTTTCAAGTATAAGTTGAGAAACAGAGCATTGGATCCATGTTCAAAGTAACACTGCCAGACAACACTCTTATACCAAGCATGCGTTGTGTATCTGGTGATGATACAAAATTATGCATCAAAAGAGTCATCATCCTTGAATACTGGTGGTAGCCACAGTGGTGGATGCACTAATGAGAGTTGTGCACTATCCAATACATCCATTTTCTAGATAATTTTACATTCCCTTAGACTCGAAGGTATTGGACCATCCAAATCATTTTGTCTCAGATGTAAAAAACTCATATTTCTTAGCCTTCCAATTGTGATGGGTATGCTTCCTAAAAATGGTTTCCAAAGAAATCAATCTCAACTAAATTTGAATAGCCTCCAATAATAGTAGGAATACTCCCACCCAACTTATTTTCATATAGATACAAAATTTGTAGGTTCTCAAGTTTACCAATCTCATTAAGGATTTCTCTAGTAAGTTGATTGTGGAAAATGGAAATAGTTACAAAATTGGTCAAATTCCTAGTGGTTGTAGGAATGCTTCCTATCAAGTTATTTTTGTGCAACAAAAGATCTATGGGATTGACTAATTCATAAATATTGTAAGTATTTGAGCCACTAAGCTCATTATTGGAGATATTTAGCTCTTTGATAAGGCTTTCTCTTCTTATCCATGGGAAGTAGACAGATGTTCCAATTGATTTTCATTTGCATCCAAGGAACTATCATCCAAGTTTCTTAGGTATAAAAAGGGTTTGGTGAGGTTTCTTAGGTACATGATGTCACTCCTAACATCGTTAAGATGTTCCCTAAATTCTTCGATCAGATCCACACAATCTTACCAAATCATGGCTCTGATACCAAATGTTATAACCTTATGATTCTAATATAAATTAATAAATAAACTACTAAAAAAGTATTTGAATCATTTACCACTTATAGGGGGCTCCCTCCTTAAAAATAATATATAAATTATTATTTTTCTTCTTTTTAACATTTACAATATGGTTCCTATACATATTTATACTACCTTAACCCTAACCATATGTTGGCTCATATATGAAGGTTCATAATAATAGTTAATTATACTATTAATAATTAATAATATAATAATTAATTATATTATTAATAATTAATAATATAATTAATTATACTATTAATAATTAATAATTAAATTAATTATACTATTATTAATAATAATGAACGTTAGGATATGGGATCCTAACAAGAATAAATATTTCTCTTAGAAGCTTCAATAAAGCTTCCTTATGGATAGGAGAAGTTTGCAAAAGCTCTAAGAGGGAAATCTTGGTTGGGGTAGTAGCTAACTATTGTTGAATTTCAAAGGAGAAATTAGGTTGTGGCTTCAACATTAAAGGTGGATTTTCTACTCTCATGCTTCGTTTTTGGGTACTCTTCAAAAATAAGGGTAATTTTGAAGGTTGGTTGGATGTAGAACTCATCTCCTATTGATATTTTTGAGTTGGTTATGCTTGGGCTTATTACCTTGTGGTTGCTGCTATCATACCAACCATATTATTGTAGGTATGTGGAACATTATGATACGACACTTGATTAGTTGCATGTAGCCTATGCTTAGGTAGGGGGTCCTTCATGTCTTTATTAGTTATAGATGCTTGTTGAGTAGGAGGTTGATTGTTTGTTGGAGGATTAGGTTTAGGACCATCTATAACAAGGTGACATTCATAAATTAAGTACTAAACCACATGTTTCAATATCTTACATGAATTTATCATGTGCCTCTCCACTCTATGATACTCACAATGTTGACCAAGTGTATACCAATTAGTCATGGTATCGTGTTGCCTTATGGGAGGTAACTCTATCATAATTTTCCAAGAGCTACTTTAGGATCACATTCATATGCATGTTGAGTCTTGTAAAATTCCTTGGTGGAGGTATTTGAGGTTGGCTAAGCACCATATTTTATAGGGTGTTAACAACATTTTTAACATGCCTACTATATGTTACCCCATCACCAACTACATGCTTGTTATTATACTAATTTTTTGTGGTCCTATATTCTTCTTTCTTTGGATTAATTTGACCTCTTCGAATGAGGGTGTGGTCTACCCTCCTTTCCATATCTATTGCTTGGTCAAATGATGTCATAGTTGTTATTTCCAATTCATAAGATATTTGCTCTTATAAATTTCCAATGAATATCTCAAGCATGTCTTGAGGAGATAAGGTATATCTTAGCCATATAACTAAACTTATTCAATGATACAATAATTCTAAATTTTTTTTCTCTTTACCTTGTTTCAACATATAAACATATTTCATAGTCACATTTTTCTCAACATAAGCCCCAAATTGTTGAACAAACAATTTTTCTACCTCTTCAAATTTCCTCAAAGAATTATGATGCAATTGATAATACCATTCCAATGCCATACCACCAAGAATATTAGGGAACATATTTAGCAACAACATATCATCATACATAATATCATGGTATGCTATCCTAAACATCCTTAAATGTTCAATTGGGTCCTCTATTCTCTTATAAATATGTAATACTAACATTGGAAAATGCTCAGGGTAGGACTTAGAAGTGATAACAGAGTCCAAGGGCTAATTGCACATTTCTCTATAATTGTAGGTGAAGCTTAGAGGTTCTATTAGATCCATTATTGAAACCAATTATTTCACCACACTTGTTAAACTTTGTACATAGATATTTTTGTTGTGTAATACCCATATATTCCCTAGGGAAGGGGTATAGATAGGTTGTTGAAATGGAACTTGGCCAATGTTGGAGGTATTCACATTGTTATAGTATGTATTATGATATGTGGTATCTTTCTATGAAGGATAACTAACATTTTTTGGAATAGAAGCATGAATGTTGATATGAGCAGAATGAGGAGGAAATTGAGCATAATTTTGGGATGCACTATTGATTGGGGGAGCCTATGGAATTTCCCCAACTTTGGTGGTCATGGTAGTATCATATGTTTGTTTAGAAAAAGGATTAACATGATGTGAATATTCAAACAAGGGCTGTAATGAACACGCCCAGGAGAAACGGTTGGAGGATGAGACGTCCCACCTCTTTCGAGTTAGGCTTCCTTTTCCATAGCCTTAACCAAAAATCCTTATGGTGTTTCATAAAATCCCATATATCATCAAATGATGTGAAATTTAAGCCTCTATTGGGTCCCTCAAAAGGATCAAAGTTAGTATCAATTTATTCATGTTCTTCTTCTTCTACATCTATATTATGATTCTCCCTATCAATATGATCATCTTCTTAAAAAATATGATCAAATTATAAAATATTTTACTTACTTCTAGGGTTTGGAGCCATTAGGAGGAAGAGAAATGTATAGAAAAAAACTAACAAAAGACACACAAGAAAATTTTTAAGATATTTTTAATGTTTTCTAATTACAAGCAAAAAAATTTAGTGGTCTTGCTTAAATTTTTTAAAAGAAAAAAAAGATGCTTCCTATCTTTGCCACTAGGATGCATGTTCACGTTAGGTTCACCAAATATGTAGAGGGGGAAAACTACCCTACTGCATATTATTCTTGGTTGGATCTGTTGGGAGCGAAGGTGATTGTGAGGGTGTGTTATATTCTCTAAAATTGAGTGCTAAGGGATTGAAGGGTTCACCATGAACAATTTAAGGACTCGCTCCAAGTTTGGGGTGGAAGTGATTGATGTGTATATTAAGCAAACACATATATTTGGCCTTTCTAAAATCTAATATAATAAAATGAAAGAACAATGCAAGCAAATAGAAATGCAAGAAAATAAATACTAACCCTAGTATGATTATAGATTTTTAATGATAACTAAAACCCTAACTTGAAATAAAATAAATATTTTCTATTGAGCAATAGTTTTAGAGAATGCACAAAAAAAACTAAACCTAGGATGCAAACTACATGATTTTACTCTTTCAAATGCCTAGAATATGATCAAATATTTTTTCCTTAATTTATGATCTAGGTTTTAAAATAAAAATGGATAGAAATCAAATAAAAAATAGCCTAAGAGATTAACTTCGAGCACTTATCTAATTTGGTGGTTGACCTTAGCTTTTAATCAGTGTCTAGATGTATCCAAAAACTTTGAATCCTAATAAATAAATTCACAAAACCCTAGAAAATTTAATCAGTATTTGGGGGCCTGCTAAGGCCATTGTAAGATTGAGCTTGGAGGCACAACAATCAAGTCCCCTTAGTCCTTTTAACTAACCATTCAAAATAAAAAGTAATTTTTGAGATTTTTGGAAACAAACAATATAAGATATAATATAATAAAATAATGCAATAAATATAATACAAATAACAGTGTTATGACCTAAATGGAACATGCAAGTGAGAATGAGGGTCTAAGAGTGAAACCTTTCCCTAAGCCTGGAAAGACCAAAATTTTACGTTCTAAGGTGTGACCACAATTTTGGGTTCTACCAAAATATATCCCTATATGGAAGGGGTATGCTTTCACAAAAAAAGTAAAAAAATAAAATATGGATGCAAATTTAAATGCAAAATGTAGAATAAACAATTTTAGAAACACCAAAATGTAAGAATAAACCAGGTTTTAGTGAAAGAATAGACAAAAGTATGAAGACCTCCCCAAAATGATAGATTCCTCCTCAAGTATCCTACACTTATCCACCAAGAGCAGTAAATCAACAATAGAGCAACAACATAACTTGATTTTTTTAGAAGACAATCACCCTTCAGAAATTAGGATCACTTGGAAAACTTGTAGTCCATATTTTGTCAAAAGCTTAGGTAAAAATATCTTATAGGAGAAAAGGGGATCCAAACCCTTTATTTATAAGAGGTTTGGAGGAAAAAAAAGGTGGGAAAATAAAAAGACAACTTAGAGAAGGGTCAACATCTTGAGGGTTGGCTCAAAATAGGGTTTTCTAATAGAAACCCCTAACTTATAGAAATTGCACCCTGCAAGGAGTGACCATGATTTTTGCAAAGCTAGGAAAAAAAGAAGAAACAAGGGGGAAGGAGGGCCAAACTTGTGCTTAGACAAGTTTGACGACCTTCTCAAGAGTTCGAGGGAAAATGACTCACTTGGGTGGGTCAAATTTCTATGTCGACAACTATCATGAATATAGATAATATTTATCATTTGAATCAATGATATGATATTCATCCTTTGAGTTCATACAAATGGTTTAATGAAAGTATTAGGATATGTATATTTTATGATAAAAAAATAAAATGATGATGATTCACTATCATCGTCACTTGTGAAACCACTATGTTCATCACATAATGATGAATAGGAAGATGAAAAGATTAGATATGATATAATAAAGAACACTTTTTTATAGATTTAAAAGAAAATTGTAGCAATATAGGACAAATATTCATTATCTATTTTATTATTAGAAACACTATAATTAGATGGATTAAAACAATAAGATAATAATTTTTGAAGATATACCCAAAACTAAACATCTTGTGTTTGGCTATATAGTCAAATAAAAATATTGATGATAAGCTAACAATAATAGATAAGGATGTATTATAAAAATATGGATAAAAATCCATTGGTATCATATTAGAAAAAAGGAAAATCAACTAATTCTAACTAAGATCATCTTATGTTAGTAATCATGGATGTATATGAATAAAAATAGATTAGATTTTGAGATTAAATATTACAAGATAATGATAGGGCTTAATGCCAACCTAGATAATTTTACTTGAGGGAAGGATGTAATTTGTATTTCTTCTTTGAGATAAAAATTAGCCATATTCATGTACATAAGAGTCCTCTCTTAAAAATTATGACAAATATAATAATATCTAATTGTTCTAGTATGTGTATGTCCTTGTGGATAAATAGATATTGTTGATAAAATCATAAGCAAATAAAATAATGGGTTTTTACTCTCATATCTAGCTTTAACTAGTATATGACTATCTTCATAGATATAATCTCTATATCAATAATTAAATTTAATCAAGATAAGAATAATGATAATGGACACAATATCATGTCACCAACTTACCAAAAATGGAAGATAACCAACCCTGGATAGTATTATCATGTTCATGTCATTTTGAGTTCCATTGTCATATCAATTAAAACAATAAATGAAGTCAAGGATGAAATTTAAATACAAATAAGATAGCTAATAATATCATAAATACCAAACATACAAGGAGATAAAGCTAAATAACAAAATATAAAGAAATATAAAAAAAATGTTATGAAAATATTAGAGGTAACAAAACTTCAAAACCATACAAAAGTAAAATTGATGTTGCTAATACAATCTAAGATCAAAAATCAACCAACTCAACATTGGTCAAGAAAATACAATAAATTGAATCAAAATAAAACAAAAGTTGATAAAAAGTTAGCCAAAAGTTTAATATAAAGATATAAATATATACAATTTCTCCTTCTAGTCATAATATATTTTAAAATGCATGATGTTCATGGGTTTTTTAAGTTATGTAAGATAATGTTTGGTGAAGTGATATGTGCTTGAACCATACTTGAAGAAGATGATGAATGGACATATACAATTGGGTTCAAATTTTCCTTTAATTAAAATTATGGAATTGGAATTGTTTTGTCTTTGTTTCAAAATTGAATCACCAATTTCAAAGTATCAAGTTCCAACCTTCTTGTTACAGACTCATTTAAGCCTTTGTTAGTAGACCCATATATGTTCTAAAATATGGGTCCAATTTTCATCAAGTAATGCAAGTTTATCGAGTCATTATATATTACTTTTGTCACTAACATAAACATATTAAATAGAATCTATAATGATAAAAACTTGATCTTAAAGGGATATATGGTCTTAAATTCATAGACTAAGGGATAAAGAGTTACTCTAGTTGGGATTTTGATGTTGGTATGATAGGCTATCTTAATATTATATCCAAAATCATTATTCATCAAAGATAATATTCCATACCCCATTTTGAAATTGATGATCTTGTCAATATTATGGACTAGACAATAATCTTTAGGATATGCATTATTAATGCCTCAAAAGCCAATATATATTCTGATGCTTTTGGTAATTTTTGTAACTAGAAAGATGTTTAGAATTCAATCAACATGGTCATCTAATTTTATAAAAATAACATCAAGAAGCTTTTGAATACCCTCTTTAATAAAATGTATAAACTTTAAATGCATCTTTCATAGCTTATGTCTAATAGGTTAGCTTTGGGAATAACAACTAGATAATGAATAAGTAAGGATGATTCTAAACTAGGGATATCGATGTATGACCAAGAAAAGATGCCTTTAAATTTTACTAATAGATTATTATACTTTTATTGCTCTTTGAAGTTTAGGAATTTATATGACTTAAGGATTTGAGGTTGTTTTGGGTTTATAAGGTTGATGTATATAGTTTCTTCTATTAAAAGATATCATTTATCTTCTAATTGAAGAGAGGTTAAGATAATACCTATAATTTCTAAATTTGTGCTATTTAGGTATGTGATTTGAGAATATAATTACTCAAAATATAATTGATTTTATTCTATATAAAATTGAGTTTATTGATAGTTTATTGGGATGGGATCTGACAATGATTTTAGGACAAGTTAGGGTTACGCAATTTGCACCATAATGATAAATAAAATTGTTTGTCATTTCGTAAGATAGTAGGTTCAAGACTTATAGAATCTTTATAATTCTATTCTAAATCATATAAAGAGATAATACTAACTAGGGAGACTCAATAATAATATTTTATTTTATTTAATAAATTTTCCTTATTGTTTTTTGAGCTGGTATATAGTTCAACATTGTTAGGATTAATCCCTATATTAAACCAACTTGGCTAGGGTTTTGTCTAAATAGGTTATTGATTCCTTTCTCATTAAGGACTAAATATTTTTGTGGTAACCCATATTAGTAAGAATATACTTTTTAATGGGATTAAAATTAGAAAATTATGTGAATCATATTATCACTAAGTAGGATCTTTGTTATGGGTCTGAGGGATTGGTTCAACAGTAAAAATACTTGTGTAGGAGTGCAGAGACTAGGTTTCCAATCCCTCGAGCCTTGTAGTACTAGTGGGCATGTTGCATTAGCATCACCGACTACGTAAAAGGTTTACCTCAATGCAAATGGAGGTTATAGTGGTAACAAGGAGAGATATTATAGCCCATGACGAGGCGTAGAAAATTCTAACGTGTTATCGATTCCTCTAATATAATAAAAAAGTAGGATCTTTTTTAATTCTAATTTAAAAAATGTCCTCTAAAGAAGAAAAGGGACTTAAGACGTAATTATACCTCTAGGGGATTATTAAAAGGTGTCTTCCATAATACTACAGTGATAAGGGAGATTGAGATGGTTGGACTAGTTAAGAAAATATACAAATTAAGCAAAGTTATGTTTAGATAAGCATGAGTATAATATTAAAAACAAATGATATATTGGTCTAAGGTTAGAATTTGAGGATGATCCATGAATAAATCTAACCCTTGGGATAAGTTAAAACTTGATTTTTATTACTTCTAGAATTTATCAATCATTTCTATATTCTTATGAATAAAATGAGTCATAGATTTAGCTAAATCAAATGATATCATACTTTCTTAATCATGGGTAAGGCTAGGTGGATCAAAGCTAGTTACCCTTTCTTTAGTTTGGTCAAAGGTAGGAATTTAATAGTTAATATAGGGTTCTATTAGTTATTTTTTATTTGAAATTAGTTGATCAAGTTTTTGAGCTACGCTTATTGTAAAATACCTTATTTTGGCCATAATTATTAAGGAATTCAAAATAGTTATCAAGCAAGTGGGTTTGACTTTAATTTTTATTTAGAGTTTTTAATATTTTAGTTTACATTGATTATAGATTTATAAAGAAGAGAAGAAGAATATAATTATACTCTACCTTATTATATACTCAACCTCTCAATATACCAAGGACTCTCATTATACCCAAACCTCTTATATACAAAAAATATTCTCACTTACCCACCAATACACAGGAGATAAATGTTATACAAAAGTAGAGTGATACATGAAATGGTAATAACTTGTGAATAGTAGTTTGTAATTCTTGTTGTTTTTTACTCTCAATAAGATTAAACTTATGGATGACTATAATAATAATATAGATAGTAGCATGGTGTGTTGTGGATTATCGATTATGAAGAAACAAGGTATGTTAATGTGATGTACCATTATTTATGATATCATGTTATATTTATTATGATGCTTTTTCTTTCTATGAATCCATGAAATAATTTTAATGCATGAAACTAAAATATTAGACTATATTTTGATGATGAATTCATGGAATATGTTAACCATTTGTAAAAATAAAGTTCTTATATCCTTTGTTGTTTGAGGGAAAGATAAAGTAGTCAAAAGAATATAAGGAATTTATGTCACCACTATCTTGAACTATGATTTCTTGTAACCTAGAAAGTAGAACATGTTGTGGAACTTGTCATATGCCAAAGGTTAGGTTAGGAATATATGCATTTACCCTATCATAGAAATAAGAGGATATTACTAAGATGATCAAATTAAAAATTCAAATCACCTTAATAATTTAGATTATCTTAATAAATTTGGAGTCCTAGAAACTCCAAATGTTATAAATAAAGGTAATTTGGAGTTTTACCAACCAACATATATTAACTAAATTTTATTTTAATCTTATAAGCACTTAAAAAAATGAGAGCAAATGCATTCCAATTTTGTTGCATAGAATTATATTCATTCTAGGAGTGGTAAAAGGGTGACATCATTAATGAAAATGTTGAGGACTTAAGGGAAAAAATAAAAAGAAGAAAAGATAAAATATGACAAAAACATAGTGTAGAAAGAGAATAAAAGGGAAGAAAAAAATATTTTTGGAGAAAAATATAGGAGGTAGAGGGAGGCATGGGTTTTCAAAAAGAAAAATGTGAATCCTAGAAGGATACACCAAAAAGAATAAAGAATAACATTATATATAGGAAATAAACCATGATAGAATTACTTATAGTAAGAAGAAATTACCTAGAACCTAAACATAAACAAGAAATGAGATAAGCCTTAATTAAAATGAATTAGCTTCCTAAATAAAATAATAAAAGGAAGTCAATTGGAACATAGTACAATCCTCTTCTTGAATAAATCTCTTTATAGCATGTGAACAAATGATTGAATTAATGGTCTATGTATATCAAAATCTAACATTTTATCGAAGGTTGTCTATGTTTGTTATTAAAACCTAAAATTTTATACATTGTGATCTAAATTGTTATCAAAATCTAGGATTGTATGCATGATTGACATGGAGTAAAATAATACATTCTCTATATCATATATTATTAGAGCTATTTTAATCTCCTCCATGCCATATATGATATGTGAAGATTGGGAAGAGCCTTATATAAATGGTTTCCATAGTAAGATAGGATTCTCCAAGGTCATATGAGGAAGGAATAATACAAGAGTGATTTCTGCAAGATGGCCATAGCCCAATATAAGACAACCTGTCTAAGCAAGGTTGTTAGAAGCTAAAATATAGGTTTTGGTGCGTTTGCATGCATATTTATAACTAATTAGTGTTCATCCTATGAATTATACTAGATCAAGTATGAATTCTCTAAAGATGGTTGTATTCCCTAGATATAGAAATTTCTAGATTGATATGGGGTTCTCTAAAGATAAATATGATCCATAGATACCAATATAACTATGAGGATGTCTAAAAATTAAATACAATTCAATGTGTATTTTTCCTATGCCTATGTGTTATATATTTGACCTTCAAATATGCATGTTCTCCATATGTATTTGTTTCTATAGTTGTAATGTGGTAAAAAAAAGCCTTACGAAGCATTGTATTTTGAATGCTTATGGGGCTTAGAGGGAGCAAGGTTGGTAAATCCTTAACATAAATTATGGTTTGCCAATATATTTATAGGTGCTAGAAGTGTAAACCAAATTGGTTATGCTTAAGGAAATGATCCTTTTGAGTTGAAACGAGAAAGGTTTTATCTATTAATTTATTGAATGTGACTAAATTCATAAGGATGTGCTTATAAATAGTTATAGATTTGTAATTATAGTGTCTACTTTATTGAAATTTTATTTCCTATGTGTGTGATTGTATGTACACAAATATTTATGGTGGTTGAATTATGATAAAGTCTAACCTTGTATTCTTATAACCTCTTTAAGGAAAATGAAATTATAGTATGCATATGTTGATTAGAATTAAATACCTTCAATAAAAAAGGCATAGAATATTATGATGTTTAAAACACATGCATGAAATTTATCTTGTTGTAGAAAGGAAAATTTGTGTTAATAATTTGTATGGTTTATAACTTGTTGTGAATGAATGTTGATAGGAATTATACCTAGCATAAAAATCTATCCAAACTTGTGATAATTATCTAATGTGTTGATGATAATAAATACATGCTTTAATATTTTGAATGATGATAACTTGAGATCAAATGTTAACTATTGAGTAGAAACCCTCTTGTATGTTCCTAATTTATACCTAAAGTTGTTATTTCCATTATAAATTGCACATTCTAGACTAACTTACCTTACTATTCATCCATGGGATTGAATGATTTAAAATTGCACTTGTAATACCATGTTCACAACCTTGGAAAATGGGAAGTTTGAGTTCCTCTAGATCTAGGCTGCCTTCCACTAACCTAAGATAATATGACTAAATGAAATGTAGAAAAATAAATGTGATGAGGTAAGCGTATGAGAGATAAAATAAATACAATAAATAAAATATGATTAGGGTTCATAGTAGGAATAGTTCATGATCAATTATGACATGTAAAGAAAAATTAATAATGATAGGTCAACTTCATCTAATTAACATACATTAAATTTAAAAGAGGACTAGTAAGTATATGAAAATATAGGACCATAAGCATCATACATGATACATGGAAAGGTCTAATGAAATGAGACATAGTCCAATATTATGATTGTGCATAGTTTTTCATTCCTAGAATATGAGGATTATAGCCAAAGAACATAGTTATAGTCTTTCTTAAAATGGCCAAACATGCTTACAATAATACCTAGGATCTTAACTAGGGGAAGGTTTTTACCTTTTTTAACAATAGGTAACAATTTTCTGCTACGTTTATTTACAATAAAATGATAAAAGTATCATTTTAAGTTGTTGGTCTCTTTTATTATAGCTATTCTAATGAACCACTAGATTTTAATGGATTGCTAGTTTTGATCGATCATAGGTTCAATATATATTTTCCTTCTTGTATTAGCCATTTATTGATTATTTATTATCCTTTACTAGGTCATTGTAAAATCAATAATAGCACACAAAAATTCTTTGACTCTACCCTTTCTTCCTTGAGGTTTTTCATCACCCATACCTAGATTCCTCTATTAAGTCATTTTTAACTAGTTAAGGTAGTTTATTATACTATATTTATAAAAACTTGTAGGGATGCCAAGATTAGTTTCTGAAGAACCACAAAACATTTTTTTTTAGTTAGGCTATACTATAAAAAAATTATGAGTGTTGCAAAAATTATCCTAGGTTATGAAATTTTATAGGTACGCCAAGAGTCACTTAGATGGTAGTATCTACAATGCACTCCATTCCTCATCAAAAAGTATATTGATATTATCTATCCATGCCATCACTATTTTAGATCATCAAATTATTCCTATGATAGTTCCTACTTAGTCTGTAGGAAAAATTTCACCAACTCCAAAATGGTCCCAAGTTATAAAATGATGTTGGAGGTATTAGTTATATATCTATTGGGGATTCCTTGTATGTTTGAGTAACCATATTTTCCTTTATCTTCATCAAGTTTTATGTATTCCTATTTAGGCATTATGCTCCCTTGATTTGAGAGGGGATTTAGGAGTTTCTCTAGACTAATTGAGTGATATAATCCCTTAGCCTTTCTATAACTTTTTTAAAACTATCATAAGAAGATATGTAGGCGGATATAATATATTACTTCAAAAAAACATTCATTAGTTGTAAATGGGTGGCCTATTGGGTTAGAAGACCTACATTTTGCAATTGTTAATTAGTCACCTTATGGATCTACCTTATGATATAAATGTGATTTGAATTTGAGGCAAGCATAAACTATATTCTATTTATGGTGGTTTGATCCTTAAATAGTAGTCCTTTGCATTCCTACATATGCTATAAATGGAGCTTTGTATGCTTAACCTCTTCCATACGTTTTTACCAAAGGGTTTGATTACATCAGTGTTAGAGACATTAGAGTTAATGGACACAATATATGATATTAAGATATTTGACACTTATTTGACCTAGGCGATCTCATAATCCTTCTTCTTCAGGGCCTTATCCCTTTCTTGTTTCAACTTTTTTTATTCCTTTTTATTTTAATTAAACAATTGCTTTAGTTCATCTTATTGTTTCCTTAGTTCATTTTCCTTAGATTTATAATTTTCTTCCATATTCTAAACAATAATTTGTCTTAGACCATCCTAATTATATGACAAGATACTTATTCTACTTGGAATAATATTGGTTCTCTCTATCCAACCTAAGATAGTTATATGACATCACTAGGTTTGGTTTTTTTAAAATAAACCAAACTAGAATATCCCATTCTTTGAATATCAAGGCATAACATACTAGTGATGTAGTTTGAATGTGTAGTGGTAGGGTGACTTGGAAATATAGGATGATCCCCTATAAATAACATCTTCATACCCATTTTTTCCACTTATGTCTTAATGGAAATCATTCATTTTATGGAGATAAAGTCACTTATTTATATTTAATTGATCACCTTTTATGCCTTCAATAAGTACTCATATACTATGTCTATGTCTATCTATGTAGATGATATAATATTTTATAGTGGTTTATAAGTCATGATTTGAATAGGGTCTACCTATTCCTTAGTGTTTTCCACCTTGTGGAATGGTCTAGACACTAATTATAATTGTATGGTTGTAGGAGCTTTTGCCTTAGGATGTTGCCCCTCAAACTTTATACCTATGCATCCTTCAAGGCATTCAACACTCATATTTATAGTTTTAATACATTTATTGGTGTCTTGACACTTAGAGTGACTTATTAAAGTATTTTATAATATGATCCAATAATTTCAATAATTTTTCCTCTTCCCATAGATCAAAATAAAGTGGGTAGTAGTGGATGAAGCACAAATTGATCATGTATAGGAAGCCATCATAGAAATAATTTGTGTGATGAATGAAAAATTGGAAGTGGATGAAGTAAAATAGATTTTGTGGTACTAATAGGTGGGATCATGGAGGATGAGATGTTGGTAGTGGAAATATAAACCATTATTACCATGGGGTCTACACTTGCATCAAATGGAGATGCAGGTGCAACAGAAGAAGGGAAATTGGGGGAGAGGGAAAGTTGAGATGAAATTTCATGTGAAAGGGAAGAGGTAAATAAATATGGTATAGAGGAGGAGATGGTGGAGAACATGGTTATGCCATATTCTAAAGTCTCTAAAGTGTTAGATTTTATGTGTGCCACCTCATCATCAATAGGTTGGGCACTAATTTCCAAGGCACACACTTTGGTAGTCATTCCAAGCAATTTTGCTAATTTCTAAGTACCTTTAGAGCTTATATTAGACCCTAACATTGGCATAGTGGGATCCCTTATACCTTATACTCTAATATCTAAACTCTTATATTTTTCTATAGGGCATAAAGTTACCATTTTCTCTATTATGTCCCTCTCATATCACCCTCATTGTGGCATGCACTAATTTTCTTATAGTGGCAATGGTTTCCAATATAATTGACACCTATGAGAGAATATGGTTTCTATGCATACAAACCTCATAAGGATGTTCATCCTAGATTTTTGAAAATATCTCATAAAAATTCCTCTTCATTAGTTTAGGATTTTTATTTTGATTGGGGTCTTTAGTTTCATAGCACATGTAGGCATACAAAACGACCTCCTCAAGGGTTGAATTGTATTTGTTTTTAGTTAGCATATTTATTATTTGGTTTTTGAAATATAAATTTAGATCAAAATATGTATGTATTTCCCTCTACTCTTTATTCAAAATTTCCCTATAGATTCAAACTTAGGGGAAATTTTACTCTTTGAAGGCATTGACCATACCCTCTAAGGTTATATCTATATCGATCTTTCTATTAAAATTATTCTCACTAAGTTTCTATTTATTTTACATATCAAATTAGTTCTTATTCATATATATGGTATATAGTGTCTTCCCTAGGAGCACTTGAATGAGTTGAGCATCAAGATCATATTATATTAGATTACCACCAAGCTACACCTCCTTAGCCTCCTAGATATTTATTCCATTTTCCCTTGATTAGTGTGGTGCTTATCAAGTAATTATTCTCATGATTTTATAGGTTGTTATTTTTTATCCTTGCAAAAATTCATATAGATCAACTATAGATACCATAATACTTCAAGTGGAAAATATCCTTTGAAAATCCATACAATCATAAAATATTCTTTGAAAAACATACAACCAAACACATGTAGAGTAGGATACCAAGTAAAAATATCCTATTTATTCTTACTTAGTATGTATAATTAATGTGCAATCTAGATAGAAACATTGATATAGTGCCATTTAACCTTTACATAATAGGAATATAAATGTTATGTTGAAGTCAAAAAATTTTATTTTGTTTGATACAAGGGACCTCCATCTCATACAACACTAGTAGATTCAAGGGCTAGGCTAATTCAGCCTTCTTATCCACCTCCTAGGAAACCATTGGTATTGTTCATACTTTAGAAGTGAAGTGCATAGTTCAAGTAGAACAACATCCTTAGAGATACGCTTTATAAAGTCAAACAATTGGAGGTATTTTACTACATCTTAGGTTATGTGCAACATCCCAAGCTAATATTTCTTTATGATGTGATTTTATGTACTACCCAGAATATAAGTTATAGTTGATAGGGACCCTTGTGCTTCCTCCTTGAAAATTTGAATTAGATAACACAAGTAAAATTCCTCAGGGGTAGTACAACTTTTAAAATTTTTGGCAAATTAAAGTTTGTTAAGGAAAATCTTCAAACTTGGAACAAAGAGGTCTTTGGGAACCTCTTTGAAAATAAAAAATAGGTTGTTGAAAGTTTGAAGATAATTGATCAGAGGATTCAACATGGTGATGCTGATGAAACTACTAGGCAGGAGGAACAAACAAAACTAGCAGAGTTTCATAACATTTTGGCCTATGAGAAAATCTATTAGAGGTAAAAATCAAGGGCTCTTTGGTTGAAATATGGAGATTCAAATTCTAATTTTTTACACGTCACCATGCTTAGAAATAAAGTAATAACAAGATAATTTTTTTTCCTAAAGTAGATGGTTCTATTACTCAGGACTTAACAGAAATCAGAAAGGAGGCAGTAACTTATTTCAATTCTATCCTTGGTCAGGAATCACAATGCAATGAGGAGGCCAAAGATATTCTCTTTTAATCCATCCCTAGCATCATAAATGAGGATATAAACCTTAAGCTTCTAGCTCCATTTTCTAATGAGGAAATTAAGGAAGCCTTGTTTAGCATGGATCCATACAAAGCCTCAGGACCCGATGGCTTTCCCCCTTGTTTATATCAAGTTTTTTGGGACATCGTAAGTGAGGATGTAATTTCTACTGTCAGAGAATTCCAAGAAAGCAATAATATCCCAAAAGGTCTCAACTCCACTTTTATTTCTCTAATTCCTAAGAAGCAAACCCCTAAATCTATGGCTAACTTCAGGCCAATCAATATGTGCAATACTTCTTACAATATACTAACTAAAGCCATTGCAAATAGAATGAGAGATGTTCTACCCTGCATCATAGATCCATGTTAGGGAAGCTCTGTACTCTGCTCATAAGACTAACAGGTCTTTTTTTTCCCTCAAGCTTGATATGAACAAATCATTTGACAGGCTAAATTGGGACACTCTGATTGCTATCCTCATTAAGTTTGGTTTTCACCACCAATGGGTTAATTTGATCAATAATGCATTTCTAAAGCATGTTTCTTGATTTTGGTTAATGGAACAATTTTTGGTTACTTTCAAAGTCGTGGAGGAATTCGATAGGGAGACCCTATCAGCCCCATGTTATTCATCATTATGGCAGAAGGTTTAGGTAGAACCATAAAAAATGCTTGTAGTTCAAGGCTAATATTAGGAATCAAGGCAACATCTCTCACTAGGGCTATTTCTCACCAATAATTCATTGATGATACCCTTCTATTGACTAAGTCGTCAATGGTTGAGGCTAAAATAATTAAATACATCCTACAACTCTATGAGGATGTTGTACTGGTTAGAAAGTTAATTTTAGTAAAAGCAAGTTATATTTCTTGAACACCCCCATTCAGAGGTAAGGAAGGATTGCAAAAATTTTAGGGTGTGATATAGAAAACCTCCCCACTTTGTATCTTGGTCTCCCTCTTTTCATTGGTTCTCCGAGAGAGTCAATGTGGGACAGGGTTATTGAAAGAATTCAAAAAAAACTTGTTGGATAGAAAGGTCATCTTCTATCTCAAGTAAGAAAGCTGACCCTCACTAAGGCCTCTCTTCAGAGCATTCCAGTCTATTTCCTCTCTATTTTAAAATCCCATGTGAAGGTTTTCCAGAAAATTGAGAAACTCCAAAAATAATTTGTATGGACTGGATCAAAGGATAAAAAAAGGATACACCTTGTAGGATAGACCAAAGTGTGTAGACCTAGGGGAAATGGGGGCTTAGGTTTGAGGAGAATTGCTCATATGAATTTAGATTTACTAGCTAATAAGGCATGGTGCCTCATTTCTGGTGAATAAAATGAATGGAAAGCTATCATCAAATGAAAGTATCTTCAAAATATGGAATTTCTAAGTGAATCAATTCTAATCAGAGGTTCTAATTTTTGGAAAGCAATTCTCAATTGTAAGGAAATCATAAAAAAAGATTTAAGATGGGTTTTAAGAAATGGTGAGAGGATAAATTGCTGGAATGATAGGTGGGCTAAGGATGAACCACTGATGCAATATCCTAACTTAGCCCAAATCAGAGATATCATGGAAGAACTCATTGGTAGAAAAAACTTTGATTATATGGTTGAGGATAGAGGCAGAATGAAGTGGAAACAAATAAGGATTTAGGGATTTCAAGCGGAATCAAATGATCTTTGTAACATTCTCGGGCAATAGTTTATCCCCATGAGACCCAAGGAAGATCAAGTGACCTGGGTTCCTATGAAAAATGGGTAGTTCACTATTAAATCAACTTACAAGCTTCTGGTTGATGACGAGGATTTTGTCCTCCAAAAGGACTTTGGATAAAAAATTTAATTCCAAAAATTGTAGTCTTTTCATAGATGGTTATCCAAGGAAGAATTCTAATCATTGATAATATGATGCGTAAAGGCATTTGTATCACTAATTGTTGTTATCTATGTAGGGCTAATTAGGAGACCATTTATCACATTTCCCTTGAGTGCCCTTTTTCCTTGACTGTCCTAAGTGGGGTTTTTTAGGCCTTCAATATTTCTTGGGTTAAACTAACCATCGTACTTGATTTTTTCATCTAGTGGCCTTGCCCCTTTTCAAGCCAAAGACTTAGATACATGTGGAAAATTTGTCTCAATCACTATCTTTGGCAGGTTTGGTTAGAAATGAACCATAGAGTCTTTAATGATTCTATCTATGATCATTAAAATATCATTGCCAAGATCCTATCCTTTGACAACGAGAATATGAACCTTATCCCTTTTGATAGCCGTAAAACTCATCTGTATGAAACCACGATTGCTCAATCTTTAAGCTTAACCTCGTTAGATGAGTTTGTGCCTAGGGTAGTCAACCCCAGAACCAATGTTAAGTGGTCCCCACCTCATACGGGTTGGTTTAAGCTTAATTTTGATGGAGCGACTAAGGAAAATCCTGGAAGAGTAGGCGCTGGTGGCATTATGCGAGATCATAATGGGAATATGATGCTTACATTTTCCAAATATTTTGGAACAAGGAAGAATAATGAAGCTAAAGCTAGAGTTATGTGGAGAGGCCTTCAATTGACTCAAGACTTAGAAGGCAATTTGATCATAGAAGAAGAATTTATTCATGTTATAAATCTCCTTAATAATTTGAAAACACCTCCTTGAAGGATTAAAATAATTTTTGAAGAGGCTAGGATCCTTTCCAGGGAAGACAGGACTAGAAAAGCCCAACATGTCTTTCGGGAAGCTAACAAAGTTGTTGATAAGCTGACCAATTTGGGTGTCAATGGTGACAGAATTTTCAAATGGGAACATGGTGTCCTAAGGGAATTAAAGGAGCTTATTCAACAAGAATGCCAAGAATGATAGTCGAATTTACCAACAGGGAAGGCATTGTAATTTTGAAGGCTATGAGTATTCTCGTCTCTTTTTTGAAATGGACTCACAATAAAAATTATCCGAGTTGTCAGTCTTGGTGGATGCTGCTTGGAAATACCACAAAGAATAATGGGGATAGTCACATGTTAGATAACATGGCTCCTAGTCATCTTAGTAATTTTAGGTTGGTTTATAATCACAGGGCAAGAAAGAAACGATAATATAAGACTTCGAACTAGAGCCACGTGGACCACCAGATAGCCACCGCCATAAATCTAGCTAGCAGGTTCACTTCTCCAAGGTTGATTGGCCAAGATGGGATGTGGTCCCAAAGAATGTCATATACGAAAGAAAGAAATTACCAAAGAATTATTAAGAGTAACTGTCAATATAGAGCTTGTGGGAGTTTTTTTTAGTACTCTACTATGTGTGTCTATAGCTTTTTGTTTCTCCACTATTTCAAGGAAGGGATCTGTGTCTGTTTCTTTTTTTGTAATTATGATGTAGGTGTGTTTTCTTGGGGTATACCCAAAATGTTGTATGGGAAGTTTATTTTTGATAACAAGCTATGTGCCTTACCGTATGTAATGGCTTTGGCGGCATGTAGATTTTACATATATAGGATCCTTAGTAAGGACATGTTCATCAACAACCTTGGGCTGATTTTTGTAAAAGGTTTTGGGTCAACCTGTAGAACCCGGTATTAATGCTATAGTATATTATCTACCAAAAAAAATTCCATACCTTCTTGGGATTGCTCATTTAGGTTTTCCAACCCTCTCTTAAGCACTCTTATATTTTTTATCTAAGAAGGTTGTCTATACTTTAGGGAAGAAGTCGAAGGATATCCAACTAATCAAATAATTTTCTTTGTGTATTAGATACCTATTAGTCTTTAGGGTGACAAAATTGAAGAATCATATTGCTATATTACAATAATAACCTATTATATTATGTCATAACAATCCATATAGCAGTGCACTAATTCTAGGAACTCTCATACCTAGGGAACTACCCCTAAGCTTTATAGTCATGTAACTATCCTTGAGTCACTAGGATTCATATTACATTGATGGAGGGATTCTCTCCTAGAATCCTTTAGGGAAAACCTAAGGTCCCCATCCTCCATGCCATAATATAATATTTAAACCATCTTGTTGATCTCATTCTTATTTTTATCTTGCTTTAGTTATTGGGGTATTAAAGCCTTTTTTTGGCCCTTTGTGTACAATTCAATGTCTTCTTCCTCCTAGAGGTTAAAGGTTTTTCAAGCATTAATTATGGTAGGGCATATTTAATATGATATGAATATTCCTCCTACTTTGACTCCACCTTGATCGATTATTTTTTGGTGATTTTTATAGGACCTACTGGATCCATAATATACACTCTTGGATTTGTCTTGTAGAGGTCACTTAATTTTTTTCTAAGTTGTTTATTTATGAATCATAGGATGTTCAATAAATTAATAAATCTTGGATCTATTTTTCCATGAATTATTTTTCTTTTCCTTACTATTTATTTATATTTCCTATTCATTATTTACTTGAAGTGTTCAACAAATCATCAGGTTTTATACATGGATTTGTTTTTGTTTTGAAATAACCTTTCTCCCTTCCTATTGCTTCCTAGGGATAAAATGAATCATTATGGTAATGATAAATATACCAAGGGTTTCATTGCAAAAGGATTAATTCCTTAATACTAGATATGGATGAAGGCAATGAACAACAAAATCTAGTTTTTTGGATGGGGGTCATCCCACAGACGAGGGGAATACAAGAAATAGGAGAAGATTTGGATGTAGGGGTGGATATATGTGAAACTCTTTAGACTAAGCAATATGGTAGTCTGATTTTGCAACAAATTTCCTCCCCCAGTCTAGTCCTAAAAAAACCAGAAGCACTATGAAGTCTCTTATATATTTTTGCAGTGGAAAAAGAAGAGGGAGAATATCAAATGCTAAGCATCAAAAAATTAAAACTGATAATGACATTGCCAATGGAAAACAAAGAACCTTGTTTCAACAGGTTATTTCGGGTTCTAAAGACAAAAAATTAGGAAAACCCCCTCAAGGGAGGGGGAGAGGAAGAAATACCAAACAATCTAAATGAATTTCCTCTCATGGAACATGAGAGGCCTCAATGGCCTACCCAAAAATGGGGAAGTCAGTGCAATAATAAATCAAGTGAATCCAACTATTATCATGTTGCAAGAAACACAAACTGATGAGATTCAGTAAAAAAGTAGCAAAAAAATATGGAATCAAGGGGAGATGGTTTGCAAATCAGCCAAAGGAGCATCTGGAGGCCTTATGACTTTGTGGGATCCCAGGATAGTAGAAGGCACCATTATTCAGAAATATGACAGGGTTCTTAGTGTTTTATTTAAGGAAATAAACAACAACAAGTCATGGATCCTTTCAAATATTTATACCCCGACTTCAATTCAAGGGAGAGCTCTACTATGGGAGTACTTAGGTAATCTAAGTGAAATCTTCCATAATGTCCCCTAGATTCTGGTTGGGGATTTTAACACTCCTCTTTACCCTTCAAACAAAATGGGTGGAAATGGACCACCTATCAGGAGCATGGATGAGTTCAATGACTTTGTGAACTCCAACATTTTTATGGATGTAAAACTTAGAGGAGCAAATTATACCTAGAGCAATCGACGGATAGGATGTCATCTCATTCAAGAAAGGCTTGACATGTTTTTTCTATCAAAGGAGGCTACAACTCTGTTAGGTGATTCTATCATGCAAGCCCTTCCTAAAATTGCCTCTGATCATAATCCCATTTTGTTGGAGATCCCTAACTCTCTGTCCTTCAAGAAAAATTTCAGATTTCAATCTATGTGGATCAACATTCCAGTTTTAGAGATAACTTAATTTAGTGGTGGCAGTAGCTTGTCAGGGGTAGTGTAGCTTTTAAACTTGCTGGCAAATTAGATTTTGTTAAGGAAAAGCTTCTAACTTTGGAACAAAGAGGTATTTGGGAACCTCTTTGAAAATAAAAAATAGGTTGCTGAAAGTTTGAAGATAATTGATCAGAGGATTCAATATGGTAATGTTTATGAAAATACTAGGCAGGAGGAACGGATAAAACTAGCAGAGTTTCATAAAATTTTAACCTATGGGGAAATCTATTGGAGGTAAAAATCAAGGACTCTTTGGTTGAAATATGGAGATTCGAATTCCAAGTTTTTTCACGTCACCATGCTTAGAAATAGAAGCAATAACAATATAAAAAAAAAAGCAGATGGTTCTATTACTGAGGACATAATAGAAATAAAAAAGGAGGCAGTAACTTATTTCAATTCAATCCTTGGTTAGGAATCATAGTGCAATGAGGAGTCCAAATATATTCTCTTACAATCCATTCCTATAATAATAAATGAGGATATAAACGTTAAGCTTCTAGCTCCCTTTTTTGATGAGAAAATTAAGGAAGCCTTGTTTAGCATGGAGCCAAACAAAGCCCAGGGACCCGATGGATTCCCCCCTCGTTTCTATCAAGATTTTTGGGACATCGTAGTGAGGATGTAATTTTTGCTGTCAAAGAATTCCAAGCAAGCAATCATATCCCAAAAGGTCTCAAATATACTTTTATTTCTCTAATTCCTAATAAGTAAACCCCTGAATCTATGGCTGACTTCAAGCCAATTAGTCTGTGCAATGTTTCTTACAAGATCCTAACTAAAGCCATTGCAAATAGAATGAGAGATGTTCTTCACATCATAGATCCATGCCATGGAAGTTATGCCCAGGTTAGTTCAATCTTGGATGGAGTTATCACAGTTCATGAAGCTCTACACTCTGCTCATAAGACTAACATGTCTATTTTTGCCCTCAAGATTGATATGAACAAAGCATTTGACAGGCTAAATTGGGGTTTTCTGATTACTGTCCTCCTTAAGTTTGGTTTTCACCACCAATGGGTTAATTTTATCAAATAATGCATTTCTAAAGCATGGTTATTGATTCTGGTTAATGAAACAACTGCTGGTTACTTTCAAAGTCATAGAGGAAATTGGCAGGGGGACCCTATCAGCCCCATGTTATTAATCATTATGGTAAAAGCTTTAGGTAGAAGCATAAAAAATGATTGAATTTCAAGGATAATATTAGGAATCAAGGCAACATATCTCACTAGGGTTGTTTCTCACCAACAATTCATCGATGATACCCTTCTATTGACTAAGGCATCGGTGGTTAAGGCCAAAATAATTAAATACATCCTGCAACTCTACGAGGACGCTACTAGTCAAAAAGTTAATTTTAGTAAAAGCAAGTTATATTTCTTGAACACCCCCATTCAGAGGTAAGGAAGGATTGCAAAAATTTTAGGGTGTGATATAGCAAACCTCCCCACTTCGTATCTTGGTCTCCCTCTTTTCATTGGTTCTTCGAGAGAGTTAATGTGGGACAGGGTTATTGAAAGAATTAAAAAAAAACTTGATGGATGGAAATGTCATCTTCTATCTCAATCAGGAAAGCCGACCCTCACTAAGGCCTCTCTTTAGAGAATTCCAGTCTATTTCCTCTTTGTTTTCAAAGCCTATGTGAAGGTTTTTGAGAAAATTGAGAAACTCCAAAAAGAATTTTTATGGACTAGATCAGAGGAGAAAAAAATGATACACCTTGTAGGATGGACCAAAGTGTACAAACCCAGGGAAAATGATGGCTTAGTTCTGAGGAGAATTGCTCATATGAATTTAGATTTACTAGCTAAGCAGGTGTGGTGCCTCATTTTTTGTGAAGAAAATGAATGGAAAACTATCATCAAATGAAAGTATCTTCAAAATAAGGAATTTCTAAGTGACTTAGTTTCAATCAGAGGTTTTGCTTTTTGGAAAGCAATTCTCAATTGTAAGGAAATCATCAAAAAATGTTTAATATGGGTTTTAGGCAATGGTGAGAGGATAAATTTCTGGAATGATAGATGGGCTAAGGATGAACCACTGACGCAATATCCTAACTTAGCCTAAATTAGATATATCATAGATGAACTCATTGGCAGAAAAGACTCTGATTATATGGTTGAGGATAGAGGCAGAATGAAGTGGAAACAAATAAGGATTCAGGGATTTCAAGTGGAATTAAATGATCTTTGTAACATTCTTGGGAAAATTTTTATCCCCATGAAACCCAAGGAAGATCAAGTGACGTAGGCTCCTATGGAAAACGGGTAGTTCACTATTAAATCAGCCTACAAGCTTCTGCTTGATGACGAAGATTTTGTCCTCCAAAAAGACTTAGTTTGGATAAAAAATTTAATTCCAAAAATTACAATCTTTTCATGGCTGGTTATCCAAGGAATAATTATAACCATTGATAATATGATGCGTAAAGGTATTTGTATCACTAATCACTATTACCTATGCAGGGATAATTGGGAGACCATTTATCACATTTTCCTTGAGTGCCCTTTTTCCTTGACTGTCCTAAGTGGGGTTTTCAGGACCTTCAATATTTCTTGGGTTAAACCAGCCATCGTACTTGATTTTTTTGTCTAGTGGCCTTGCCCCTTTTCAAGACAAAGTATTAGATACATGTGGAAAAATTGTCTCAATCACTATATTTGGCAGGTGTGGTTAGAAAGGAACCATAGAGTCTTTAATGAGTCTATCCATGATCATCAAACTATCATTTCCAGGATCCTATCCTTTGCCAATGAGAATGTGAACCTTATCCCTTTTTATAGTTGTAAAACTCATCTGTAGGAGACCATTATTACTCAATATTTAAGCTTAACCTTATTAGATGAGTTTGTGCCTAGGGTAGTCAACCCCAGAGCCAATGTTAAGTGGTCCCCACCTCCTACGGTTTGGTTTAAGCTTAATTTTTATGGAGTGGCTAAGGACAATCCTGGAAGAGTAGGCACTGGTGGTATTGTGCGAGATCATAATGGGAATATGATGCTTTCATTTTCTAAATATTTGGGAACAAGGATGAACAATGAAGCTAAAGCTAGAGCTATGTGGAGAGGCCTTCAAATGACTCAAGACTTAGAAGGAAATTTGATCATAGAAGGAGACTTTATGCATGTTATAAATCTCCTTAATAATTGGAAAACACCTCCTTGGAGGATTAAAACAATTGTTGAAGAGGCTAGGATCCTTTTCCATGGAAGACAGGACTAGAAAATCCCAACATGTCTTTCGGGAAGCTAACAAAGTTATTGATAAGTTGGCCAATTTGGGTGTCGATGGTGATGGACTTTTCAAATGGGAACATGGTGTCCCGAGTGAAGTAGAGGAGCTTATTCAACAAGAATTCCAAGAATGATAGTTGAATTTACCAATAGGGAAGGCACTATAAGTTCAAAGGCTATGAGTATTCTCGTCTCTTTTTTGAAATGGACTCACAATAAAAATTATTTGAGTTGTTAGTCTTGGTGGATGTTGCTTGGAAATACCACAAAGACTAATGGGGACAGTCACATGTCAGATAACATGGCTCCTAGTCATATTAGTAATTTTAGGTTGGTTGATAATCATAGGGCAGGAAAGAAACGACAATATAAGATTTCGAACTAGAGCCATGTGGACCACTAGATAGCCACCGCCATAAATATAGTCAACAGGTTCACTTCTCCAAGGCTGATTTGCCAAGACGAGATGTGGTCCCAAAGCATGTCATATATGAAAGAAAGCAATTACCAAAGAATTATTAATAGTAACTATCAATACAGAGCTTGTGGGAGTTTTTTTTAGTACTCTGCTATGTGTGTCTACAACTTTTTGTTTCTCCACTGTTTCAAGGAAGAGATCTGTGTCTTTTTATTTTTTTATAATTATGATGCAGGTGTGTTTTCTTAGGGTATACCCAAAATGTTGTATGGGAATTTTATTTTTTATAACATGCTATGTGCCTTACCGGATGTAATGGCTTTGGCGGTATGTAGATTTTACATATATAGGATCCTTAGTAAGGACATGTTCATCAACAACTCTGTTCTGATTTTTGTAAAAGGTTTTGGGTCAACCTGTAAAACCTAGTATTAATGCTATAGTATCTTATCTACCAAAAAAATTAAGAGAAGAACTAGTATAATGCATTTATCTTCACTTATTATCATAATAGTAGGTTTTTTTAAGTGACATAGAAGAAGAAAGTAGGCAATCTCTCAGGCTAGTAAGGTATCCTCTATAAAGGGTATAGTGAAATAGGTAATGTTTCAAATGTTTTTACTACTATAGCACAACTCAAGTTTGATAGGTTATATGGATTAGAGGTTCCACTAAATATAATAATAGTATGGTAGATTCAAATGACTCTATAATGTAGAGAAGCTTGCTATTCATAGCTTGTAGCTTGTTTAAGGATTGAAAATTATTATCTTAAATGTATGAATGCTAAAATGAAGGGGGACTTCCCCCTCAAATATTTATATCCCTATTTCTAGATCAACCTTGCACTTGTAAAATTAATTTATCAAGTACAAAATAAATGTATTTCACATGTAATCTATCCAACAACATAGTATAATTTTGGTATGGAATCATCCTAATGTTGGCATCTCCTTTTTATTTTTCTTATAAGGTTAATTAATTTGGCTCTACTTCTAGCGACATCATTATACCTTAGGTGTTGGTGGATGATTTCAATATGTCATGTTACCCATTTGATAAGAAGGAAGGCTCTCCAATTCTGTCAGAGGGAATCAAATATTTTTGGAATATATTCAGTGATAATGAGTTCATGGATATCAATATTAGGCAGTTTAAGTATACATAGAGTAATCAAAGATTGGGTGACTAGTTGATTCTGATAAGGCTAGACTAGTTTTTGGTTTCTCAAGAAGGCCTAATAGTATTTGGAGACACTACTCTTATGGTCCTTCAAAATATTGGATCCAACCATAATCCTATTCTTTGGGAGATAGAGAGTGGAATAAAACTACACAAGAGCCCCTTTCAATTTTAGTTGATGCTAATGAAGCATGAAAATTTAAAACCTAGTATAGAAGAATGGTGGCAAAAGGTTTTTAGAGGCCCTAAAATAATTCAAATTTATTGTAAATTGAGGTAGATTAAATCCAATATTAAATAATGGAATAGAAGAGTCTTGGGGCATCTATTTACACAAAAGAAGGATCTAAAGCTGAAGCTTGAAAATATTGAAAAGAAAGTGAACCAAGTTGGTATAGATGATCATCAAAGGACTAAATGCCATATCTTAGCTAATTATCATAATATTATGGATTGCAAGGAAGTGTTTTGGAAATAAAAATCAAGGCTATCTTGGCTTAACGAAGGTGATAGACACACTAGATTATTTCATGTGTCCACCCTAAGACATAGAGGTAACAATAAGATAAAGGAGTTGGTTAGGGATGATGGCTTAGTGGTAGTGGAGCCAAACGATGTTAGGGTAGAATTTGTCAATTATTTTTTAGACTTCATGGAAGAATCTATAGTAGTGAATGGTGAAGCTAAACATAGGCACCTTTGTAATATTCTGAAATTGATTATTAATCAGATGAATTTCTCTCATATGGCCTCCTTTAAAAATGAGGAAATAAGAATATCACATTTAGTCTAGGTGGGAAAATACCCTGAGGCCAGATGATTTCCCAATTTATTTCTTCTAGAATTTTTAGAATATTGTAGGATCAAATGTTATTGAGGCTATCAAGGAGATCCATACAACCCAATACATGCCTATTCAAATTTTTTGGATTTGATCCAAAAATATATGTAGAAATACATCTTAAAAATTTTAGGTCTATCATTTTGTGCAACAAAATCAATAAAATTTTATCCAAGACTATTGCCAACAAGTTAAAGAGGGTTCTACATTTTATTTTTCTAGATCAACAAGGTGGTTTTGTTCAAGATAAATTTTTTTTGGATATCATAATTACCATTCACGATTTTATTCATTCTATGGAAAAAATTTGGTATGCTTCTAAAGTTAGATATTAACAAAGCTTAAAATTGGGTTCCTTGGAACTTCTTGACCAAAGTCCTATTGAAATTTGGCTTTTAGAGTAAATGGGTGGGATTGGTTAAAAAAAATTTCTCATCTTCTATGTTTTTAGTCCTAGTAAATGGAATCCCTATTGGCTACTCTAGAAGTGGGTATGGTCTTTTCCAAGGGGATATTTTATCACCATATATTTTTATTGTTATTTCTAAGGCACTAGGAAGATATATTTTAGAGTTTGTAGGAAGTGGGTGAGTAGATGGTTTCAAAATAGCCTTGATACTGGATCCTATTTTTCATCAATAGTTTATTAATGATGTTGATCTCCTGCTCCTCTATCCTTCAAGCTAAGGATTTAAAAAATATTTTAGTGTCCTATGAAGAAGCTATTGGTCAAAAAGTGAACTCCTTAAAAAGTAAAGTATCAACACCCTAAATGGTAGGAAAAGAAATATTGTAAGGATCTTTGGGTGTGATAGTGGAGAAATCATATTCACATATTTGGGTGTGCCTATGTTCAAAGGTAGGATGGAGATGCATCTTTGGAATCTAGTTCTAGATAGACTAGAAAAAAAGTTAATAGGTTGGAGAGGAAGTCTTCTTAGCCAGGCAAGTAAAGCTCAGCTTGTAAAGTCTTCTTTATAGAGTATTCCCATTTATTTTATGTCTCTTTTCAAGATTTTAACTAAAATAAGGATTAAAATGGACCAAATTCAAATATCCTTCCTCTAGTTTAGATCAAAATATAGAAGGCACTTTCCCTTGGTTGCCTGGGATAAAATATTCTCTACTAAAGACATATGAGGGTTGGGCTTTAGAAGGTTAAAGTAGATGAATGAAGCTTTGATGGGAAATATAGGATGGAAATAATCATAAAAATACTATCTTGAGTGGGATAAGATCCTCAAAGCCAAGTATTTATGAAATGGAAAAAAAAATACTCTAATGACTTGCCTGTCAGATATTCCTTTTGGAACGGTCTTGTGGACATTAGACATATATTATGTAAAGGGCTTCATTGGAATATTGGATATGGACATCAGGTGAAATTTTGGAAATATCATTGGTTGAAGAACATTCCCCTATTAGAGGACCTGAAGGTAAGTGCCTTGGAATCCATTTTGTCCCTCCATTTTGGTATCAAATTTGTTGATTATATAACAACTAAAAATAGTGAAAATTTTTGGAAAGATATATCTGCTCTAGATTTATATCCAAACTGGCGATATTAAAAATTTGAAAATATTGCTTCATTGTTAGATTTTTATGCTAAATACTTAAATAAAAATAACCTCAAGATCTAAAATAAAGATACTATATCAAATATAAGATAATGATAATATTCTAAACATATAAAAATCATAAATTTTTACAACTCATAAGATAATGATTAACAAATGCTCATAAAAATAGTAATTTGATAGAGAATAAGATCTCAAGTACATCATACTTCCACAAATTTTCCCTCTATATTGTGTTACTTGCACACATACATATAGACTCATATATAATGGAATGTGACTCTTCATATGGAGCACTATTGGCCTTCTCTCTTCTTGAGACTCTTCACTTCCTATTCTAAGGATACATGTGCAAAAAGATTAATATGCACATTTACATTATTAAATACTTTACACATTCTAATAATACTTGTACATTTATTACATTGCATAAAGTAAATACTCACACTCTAATCTATATATGTACCTAAGGTGGTACATTAGCATGTACCAAATAATGTAATATATAATACAATTTTCTCCACCACCCGCATATATTACATTAGTTAGTTATTGAAGACTTTAGTCTTCAATATTGATCTCCATATTTCAAATGTCCTCTAGCTTGATCAGGTTCTTTTTCTTCTTCTTTAATCTATTTATGACCAAGTAGTCCAAAGTATTTTTGTCCTCTCATATTTCTCACTCTAAATCTTCAATTTGCACGTCGACTTTTATGAAAAATAGACTTCTCATTTCTTTCAATCTGTTCCTCGGAGAATCCATTAGCGTTGTTCTAAAATATAACAATTTATTATGAGATCCCAATTTATTTTAGAGCATATATCATTGTAAAGTGATCTTGTAGCTTCTATCTCATTTTTATTCATAATGAGATACTTATTGATTCCATTTATATATCTAAACTCAATCATTATTTTACTCTCAACCAATTTCACTACTGAAATAAGATTTGATGTTAATCCAAGAATATACATCACATCATATAACAAAATATTTGGAAAATATGTACTAGGTGTTACACACCCATATCCATGCACAATATAGGTTTTTCCATCTACAATTTTCAATCCAAGATTGTTTATGACTTCAAGGCAATCAAACCACTATAAATTTCCTGTCATATGATGACTAACACTAGAATCAATAAACCAAAGATCTTTTCTATTTTGACTTGTAGAATTATTTGTGCTTGAAGTAATTTTACATTTTTGATAAGGAGTATTGTATGGAATTTGATCTTGGATCCTCTCATAGTGTGCTTTATGATGATATGTCCCTCTTGCTAATTTATCCATTATTATCTTCAAAAAAATAGTTTTATTGTTGTATTCCTTATGTCTCCCTAATGTTTTAAATAATATAATCTTCAACTTCTATTTCTTTAGGATGAATACCTTATATTATTTCCTAGGTATAAATGATCAACCAATATTTTTTTATAAAAGTTTCAATTCTTCAAAACTCTAGGTTGAATTCCTTTTATATCCCAAATTTCAAAAATATAAATTTTCAATTCTAAATTTCACAATCCTATGTTGGTGTTGAATTCCCTATAACTCCAAAATTATAAATTTAAGAATCTAGAAAAAGGATATTTCGAAATATTATATTTCCAAGTTTATGTAGGAAACCTTATTTTTCCAAAATAAAAAATATATTCTAATATTAAAATGCTTCACAATTTTCAATAACTCAATTACCAAATCTTCTCAAAACTTGAAATTGATTTCCAAAATTTCCAAAATAATTATAAGACTTCTCAAAAATTTCTAAAAATAATTAATAATTCTTCTAAGGTTTTAAAATTTACTTCTAAACCTTTTCTCTCCAATAATCAAATTAATATTGTAATTAGTCTTTTTTCAACCTTGGAAAAAATAATATTACCCTTTATCCTTATAACTCCTAGCTTGGGCAAATAATTAAATTTCAAATAAAGTGCTTTACCTCCAACTTTTTCGATCAAGGGTGTTTGAACTTCCCTTGAATGGTGCTCTCACTCCTCTGTCACATGTATGGTGCTTCTCTCCACTCTACTACACTGATGAATGAATATGTTGTGCTATGCTTGATGTTGAAGGTTGAACAATGTAAATGGAGTTAAATCCTTTGCATTTATGAGGGCCTCAGACATTTCAATCACCTCATCAATATGGTTTGTGATCCTCCTTTGGTTTTAACAAGTGGTACTCAATATTTTGCATGCAATATGTTACAATATTGATTCATTTTCTCCTTAATGCTTCGTATGACCCTTACAACTTTTGGTTCCTAATTTCAATCAATGATGATGACACTTCAGCTCTTCTCCAGCATATATTCAACCAATAAACTTTCCTTATGGTGATTACAAAACTCTTAGTTTTTATTGCTTCTAGTGTATCTTCTTTGCACTTGGTCTTCTCTCCTACATTCTCCTTGGACTCATCTATCTTGATTGACACTTAGCTTTCACTTTACCCTAGCTCATCCTCTTCAATGTTTCGATTTCTCAATGCATATCTTTTCGATGTCCACTTGGCTCCCTCAATTTAAACTCCTTGAATGGTGTTGAAACTTTGACTTGATGGCTTCTTTCTATATATCCAGTGGCTCCTTGAGATTTGGTGGCTCTTCAATGAAGAAACACATGCTTATACTAATATGGGGGGTGAACAGTATAATATAAAATTTTTCTTTCCAAATGATAACAACAATCATATGAATGCAGTAATAAATCAATGCATAATTTCCATACACATAAGAGACAACATTTTTACATGGAAACACCCTTTCAGGATAAAACCACGATAAAATATTGCTTATATTTTCTTCAAAAAAATTCATGGGCACCAACCCATAGGAGACACCAATATCCTTTTACAATTTAATGGGCACCAACCCATAGGAGACACCAATCCCATTATACAAGTTTGTGGGAACCAACCCGTCGGAGACACCAATCCCCTTATACAATTTTATGAGCACAAACCCACAAGAGACACTAATCCCCTTGTTACAAGTTCATGGGCACCAACCCACAAGAGACACCAATCCCCTTGTTTAAGTTCATGGGCACCAACACATAGGAGAAACTTATATCCTTGAGGCACCAACCTCATATCTGAAGGTACCAACCTTGATCAACAAATAGAGAATGATATAATGGTTTTGGAAGCTTCAAAGTGTCCTTCACATTCATTAAGTATGTCACTTCCACATGTCTCACATTTATTACATTTTAAGAGTCTAGCACTAGATAACTTACTTGTGTGTTGAATTGGAGATGTTTATACCTTGCTTTCACTCTTTTATACTTCCATGTTATGAATCACTTCTCAAGCTCTTCAAATTATGATATTGAAACTTGCTTAGGGTTGCTCCCAAATATGATCACAAGCACCACTCAAATATTCTCATTAATGGCATCAAGTTCTACTCACAAATCTGATATATAATTTTCTCTTTTTGCTTCTTTATCTAAATTTCAAATCAAACACTTTAATATCCCTTATTACTCCTTTTTAAAATATTTACAAAATAAAACTTTATAAAAATTACACCTTATATCTCCCTTAATTATTTAATCAATTTTAATTAAAGAACTTTACCTTCACTAAAGTTGACTCACATACCTCTTATCATTGCACACATTCTCTCCAACACATTAATCATTAAAGGTAGGATAAAATTATTGAGCAAAACTTTAGTAGGCCATCAAAGAAATTTGAACCTCTAACCTTTAATACTGTAGCGCCCTAATGATGGCTTGCAACCAACTGGGCTAACCCAGTGGTTGAGACTAAAGGTAAAAATAATGTATTTGTATCTTACTTTTCTGTGAACACTTGTTTATGTAGATCAATTTTTCCATGTAAAAGCCCTCATCACTAATTTCTTGGTCATTCTTTTTTAACTTTTGTGTATTTTTTTCACCCCGAATGCTACACCTTCAACCTTTATTTATTGGTGGTACTCCTTAAGTGTTTATTTTGTGTGCAATAGCTTTAGGACGTATTTACGTCCATTGTCACTATCTTCTATGCTCCAATGAACCTATGTATCACTGGAAACTACCTCAAGTGCTCTGCTTTCCTTGATAACTTATAATCATCACCAAAGGTGAACAATAATTGGTTCGCTTGTTCCCATTACCAAATTATATTGCTTATACTTTAGAATATTACCTCCTCTCTAGCACAAATACAATAAGAAGACCTTAAAAACACCATCTTCTTCCTCTGAGTTTGAATCTCGTAAATTCATAGAGTCCTTCTTCTATAGGATAATTAGATCCCTGGAAGTTGCAACAAGAATTCCTAAGTGCACTCCTGTATGAATCTCTTCATGCCTGGTATACCTCCAACCAAGGTCTCAAAAGGCTTTGAATCCAAAAATCCAATGAATATGACAAAAAGCTAAGCTTTAAAGAAATCATTATCGAATCTATTGGGGAAGTGAATTAATGAAGAGCATTATCATAATTTATTGTTTGGATTCTCTTTTGTCAACATGAACGTGCAAGGGTGATTCCTATGTCTCTTTCGTCAAGGTAGTTCTTCATGAATTATTCACCATTATATGTGTGTCTGCCTTCAAACATTTACCAACACATCCAAACTTCCATCCACCCTTGAACATCTGCCAATACCTCCAAAAAAAATCAAATCACTCCACACTTTGTTCTACCGCATCACTACTTCTTTGCTCATTGAAATCAAGGATATTCAATAAAAAACTTAATTTGAAATGAACTCCAACCCTTGTATTTATATGTAACCAACATAACTATCATGAGGTCGGCCCACTCAACTTTATATTTTTAAAAATACTTCTATAATATAATATTTGAATAATTAAACTTTTTATTCAAACTATATTTAAATATTTTGATTTAAATATATCAAACCTTTGATATTGCCCAAACTTATGATATTTCCCAAACTCATAAGCATAATTATAATTAATTCATCCTTCCAATTCTGCCTTTGACATCAATGACAATTTAACATTTCTAACATTCTAACCTTGGTGGTGCTCTTCACATCTTCTAACATTGTTTTACCATAAAATGAACACTTCTCCTCAACTTTATGCATGGTGGCTTCTTTTGTGGTGCTTGCTCTACCTCCTTGGTGTAACGATCTAAAATGCATACACCTAACTAGTGCATCAATTGAAATTGAGTATTAAAGCATCAAAATATGACAACAATGAATTTAACAAGAAAATAGAGTTTCCTTTTATTAAAACTTTGTCAAATCTAGATTACAAATACGTCCCTCTTAGGGATACCCAATTTTTGATACAATTGATACAATCTTGAAGACCCTCTAAACGAGGGGGTGGTGTAATGCGTAGACTTTTTAGAAGGTACATGAACTAATTAAGGCTAAATATATCCTTCTTCTCCTTTGGTTGGTGAATGCATTGAAATTGATTAGGTCCTGTAAACCCTCTATTCAAGAAACAACATGAAAGAGGTTAGTAACAAATGAGGCCTCTCTTGATGAGGCTTTTGAGAGAATTGCATAAATTAATGATAAAGAAAAAAATAAAGCATGTAAATCTATGAAGATATGCAAGAAATCACCAAATTACTATAAAAAATGTAAAGAAAGCATGAGATCTAGCAATTAGGAATCCTAATTAACCATTAGAATTTGAAAATCATGAAACTAGTCTGAATTGATAATTGCAAGGAAATGGAAGTAAATCTACCTCTAAATTCTAAATTGACTGGTTATATGTCTACTAAAATATTAATCTATGCTATATTAAGCTAATTGCACAACTAGAAATGGAAATCTACTACTAAAACAAAGGAAATTGAAGATCAAACCCTCGCTGCAGGTCTGAGGCATAGCTGGAACTATTAAACACAGTTTATAGTCACGAACGAGGTTCAAATGTCTTTGCTCTTGTAATCAAGTATTGGATCTCTGATTTCCTCTATGGAATTGATGATAAAGGGTCACCTCTGTGTCCCAATATGGATTGGTGGTTGAATTTGATAAGATTCACGTTCAATTGGCTTGATTTTGTGATTGATGCTTCCTAGTCCTTTGGAAGCTCCATTGACAAATTCATGCTTGTCACTCCACAATTGGGCAACATTTCAACTCTCCTCAAGGGGTTTTCAATTCACTATCCATTTTGGTAGAGCTTCACTACATTTCAACTCAATATTATTCTAGACTTCTTCCCAATTTGAAGGGGGGTCTTATAGCCCTCCTAATATCTAATATTGGCTTGCTTGGGAAGCCAAGATCAAGATCCATGAGTTTGGATCAGTTGTGAGGAAAAATATCGAAGCATCCCCACCCAAAACCATTTGAATCTCCATTGCCAAAACCGTTGCAACCAAATTTGGCTTGGCCTAGGATTCAAAATAGTTTTGATGCTAACTGTGACTCTAAGGCACAACTAGATCTATTAGCTATGGGTGTCAGCTGTGAATAAGGCTGAGTATGCCAAATCTACCTAAATTGAGTGGTTAAAACCACAAATTCATCTTGGATTTGTTCAAGATCATTCATATGGTCTATTAGCATACCCATATGAGTAGTTGCCTCGACATGATGCGTTTTAGGTGTCTAAACTTGGATTTGGTGGTTTGACCTCTCAATGATGACTCAACTTCTCCCATTTTTGTGGTGCCTTTGCACTATCAAATATCTATATTTTTTTGTGTTCTTTTGTGTCTTTAGACACTTTGAATCTTGCTCTATTTTGAGCCCTTATTTGGTTTCTTTTACTTCAATAAACCTGCACTTTGTAAGCTTGTAAAAACAAAATTCTTTATGAGTATTCTCTTCTCCTTATTTCTACCTCTTTGTTGTTTTATTTTGTATATTCTGAGGTGAAAGTGCTACCTCCTTCCTTGGATTGAAGACTCTTAACTTTAAACTATATTTTGTTGAATTCAATATATCTAATATGGTGCTCTCAAAAAAATTAAAGTAGACTGGTTTTAATACTTAAACAATAAACTTTTATAGCACCAATGTTACACACATTTTGGTATCCTTTTATAGCTAATATCCTTGGTGACTTGATTCACCCTTTTGCTGTATCGAATTTGTAAATTTTTCAGCTTCATTTTCTTTTATTTTTCTGCCCCAAAACATCAATTTTGTATCTCTAATTGCTGCCAAAATATCAGATTGCTTGCTGTCCAAATGCATATTACAAAATACTGAAATTTTCAGCCTTTTTACCTTTACAGATTTTATTCATAACTTGCCTTATTTTTTCTTCAACTTCTCTGAGTTTTGCAGCTCCAAATGCTGCCTTCTCACTGTCCAAAAATTCTGCAATTTGCATCTTCAATTGTTGCCAAATATTTCTTCGGTTTGCTGTCAAAACTTTATGAAATTTGTAGCTTCCAATGCTTCCAAAAATGCAATTTCAAAACTTATCCTTTATAATTCCAAATAGATTCCATGAAATTCTAAAATTTGCAGCTTAAATACTTATTCAAATTCTGTCCAAAATAGAGCTTTATCTCCTTCAACTTGCTACCTTAGATTGCAGTGAAATTCTTCTTCGAAATATCCTTCAAATTGCTTCATTTTGCTATCCAAAAATTTTGTCTTAATTGTTTTCAAATCCTTCTTCAAACAACTATCTAAAATCACTTTCAAATCTTCCGAAACCTTCTCCAATTCACACCTATTTTATCTCTTTCCAATGTTGCCCAAATTTGCAGTCCAAAACTCTTCAAATGCTACTCCACAATTCTAACTTCTTATCCTCTATATTGCTGTCCTAAAATAGTATCTAACTCCTCCAATACACTGCCTTAATTTATTATCAATCCTTACTTCAATTTTCTATTCAAGGACACTTCAAAATATTTTCAAATCTTCTTAAATTTGCAGGTCTATGTCACCTTCAATTTTCTGTCTTGTGACCCTTTAACTTCTATCACGAAAATCAGCAATCTTCTCCTCCATGAATAAACATTCAAAACTTTAATGGCTATCTCCAAAAATATCTATTTGGTGTCATCTTCTTTCCTCTTTCTCTTCCTTAGCTCCACTAAATTTTATATTCAAATTTGGCCTCTTTGCTAGCCTCTTCCTCAAGAATTTGAATGTCTTGAGGTCTTCAAAAATTATTTCCAAAATTTGGAAAACTTATTGCCAAATCCTTCTTCCTTTTGGGCTTGTTTTCAGATGGGACAATTGTCTCAAATTCATCTTTCCATGAGATTCTCCTGCTTGCAACATTTTATCTCAAGTTATCTTTAAATCTTCTCCAATAGCCACTTCTTCAACTTCATCAATGTGGATTCTCTAGACTTCTTATTTCTCCTTCCAAATTTTCTTGAAACCTCTTTTCTTGGGTTTCCAAATTCTTCAATATTATATCTTCTTTCTTAAATATTATTTCTAAAATATCCTATCTCCTTTCTCAAATCTGCAATTGGAATCTCTTCTCTCGGGTATCCTCTTTCTCCAATATTTAATAGGGCTTCTCTGGCCTGTCTATCTCATATTCCTCCAATATTCTATGGAAACCTCTTTCTAGAGTCTCCTCAATCTTCAATTAGTGGTATTCAATCTTCAATGGGAACCTTTTTCTTCTTCAATGTCTAATCTTTTTCTGAAACTCAAAAACTAATCCCTACACGAGGAAAACACATAGAATTTCAGGCAATCAAAGATGAAATTCTTCTCTATATACTGTAGGAAGCTTCTCAACTTCTGAGAAGTATATTTTTGCAAGAAAAAATTAGACAAAAACAATTAATCAAATATACAAAATTCTAAAATCATTAACCTTCACTAGTTATCCTTCAATCTAGTGAAAATAAATCTATGTTGAGTCCTAGTTTTCATGAGTTTTCTTGCAACCTTGTGGAAAGATTCTAGCCAAATTGCAATCTGGAATCTTCTTCTATCTATCAACCTTTTCAATAGGACCTCCTTCTTTGGTCTCTTAATCTCATCACTATCAAGGTCTATCTTCAAGACCTAGAAATTTCCTTCTATTCCAAATTTTATCTTGGAATAGGTAAATTAAATCTCCAAATTTTGTTGGTTCTCCTTCAAAACAGTGGAAAATACTATCTTCTTTGGTTTTCCTTTTCCAGAGGTAATTTTTTCAACTTCATTGGTTTCTCCTTAACCAGTAGAAATCTCTTTTGCTTTTAAAAACTTGTGCAATATAAAATCTTGTTGTAGCTCTGATACCACTGTTAACTTTTGATGCTAAATACTTAAAGCAAAATAAGCTCAATATCTAAAATAAATATACTATATCAAATATAACATAATGGCAATATTATAAACATATATAACTCAAATAGTTTCTACAAAAACTCATAAAATTATGCTCACAAAAATAGTAATTTGTTATAGAATAAATATCTCAAGTACATCATGCTTCGACACACTCTCCCTCTAAATTGTGTTACTTGCACACATACATAAAGACACATATATAATGGAATGTGACTATTAATATGGATCACTCTTGGCCTTACTTCTTCATAAGACTCGTCACTTCCTATTCTAAGGACACATGTGCACATGGACTATTATGCACATTTACAATATTAAATGCTTTGCACATTCTAATAATACTTGTGCATTTATTACAGTGCATAAAGTAAATACTCACACTCTAATATAAGATACACTCCTAATCTAGAGATATACCCAAGGTGGTACATTAGCATGTACCAAATAATGTAATATTATCCACCATTCATATGTATCCTCTGTTGGTTTCTAGTGAGGAAAATATGGATTAAAGGGCTCATCCCTAAAATAGCTTTCTTCTTATGGTTGGTGGATCAAAATAGAATATTAACGATTGATAACTTACACAAAAGAGGTATCCTTATTGTAAATAGATGTTATTTGTGTAAATAGAATTTGGAATTGGTTCATCATTATTTTCTCAAATGTTCCTTTTCTAGAAATATTTTGTAGAAGGTTTTGGAACCCTTTGATGTGCATTGGGATCCTCCTTTCAATAGTGGTAGATTGAAATATCTCTTGATGTTTTGTCTCCCCCATTTTATTTGTGGAATTTAGGAGTAAAATAATAGGGATTTTTTAAATAGGAAAATATAGGCTTCTATGGTTGCTTTTCATATCCTCAATGTTTCTATGGAGAACTCTCAAACCTTATCCTTTCTTTAGGTAGCTAAAATTACACTTAAGGAAGCCATTGTTGTTCACTATAATTGGAAGCCTTTAATATATGTGAATCTATTAAGGTCTTTAAGGTTGAAAGTTAATTGGGAACCCCTTCTAGATGGGTGGATCAAATTGAATGTGGATGACACTGCAAAAGGGAACCAAGGAGTATTGGTGTGGGTGGTATTTTTAGGGATTATAGGGGGATGGTTGTGCAAGAATTTGTTGAACCTCTATTTATCCAATCAAACCATTTTTTTGAGGCTCAAGTATTTTTCATAGGGGCTAAGTTAATCAAATAATGGAATTATAGAAACATTATTGTGGAAGGGGAATCCCTAAACCTTATAAATATTTTGAAAAGAAGATATAAAGCTGGTTGGAGCATTGTAGATATGGTTATGGGGAGAGAAGATATCTTGCAGTCCTATTACAACCTTCAGTTGAAGCATGTTTATCGAGAGGGGAATAGAGCTATAGATTAATTAGAAAACATGGGGGTGGAGGCTTAGGATATTATTATATGGGAACATAATTTCCCATATTAAATTACTCAATGTATTGCTAAGAAGAAGATAAAACAGTCCAATGATTTTTAATTTCTAGTTGGAAGAAGCTAAATCTTGGGGATCAGCTCTTGAAGTAGACTGTTATGGATGACCTGATCCATATGTGGTAGACTATTATGTATGCAAAGTCAACTGTTGTTTGATTACTCTTGTTATTGGTAGTTTGTTTGTTTGTTTCTTTTTTTTGTGCTTTAGTTTGGTTCTTTATGATTGTTGATGGTTTATATGGACTTGGTACCTTATTTTATTTATATTTTATGATCTTCTTGTAAGGAATTTTATGTAAAGATATAGGGCTCTTTCAATCCCCTTTTTAACTTATAAAAAAAGCATCATACACCTCTACTTCTTTTTACATTGACAAAAAATACTTTAGTGAGGCTGACATCACTTAGTTTTATTTTCTCTTAGGAAAGACAAGGCCTACATAAATATGAGATCATTAAAAAAAATCCTTTATTTTAAGTGAATAGATCACATCATTGATGCATAGATCAATGCCTAAAAAAAAATTCAATATTGCACTTTCAATCAACCTTGCTTTAGTGAATCATCTAAAACATGACAAATCACTAGGTATAAAACTTTGTAATATTTTCAATATCATTGCTAATGAAAAGTGATGTCTATAATATAATGTATGGAATCATTGGATAGGATTTATGATTTACTAGACTCTTATATATATTATATTTCTTTTGATTCCCATTGAGTTACAAGCTTATACTTATTTTTTGGTAGTGGTGAAAAAAAAGGGTTTTGGAGGGGCCCCAACCCTATTATAGAATTACTTTATCAAAAGGTTACAAGATAAACATCAACCTCCTTATATAACATGAGAAAAACAAAGTTGCAACAAAAATTCTAGAATAAAACCAGACAAAAAAAAAAACACTCTAGATGATATCAAAATCTATTTCGAGCAAGGGAGAAAAGGTCAACCTGACTATTTTTTATTCCTCCCTTCCACACCAATAGTAGTAGCAATCACTCCAATTCTTAGTAATAGGTAATATAAGTAGTAGCAACAAAATAAGAATCACATTATCATAGAATTTGATAGAAACACAACTATTTTAATAGAAACAACATACAATTACATCAGTAGCACCAAAAGACCCTAGAAGCAAAAACAATATTGATAGCATAAATAATAATACCTTGTGAAATATAATTTTTTTCTACCTCTGATAAGGTAATCCTTAAAAGAGATAAGGGAAATTTATTTTCCCATATCTTAATTTAATCAAAATGATCTCCATTATTTTCCAAACAATCAATTGTAGCATTTCCTTTTTGATATATATGTAATATCTTCACCTCTGCCATTTGTTTTAATAGGGATTATGTATCATTAATTAAAATTGAAACCTACCATTTATCAAATTTTCCTTTCTTAAGATCCCTGATAATATTCATAGAGTCCCCTTCTATGATGACCTTCATTACACTCTTTTATCTCAACAACATAGCACTAGTGTAAATGGCTTTAGATTTTGCATAATGATTGCTTTGTATACCATAAATTTCTACATAAGCTCATAACACTTCACATTTCTTATTTTTAATGACACCTCCTCCCCTAGCTCTACTTGGATTGCCTTTTGTAGCTCTATCAAAATTTAACTTTACCCATCCCTCCTCTAGTTTTAGCCATCTAGTATTTTCTCTTTTAAACTAATTGGAAAAGGTGCTGCTCTAGGTTCTCCCAAGTGTCATTCATTAGTGATCCTCTTTTACAAATTATTCTCAAATTCCATACTATTATCAAGTGAAATCAAATTCTCCCTCAATATAGTTTTAGTTCTATTAGAAACTAAAATTTCATCCTTACTTTCCCCCTGAATACTATCTGATTTCTTCTCACTAAACACCCCATAAAAGATGAGGTAACAAAAAATTCCAAAGTTTTGATAACCTACTTCTGCTAAAAGGGCATCTCCATTGGTTAAAAAAGTTGCTTAAAAGTACTAGGGACCACCCAAGAGCTAAACATAGCTTCCATCAGATTATTAAGTACCTTGCAAACTTACAATTAATAAACAAGTGGTCAATTGATTCAACATCCTTCATGCAAAGGGAACATATATTTTTCATTTTAAAACCTCTATTAATTAGGTTATCTAGAGTTAGCATCTTATTTTGTAATCATAACCAAAGAAAGAAATCCAATTTAGGGATTAACTCATTCTTCCAAACCTTATTTACAAGAAAGTCCCCCTCCACACCTCTGAAATACAAGGTATAAGTTTATTTCATAGAGAATTACTCTGAGGAAGTAGGGAACCAAATCAAAGATTATTTATCTTCATTACAAGGTAAGGGGTACTACTGCAACAACCTATTAAGATTTAGCAGAGATTTTTATAGTTTCGAATCAAAAAAATCCAAAGTTAGTTCTTTTCAAAACCTCTAACCTTCCCAAAATTCTATGTAATATTTGACTAGTGGTCCATATTTTTGAACCAAATGATACTTTAGTCTTCTAAAATATTTAATCTATTATAAAGGACTATCTACAATCCAAGTGTCTTCCCAAAAAATATTTCCTTGCCTTCTCCTACCACCCATCTTAGACCACCTCTCAACAATTTCCTAGTTTTTGAAATTCCATTCCAAATTGTTGATCCTTTAGGAGTGTCTGAAATTCTAAAGAAGGGTATGAAACCATCCAAGTACTTACATTTAAGAATATTAGATGAAATTAAATATTATTCCTTGGTCAATCTCCAACTTATTTTAGTTAGGAAAGCTTTATTGAACTGCTGTAACTTTCTTATCCCTAGACCCCCTTCCCTCTTCGAAGAGCAAACTCTATCCCATGAAACAAAAGTAAACCTTTGTTTTCTTATACCCTTACCCAAATAAACCTTTTGAATATTTGCTCTATTATATTTTTGACATTGTATGGGAATATGAAAAGTGACATGTACTAAATTGGGATGTTTTGTAATGTTGCATTTAGAAGTTGTAATTTCCCAGCTTGAGATAGCATATTTCCCTTCCACCCCACCAATTTTTTTTGAATTTTGTCTAAGACTAGAGCCCACATTTCTTATTTCATTCTACCTATGAAAAAAGGTAATACAAGGTAGGTAGATAGAAATTATACTATGTTGCATCCCAAAATCCTCATATTCTTTGTTACACTTGTCTAGCTATGTTGACAAAATAAACATGACTTTTTCTAAAATTAACACTTTGATTGGAATATCTTTCATAAAGATGTAGGATATTGAGTATCTCCTTCACTTATCTTATTGAGGCTTCACCCAAGATGATAGTGTCATCCATGAATTTTTGGTAAGACACTGTTGCAACATTACCTACAATTTTAATCCCTTTTGTCTTTTTTTTGTGGTAGTGGTTGCTCCCAAAGTTCTACCTAAAGCTTTAGCCATGATGATGAAAAAATATAGGGATATATTATCTCCTTGTATTAGAACTTGTTGCCCCATAAATAAACCTATTTATCTACCATTAAATATGATTAAAAACTTTATTGAAGAGACATATTTTTATCCACTATCTCCACTTAAAATCAAAACCAAATTTTTTCATTACCTTATCCAATAAAATCCATGACACCTAATCAAATGCTATTTAAACTAGATATAAACTTATACTTATTACAAAATAAGGGATTTCCTTTTTTTAGATTTTAACTTATTAGGAAGGGATTTATTTCTAGTAGAAGGGGAAGAAATATAAGAAAAGGGGAAGATAAAAGATAGAGAAAATAAGAAAAGTAAATTATCATTTACATATTTATAGTAGATCTTCCTATTATATCTAGAGGGATCATAAGTGTTTCCAATTGACTAAGATAGGTAACACTTATCCTTCCATCATAACCAACCTATATGCACTCATAGCTTACACTTTATTGATTTAGTATAGCCCACTATAGAAGGAATCAAAATTACTATGCTATCTCAACTTTTTCCTATATTCATCCTATTTTAATGCTAAATTTACTTAAATATGATATTGGTGGCTTGCTTATCAAATAATTTCTCAATAATCTAATGGTGTATGAACCATTGGAAGTCTTTCTCACTATAATTTTCCAAATGTAATAAATCATTTATAAGAGCTTACATGTCAAAGATATCAATATCCTCTAGCTCTAACTATTGAGACATTTGTATTGAAGGGAGTTCTTTGTAAATTGTTAATACTATGTGTTTCCTAAATACCAACTTGTAAGGGGAGGTCGCAATCAATGATTTTAGAGTATCATGTTAGATGATAATGACTTATTTAGTTTGGTATGCCAATATTTTTTTGACTCAACAAGTATTATTTAGAATCCTATTCATGTTTTTGTTTACAAATTTTGCTAACCCATTACTATAAGCATATTAGTTTGAGGAGGTTTTTAGGATGAATCCATATTCCAATTTGAATTAAAACAACTTCACCCCAATGAATAGAGTGAAATTTTTAGTGATTAATATTGAGGGTGTTCCAAATCTAGTCATTACATCCTCTAACAATTGGATGATTACTTTATAATTTATTACTTTGACTAGAATAGTATCCACCCACCTAGTAAAATAATCCATAGCTATTAAGTCCCAATCATGTATTGCATTAGATAATGAATTAAATTTTAAAATAATTTATAGATCCCATTGTTGGGATGAATTCATTACTATGATAGGTTCTAGAGTTATAGGGACTAACATTATGTGGTCCATATAAATATGGTAATATTTACAATTCTTTACCCATTTAAAAAATTTATGAATATTATTGGATAGCAATGTACTACTCTTAGTATCTTGTGGGCCATTATCTAGGCTAAATAATGGATACCTTTGTCATGGTATTCTAGGATCAGGTCCTTGACTCTTCTCTCTTTGAACCATTATAACCTTTTCAAAAAAGGGTGTTATTGAGGTAAGTGCAATCCCTATCCTTATGCATGAACCTATCTATTTGTTTTATTATTAGACCTCTAGGCACATCAATGGTCAAAATATATAACTTAAGATCACCCATCCATACAGTCAACTCCCCTAGATTTACTTCTTCCACTAATTCTAATTGTTCATTTGAATGAACCATGGCTATATTCTCGCAATATATCTTCCTATCAACAATTTAGTGGGCTTAATATTAATACCAAAATATTTTATCTTGTTAATCCACCTTAATCCTTAACCATTTTACCATGAAAAATAGTGGATCTAACATTAGGATGCATAACAAAGATGGTGGTCTTTCTCTAGGAAAGGTAATACACAACTTCAAAGTTTTCATCATAATAGATACTTGTTTCTCTATGTAAGTGTATTTTTATTCATAATTATGAAGTATTTGAATCATAAAGGATATAGTATGTTTCTTGTCCTTATCATCCTTTTGCGTAAATGTAATAGTTATAATTTTATTTATGAAAAATACATACAGATTGAAATAATTTAAAAATTTGAGGTTGAGAAATACTAGTAATCTAGTAATAGGTTCCATGATAATGCTTTATTTTCTACTTCTGTACATGTGAAAAAGATACATTTCTTTACCATATTAGTGATGGGACTAACCGATTACAAAAAAATTATGATGACTTTTTATATGAACTTGTAGACACCAAATTTTTCATAGGGATAATCATCTATGCTACCATTCCCTTCATCAATTAGAAAAATTAAAATCAACTTCTCCATACCCAAATTTTGAGCATTTATTGCTCCAAAAGTGATAGTTTCAAGTAATTGTCACATTCTAGAAATTGAGAATTAGATAACAATATATTTGAGGTATTAATATATCTTATAAATATTTACAAATATATAAAAAAATACTACCAATAGAATAGGCTCAAAATGGTCTTTTCAACAAGTATATATAATCCCATACTCCTATAAAGATAAATGACTCTAACTATGAGATAATAGCACATGTCAATGCTTTTGCAAAAGCAATATCATAGAGGGAGTGATAACACTAGTAGTGCTTCTACTTGATAACAATTTTGTAAAATATTTCAAATTTTATTATTTTTCATCCATTTAGACCTCCAATAGTCACTTGGCATTAGCATTATCTTTGTAGCATTGATAAAATTTATGCCTCCTAGTGTTTTTACCCCTTCCATGAAAACCTCATATTCCCCACTCTTATCTCTCTAACACTACCCGTTAATGTTGGATATTACCTTGCCAAATTAGAATTCCACCATAATTCATTGGATCTAATTATAACTACCAATATTACCCCTTTATTGGTAGTTGCACATCCTTTCTTGGTGGTTGCATGGACCTTATCCCCTACTTTTCTCTAATTAATCTTCAATATTATCATGCAAGCATGACATATTTGATTATTCCTATTCTTCCCATGATCCCTTGTGGATTATCCATTGAGGCTTGATTCAACTATAAATATGTCACTTAGGGAGGCCTCTTATAATATATTTTCTCTATATCCATATGCTATAAACAAATTTCTAGATTAGGCCTCTCACATCCCAAAAAACTATTGAAATAATCTTGGATTTTAGGCATTTAGGATCTTCTCCTCTTGCAAGTACCATTTCCAAAAGGGTTATGCATAAGGGGTCAGGCCCAAAGTGTATTTATAAAATTGAGGTGAATCTATTCCTAAGGTATATAAACATCGGGGTGATTTTTTCAAAATTTTGCAAAAAAATTATCAAATAATGGCAATTTTTTGAAAATTGTGCACCAAATTTTCCATCTCCAAAAATGGTGACTGATAGAAAAGACTCACAAGGCAACTGACTGAAGTGACTGGAATAAGGCAACCACCAAAGGAGACTGTCACAAGGCAACCACCAAAGGTGACTATCACAAAGTGAATGTTACAAGGTGACTGTCACAAGGTGATTGACACAGCGTGACTATCATAAGGTGATTGACACAGTGTGACTATCACAAGGTGACTATCACAAGGCAACTGACACAAGGTGATTGACACAATGCAACTATCACAAGGCAACTGTCATAAGGTGGTTGACACAGGGTGACTATCACAAGGCAACTGTAACAAGGCAACTATCACAAGGTGACTATCACAAGGTGACTGTCATAAGGTGACTACTACAAGGTGAGGCGACTGTCAGGAGGTGGCTACCACGAGGTGACTAACAAAGCATAACTGATAGAACGCGATTAACACAAGGTGACTATCATAATATGACTTTCACATGGTGATAGGAAAAATGTGACTGCTAAATATCATCAATAAGATGATGCTACATGTCCTCTCCTATGCCACATGTCATGCATCTATCGACTTCAACCATGCAGACTTCTATAAATATAATAGTAGGGTCATTTTTCACCTTTTGCATGATGATTTCCAGAGCATTTTTAGAGCATTTTCTAGCATTTTTAGAGCATTTTCTAGCATTTTTAGAGCATTTTATACAACATTTTCTAATCATTTTTAGGGCATTTTTTGTGCATTTTTAGGGCATTTTTGATCATTTTTAGGGTGTTTTCAAAGCTTTTTTCATGATTTTTTAGAGTATTTTTTGATCTTTTTCAGAGGGTTTTTAGATAATTTTCCTAGCATTTTTAGAGTGTTTTAAAAGTGTTTTTAGAGCTATACAAAGGGTTATCAAAAATGTCTAGCGCTTCCTCTCCTCTCCCTTCCATGGTATCTTTCAAGAGCTACTATTTGCCGAATATGAAGAACATTTTTAGCACACCTGAGGGAGATTACAACTGGATTTACACCTCCATAGTTGTTGGAGTCATAAATATGCCACAGTTGGATGTCAATGTCTCCATGATGCAACATATTATTAGTTCCTACAATCATGATGTATCCACTATACAGATCAAAGTTGATAACAAGGATATTGTTTTTATTGTGAACCCCTCAGATGTGTAGTAATTAACAGGGTTGCCATTTTCATATGGTCTCCTTGTTAACAACCAATACGCATTGAATGAATATGATAAACCAACACTGGCATCCAGATATGGCCTGAATCCAAACCATTTTAAAGGTAATTTTTTAAAAAAATTATTTTTGTTTATCCTTAATTTGTATGTATTATTGTTTCCAATGTCTAATCTCTAATAATTTTCTCTCTATTTTGTAGTTAATTCTTCTAAATCAAAAAGGGGTTTGAACATTTCCAATGTTATAGATAAATTTCTTGGGAAGGCTTATTCTCCAGGGCCGACCCACATAAATATTTTTTTGGGCTTGGTCATTATTGGTTTGTTGTATTGATGGAGGCATATATGATTGGTCCACTCACATTTCAAATCATTTGAAACAAGACCTTTATGCGTAGAAAATTCAGTCTGTATATATAGTTTCCTCTAGCAACTTTATTCTTTGTATTTTTCAAGAAGCATATCATAATATTAAACAAAATAATCCTCCAACTGTATTGCACCCAGATTTTTTGGCTATTAGGATCACTGAGAATGAAATACAGGTAAAATTATATATTGGAATAGTATCTCTTTTCTATTTTTCAATCAATCTTGTTATTTACTAATATTCTTTTGAAACATAGAAGAGCAGCTCACTCCTCCAGTAAAAGGGATGCTACAATTAGGATTGAAGAAGCATCTAGCTTTTTTGACATGTAGTCATAATCATCATTGGTAACTTCCACCCGTAAACACATGAGGTCTCCTGATGGACAACATAGATGTTTGGCCCCTCTTACTTTTGGATATGCATCTGCTATAGTTGATGTGGAATATGAAACATCCAACTCACAAGGTAAACACATTATTCAAAAGTTCTAATTTCAATAATGTATTTTAACAATATAAAATTATGTTTAGTTTGAGAAAATATTTTTACTATTTTTAGAGCAAAGGCCAACACTTGCACCATCAATGGTAATGATTGCAGCATCTGAGTTGGGTATGTTTAGTTAATATTGATATATTTTAATTGCATTTTTTTTAAAACTAGTTTTAATTTATAATTTTCATCTAAAATTTTGTATATGGACCAATTAGATTTAAAAGACTCAGAAAATAGATGCCTCCATCGGGTGCACAACAGGAAAAGTAACCAGTCCTCCCACAACAAGTCCATCAACAACAAGTACATCTACAACAAGTATAATCTCCATAGCATGCACCACCAGTGAGGAACCAATATTGCATGTGTAGGAAACAATTCCTCATAGTGCCACAACAATCACTTCAGAGAACCAGCAGTCATTTTTAGACATAGACTCAGACTGTGGGTCAATCTATTATTTCAAGGATGATGTTCCCAATTTTAACACTTGATAATTTATCAAATGTAGAAAGTGCAACTCAAATTCCCCCTCCAGATGTAAATCTGGAAGATGATTTTATGTATCAGGATATGAATAATTTGAATTTGCCACTTAAGATAATTTATCTACTTCATGGTCTAGGGATCGATTATGAAGCACAAGAGAATTTTGAAGTAGATGCCAATGATGTTTCCTCTTCCTCCCACTAGCAAATCGACACCCATCATCATCGAACTAATTATGATAAAATAAACTTTTTAGAAAATGTTTTATTGGAAAACAGATGTAGGGCTACTATTATGAATAATATTCTTTTAGATATTAATACATTAAGAGAATGGGAATATTGGGCCAAGGTTATAATCAAATTAATAAATGGTTGATACAAGAACTTTGCACATAGAAAGGAGTTGTTTTCAAATGTGGAGAATGAGCCACAAAAGCTCGATGCTCTGTTACATAAAGCTAAATCTAGCATTGTCAAGGTCGATTCTACAAGTAGTGATGAAGTTTTGAAAATTATACTTGATCGATTAGAGAACCTGAATGCCGAAGCCCAAGTATATTTCAATTAATGAGAACTAGATAAGAAGAAATTAGTAGTAGCATAAACAACAAGACTTACAGTAGATGTAAGTTTTACATTTAACTAAAAATCATTTTTTTCTTTAATATATTTTTAAATTAATATTAATATTTGTATCTTGTATTTTGCAGTTTAATTATCAACATTTAAAATAGTAGATGTCAGCCATGAAAAAGTGGATCAATACTGCAAAAATAAGTGTGACTAATGCTATTGAATTGAAGAAGATACTACAAAACATTGTTCGAGAAAATAATTGGCTTAAGAATCTTCTCAAAGAAAATGGTCTGGATGTGGATGTTGCAGTAAAATAAAATGAGAAATATTTTAATGCACCATTTAAATAAGATCCCATGAAGGAAGAATATTTAATACTATCAGGGATAAACACTATAGTTGAAAGTTTGGTACATGCTGGTGCATTGGAAGCAAAGGATATTGAGGTAGAAGTAGCTAACACTTCAGGCACTTTGTAGGAAGAAAACGTAGAAAAGTAGAATTGTTGTTTCATTATTTCATGATTCAATAATGTTTTTGACAGAAACATGATTTCAAAGACTCGTATTTTAACATCTTTTCAAACATATTATTTCATATTACATAAATTTTATAAGTTTTATATTACTTTTTCATAGTTTTTTTCTTTATTGTGATGTTTTGATCAGTAGTGTGGATGGAATAAATAATTTTGAATTATGTGGATGCAATAATGGAGCACCAATATTTAGTTTCCCATAAATAGTTTACTCAATACATAGTTTTATTCTATACATGGTTTATTCTATACATAGTTTACTCAATACATGGTTTATTCTATACATTGTTTTCAATACATGGTTTGCCATACATTGTTTTCAATACATGGTTTTCAAAACATGGATTGCCATACATTTTTTATTTCAATACATGATTTATTCAATACATGGTTTGAAATTTTCTATACATGGTTTTCTATATATGGTTTATTCAATACATGGTTTTCCATACATTGTTTTCAATACATGGTTTGCTATACATGGTTTTCAAAACATGGATTGCCATACATTGTTTATTTCAATACATGATTTATTCAATACATGGTTTGAACTTTGCTATACATGGTTTTCAAAATATATGAAATCATAATATACATGGTTTTCTATACATGGTTTATTCAATACATGGTTTGCCATACATTGTTTTCAATACATGGTTTATTCAATACATGGTTTGCCATACATTATTTTCAATACATGGTTTTCAAAACATGGATTGCCATACATTGTTTATTTCAATACATGGTTTGAACTTTGTTATACATGGTTTTCTATACATGGTTTATTCAATACATGGTTTTCCATACATTGCTTTCAATACTTGGTTTATTCAATACATATTTTGCCATACATTGTTTTCAATACATGGTTTATTCAATACATGGTTTATACTTTATTCAATACATGGTTTGAACTTTTCTATAAATGGTTTTCAAAATATATGAAATCATAATATACATATTCTATTGACAACTAATAGCATTATATATGAAATCAAAATACATGTGAAAAATAATAATATATGTGATTCTGTAATCAATATTCTGTTCCAAAATCAATAAAAACATGTCTCAAAATATAATCAAATATCAATATTAATATGTGAAAATCAAATCAAATAAATGAATTAAATACCAATATTATCTATTGATAAATGATAGTTTAATACATGAAATAAATCAAATGAAAGCATATTTGCATCATAATGGTGGAAGTTGGAACAAAATCTTTTCATATTGTGCAAAATATTCTACACTCATACTAAAAATTTATATCATCACTGTGTCATCATTGTTACAATTATCATCATCATCTTGAGTATTCATGATACCTCTTATGTCTTCCAAAGATTTCCAATATGACAAAGCTCTTTCATAATGAAACTACTCAACCTCATATGTCGACACATATACTCAAAAAAATTTCTAAATTTTTGTTCGATCTATTTTGAACTTTAGATTTCACATATGATAATGTACTAAATACCCTATCATCCTCAATATATCCTAAAATCATAGTTTGGCATAATTCATATAAACTAAAATATTCACTCATAGTATGTTGCAAGATATTGGTGGGATATAAATGTTTCCACAAACATGAAATAGAATCCCTTTCATGGTGATTAGTGAATTGTGAAACTTGATCAGACATTGTTGTTCCAAAATAGTTTGTTTGTTTTGTCAAAAGATATTTGTTGAGAATTCCATTGATTTCAATACCATTGAATACCACAGGTTTAATGAAATGGCTAGCAAGCTTGCCTATGTATTTGTGAAACAAACCATTTATATTTTGGTATTAATTACAAGGATTCCAAAATATCGGGTTAACCACACCCATAGCCTCAAGCAATTAATCTCTTTGAAAATAGTCTCTGATCTCTTTTGTCAATGATTCTGCTATTTGTTTTAGTTTAATTTTTATATCTGTTACAACTACATGAAATCTATTATATGTTATGGGTATTTTTCAACTTCATTTGTAGCTATATCCATTCGCTGACCAAAAAAATATAAAGAAATTTTCTTTCTGTGGACATTAATACAAATATGATCATTTATATTGAACTTCAAAAATTTTTGAGGATCATTCACGTTTGTCAATGCTATTCAACTCTCAAAAATGGGATCCAAAGAACTTTCACCAAATGCGTACATCGTATCAATATGTAAGCAATTTTTTTTTCTCACCTGGATGAAATCCATAGTATAAATTGATCTTTCTTGTGCAATTTTGATCAAAGTATTCATTTCTTTCAACATTGGAAGAATATCACACAATGCGAGAAGTGTTTCAAAGTCACTAATTCAAAATAACAAATATTTAGCCTTATAAACTACCCCATGATTTGCATACATAAACCCTTCCAAGGATTGATATTATTTGAAAACTCTATATACCGATTGATACATTGAAATCCACCTAGTATCTACATATTTTAAGAGTTTTTTTACCATCAATAAATCCTAGTGCAAACTGCTAAAAATCTAAAAATATTTTTGGACTATGCAAAAAATAATCATGAATTTGATGGACAAGCTCTTCCACTCTCGCTACATTTGTAAATGTATCCACAATTTTGTATTCAAGATTAATTCTATGAGCCATGCAATGAATAGGGATCAAATATGGGGTAACAGATGTTTGTAGTCTAACACAAATACCATTCATGTGTCCTTGCATTGTAGCAACACCATCAACTCTAACACATATTAACTTAGTGGTTATTTCCATTTTATTCATTCTTGCTATTTCCTTTAAACTAGAAACAACAACATTGTAAATATTGTATGCATTGCAATTTTCCACCATCTTGCATAGTCCAAGTAAATGAGGTTGCCTTAAATGATTTTCCAATGTGTAAAAATGCATGCAAATCCAAGATGTGTTTTCAACAACAGTCACCTCATCAATTGAAAGTGAAATGAATTTAGCCTTTTCTATTTTCTCTTTGAGGTCATCTTACTCAACCAATGATAGATATTTTACCATTTTCCAACCACTTCGATCTGACCAACGGATGTTGGGTAAGTTCTGCACATCAACTAGTCAAAATAGAGATTTATAATAAATGAAATTTGACATAGGTCTACCCCTTTTAATAATAGTGAGTACAACAAAAAACTATAAATTTTTTGAATCTAAAGTGAATTTTTCCATTTTTCAAAATTGGGCTTGAATTTTTGCACCTTTCTCAACCAAATTTTGCTTTTGCTTCATTGCTTTATCATATTCTTGTGCATATCTGATATGAGAACACTCTGATGCATCCTTCCACCTATAATTTTCTGTATTGGTCCATCAGTTTCTTTTGTTTTTATGTAAACCTTTCCACAATGTTTTTCTACTGTATCTTTCTTAACTTGCAATCTATGATCCTTTTTGTGTTTTTAGATGTAAATTATGCATCTCAATTCTATTATTACCTCATTACTATTGCATGGAAGAACTGGCTCAATAAATGGAAAACATGAAACCCAATCAGGCTGAAATGATCTATTAATTATCTATCTAGATGACCTTGCATGTTTAATTTTTTTAGAAGAATATTCTCTCAAAGTAGGTACTGCATAAGAAATATTACTTTGTTTTCCATTTGGTGTGATTGTTTCAAGAATATCTTCATGTTGTTGTTCCATTTATTTAAGAAAATTTTCATCTGTGGACTTTTCATTATCGTAGTTATGTGGAAGTGGATTCATACTAGGGTTAACAGTGTTTTCTGTAGAGATAATACTAGGTTCATTATCATTATTATTTTTAAAAGCATACCTTCTTTTAAAAAATATAGATAAATAATGGACAAAGACTTCCACCAAAAATAACCCTTCTTAATGAATGAAGACATTATATATATAATTAACAATGCACAAAAATTAATTTGTTAGTAAGTAAAGGCGTTCATACCTTCAATTTGTGCAGATGTTGATGGCTAAATGGATTTCAAAATAGTATGAAAGTATTTGAGGATACTCCTTTTATCATACTAGAATATTGGCCTCCCTTATTTCCACTACCAATAGGTGATATTTTATCTATATAAACAAAAGAGTAACAAGAACATTATTTTGAAAAATGGAAATAACTGGTAAAAGAGAGAACTACTATTCAAGACAATAGAATATCTAACCAAAGGAATCTTGATATTGGTGCCCAAATAATAGGAAAACATCCTTATTGAGTTTCAATGAACAAAAATGTATAAAAAAAATATAAATGGTAACATAAATTTACTGGTAAATGGTTGGTGTTGTATGGCAGTCGCCTTATGTTAGTCACATTGTGACAGTCACCTTTTTTTAGTCACCTTATGACAGTTGCATTATATCAGTCACCTTGTGATAGTCACTTCTATCGATCACTTTATGTCAGTAGCCTTGTGATAGTCACCTTATGGCAGTCACCTTGTGGTAGTTGCCTTATGTCAGTCACCTTGTGTCAGTCACATTCTGTCAGTCGCTTCTATCGATCACCTTATATCAGTCACCTTCTATCGGTCACCTTTTGTTATTCACCTTCTCTTAGTCACCTTGTGATAGTCTTCTTATGACATGCACATTCTGTCAGTCACCTTACGATAGTCACCTTGTTATAGTTGCTTCGTGATAGTCACTTTGTGTAAATCGCCTTGAGATAGTTGCATCATGATAGTCACTTATGTCAGTCGTCTTGTGTCAGTCACTTATTCCAATATATTTTTAAGGTCACCTTGTGTTAGTCATCTTGAGACTATGAGTGACGCTATCAGGGTTACCTATATATAGTGGGGTACAAGAGGCAAATTGGGTGGGATAATTTTTTTTTAAATAATTTTAGGGCAAAAATTAGGTGGGAAAACATATTGTACTGAGGCGAATTTAACATTTAAAAAATTTAATTCCATAATTTTGGGTGAATGGTCTGACCTCTAGGGTCCCAAAATTAGAAAAATAATTTTTTTTTAAATCCTAAAATTTGCAATAAATTGCAAAATTTGCCCTTGTGCATAACCTTGATTTCCAAATTTCAAGGTTCTCATCAAGCATTGGAAGAGAGCTAACAATAGATCCTCAAATAAATTCTTAGCAATAATCAAACCTCTTAGGAGGTAATTATCTTGTAATCAATTATCTTCTCATCAAGCTCTCATCAAAAGAGGTAACCTTACCATATTTTAGTTGTAGCTATTCCTTCTTCCATATCCACTTAAAAATTTTATGACTTTGTTTTCATTCCTAGTTTTTGTACTTATTTCTTTTAGAATTCATTTATTATTTTATTATATTGCATTGTTTATCTCTTTTATCTCAAAACAATGGTATTATTCTCACAATCAAGGAAGTACATTATCTCTTACTAATACCTGGCAATACCCTCTACATTGATCTACCATTTTTACTTTCTGTTTTTGTAGGTTTTCTATTTTTTTATAGGTTTATTATTTTTCTACATGACTCAACAAAATCACCAATGAGAAGTAGCAATTTTGGAAACACTTCTAAATGGTAGTAAAACTTTTGATTGTGTAGGAAAATTAGGTTTTGTTGCTCTCAAACCTTGTCAATTTCTATTTTAGATTCTTAGATTTTTCTATTTTTTGTGATTTATAGATTCTATTTCCACTTTTGTACTAGTAAAAAAAAAAAAAGGAAAAAGGAATCAATATTAATAAAAAACATAAAGGAGATAATAAAGCATTTAATATTTCTATTTTAGGAAATAATCTAAACTACATGTAGTTTCATCATAGGCTAGAGTTATTTGCTACATTTTTTTTGCCCCCTAATTGAAGGGAAAAAATGGTTTCTTTTTGTTATCATTCAAAGACAAAATTGTATTGCATTAGGTCTATATATGTTTGCATTATTTTACATGAAAAATAAAATATCTTAGAAGGAAGCTTTATTTCCAAGGAAAAATAGGTTTCTTTAATCAATCTATAAAAACTACTTGACATGTCTTCACAAAAGTATCCCCTAATCCTTGAGTGTGAGTAAGAAAAAATGAAAGGACACTTTAGGATCCTATTTGTTAGTCCCTTCATGATTTATCTTTCACCCATACACATATTTGGTGAACCTGACATGAACACCATAATGATTCCCAAATATCCCTTCTTTCCTAACGTAAAACTTAATCAAGATAAACATATATTAAAATTAAAGCAAGACCATTAAACCTATTTGTATGGTTAGAACATATTAAAAATAGATAATAAGAACGTAACCAAGGGCTAGTCCTATTGGGGGCCATTTATAGTCCTTTGAGCAATTACAATATAAATATCTAGGCTATATTGGGTATATTGTGAGCTTGATATGTTAGCCTATCATAGAGGGTCTTACAAATACTTTAAACCTACTAAGGAGTATAATGCAATGGGCTAGTGGGAGTTGTAAGGAGGTACATCATTACCCATTATGTACCATCTTGGTCCACATACCTATGGGTCTTTTTCATGTATCATCACTATCCCATGTATCAACTATCTCTCATGTACCAATGGGTATATAGAGAGTGGTTAGTTATATGGGGACCTTCAAGTATATATGGAGGCCCTAAGATATATAGGTTAGATTGGTATATCAAGGGAAGGATATATAAGGACATTAATATATTCTCTCTTCTTCTTTAATCAATATAAATAAAAACTTAATAAGTTGAATCCATATTCCTTCTAATCTATAGCTAAGATATATAACATCACCTATATCATTACTCATTAGTTGTCCCTCGTCCAAGATCCATTATCCAATGGTCCTGAGGTCCAATTAATCTTCAATAACCTAATATTTAAGTAGGAAGATGAGGGAGATTATACCTTGGGTTATTTTTCTCCTATCCATGTTGATTAGGGGAGAGTAGTTTTTAAATACCTTGATTGCATGGCCTCATTCTTACATATACCTAAGGTAGTCATAGCAACCATTATTAAGAATTGTAATGATGGTCTAGGTGTATTTACTAGGGAGGATTCAATCTTGGATTTCCTCTAGCAACCATACTCAAACCTTTTTTCCTATAACCAAGTGAACCTATCCTTTGGTACTTTAAACATAAACCTTAATGGATTTAACTCTAATCATGCTAACTCTAATAATCACCACTTCTATGGATTATGGAGTACAAAATCATCCATTACCCTTAGGACATATATCATATTTACCTACTCTTGAGGAGCTTTTATAGGTCAATATAAGTTATATCATTTCTCAACAAGTGAGCACAAGTTATGTTACTAGCTTGAACATACTTCCTAATGCTCTACCTTCTCACCCTTGTCAACAAACTACCTCCTATTCTAAGCATGAATGTTGGTTTTGATAAAAACCTTGCTCTCATAATCTCTCATTTTGCATCCTCAAATATTTTCATCTTGAATGGATTTGGGGTGAGTTGTATGAAGCCTACCTCAACATCATATGCACCAATTGTATCCTTTAATCAATCTTAAAATCCCTCTCATCCTACAATATATACTTCATATGATGTTAATCCTCTTCTAAACTTCAAACCTTGACCTCAAAATTGGAAAACCTAAAACAACAAATGGTCTTGATCCAATGGTCTTCATCACTTCATAACTAGTCCCAAGAGGATCTATGCAACCAATCATTGGATCCTATTATGGCTAGTCATATCTTCCCTCCTAATTTTGAAATTCCTAAGTTTTAAAGTATAAAAAAAGAGGATCTTATTAATCACCTTAGGCTTTTCAAAATTTCTTGTAGCAACATTGCATATGATGAAATTTTGCTACTCAAAATATTCCTTAAGAGACTTAGTGGTTCAAATTGTAGTGGTATTACCAAATACCAAGGTATACCCTTAAGACCTTCAAGAACCTTGTTGAGGTGTTCCTACAATAATTCTTTATCTATATCAAGGAAAATTTCACAATTAGTGACCTATAAAAGCTTAAACAAGGTAAATACAAAAGCCTAATGGACTTATTAGCTAGGTGGAAAGCATTAGTCAAGAGACTTTGACATGCCCCCCTAAAAAGAGGCCTATTAGAAATTGTCATAGGTAATATCCATGAATATCTATGTTTCTACCTCGAGATAACCAATGGTCACTCAACCAATACATGTAAAAGTCTTATACATATTATCCAATACCTCATTGACAATGATCAAGTTGTCTTCAATAACTCTGATTCCTAATCCTCTTCCAATGAAGATCTTAGGATTTTTGAATATCCACTATTAAACCATAACCAAAAGGTAGCCAATAATATTTAATATAGGATTGTTCCACTACCAAATTAGAATATGATGGGAACAATCGATTATCCCAATAATTACTCCTCCATTTTTGTTGTTTCAAGGCAACAAATCTAGAATAAATCATCTAATAAACCATTTATACCTCCTTTGGTACTCTAAAAAACTGCTTTCTTCAAAGGACCACCATTGATCATAAAATTAAGTAACAAAGAAAAGGTTACCTTTGATTTATGTCAATAACTTGAGATAACCCCAACAAAAATTTCTCTCAAACACCTAATAATATCTTTGACACATATGGAAAACCTCCTTGTTGGAGAATATTATATTATTTGGTACATGCTAATGTACCCCCATGGTACCTTTGGTACAATTGTAAATATGTAAATATTAGAATAGGGTATGAGTCTATAGTTTAGGTGTGTGATTTATATTTCCCCTTAAGTATGTGTCTATGTGTAATATGTGTCCAAGTTTCATGTAAAAATGTGTACAAGTATGTAGAGAAAAAAAGTGTGCAAGTTTAATAGAGTAAAGTGTGCAAGTAGGAGAGCGCAAAGTGTCATATGTTAAAGTATGCAAGTAAATAGAAATCAAAATTCATATATGTACAATGCAATATGTAACGTCAAGAGACATGAGAAGCTTATCTTATGTATGGAATAGGAAAGCATGCATATCCCATATATATGAGGAGATAAATAGTAAAGTATTGAAGAGTCACCTTCCAAAAAGCTATATTATGGAGACAAAGCTCCATGAAATTAATCAAAGATTCATCAGATATTATTAAGCTTTTATACAATAATTTTGAACATTATTATTGTAAGTTTCTTCATGTTATTTAATGAATTATATTGGCCATTTTATTTCATAGTATTTTTATTTTCATGAATGTTATGTTCATTGATATTGGTCATTTATATTGATTTCTCTAATATCTAAATTTATTCAAGATCTTGGATATCAAGACCTATGATTAAATTTGGCTAAAAAAACCATAGTGGTATTAGATCTAATTTAAATAGAATCTAAAGTTAGCATAAAAAAACTTGTGTGAAATTTTAAGAAAAATCTAGAGTGATAAGTTTTAGATTTAAAGGATGGCATCAAAAAGAAAAATTGATGTGAATTTGAATTTTCAAGAAAGGAGCTCAATGATTGAAGAGCCATATTTTAGCCATTTGATTGCACCCAAAATATTGAAATTAGCACGTTAGTGACTATGATAAGAAGAATATGGAGCTATATTTATAAGATGTAAGCAAAGAGAAAAGGGTTGATATTTACACCCAAAACATTATAGAGGGATATTATAGCAATTGAAAGGAATTGAATACTAAAAGAGAGGACATATAGATGTGCTAAAAGCATAGAGAAGAATTGTTGGAACAATCATAAAAAATATAAGCAAATATTCAAAGAGTATAAGATAAGTGGGAAAATAAATATTGTTTGAGAGTTTAATCCTAGAGGATATTATAGTGTTTCTTGAGAGTTGAAACCTAGAGAACAAAAACTATGTCATCAAAGAACCAAAGATCTTGAAGTCATAGCAGAGTTGCCTAATAAACCTTAACTCCATCTAATTTTTAAAAGGAATTGACTAATATTATCCTCACAAGTTTAAAATTGTTTGAGGAACTACCTGAGGTTGTCCAAGCATCTAAGGAGTTTTGGCAATACCTAAGAAAAGAGTGATATCATCTAAGGTGAATGAAAAGCCATCAAACAAAGAAAGAGATACAACAAAGTCACCTATGAAAAATACCCTTGAATATTGCATGAGAAACATCTATCTAATGCATTATAGTGCATTGACACTAGCCTTTATATGAGCCCTAACATATTGAGGCAAAAGTAGTATGACATTCCAAATGTTGAAGATCAAGCATGGGATATAGTGTAGATATGGAAAATTGATCCACCCAAAATGTGCCATTTTTCTCTTACAATCCCTAAGAAGGTCCTCAAGGTGCTAAGTGCATTTTTTGAGCCTTATTTTCTATTTTTTTGCTTTATTTCCTTGTCCTCGCCAAATTCATGGTCATCCAATATGGGGTGCAAATTCGACAAATTTGGAGTTCTCTTATTGAAAAGTCCAAATTTTGGCTGACCCCTTTTAGGTTGGCTCTAGGTCAAGATTATTTTTATTTTTCCTACATTTTCCATACAAGACCTCTTATAAATAGAGGGATTGTATCCCTTGTTTTTTCTAAGAAAGGTGACTTAGGTGGCTAAGTGATCTTCCAAGTGACATAAGTGATCTGAGTTCCTTTTGTGCTAAAGTTATTCAAGTGTTATTCTACTTTGATTATTCTGTTGTTGCTTCTTCACAATTTGCTATTGTGGTGGACAAGCAAAGGAGCCTTGAGGAAGGAGTTTTCCATTTTGATTGTTGCCCCATATCCTTGGTTCTCTTTGCTTCCACTAGGTTTTCTTGCATTGTTTATCTCTTTAAACACTCTATAATTTCACATCATTCATTATGTTATGTTTGCTTTGTAAAAGCACCTTTCATGAATTCTTACCCCATATTTATAGGGCATGAATTTAGTAGGACCAAATTCATGATCACCCCTTATGGAACACAAATTTGGATCCTTAGGTTTTGGGGGCAAGATTTCGCTCCCTAAATCCTATTTTTTTATACATGTTTTATTTTCATCATAATATTTACACTATCATTCTATTTTTTTTCTCTCTTATGTGTTGTTGCATTTTATCTTGTTCTACTCTCAAAAGGTCAACAATTTACTTCATTTTTGAAAGGTCAACTAAAAGGACCAAGGGGGTTTGATTGTTGTGCCTCCAAGCTCAGTCACATAGTAGCCTAAGAAGGATCCCAAATATTGATCAATTTTTCCAAGGGTTTTGAAGCTATTTTACAGGATTTGAAGTTGTTGGATATATCGGGATGAAAGTTAAAATCTAGGATCAACCATCGGATCAAGTAAGTGTTCTAAATATACTTCTTAGGCTATTTGTTGTTTGCTTTCTATCCATTTATGTTCCAAATTTATATCATAAACAAAAATTAATTTAACTTTATTTCTAGGCATTTGAAAAGAGAAAAAGAATATAGTTTACATCTTAGGATATATTTTTATGTGCATTCTCTTGAACCCTTGCTGAAAAGAAAACAAATTATTTATTTACAAAACTAGGGTTTTAGTTCTCATTAAAATCCAAAAATCATTTTAAGGTTAGCTCCTTATTTGATTGCATCATTTTTTACCCTACATCATTCTTTTATCCTTCATAGCTTAGATCTTAGTAAAGCCAAACATTGGCACTTCAAATAAAAACATTAAACATTTCTATCCCAAACTTGGAGTGATTCCTAAAATTATTCCTAGTGAACCCTTTTGATCTTCAAACCCTGAGTGTAGAGGATATAACACACCCACGTAGTCACCTTGGCTCCCAATGGATCCAACTAAGAATCATACTTTGTAGGGAAATTTTCCCACCTCTACATATTTAGTGAACTCAACGTGAAACATGTCCTTAGTATAAAATATTTTGTGTCTTTTGTTATTTTTTTTTATCGGTTAAAAAAAAATTAAAGTGGGTTTTGAAAGGAGATCCAAAACCTTAATAAATCAAGGAAAAAACCAATAGGTTATCAAACCCACCTCAAACCTAAAAAATAAAAAGAAAAAAAAAATAGGAAGAAGGTCCCAAAGGGATAAACCCTAAAAACAAAAATTTAAAAACTTAGATTCCCACCTAAAAATTGAGTTGACAAAACCACGAGAGCAAAAAAACCAACTTCCACCAAAGCAAAAAATTAAAAAATAAAATTACAATCTTGCTATGGCCAACCCACCAAGCCAACTCGATGGGGCCATCCCAAAAAAGGAAATAATAAAATAAACTCAAATTCTTGCCTAAAAACTGAGTTGGCAAAACCACGAGCAGAAAACCTAGTGATTGCCAGAGCAAAAAATTTAAAATTAAAATTTAAACTTCCAATCCTGACATGGTCATCCTACCAAACCAACCCAATAGGACCAACATTCTTAGAAGGGTCTAAAAACCATAAACTAGCTAAAGGATTAGGGATAAAACTAGTGATGAACAACCATATATGGAAGCTCGAGAAGAACAACAAGAACAAAGAAATCCCACTAGGGATTAACCATCAACCAATGATAGTAGCAAAAGAGAGTGCCATCTAGGAAGGGATAAGACCATCACAGGATAACCCAATAAGAGAATACCATTCGAAAGGGTAAGAAAACAAGAATGTTCCAAAAAAGAATCCCATTTAGAAAGGCATGGGAAACCCGAAGACCCATCCCATGAACGGTTGAAATAAAATAGGGCCTACAAAGTGGATTAACATATAGAAAATATCTTGACAAACTGTAATATCTCACTATGAAGGAGACTAAGAAAGCAGGCTAAAGAGGAAGTATCCAGAGAATCTAGCCATAAATATGACCCATGACTAGAGTAGAAATTAAACCCAGGGATTGTCAATCGTGCTTTAACAATTATAGTAAATGATGAAGCAAGAGATCCCATCCCGAGACCTATAAAACTGTAGAACCAAACCACCAAATATGACCACCTACATAAAAAATCACATAGTCCCACTAGTCTACAAAGGGAAGAAACCATGAAATTTAGAGCCATAGCTACACGAAAAAATATAGGTTCCTATCCCAAGACCGAAAGGACAGACTATAGAAAGAGCTCCATCAGAACACCCAAGGGTAGACAAGCACTGGTAAATTTGATCTATATTAAGAAGAGATTACCATTTTTATATGATAAGCACAGGCCCCCCTAAAGCCACAAAACATATAGATAGTGATCCCAAGTATTAGGAACAAAAAATTCTAAACCCTCTTTTGGTAGCCATAGCCCCCCAACTGGGCTGGCAAAAAACCAACCAAGCCAAGGTACCTAGGATAGGGTCTCTAGGACAATCCACCAAAAAAAATATTTTATTCAAGCATGGGAAACAAACCTAGGAGAACCAGTGGATCCTACAGGCTTGGAAAGATGCAGGCCAAGAGTAGGGGAGGGGGCAAATGGGATAGGGCAAATCTGATGAAGCCAACCTGCCAGATCCAGCCCGTAAAACCTACTAATTTGTTGAGTCTTTTATTATTTTTAGATATCCCTTTGTCTCTCATATTCTTTCCCTTAATCCTAATGGCTCCCAACCTTAGGATTAAGTGAAAGCTTTTAGAATTTGGTGAAATTCTTCAAGAAGATGACTAGATTGATAGGAAGAATACTAATCTAGAAGAGGAAGAAAATTTAGAAACTAGTAATGACCTTGATCCTAATGAGGGGTCTAATGGATGCATCATATTTAAATAATTTTATCATATTTATAATTTCTTTAAGCATCATAGGGATGCCTTGAATAAGGCTATGGATGAAGAAGCTCAACTCGAAGAGGCTAGGGGATCTCATCCTCAAACCATTTCTCAAAATATTTGTACCAATAATTTGTTTGAATATTCTCATAATGTTAATCCATTTCGTAAACCAACATATGTAACTACTCTAACCACCAATGTTGGGGAAATTTTACAAGTTCTTTCAACTAGTAGTGCATCTCAAAATCATGGTCAATTTCCTCCTCATTTTATTCCTCCTTATAACATTGCTTCTTTTGTTCCACCAAATGTGAATTGTTTCTCACAACAAGATACCATGCAAAATATTCCCTTCCATAACCCATATCATAATAGTGTTAATACCTCCAATATTAGCCAAGTTCTCTTTCAATAGCCTACCTATAGCCCTCCCCTAGGGAACCTAGGGGTATTGCACAATGATAATCCTAATATGCAAAGCTTGAAAAATATAGTTAAATAATTGGCTTTAAGAATGGATTCTCTTCAACCTCCAAGTTTCACCTACATCTATAAGGAAATGTGAAATAAGCCCTTAGACCCCATCATTACCTCTAGATCTTACCCTAAGCATTTTCCAATGTTTTTTTTGCCTATTTATAAGGGAACAAAGAACCCAATTGAACATTCAATGGGTTTTAAGATAACATGCCATGATATTATATATTATGACATGTTGTTACTAGAGATATTACCTAAGAGCCTTGGTGGTATGGCATTGGAATGGTATTATCAACTACCTAATAATTCTTTGAGGAATTTTAAATAGATAGCGAAGTTATTTGTTCAACAATTTGGAGTTGTAGAGGAGAAAAATCGTGTATTACATATTATTCTTAGGGTTGGATCCACTAGGAGCCCTAAGGTGATCATGGTGGTCATTATAACTTTAAAATTTGTGTAAGGGGGGAAGGGTTCACTAGGAATGGTTTAAGTATTCACTCCAAGTCTGGGGTAGAATGTGTTTGGATGTGTTCATTAAGGTAACACCCATGTTTGGCCTTTCTATACCAAGCTATGAAAATTAAAAAACAATGCAAGATACAAGATGCAATAATACAAGAGCTAAGCCTAGTATTATTCTTTGATTCAATGATATCTAACCCTAGGTTGTGAAATAAATCTTTTGAGCAAGGGTTTAAAGAAATGCGCAAACAGTTTTAAAATCCTAAATGCACACTGTATGCTCTTGTTCATTCAAATTCCTATGAAACTTAATCAAATATCTATCCTTTGCTTATGATCTAGGTTTTCCAAAAAAGTGGGTAGAAATAAAATGATAAATAAAATAAATATCTATTAGGGCAATTATCTTATCCAATGGTTTATCCAAGTTTTATCTTGCATCATAAATATACAATAGCCTCAATCTTACAAAATAGCTTCACAAAACCCTAGAAAATTTGATCAATTTTTGGGGGCCTACTTAGGCCGCTATGTAGTTGATCTTGGAGGCATAGTAGTCAAGACACCTTGGTCCTTTTAGCTAACCATTCAAAAGTAAAATAATCTTTGACCTTTGAAATATGCACAAAGTAAAACATATATGTGATACTGAAATGAAATGCAGCTAAGATGGAAACAATAGAAAACTTCAATGTAGGGTGAAAATTAGGGTTTTAAAGTGTAAATATTACCCCCAAGACCCTAATTTTACCAAATTCATACCTTGTAACTATTAGGTATGAATTTGGTTTGCCAAATTCATGCCCTATATGGATGGGGCATGAATATGGTTTAGATACCCTTTTCGGGGTTTGTAACAGTAAAAAATAGGGAGCAAAAAGTAGAAAATGAAATTTAAATGCTAATAAAATAAATAGAAAATATTATGAGCTGATGGAGTAATCAATAATTAATGAAGAGGTGGAATAAGCACTCCAAAATGGTTTATCTATCCAATCATCAAGACTTCTTCACTTGATCCCCAAGGGCAACAATCACCAAGCATCAAAATAGCCAAAACAACAACATATAGCAGAAATCCACTTAAAAACATGATAAAATGAGCAATTCAATAGTTAGACTCTTAAGAAATAATTATCTTGTAAATTATGGGATCGAAACCCTTATTTATAAGACGTTTTGAGGGAAAAATGGATGGGAAAGTTAAATTTCACTTTTTGCAAAGCCGGTCCCAAAACAGGTCAATAGGGGGAGGGGTTCTATTGAAAAAATTCCTAAAATATTAAATATACACCCCCTCCATACAATATGCAAACATAGCAAGCCAAATTCATGCCCCGTATGTATGAATTTTCTAAAACTAGGCAAAAAGGGCAAAGAGAGAAGGCAAAATGGCCTAAAATTTGCACTTAGCAAGTTTGGGTGGCTAACTAGGGATCTAAGGAAGATTTGAACCATTTTGGTGGGTCAAATTTATATGTCTGCATTTCCCCCCCTCTTTGATGCTTTTATGTCCAATTAAATGCATAAAATAAATATGTAGACTCTTATGAGCAAGAAAGCAACAAACACAGAAAAAGGGTGGCCATTTTTGGACAAAGGGACGATGCAAAAAAAGGTGTAATTTTGAACACTACATTTTTGCATGCAAAATGGGGCATTATTTCCATTAATACCTCTAAGGATAGGGTTACCCCTCAAGTTTTTATAAGGAATGCAAAATTCCATATGAAAACTCAAAATAGGTGCAAAAAGAGCGACAAAGTGAAAAACAACCAAAAAAATATGAGGGAAAGAGAAAAGAAGAAAGGGGAGGATAGAGAAGAAAATGAGGGAAAACCAAAAAAAGGAGAGAATAGGAAATATTAGAGAGAATAAAATGAGGAAAACATAATATGAGGGAAGAAAAGGGAAAAAGGAAGAAAGGGGAACTCATTTTCACCACGTGAGGAGGAGAAAAGGAGTTCTAGAGAGAAAAGAAGATGGCCTTACCAACTCATCATGCTACCATGGAAAGGGTTGATGCTGGTACTACTACTGAATAGGTGAAGATATGGAATGAGACCAATTTTCTCTTTTTATATTTTTCACCTGCACACACAAATTTTTTAGTATTTTTTCATTTTTAAGGGTTTTTAGCATTTTAGGGAAAACATCATTGTCGAGCATGAATTTAGTCATGGGGCATAAATATGGTAGACCTGCCATGCAAAATGTGTGCCCTGTATAGGAAAGGCATAAATTTTGTTAATGAATAATGCTAGATTCACACTTGGTTGTTCCATGACATGAATTTGACAATTTTGCACTAAAAATGACTAGTTTTTAAACACTTTATAATTGTATAAATGTTATAAGTTATAAATGATGATCTAATGATGAATTTATGTTATTATGTAGATAGAAATCCTCAAGAGAAAATAGTGGTGGCCAAGAATACTAGATATTGTATTGGAGTAGCTTTCAATGAGGGACAAGGATACACTAGAGAGAGTGGGGCTACTACAACTAGTAGAGATGCCTCAGGTGGGGGTGGACATGGCCCTAGTAATAGCTTTAGCTAAGATATGGTACCTAGAGTCATCCACATTTTGACTACTAATGGAATATATAACCATCATATTAGAGGACGTATGGCACATCTTGAGGATCTTGATTGTTGGGAGGATAATTTACATGGTACAAGTGTCGATGGTGGCACCAAATATGGTGTTAGGAGATCTAACACATGTGATACATCAAAGTGGATTCCATGTTTATGAGATGCCATAGTGATATGGCATTGGTGCACTTACATCCATACTATGTAGAGTGGTGGTTGGGATGTTGGTGTATCATATAAATAGGCAACACCCACCATGTTGATCTCTTGAAGTAAATTTACATCAATTGGTATCAATTGGCATTACATAGGTCCTTGACAGGAAAGTGATCACCAAACACAATGGAAACTATAGTAAATACTTGTTATAGTGGGAAGGTTTATCCCAGTCCAATAAAACTTGGATTTTTGAGGAGGAACTGAAAAGGTTTAACATTGACAAGCTTAAGGTATTTTGTCAGCAGAACTCATAGGAGCTGAGTTCATTTTCAACTAGAGGAGAACAATGCACCTTATCGGGGCCATAACTTTTGCTCCAAGTGTCTGTTTTTTCTTGTTCTTTTTAAAATGTGTAGAATTGCATGGAGATCTTAAAAAAAGTGTCCAATTGTGTTTTGGGTAAAAAATACCTCTAGGAGGCCCAAAATTATCTTTTAATATAATTTTCAGTTTTTGCAACTAAAAAGTTATCATAACTATTAGTGTAGAACTAGAGTGGGGTTGCTATTTTGGGATAGTGGTTATTATTGAATAATAGATGCATGATTCCATTTTGGATGCCATTCAAGCTTTTTTTTTGGGTTACTAAAAATAGCAAGTGAGTTGCTAAAAATAGAAAGTGACTAAAAATAGTAAGGGGGTAGTGTAGGCTAGGGTTTTTTTGGGGGAGTATAAGGAGTGGGAGACTCTATTTTAAGGGGGATGTGAATTTAGATAATGAAAAGAAGCATTTATAGGTTTCTTTTTACTGGTGTATTTTATCTAATTTTTGTCTTGCAATTTACCCTTGGAGTCCATTGTTAGTCTCCTGTAGTGAATTTACATCACATGGGCTCTGATGGGAGTAGTGGTAGACATGCAAGATCAAGGTATCATATTTTCATGGGGATCATATGTGTTGGCCCACTTGTATAGGATATTGCATGGCATCATGTACAAGCATTAGGTAGGGCTGGTCTACACAATTTTGCTCAAAGTGTGGTGCTTGGAACATATACCGGTTCAAATAGTGACCACACTATTAGGGCCATTGCCCACCGTGGAGTGGCTAGTGACATATAGGTGGACCTAAATCTATGAGCATGGGTATAGGCCCCATGTTGGAGTCTTGCCACTAGGTAGGAGGGTAGTAGAGGAGCTACAAGTACATTAGGTCATATGGCTTCTATGGTGTCTACACTTAGGCTATGAGGAAGACATAGTGGATCTAGCTCGGATAAGGAGGATACGATGGATTCTAATTGAGAAGGGTGAGTAGGAGCTATTCAGGTTCAATTGGGTGTAGCACCAGTTTGGCATATTTTAGGAGATTTTAGATCTAGGGGACTACTAGTTTTAGTGGGTTAGGAGGGACCCATAAGGATGTGAAGATGATCCTAATGTGGCTAGGTGGGTGGAGGAGGACCTATATGATCCACTATATATGGATCCAGGGGTGGATGATTTCGAGGTGGCCCTTGGATACTAGAGATGATACAAGGGCATTTTGCTATCGAGGATCTCCCAAATAGTGTTAGTGCAACATCAATAGGTGATGGATTGGCAAGTGTAATTGGCACTTCAAGAGGTCACTTGATGGGCTAGGGAGAGGAGTATGGTACCACCAAGGCTAGCTTGATCATATGTGTGGGTGGAGATAGTGACAACCACAAGGGTGACTATAATTATCTCTAGCTTGGGAGGAGGAAGGACTATAGAGGTAGCCCCTACAATAGTATAAATAGGACCTATCAAGGTGGTAGGTCCAGGGGAGGTAGAGGCCCTATAGATGAGGTTAATTACTATAGAAGTAGATATGGCCACCATCCAGATAGAGCTAGACCAGGCCTAAGCAAAGTGGTACATAGCATGGGCTAAGGTGAAGCACCTTAGCGGGAATATGGTTCACTAGAACTAGACAACATGGATGGTTGTCACAATGAGCAACCAACAGAGCAAGGGAGTTCACCTACTACTGATGAAGCTATAAAGGGTGAGGCATACGAGAAGGCAACACAGAGAGCAACCTACTATCAAGGGGTCTATTACCTCAATATGGGTGTGATGTGTGTGAAATGTGAATGGAAAAAGCAAACCAAGTTAAACAAGAGGGAAGAAGAGAAGAAGAAGAAAGTGAAGAAAAACATAGGGATAAAGGATGTACATCCTTATACTAAAAAAATAAGAAGAAAGAAAACACATAAATAACAAGGATACACCAAGATAAGAATTGTATTCCTTGACTTTGGAGATAGTTGATGGTCATTGTAAAAACTTTCAAATTCAAGGAATACAAGATAAAATAAAATGAAAGAGAAGAGAAAAGGGGAGAAGAAGAGAAGGATATGCATGTGTATGGGCACTATATTGGGGATTTTCTAGGCATCAAAGCCCTAGTGAGAGTGCAATGTATGTGAGCTATGACCTAACTAGGTGTCATCACTTGCCATTGTCACAAAATTCCTAGAAATCTATATGACAAGCAGTAATGCAATTATGACAATTAAAAATGCAAGTAGAATAGAATGTTAGGTAATCATGTAAAGTGTGATAAGCAGCCATGCATTATGAGTAAGTAAATGAATGCAATATGATATATGCTAAATGCATGCCTATTTTAGTGATTTATTATTATTCTTTTATTAATGCATGGAATGATAATCGACACATAATCTAATTTTCCTCTTATATTAACATAAAGAATATGCATACAAGGGACTGATCTATCAAAGAAAAATCTAGAAGGAGGATCATCTTGATGATCAAAATCACAAAGAGGTTCCTTTGTACATTTTCCTATGGCATCCATTGCATGAAAGACTTCACATACTCAAACAAAACCATATTTCTTAACAAAAGGAGGGACAATCCCTAATTTTGCAAGATCTCTATAAGATAGCGAAGGAAATCCCCTTTAGAAGCAAAAGACTTACTCCAAAGCATATAAAACCTATCACATTAAAAAATAAAATGTTATAAGGATAATGGGGTCCTCATCCTCATCACTCCACTCCATCCTTTGATGATCTAGATATTCAACATAATAAATAAGGTGATCGTCATCATCGAATGGTAAAGTTTAATTTTTATTAGGTATGTAGCCTGTACCATATCTCCTAGACAAAATATCAACATCCAAGGGATCTTGAATACCTTTTTATTCTGGCCCCAAACCTTTACCTATATATTCCATGCTAAATAGGATTTGTTTAGGGAGTGGGTAATCATTGGATAATTAGCAATGAGGAAAAGAATGCTCAACAAGAAGGGGTTTCTACCATGGATATTTTATTTAAAGGTTGTACCTACAAAGATAAAGGTACACATGCCAATGTGTACAACTTCATACTTCTTATAAGGTAAGCCCACGGTCCAAGGTGAAGGTGGTAGCTTAGAAATATCTAGAAGAGGTTCTTGAAGAAACTAATTATCTTGGTCCCATGATGAAACTTTGATTTGAGGTTCTCCACTCACTTTTAGACTTATGAGTTACTAAAATATTTGAGATGAGGAACTTGGAGAAACAAATGATGAAACTGATGGAAAGATATTGAAATTATATTGAGCTTGCTCAACCATAAAATAATACTCAAATGGATAAGGGTCACTTGAAATGGTGATAACTTGATCTTTAATTTTAAACTTCAAACATTGATGAAAGGTAGAAGGGACGACCTTCATCGCATAAATCCAAGGATGTATGACAAGAAGATTAAAATGTGTAGGGCAAGGTACCATAGAATAATATATCTAAGATATTGGGTCCAACCTTAAGATGCATGGATATTACACCATATGCCTCTTGGGACTCATTATTGAAAGCTTTGATGATAATATCATATTTAGTTAAGTCTTCCTCTAATCCAAAAATTTGGAAAAATTGATAAGTGCATAAATTAAGGGAAGAACTATTATCAATCAATATTTTTTGACAAAATTTTCCCTAATAAATTTTGTAATGTAGAGGAAATAATCCCCTTGCAGATCTGAGGAAGGCTTATCGTCATCTGATGAGTGTTAAAACAACATAAATTTTATGCAGGTTTAATTATTTTCTATTTGAAAATTTATGAAAATGAATGTAGTTTATGATCATTTTATCTTATTTATGCAATTTATAAATGAATTTGATCCATAATGATAAACATGATTTATGCTTGTGTTTTACACAAAAGTGTGCAAGTTTATGTGTGTTTTGGTAGGAGAAAATTGTAAGAGCTTCACAGAGCAGTACAAGGTAAAGCACAGACCAGGTAATAGGTGTGGATAGACCAACCATGAGGATGACATGTTAAGGAGCCATGTGGATGGACACTATAGGATGATGTTATAGAATACAACTACAAAAAACTATTACAAAAAGCATCTACTGAAAGACATTACAAAAATAAGGTTGGCTAAGTCAAACTGGCCAACGTGTTGTTGAAGCCCCATCCAGTAACAACATAAAAATATTACAAGGCATACACAGTCATCACAGTTGACTAACATGTTGGCATTATGTATGATATTGTATATTTATTTAAGTTGTTATAATGTTTTTATTATAAAGTTGTAAAATTATTGTACTGTTAAGATGTTTAGATTTTTATGCAAGCTTATTTTATCTCTTCCTGGAATGAAGGATGAATAGTTGTATTTGTTGTATCATTAGAATATTTAATTTAGAATCTTTGTTATGTTAGTTCTTTAGTTTGCCATTTGGACCATAGGTATTGTGAAAAAATCCAAGTTGGTTACAAAGTATTATTAGTTTAGGCTTTTGTTTTTGAAAGACATCATCTAAATCATCAAGGTAGCAGAGCCACATGGAAAAATACGTGGAAGAATTTCATTAAGAATGTCCAAGCAACATTATAAAGTACAAGGGAGACCTTTGAAAAGGTCTAATGCTAAAATGTTGAAATATCAAAATAGTGGAATTCTAATGTTCTAATGTTTACACTCTGATATTTTGTATACAATTTCTACTCTAAAGACTTGATGCTCGAAGATACTGTACATTTGAATTTCCAGCAATAAAGTAGCAACACTTTTCATCATGTATTTGGTAATTGTGTCATTTTCTTTATTATGATTTACTTGCTTATGTAGTATTTATTGTATTTTCCTACATTCATAAAGTAAAATAATGTTAGTAGTATTAATGCACATTAGTTACTAAAGTAAAATAGTTACAATGTCAATATGCACCAAGTATTGAGATGCTTAATTTTATGTCTTGTGAATTTTGATATTCATTATTTTAGTCATTTGGCACTCCCAATACTATCCCAATACTATCATGTGTGAAGCCTATCCTGTGTCATGTCTTTTTTTTTTGGTGTTGGTTCCCTATGGAGAATTATTACGTGATCTACCAATCACACCAACTCAGCTTCTAAAAAGGGTGTCTATTGTACAAAAAAAAACTATATTTACATCCTTGGTCTGTGTCAATACATTATCATCTGGTTTTATTTATCGTTATGTGTCCTAGGAAATAAGAAGCTTCCATGGTCTTCCTTTCTCCTCAGTCTTGCCAATATGGCCCTGCTTGAGCCATCTACCCTTCAGATTGATCCCCTATTTCACACCTTTATAGAAGCTCATGGTCTCATTCTATTTCTAAGCAAGTTCAAAGGGACTGAGCAAGATATCACTGAAGCCTTTGTTATTTCATGGAATAATGGTTATGTTGTTGTGCATAACGTCCATCTCAAAGTTACTGTTAAGCTAATGGTTGAGGTGACATAACTACCAAGGAAAGGGCGAGTGGTACAAAAAGATCATCATTATTAGGAACTTGAGCTCCAGGGTTTCCAAAATCATTCAAATATTTTCAAGTGGAAGGGTGCTGCTATTGATCGTGAGTCACTACCTACACCTTGGCCCACGGTGTCTATTATAGTTTTTATGGATCTTTTGTGAGCTTCCCCTACACGGGTTTTTGTCATAGCTCCTTTACAAGTTTTTTAGATAGTTACTTATCTTAAGAAACCCCTACGTGGGTATTGCTTGGACTGCATTTTTTTTTCTGATGTCAAGTGTCCATCCACCCTTCTCTGCTGTTATTTGTACATTTTTCTTTGGGTTGTTGTTGACCAATATGCAGGACTATGTCATATTATGCTATTGGTTTGGCTACAAGTTTATGTAATTGGGTTTGGGGTCCATTTAAACCCCACACTTAATAAATTTTACCTACCAGAAAAAAATAGTTTAGGGGATAAATATTTACACTGTCCTCTTGGATGTAGGGCCCACTCCTATAGCAGTCCCTATTCTCTCACCCCTAAAATAGAATAGGAATAGTTAGTACGTAGATTAACTTTAATTTATCAATTAAAATAAATTGCATCATCATAGACTATAAGGTAAAAATAGATAGTTAAATCAATAGGTTGCACGTGGATCCACATCAAAAAATATAAAAAGCATTTAATTAAGTATAAATCATACATTGCATTTTATTTCAATTCAACACAATTTATTTTTCTATAAATATTATTATTTTTTACAAACCTAAAACTAAGATAAATAGAATTAAGTTTGAAGATTAAAAATTTTGATACAATCTATATTGGATTTCTACCCTTTAAATAATTCACCTTGGGTTGATAAATAAATGTAGAGTTTACAACTAGATATTTTTGCATCGTTTTTGGGGAGAGTAGTGTTGTAATTTTTAATCAAAGACTATTTGTTGGGTAAGAATAGAGGCTTACTTGTATGTAGGAAGAGGTATAATTACTTGGAATGCATACGAGTCAGAGTGGCAAAAGAAGTCCCAACAAGCCCATTTGTTTCATGTTGCTAGGTTCTTTTTTTTCTTAGAATCATTTTACTGCTTTCATAGTTAATATTTTATTTTAGCAAATTTCATTTTAGAAAATTTCCAAGCATTGGGTAGTTGTTATTTCTTGCTTTGGTCTAGGTTATATGACCCATGGAAAAAAGAAGTAGGTGTGATTTAGTGACACAATCATAGTAAACTTCTCCTTAAAATCAAAGAAGTGACAACAATTTAACCTTTTATTTTAGCAATTTTTATTTCAGCAAATTTTCAAAGCATTGGGTGGTTGTTATTGCTTGCTTTGGTATGGGTTCTCTGACCTGTGGAAATAGGAAGTAGGTGTGATTGAGTGACACAATCATAGTGAAATGCTCCTTAAAATCAAAGAAGTAACAACAATTTAACCTTTTATTTCAACAATTTTATTTCCAACAAAATTTACTTTTCAAGCAATATTTCATTTTACTTTACTATGCTAATATTAGTTGTATAAATTCATTGACTATGAATTGCACCTAGTTTTAGTGGCAGTAAAGTTGTTTTAGAAATAGAAATTTTATTTTCCTCCTATTGTGCTAAAATTGGCTGTATAGATTCATTGGTTGTGAATCGCACCTAGTTTCAGTAACAATAGGATTGTTTTAGAAATATAAATTTTATTTTCCTCCTATTGTGCTAAAATTGGTTGTATAGATTCATTGGCTGTGAATTGCACCTAGTTTCAGTAATAGTAGGATTTTTTTAGAAATAAAAAAATTATTTTCCTCCTACTATACTAAAATTGGTTGTATAGATTCATTAGATGTGAATTGCACCTAGTTTTAGTAATAGTAGGATTATTTTAGAAATATAAACTTTATTTTTCTCTTATTGTACTAAGATTGGCTATATAAATTCATTGGATGTGAATTTTAGATTTATTCATAACAACAATATGATTGCTTTAAATTATCAACAACAAAAAAAAACAAGAACATAACCAAAACAAAAACAAAAAGAAAAAAAAGAACAAAAGTAAAGTAAAAACATTGCTAGATGATAGAAAATTGCATCAAATAGTCTACATCCATTGACCTCAAAAAATTATTGTTAGAACAAGAAGTTAACCTTCTTTTCAAGCAAAGACACCAAACATATGGGAAAGAGTGGGAACACCTATGCAAACATCTTGATATCATAAAAGATAGATCAGATGAATTGGGTAGAATCAAGAGAGTAAACATAGCTAAAATTCTAGGGCCAGATTATCACTCACCCTACCTTGACCTTATAAGAGGTTGTGAATGGTGGTTTGGGGATATGAGAGCAATAGTAAATTTAGTCACCTACTTGTGGGACCCATATTTCAAGGATTCCCTTACCATTCACAATTTTCTAGAAAAAATAGAAGATAGGGAAGTGAGCCTAGAACATAGCAAGATATATCATAGGGCACCTAGAGTAGCTCACTTTAGAGAATTGTGTCAATATTTGCATTGCGAATTACAATTCGAGAGCCCTAACCCAATTACAAATAGGATTTTATTTTCCAATTAATTACTTTTTTAACAAAAGACTTTAGGTTTAATGAGGAGCATTATATGAATTTTGAGCAACTTGATCCAATTAATGATATCCATAGGTTATTCAAGGAATATTAAAAATGTAAAAATTTATTGCAAGAACCAAAGAACTTGAAAATTTCATGAACAGACCTAGAGATTCAAAAGGAAGATTTATTAATATCTAAAAACCAATAGCAAATTGCCAAAGAGAACTTAGTAAGAAATCTAAAACTTCTGAGTTGAAAGAAACTAAAACTACAATCCAAACATCTACAGATTCTACATCATCAAAGCAGATTGAATTTCTAGAACAAGATTCCAAAACATATATACTACCTGAACCAAAATTTTATGATCATATAGATCCTTCATCTCTCTTTTCCAAACCTATACCTGGTCCAATTATTGAAATCTTATATTCAATCATGGTTTATCAAGGTATAAAACAAGGGGAAGTAAATAGAAACCAAAGGCAAAGGAATAAATATCAAGGATAAGTAGAAATCAAAGTGGAGGTGGATAGAGAAAGACTTTTGCCTTTCCAATTCCTTCTTTCGAATATAGGCTAACAAGAGAACCAAAACTGGTATTTGTTGTTATTTTGCCTAAATTTCTTGGGAAACGACATGAGAATCTTGATTCCTTTCTATTTAAATTTGAAGTGGTGTGCCAAACTTACTTTTACACCACTGATGAGCAAAAATTAAGACTATTCCCTTCTATGCTTAAGGATGTAGTCTAATATGGTTCATAGATCTAGGAGAAAGTGTTTGCAATAGATGGTATGGATAACATGGATTAAAAGACATATTCCTAGAGAGGTACCAAGATTATTGTAGAGTTTAGGATAAGAAAGCTAAGTTGTTTCACATGAATCAAAAATATGATGAATCCATTGAAAATTATCTCTAGAGATTCTAGTTTGTGGGATCAAGAGTAAACATTGAGTTGGATAAGGAAGTTAAAAAATCATAAAGGGGGATATTCATCATATGGGATAGGGATAAATCATAAATATTTGCAAAAATTATTCAAGAAATAATCCACTAAGAAGTAACAAGCAATGATCATCAAGAGGAGTAACATGAGTTGAGATTGAAAATATGCTAGAAAGTCTCAAAACCAATTTATTGAGTATGTTAACATCGTCTCTCGACCTCATGGATAAGAAACCAAAGGAGAAAATATTGAAGAAATATATTATCATAGATGTAGGAAGAAACACAACTTGAGTGAATGTCCTCTCAACATTACAAACATTTCCAACATCTCTACTTATTTTAAGATCTGTGACAAGATCCATAATACCAAAATTTTTAAATATATATTGTCTATTAAAACTTCTATAAAATAACCTAAGGTTGAATAAGTAGAAGATGTTTACTTTATAGCTCAAAGAAGGAATGGTATATTTAATGGTCCACCTAATTGGTCAAACTCAAACTATTCCAACCAACAAAGACCTAATTATTGATTAGATGCTCCAAGTTGGACAAATTGGAATCAATCTAATCAATATTGGAACATGCCTCCTTGGGCACTATTCATGTACAATCCATATGTAAATTCACCTCCATGGATGACAAGCCAAAATAAAAATGAATCTGAATGGAATATGAGTGGCCAATACAATCAAACAGGACCTAGTTGGTCTCACGGGCAACCCCAACAACAAAAATTTCAAAATAAATTTAGGGGGCAAGTACCTCAAAATCAACCTCAAAAAAAACTCCTCCCATCTCCAAATAAAGTAAACAATCCTCCTAAGCAACCACATTTACTGGCTCAACCAATGTCTAACCCTAATAATAATAAAAAAATTCAACTGGTCTATGAAACAAATGAGACATTCTCAATATCGGTGGTAACTTGCCAAAAAATTCAATTAATATCTAGAAAAATATTAGACAATACTAGAGCTACTCTCATGAAAATTGAAGAACCCCTAAAGAATCTGTCTTAAAAAGTAAATGAAGATGAAAGGCCTAAAGAAGAGGTGATAGTTTTACCTAAAAATGTTCTAGAAAAATAAAAATAGATCCAAATTTCTCAAAGGAAAGGAGTGGATATACCATTTCTTGAAAGGTTGGTAATACCAAAGGAACCATCTAAACTAGCCTTCAATTTCCTTCAAGAGTTAGAAAACATCACCATTAAAATTCCTTTGTTACAAGATATCAAGGATATTCCTATCTATTCCAAATTAATCAAGAACATATGTACAAATTCAGGAAGTAAAAATAAGAATGAAGCTCAAACCATTCAATTCATTGGACAATTGTTTGAGATAATGACTAAAGGTAGGTTATTACCAAAATATACAAATATTGGAATACCTATCCTTACAGTTCACATTGGTAAAACAACCTTGCATAATTTTTTTGTTGATTTAGGAGCTGCTATCAATGTCATGATCAAGGAAACAACATAATCCTTAGGAGTACACAAATTACAACTCACTTCTATAGTACTCCAACTTGCATATTGGTCTATAGTTAGACCAAAAGGAAAATTAAAAGATGTTATAGTCTCTCTAAGTTCATGGGAATACCCTGTAGACTTTATATTCTTACAACCCAAGAAAAATTTAGGGGGACATCCCTTAATTCTAGGATACCTACACCTTGTAATAGTTGATGCCTACATCAGTTGTAGATCTGAAAACATGACTATTTTTTATGGCAAAAATACTAAAGATGTTAGCCTATTTCCTGAATTGAAATTAGATAAATATTTTTTGAAGCAACTATGGTATGATTTCTATCATGATTTAGATGATATTCAAACCTTTCAATGTTTTGAGTGAACACCTACAACAATAAATTAAGGGACCCTTATCATTGTTACTAGGAGATCAACAGGAAGATCAAGGTCAATAAAATAAGTGTTTATTTGAATCTACTATGTTCATTAATAAGGCTAGCACAAGTCAAACCCAGTAATTGATACCTTATGATTATCACTTAAATGTGCTTAAACATGAAATGATGGGAATATATGCAAATACGAAAAGTTGCAAATAGATAGATATCACATTGAGAAGAAATTTAAACATTAGTAATGAGCTTACAAGCATACAGGAATCACAACTGATTGATGTGCTTCAAAAACATCAACTTGCATTTGCATGGAACTATGAGGACATGAAAAGAATACACCCAAACATTTGTACCCATCACATATTTATTCAATAAGGTTGTGTTGAGGTGTGATTTTTTCCGATCACAAAATCATTCGACAAACTTAAAATTTAAATTCTCTCTTGCAAAGAACGTAATGTTTCTCCAAGTTTACTACTTCAGATCTAATGTGTTAGGCGTATATGTTTGGGTAAGTGCTTGGAAAACTCCCTGGGAATCATGTAAATGATTTCAAGTCTATCATGTGAAGTATTAATTCAATAAAATAAAATTGGTTTTATGATTTTAAGTCAAAGTATACCAAATTGTATTTCATCTATTAATGTCTCCAAATGCTCTGAATGAAATTTAACATAAAGGAATTTCACTTTAAATTTTATAAAGAGCAAAGTAAATGAAATTTCATAAAATAAACCTTTGGAGTATAATAAATTTGCAATTAATTTATTTTCCAAATGTCTATTTAATAAAACAGTTATTTATTCAAATCCCCTTAAAATAATAAATTAAATACAAAAGAGGTGAATAAATAAAATAATGTCTTGCCCCATTTATAATCTATTAAAATCTTATCCACAACAAGAACATAGGGCTTAATGTAAACATTAATTTACAAACTTTATTTTTATAACAAAATAAAGTTTATAAATCAGGTTTTATAATGTTTATCCTCTGAAAATATAAAATATTTATGAGATCAAATATTTCAAATAGTGAATGATTATAAATCAAGCTCTTATAATGTTTTATCTTCTGAAATACTTATGAGATCAAGTATTTTAGATAATGGAATGATTTTCCAATATAACCTTCAGATTTTCAAAAATGAATACATTTAAATTATACTGAAATCCCTTCCATTTTTCCTTTTTTTTTTTTTTTCTTTTGGAGATATCAGTTCTAATATTTCTCAACCTTATAACCTCAAGGAGAGAAAACCAAAAAAAACCACTTATCTTAAAATTTATTGATTTAAATATCATTTAATTTGATATATAAATCATGAATTTAAAAATGACTTAGCAATAAGATTTTATATTAACAACAATTGAACTAGGCCAAGCGGAACAAGTAAATTTAATACAAATTAAAAGTACAAAAAATTGTAATGAAGATATAATAAATTTGAATTCGGACAACTAATTTGTAGACCCTAAAACAAAATCACAGAAACTTAACCAGAACTATTAAATGCCAGAACTGGCACAAGAGATCAACCTGATGCTATCTTCAAAGGGACTTAAATTTAAAAATTATATGAAACAAATTTATACATTCAAACCCAAAAAATTCACACAAGTTCAAATTCAAACGTCTCATATAATCATTTATGATATTACAAATAAAACCTGGTTTCTGCAATCTGCCTCTTGTCCACCCTCTCAGAGTGATGCCTTCATTCCTTTTCCTTCTATCGTTGACCTCCTCTGCATAAAAAAATTTCCGACCCTTAATTTTCTCTTTTTTCATTCTTTTATAGATTCCAAATTCGTTATCCAAATCATTTTTTTCAGTACTTTTCATTCTCCCAGTTTCAAACAAAATATAAATCTTGATATCTCTTTATCAAACTCTCCTAATGATATATTCAAATTACATTTTATTACAACTTTATATTAAGTCATATGGAATATTTATATTAATGTAAAATCTCTCTCATGACCCGAATATAGCTTCCTATCCTAAAGCATTCATTTCTTATAACAAAATAATGACATGCTTTGAATTTGTACACTGCAGACATCAACGACTGAAATGAAAATGAAACACCTATGATAGCAACCGAAACCATAAAACCTTCACCGACATCCATGCACACCCAAACTATGATTTTCACATATACCTGGATAGTTACAATCTTCTAGTAGACGACGATTACAGCCTTTTAGTCAGCGGTGACAACGTTTCTTTCCAGCGGCTACAACTGACGAAGTTTCATAATCACCACCCGGTTTGTTCTTGCATTAAATACACTAACAATATGGTGCCACATCTTTGCCAATCTAACTATGACCGTATGATTTCTTCATGTTTCGATGCCAAATTCCTGAAACTTGCGTGACTACCTATCATTCCTGGATATTAGGCTAGAGACTTCTCTGGCAATAAAATTTGTTCTTTGTGAATACCAACATTTTGCAAACTATTCCCTTTGATGAGTTGCTCTCATATTTACACCCTCAGCTTTATCAAACTTCAAAACTATGTTTTCATTGTGTGAGGATTGTACTTCTACCATGAGATCACATCATCCTCTGATCGATGCCAATGGTGTTCCCTGGCTTGCAATAATGATTTCTTGTAACAGGCAGTGGTAGCATCCTGACGATGACATGCTTTCAAGTGAATAATGACAATGATGCTTCTTCAGATATGCATGAAATGACCATCATTCTTTGGATATGCGGTAACTATAACTTCACACACCTGAACACAATCTTCTATAAAACATGTCCTCTACATAAACTTGCCATGTGGGATTGCCATCATAATTTCAAACATCGAATAAATATCGACAACTACATGCGTATACCCCGCATCTAAGACTACGTTCCTCTGAAGACATGGGCCCCTTTGATATATTCTCGAAAACCTTTGAATACCTATGATAACAACAAAACATAACAAATTAAAACCATATAGCATGATACCCTAAACTACATAAAGCAAACACTTACAAAAATAAACAAACAACTCTACCTAAATACCACACGTAAAACATTGATAATACAACACATTTTAATTACATAATGAACAAAATAAATAAAATAAAATAAACCTAGACATATTTACAATAACATAACCTAAACATACTTATAGTAACATAACCTAAACAACATATTAATACTTAAACTAACATAACAAAAGACATAATATTACAAATAGTAAAATAACATCAAATAAGAATATAAAATAACATAATAACAACACAAAATTTATTTTTCAATCCAAAAATAAAATAACATAACACAAATATGACACTTTAACATAACAAAAATATTTGTAACTACAATTTAACACATTTCACAAAACATTACTTATCAACCATGAATTTTTTTGTCATAACAACAATAATGACTTTCCAAATTGTGCTCCAAGTTTATCAAATGAGCATGACTCAATGATCGATGAATAATGAAATGCATCCTATTGTCTACCTCTTTACATGTGGATGAATATTTTTAAATTCAAATGGTGGAAACAAAAACCCTAAGTGCAAGCGATAATTTGAAACCACTTTTTGAATTTCAAGTGGATCCCCAAAATTTTGGGGTCATTGTGAAGGAGTCACAACAGGTTGCCACCCAGTAAGACAACCCCAAATAAGGTTGAATCCAGCTATGAAAGATGTAGTTCAGGAAAAAATAATTAAACTCTTGAATGCAGGATTTATATATTTGATTTTTGACAGTCAATGGTTATCACCATTAGGGATAGTCCAAAGAATGGTAAATGGAGGATTCGTGTGGATTACAGGGAACTAAATAAAGTGACAAAGAAGGACTATTTCCCCTTACCATTCATTGATCAAGTTCTTGATACCCTGGCTGGAAAGAAATACTTTTATTTTTTGGATGGCTTTAATGGGTATAATAAGATTTCCATAGCTGAAGAAGATCAGGAAAAGACAACTTTCACATGTTCTGTAGGCACCTATGCTTATAAAATCTTACCTTTTGGATTATGCAATGCACCTACCACTTTTTAAAGGGTTGTCTTAACCACTTTTGCTAATTTTACTAATGAATGTGTAGAATTCTATATGGATGATTTCATAGTCTATGGTAACACCTTTGAAGAAACTCTATCAAGCTTAAAAAAGGTACTGATTATATACCAAGAACAAAACCTCTCTCCAAGTCACAAGAAGTGTTTTATGATGTTGAGCAAAGGCATTGTTTTAGAATATTATATATCATAGGAAGGTGTTAAAGTAGATCCTGCAAAAATTCAAGTTATCCAATCCCTCCAACCTCCAAAAATGCAAACAAAGGTAAGAAGTTTCTTAGGACATGTAGGATACTACCGTAGATTCATTAAATATTTCAGAAAATTTGTTGCTCCTATGCTTAAGCTCTTAACCAAATAAAGTGAATTTAATTGGATTGAAGCATGTCAGGAAGCCTTCAAAATTATAAAGAACAAATTGATTACTGCTCCAATAGGGGATCAAATTGGGAATTACCCTTTCATATACATTGTGATGCTTCAGGATATGCAATAGGGGCAATACTACAACAAATAGAGAAAAAATACCTTATGCTATCTATTATGTAAGTAAAAAACATGGGCTGAACTGAATTACATGGTTACTAAAAAAGAGTTCTTAGTTGTAGTCCATGCTATTAATAAATTCAAACATTACATAACGGGGTATGAAGTATTTGTTCACATTGATCACTCTGCCATAAGATACTTAATGAACAAAGCCACAATGGGAGGTAGAGTGGTTAGATGGCTTCTCTTATTGCAAGAATTTAATGTCATAATTATAGATAAAGCAACCAAGGATAATGTTATTGCATACCATTTATCCTGTATATAAATCTTTGATGATGACGAGTTAATCCTTGATAATTTCTCGGATGAACATTTGTTTGCTCTCTCTATTTTCACTCCTTGGTATGCTAATATTGTAAATTACTTAGTAATAGGAAATATACCTCAAAATTTTACACCACGTGAGCATAGAAAACTAATACATCAAAGTGCTCCTTACATGTGGATTAATGAAGTCTTGTTTAAATATTGCCCTAACCAAGTAATTAGGATATGTATGCAAGAAGAAGATGTATATGACATCATTAAGGTAACACATGAAGAACCTTGTGGAGGCCATTGTGCTTCCCAAATAATAGTCAGTAAAATTCTTCAAACTGGTTACTTTTGGCCTACTATGAATAAAGATGCCTATAAGTTTGTTGATATATGGGATGCTTGTCAAAGGGCTAGTAAACCTACACCTTCGATGGAAATACCTTTGATACTGCAAATAATGTTTGAACCATTTGAGAAATGGGGAATTGATTTTGTTGGACTGATAGATCATCCAAGTGTAGGTAATAAGCATATACTTGTATGTACAAATTATGTCACCAAGTGGATTGAATTAAAAGCCTTACCATGGGTACAAGATGAGATTGTAGCTGATTTTCTTTATAAAAATATCATGCAATGCTTTGGAGCACCTAGAGAACTAGTTTTAGATCATGGATCTCAATTTATCTCCAAAGTAATTGAAAATTTTGTTGAAATATATCAAATAAAATATAAAAATACCTCACCATATCACCCTCAAGCTAATGGACAAGTAGAAGTTACAAATAGAGAACTTGAAAATATCATTACAAAAACTATAGTTGTGAATAGGGTTGATTGGGTAGAAAGATTAAAAGAAGTTGTATGGGCATATAACACAACTTGGAAAACCACCATAGTATTTTCACCTTATGAAATGGTATATGGAAAGAAATCCATTATGCCTATCGAATTTGAGATAGAAACTCTTCTCACAACGGTGCAACTTGACATGAACTTGGATAAAGCAAAAAAATATATATTGGAAAAGTTAAACATTTTGGATGAAAGAAAACTAGAGGTATTACATAGGACCGAATTAACTCAACAACAAAGAAAGAAATGGCATGATAAACACATTGTACCACAAACATTTCAATCAAGAGATTGGGCCTTGTTATTTGATTCTCGCTACCAAGATTTTCAAGGTAAGCTAAGAACAAGATGGCTAGGACCTTACGAGATTGAAGAAATGTTTGGGAATGGTACAGTTAAACTTAAGCCTATAGATGACTCAAAAAGAATATTACTAGTAAATGGGCATAGGCTTAAACTCTACAAGAAGCCATTATCTAAATAAGAGTTCATACATTATCTTAAGCAATAGGTTGACTTGCAATGCATTTTGAACTACAATCAACTATTACTGAATAACAACTTCTCTTTATTCTTCACATAAAACATATATATATACATATATACATATATAGAATATACCTATATATACATAGGAATAATATTTAAGAATAAATAAATAAATAAATATATTGTTGTTATATACCACTTGGTAGATAAAAGAATATTATCATATACTTCCTTTATTTCATGATGGAGTTCCAATATCTTTAATATTTTCATCTTATTTTTCATCAATCTTAAATCTCAATTTTATTTCAAAAAGCTCTTAAAGAGACACCTCTTCTAGTTAAATCAGTTTGAAAACTTGTAGGGAAATTACTGCCACATCTTGCATAACACTTTGTTTGCTAAACAAAGTCTAGGTTTTTTCAATCACTCAGACACCCCTAGTGTTTTAAGAAAATATTCATTGAAAATTGAACAATCCTTAATGTGCCATATATTGATCCTGGTCAATCAAGTTTCCTCTTGGACTATGCATGTTATAAAAAATAAAAACATTGAGAAATTAGGAAAGACTAGCCCATGATGTTACTATTGCTATAAAGCGAATGATTTTCCCTGCTTATCCAATTATGTGATTGGCCTAGAAATCTAAAGAATTGGCAAAAGGACAAGCTCTCCCTTCACCCTTGAAAAAAAAATCCCTTGCTCTCTCTCAAAATGAGCAAGTATCCCAAAAAGCAATAAGAATTTCCTTGCTCTTCCTCAAAATGAGCAAGTACCCCAAAAAGCAATATGTTTTTTTTCCTTGCTCTTATTCAAAACTAGCAAGAATCCCAAATAAAATCCAATAAAATAAGGGAAAAGATCTTGAATCCCTAGAATTCTGAGTGTTTTAAAAATCATGGGATGATCCTCATTACAACAATTGGTTGAATGAAACTCACTTGGCAATAAGGTATCCTTACACGGTAGAGACAAGTTTGTACAAGACCTATGGATGCTCATAGATAAGATAGCTTGTTGGCATAAGTGACCAATGGATTAGTCAATCCTTACTCATAATAAGAAATGAATATTCACTGCACACATAGTTGGTCCTTCAGATGCTTGAAACCACTAGGACAACCTTAGCATCATACTAATTTGTGAGATGAATAGATGAACTTGTTTAAAGATCATTAGGATGTTTGAGTCTTTGTAAAACAACTCTATATCATTTATACCTAAGGAAAATAAAGTCATAAGAAAATACCATCATCACATTGCCATACACATATCATAATCCATTTCATCCTATAAAAATGTGGCTCAAATTTCCAAAGCTTTAATATTTACTTGTAGGGGTAAAGCAGTAAGGATAGGGTTACAATTCCCATCATAACTTTGATAGAGTGGTTGGGAATCCAATTCCCCAAAGCTTTGTACCCCTATAAGAATACCAAATAGATGCAAATTTCTATAGGAAAGACCATCAAGATAATATTAGAATGACTATCCTATTATTTTTGTCCAAGTCAAGTTTTGAGAAGCTCCTAAGCCTATGTTGAAGATCTATGTTGCAAATATTGATGACTGATATCAGAATAAATCCATTATTCTTATCTCATATGGAAATCCTTAATGAAATTAAAGGAAGAAATATAAGAAACAATATCCCTAAGGCATTAACATAAATTGTTAATAAAACCATGGGATCACTTATTTGGAAGCCAAGAAGGTAAGTCCATTTTGCAAAGAGATTATTATTCTACAAACCTATTTAATGACTTGACATAAATAATATATAAGAAAATCCCCCATATTCTTAATTAATTAAATAAAACAAATTAAATAATATATATATATATATATAATATATATATATATATATATATATATATATATAATATTTGCTATAATATAAATTTTTACAAAATAAAATCCTCTCTATCATGTTTTGGCTATATAGCCAAAAAATATAGTTTGGGGGAGGTAAGTAGAAGATTCATTCATAATTCATGATATAGTTTGGGGGGAAGAAAAAGAAAAAAAAATGAAGAAACAGGTAAAGTATTCTTTCAACTCTACAATTAAGTTTTTGTAGATAGTTTATGTAGACAGTTTATGTAGATATTTTATGTAGACAGTTTTTGTAGATATTTTCTGTAGATAGTTTTTGTAGATAGTTTTTGTAGAAATTTTATGTAGACAGATTCTGTAGATATTTTCTATAAATATTTTTTGTAGATACTTTCTGTAGACACTTTTTTTAGACACTTTTCATAGATACTTTCTGTAGATACTTTTCGTAGATATTTTTTGTAGATGTTTTTATAGCATATCTTTGAAAATTGAGTTTTTTATAAAAAAAATTTCTAAGTGTCAACAATTCTAGATTTGCAACATGTGTCAAAAGTGAATTATACAAGGAAAATATTAAAAATTATTTATGCAAGGGTTTTTGAAGAAAAAAGGGTAAAGTTGCATAATAATTAAAAATTCTCGCAAACTCCATGACATGAATGATTTTCAAGCATGTGAATCATGACATGAAAATTGAAACATGATTCAACATTGAAATGGTGCATAGCAAAATGTACAATTAAAACTCAACTTTGGGAATCGTGCATACAAGATCTGGTTCTTGACGAGCTGAATACTCTAAACTTTGCACATTGAAAATTACAAACAGAGTACTAAGGATGATGCATATAGTTATGATTAGTTGAAGGAAGGGCACCATGAGCACGTTTTAATAAATCATTTGTGGGAATAAGGTAAAAACATGGATCAAATACACCAATGGAAATGATTACATGGACAAATAAAAAAAATATAAGGCATCGTATGGAGTTTATAAAAGTTTAAAATTTTGAAATATGATGACGAGGTCAACCATACGTGTGGAAGGCATGACAACAAATGAGAGGATAGAAAAAATATATGCATGTGATTAGCCATGGTAATAAGATATCAATAAAGAGGGTATGCGTGCATGAATCTAAAGGGAATTTGGGATTAAAATTTTTAAATTTTTACTATTTAAAAACAATCCCCCTTCAGCAATTGAATTCATAATATTAAGGTTTTAAAATTGTTTTTAATTTTACCCCCTGTAAGGTGGTAGGAAGTGTCGTACCAAAAAGATAAAGCATGTAGATTGACCACCTCATGACCCTAGCATTTTATTATCAACACTTGGCCACATGGACCAGTGGGAGAAGATGCTATGGATACAGATTCTTGACCGTTGATTAAGAGGAAAAAAAGGGCTATGATTTAGGTTTAGATTAAATCACATGCCATCGATGGAAGCTTCCCCTGTAAGATAGCACCAACCACCACACATAAAGAGGGGCAATCATAAACACTTGGCCACGAGAAGTAAATGATAGGAAGTACCATGGATCAATGCTACAGGATGTCAATTGAAGAAGAACAAAGGGTTGAGATTCACCCATTATTTGTGTTGATTGTTAAACCTAAAAACAAAGAAGTAAATCAACCATAATATTTTTGTAGTGAGCTCTGTAACCACAAGGAGAATCCACCGTACATCCGAATACAAAAATATTGTGACTAAGGAATGAAACAGTGAGCAGCAGATGAAAATTACCATGTGACGACAAAGGTCGAAGGAGATTTGTAGGTGGAAGGCATTGAGGGAATGCATAAAGTAAATGATAGATCCAATTCACGTGAATACAAATAGGTAATGTGGTGAAAATAATCTTGAAACTATTTTTTATAGAGAAAATATCATAAAAATAAGAAGTCGTAGAATATATCTTGAAAGAAGAAAACAATTTTCCTTTTTAAAAAAATAATGCTTATAATAAAATATAGGAAAATATGCAAAAATAAAGTAAATGTACATGATAATCTTGACATTAAGTTTGCATGGGTTGAAATAGGTAAAAATTTATTTTATTTTATAACCTGAAGGGTCGAGATATGGAGAAATTTGTTTGTTTATAATCTATGCATGAATTGTTTATCAAAAAAAATTGCAGGTTTTCCTTCCAACCAAACAACCCCATGATAACATTTTAAGCAAAATCTAAAGCTTATTCTAAATTATCCTACCTCTCTTTCACTCAAACCCTACCCTATATGTTAAAACTAGTAATCATGCCTAGGGCTACCTTCCATAAGCAGAGCAAACCTTCATCTATCCATACCCAAAACCCTAGTGATGTCGTGACAAAGTTGTTCCAAGAGGTACACTAGTGGGATGCCCTGACAAAGTTCCAAGGGCACGACTAGGGCATGGTAAAGCAGTTCATCATGAACTGTGATCCCACGACCATGGTGACCCATATAGGTGAAATCCAAATTACAATCACCGCCAGTTTAATATCTAAGGCCCTAAGTCTTCCTGAGGTTGGCCAAAAATATTATAAATCTACCTACAAGGGGGTAAATCATATGGTTGAGAGGTTTGGAGAAAGATGCACTATGACTAGAGATAGAGAGGGATGGATCAAATGGGTAGCAACCTCCTCACTTCCCATAAAATGGTAAGAGGTTGCCATAATTCTTATGAAATTCTTTACACTAGAGGGGAGATTATCCAATTGTGGGGGCTACCACCTCAAAATGATGTTGAACCTTAAATACCCGAGGCATAAGGACTATATCATAAACCTTTCATACTTTGTTTACCACTCAATTAAAGCTATAGTTACCTGAGTCCAACCTAAAAGTTCCAAGAATAGCCCCAAGTTTCACCTAATCACCCATCACGAGTTGATCAAACTTATAGTTCTACATAAAGCAAGTGAAACTAGGATACCATGGGACATAGTAGTGGAAGAAGCTAACCTCTCTATCCATTCTAAGCTGGGTATGTTGGAATCCATGGGAGATAGTGCGTCTGAGGGAAATTTTGAGTTTGAGAGTCAAGAGGAGGAAGAATCCCTTGTACGTAAATACCCTAGCCATTCCAAAACCTCCAAGTCTTATCAGCCTATTAGAAAAACTAGACATGAGAGATTCATTCTAGAAACTCAAGGAATAGGAGAAGCATCTAGTCCAAAGACAAACCCACCTCCATCAGATCCATCTACAAAAATTCTTGAGCAAATTCTGAACATAGTAGACTATGTTGCATATCAAGCTAGATAGACTCATAAATGATTTTATCGAGCATTCCACCCTAGTAATACATGCCCTTACACTCTAGCTCGATATCCTTAAGAAAATCTATATGAATAAGGTGGTGAGACCGGTTGACCTAGTCATCCAACCTGTATCGCTTCAAATTTTTTGCATCCTTACCTTCAGGCTATAGGATCCGTGCCCGGAAGGAGGATGGGAAAAGGATGGCATGGTACCTCGGACTGAGAGGCCTTGCGAAGGTCTCGCCTCTCGAGGGAGGTGTATTATGGTGATTTTTTGAGGGATGGTGGGTTCACCAGGAAACGTTTGAATGGCAGTTTCCACGCCTAGGTTGGGAATGTGTTTAATGTGTTCAATTTTATCTTTAAACATTCGAGTCCTAGGTTTGGCCAAATGAATCTAAGTTGTTCTATTATGAAAATGCAGACTAAATGAAATACAACAAGCAGATTTGAACAAAAAACAGAGAGAAAAAGCTAAATTACAGAGCCATACCTGATCCGGATGTCTGATGGAGATTCTGATTTTTGAAGCAGTCCAGATCGTCTGGAATTTGACGGGATCGTCTCCGACCTGTAAGATCATCTGAGATCTAATGAATTCGTCAGACGAATTTGTCAAAGACCTACAAATAGAGAAATAGGCACAGAATACAAAAAATACAACAATACAAACAAAGGGCAATGATGTGAAACAATAATAGGAATGTTAATAAGATAATCCTAAATAGGAATGCAAGCAAATTACAATGTTTTAATAGTTAATCATGATTTCATTATGCAATTAAACTACATGGGTGAACTCCAAGATGCAGAATAGCAAAAAATAATGAACAAACTGACTAGATGCAGAATAAAACAGTAAATGAGAAGAGAAAAATGCAAACTCTGGGCACTGATTGCCCCCAACGTTGATTGTAGTCGAAATCATCTTGAATTGGTACGAAATCATCTCGAATTGAACAGGATCGTCCACAACGAACTAAGCTTGCTCTAGATGAAAAATACTAAGGTTCCTGCAACAAAAATTTAGATAGGACAAGTGCAGATGGTAATTCAGGATGTTTTAGTACGTGTAAAGTCAAGTTACAGGAAATATCAGCCAAGGGGATGCCAAGGGGGAGTCCTAAGTTTAAATAGGCTTAGGAGGGAGGTTAGGAGGTTGGAGATCATCCCAATTTGGGAGATCTCCAATAGGGAGGGTCTCTAACGATGCAGACACGCTTCTTCCTAGATTAGAGACACCGTTGGAACAGAGGCTAATTGAGAAAAATCAGTTTTGGGACAAGATCGTCTGGACATCCTAGTCCAAACAAAATTGTTCGATCTGAGGCGATATCGTCTGATCGGCGACGATATCGTCAAACGGTCAAAACAAACTCTAAAAATGGCACGTGAAAGGAGGAAATGGGTTAAACGACGGTTTGGAAGCGGTTTTGGGGGTTAAAATTTGAATTTGAATATTTACTAGAGTAATTGTAATTATTTAAGGTTTTACTGCACCAATTTTAGGGTGCTACATTTTGCCCCCTCTTTAGCGAATTTTTTGAGGAAAATGCGTTAAATATGAGTTCTTCTCGATCTACGAGAAAGCAAAAATTATTCCCATTTTTAGGCGACAATTCTAGGTCGAATCGTACGACAGCTTACTATGGTGCCCCCTCCGTGTTTTTACCCAAATCGAACGTTTGAGGTAAAAACGCGAAAAAGCAAATTTTTTTAAAAAATTTGTTAAGTGTTTTTGAATAAAATTAAGAAAAATAGGGTAAAACCCTAATTCATTGTTATTGTTCATTTTTTTAGTTTTTAGAGCTCTGGAGACAAGATGGTTGAGACAATGCACAGATCGACAGAGGTCCAGTGTGGGCTACGGGTAAGGGTCTAAACTGAGTTTAGAATGCTTTAATTTAGAATTTCATGCTTTTTAGATTAAATTTGATTGATTTTTGAGCATCGCGACTATTTTTGGGCCGTCGACGTCGTCGAGATGAAATCGTCTCGATATCGCCGATTTCATCCAGAGGCGAAATCGACGAAATGGGGACGATTTCGTCAAAAAGGGGACGATTTCGGCTGGCAAAATCGGAGACGAATTTGCTCAAATTTGGGACGATATCGTCCAATTGTGGACGATATCATCATTTATGAAATTGAACTTTATTTTGACTTGCATTTTTAATTAATGATTTATTAATGATTTTTATTGTTGATTTTGTTTATGTTGCAGAGAGGATTACTAAAGAGCAGAGAATGGAAATACGGCGGACTAAGGGATGACTTGGCCACCCTGTCTCGGGTAGAGCGAGATCAGCTGGCTCAGGTCGGCTTGCAGCATGTGGCAGAGATGCCACAGGTTTCTACAGATATGGGGCTATTGACAGCCCTAGTAGAGAGGTGGTATCCGGGTTCTTCCTATTTCTAGTTACCGATAGGGAGATGACTCCCACATTGGAGGATGTATGGAGGATTTTGAGGATCCCCATACAAGGATGGCTGATCACTCCCATGGCCAATCAGGGCCACGCGATGATGCGACTGTGTGGCGATCCGAGCTTCGCCCTGGAGAAGGGCAGAGTGAATATCGAGTCACTGCACCAGATGCCTGGGGCATCTAGACTCACACGGGTTTTGGCTGGGGTGGTAGGTGGTCTTCTGCTGTGCCACCAAAGTGGATGCAGGGTACCATGGGTACTGATAGATGTGGTCTACGACATGAGAGACCACGGATACAGGTTTTCTTGGGGGAGCTTTGTACTCTATCGATTGTATAGGATCCTTCATGGGGTCGTATACAAGGGCGATCGATGTCTGGTTATGACATCACTACTATAGGTTTGGTGCTGGGAGCACATTGCGATGCGGAGGTCGGTAGGGCTCCCACTGATAGGGATTGATGGGGAGAGGCCCCGAGTTTTCTACTGGTGGCTCCGAAGAGGGGCACAGTGGTGGATAGATCTGCCAATGTCCCGGAGACTACTAGATGACCTCGTCTCCGACCAGATCACCTAGAGGCCTTGGAGAGATCATCCAGGGTGGGCCGAGGATAGACAGGAGCTGGCTCACATTAGGCGAGTCTGCTGGCTGAGGATGGAGAGGGGAGAGGTGGAGCTCCATCGGTATGATCGAGTTTTGAGGTAGTTTGGTCTACAACAGGGGATCCCATCTCTGAGAGACTACGAGTTTTCTTGGACTGTCCGGGATAACACTACAGTTAGTGGGGCTCTAGATATGTAGCGATTTTGGAGTCAAGACACAGATGATGCCCCCATTTAGCCAATGGATGGGGACGATGCTGGGGTAGTCGACGGCTACGATGCCTGGTACACAGGCATCCACCCTCCTCGAATGACGAGGGCTCAGGGTCCGATTCACGTAGTTGTGCATCGGATGGGGAGGCGGTGCCAGGCAACCATTGAGGCGGCATAGGGTCACGACGGGAGAGAGCAGAGGAGGCCACAGGCTCAGTAGAGGCTGCGTCAACAATGGGAGAGGAGGGAGGAGAGACCCCCTTCTCCATAGAGAGAGAGACCACCATCGCTTGATAAGGGCAAGGGTGTGGACATAGGAGAGAGTAGTGAGATGGCTACTCTCCGGGCGAAGACTGTCCGTCTCTAGGCACAGGTGCAAACTTTGTAGGAGGAGGCTACATGACACCGAGCGGAGGCTACATAGCTCAGAGATGAGGTTGCATGCCTCAAAGCATGGAGCGGAGGAGCGAGCACTCAGGAGCTGGCACGGTCGATTGCTCATACCGTTTTCTACCAGGGTATCTACTTCTAGATGGTGCCAGAGGGTCAGAGGGTACAGCTGCCAGTCGACATTGCTGACCCGATCAAGATTGGGTCATCGAGGACTTCATCTCGATCGACGACTAGGACTCATAGTACCACACATACTGCGATGGGGCCACCTCGTCCACCTCAGGGCGGGGGAGGAGATGAGGCTGAGAGCTCGAGGGGTTCTCGAGACACTGCACAAAGGATATATGATTGAGAGGATTGAGTATGCCAAGATGTAGATTGTGGCATACCAATCTATTTTTGATATGATGTACATATATTGTTGATATATATATAGATTAGATATATATATATATATATATATATATATATATATATATAATTTTTTGATCATATGACTTGTCTTATGCATTTGTATGATGCTTTAATGTTTGAAGTGTGATTGATTTGATGATTCATGTAATTATGTCGTTGAAAAATATTATGGTTTAAATGTCATGCTTTAAAAATTTAAATGAAATAATCTGATGTAACAAATTGGTTGTTTGTGATGTGATAATTTGATAAAAAATAAAAGGGACTTTTAACAATAATTTCAAAGGACATTGTTGCTATTATAGACCATTTCATGGAGTCGTCGCTCACTCGGTCATCAAGCTAATCCCAGTATAGAAATATTGTTTAAAAGTAAAGAGTGCTTAAGAGACTGTCTTAAGACTTTGGTGTGATGATGCAAATGATGATGATGATGATTTTGTTTTCAGACTTTTCATGAAAATATTATGCATGAAATAATTTTAAAAATGATTTTTGCTAGGCATAAATTCCTAAGTGTGATAAAATTTTTGGATAATTCCTTAGGAATTATACCATCATTGCAAATTTGCATATTGACATAATGACATGAAATAGAATAAGTGTTTGTTTTTTTTAAAGCATAATTGTATAACAAAATGATTTAAGTCATATGTTTTTATGATTTTTAAATAAAATGGGGAATAAAATTGGTACAATGGTTTGCGCTAGGCATAGAATATTTAGGTATAGACTTATACCATCATCGCGAAATCCAAAGAAGAAGTTGTATAATAGTTTTATTGTATGGTTGATTTTTAATTGTTGAAAATAAACGAGAAAATATGAAGATGAGGACTTGCGCTAGGCATAAGACTCCCATTTAAGTTTTGGAACTATACCATCATCGCGAAAGTCGACAATATATATATATATATATATATATATATATATATATATATATATATATATGTGTGTGTGTGTGTGTGTGTGTGTGTGTTGTGTGTTTTTATTGTATGGTTTGAAAGAAATTTTGATTTTTGATTATGCATGTAGTTGTCTTTATACTAAACAACTGTACTTTAAAGAAGAAAATGAATTTATTCCAAACAATTTGCAGAAATATTTCAAAGTATCTTAAAGACAAAAGTTAGATTTATAAGGAATCCCATGTGCATATGTGAGTTCATTTCCAATCTTGATTTATCATAATGATACACAAAATCTCTCAAATACAAATGTGTGTGCAATTGCTATGTTCGTTTACCAGTTTTGAGCAAGATAATTTGATACAAGTGATTTGAATGAACCAAATAAGTGTTCATTAACCATGATTTAGATGCATATAACCATACCATACTACTATGTAAGTCGGATTATCAAGAGCTAGCTAATCCATAAGTAGACATAGGTCTATACAAAATAAGGTCGCTAATGTGACAGACATATCGCCATGCTAGGAGTTACCCAAGGCCAAGCGGGTTGGGCACAAACCACTTGTTATGGGGCTTACCTCACAGTTTTCGAATAATTGAGAATTCTAGGGATTCAAGCTCATCAACCCTTCTTTTCTTTTTAAAGGGTAGGGAGAGGGATTTTATTGCTTTTGCTTTTGCTTTCTTTTGCTTTTCTTTTGTATTTTTGCTTGATTTTTGAGATAATGCTTGAAACATTGTTGTAATGATATAAAATAACATTTTTCTTTTTTCTCTTTTTCTTGAACTTTGCTTTTCTTCCTATGCTAGGGATACTTGCTCGGATTAGCTGTAGAGCAAGGGATTTTTATTCTGGGTAGGGGTGAGCTTGTCCTTTTGCCAATTCTCAAAGATTCTAGACCATGTGCATGATAGGATAGCAGGGGAAACTTTTCGCTCAAGAAACCACTTCTACTATGTAGCATAGCATGGACATTACAAATATAATAATTTTATTGTGAAAGGATGTGCTTGGTTTAAGTAAATAACAAGATCAATTCTCTGTGCTCAAAACTTTATTTAATTGAATTTTGTGGACTTTGATATAAGAGAGATTAGTAATCATGCTAGATAAAAATCAAGATATTTATTTTGTGTTTGTGAAAGTGAGGGATTCCAAATAAATGCTAATTTATCCAAAATAATTTGAAATATATAACTGCAAAATTTGTAAGAAGAAATATATACAAATACTTTTTTGGGAAGTTTGAGAATGTTGACTCTCTCTTTCTTCTTTATTTTGTTTTGGTTTTGAAAGAGTCAAGAATATTGTTGTTTTTATTTTTATTATTTTTGTTTGTTTTTGTTTTGTGTAAACAGTTTGATATATTTTTAAAATAAGACAACATGCAAAATATGTACAAATGATGAAATGACTAAATTTTTGTTACGCATAGTAATCGTTTAAGATGCAAAATATTCATGGGTTCTTTAAGTTCTTTACCATCTAAGGTAGATAATTTGTATGCTCCTGATTCAAATTTAGCAGTGATAATGTATGGTCCAAGCCAGTTGGGCTCAAATTTACCTTTAAGGTCTTTAGTTGCATTAGTATTTTTTTGATTTTCTTTTAAAACAAGGTTGTCGATCTCAAAGGATCGATGACGAAATTTTTTAGCATATGATCTTTTAAGCTTGTTTTGGTAGGCACGGAGATGCTCCAAAGCATTGATGCATTTTTCATCTAGGAGTTCCAGTGATCGAGTCTGCCAACTCGATATTCATCTCCTACTTCGGTATCTTGAAGTAGTAGAGCCAAAGAAGGAACTTCTAATTCAAAGGGAAAAACGGCTTCAGCACCATAAACCAAAATAAAAGGTGAAGTTCCAATGGGGGTTCGAACACTAGTTCGATAGGCCCACAAGGCTGGATATAATTGAATGTGCTAGTCGTGGCCAGATTTATTGACCAATATTTTGAGAATTTTGATTAAGGTTTTGTTAGATGCTTCTGCTTGACCATTACCCTGAGGATAATAGGGAGTGGACCAGCGATGTTGAATCTTATATTTTTGGCATAATTTCTTGACATCTTTATTTTTGAAACAAGTTCCATTATCAGAGATGAGATTTGCAGGAATTTCGAACCTACAAATGATTTGATTAAAAATAAATTTAGAGACTTGTGTGCCAGTGCAGGAAGCTAAAGGCATAGCTTCAACCCACTTCGTGAAATACTCGATGGTGGTTATGATGAATTTGTGTCCATCAGATGACACAGGATTGATTTTGCCAATAATGTCTAAGCCCCATTTTGAAAAGGGCCAAGGAGATGAAATAGCCTGCAGCTCTTGTGCAGGCGCATGGACAAGGTCAGCATGTTTTTGGCACTTGTCGCAATGGTGCACATACTCATGTGCATCATTCTCCATGGTAGGCCAAAAGTATCCTATCCTAAGGAGCTTTTTAGCAATGACACTACCACTGAAGTGTCCTCCACAAGATCCATCGTGGGCTTCACTCAAGGCTGATTTGGATTCTTCTAAATTCAAACATCTTAATAGGATACCTTCAAAAGATCTCCTATACAAAGTATTGCCAATTATTACAAATTGACTTGCTCGTCTACGTAATAACCGACGCTTGGTTTCTATTAGAATTGGCAGGGAAAGTCCCATTTTGAAGAAAATCAAATATATCCGTATACCAAGGTTCAGGAGTAGTTTCATTGATTAGAAACACATCCAAAGGTTCTAAGCATGACTTATTTGAAGCGGGTTCCTAGAGTCGACGAATAATGATAGTGGCATATTCGTCATCTAACTCCAAGGGCAGGAGAGATGCAGCTACGACCATAGCATCAGTTGCACGGTTGCAAGTTCGAGGAATAGCTTCCAAGGTAACTTGATCAAATAGAGACATTAATTGTAAAACATAGGCTTTATATGGGCGCATTTTATCATCTCTGGTCTGATAAACTTCATTAATTTGGTTTATGACAAGTTGAGAATCACCAAAAACTAATAGATGTTTAATTTTTAGTGCCAAGGCAGCTCGTAATCCGAGGATTAGAGCTTCATATTCAACAATATTATTGGTGCAAGCAAATGTTAATTTGAAGGACAGAGGAATAAGATGTTTTTGCGAGGATATTAAAATAATACCCGCACCAGCCCCACTCATGCATCGGGCTCCATCAAAGTATAAGGACCATTGTTCAATATGGTCTACCTCTAATTGAAGGCATTCATCAAGAAACTCAATGATGAGGGGATGGGTAGACTCTAAGGGTGCAGTAGCTAGTTGATCTGCTATGATTTGACCCTTAACAGACTTCTGTCCTATGAATGTGAGGTCAAACTCGCTTAGAGCAAGAACCCACTTGGCTGTACAACCCGATAAATAAGGTCGACTCATGAGATACCTCAAGGGATCATATTTAGCAATGACATAAGTTTTTTGACTAAGCATATAATGGCATAATTTCTGCGTAGAAAACACGACTGCTAGACATAGTTTTTCTAATGCTGTGTAGTGGGTTTCATAACTGATGAAGGTTCGGCTAATATAATAATTAGCACGTTCTCTCTTCTCATCATCAAGCTGAGCTAACATAGCTCCTAAGGCAGAATCTAAAGCTAAAATATACAGGAGAAATGGGCGATCAGGTCTAGGTGGAGAAAGCATAGGTGGGTTAAGGAGGTATTGTTTGAGAAGTTCAAAAGCTTCTTTACATTCGTCGTCCCAATTAAAAGGGACATCCTTCTTAAGGAGCTTAAGAAAGGGACCGATTTTGTCTGCCAACTTATCGATGAAGCGACGGATAGCTTGAAGCTTACCTTGTAAACTTTGTAACTCAGATATATTGGTAGGTGCGGGCATATCAGTGATAGCCGCAATCTTGAGAGGGTCAATTTCGATACCACGTAAAGAAACTAAAACCCCTAATAGCTTATCGGACTTAACTCCGAATATGCATTTGGCTGGATTTAATCGAATAAGATATTCTCTTAATCGATTAAAAACTTTTCTCAAATCATCTAAATGATTATCTTCATTAATAGAGCGAGCTATAATATCATCTACATAATCATGTAGGATATCATGCATCATATCATGAAAAATATAAGTCATAGCTCGTTGATAGGTTGCACCTGCATTCTTTAAGCCGAATGGCATCACTTTCCAACAAAAGGTACCCCAAGGGGTAATAAAGGTTGTTTTAGCCTGATCTTCAGGAGCTATCCTGATCTGATTATAACCAGAGAATCCATCCATTAAGGACATCATCCCACTCTCGACAGTAAAGTCAATGATTTGATCCATGTTTGGAAGAGGAAAATCATCTTTAGGGCATGCAACGTTAATATCTCTAAAATCTGTGCAAACCCTAACTTTGGTGGCTTCTTTCTTGGTGACTTGGAACTACATTTGAGATCCATTCAAGCATAATCAATAGCTTGTATAAAAACAACATTCAGGAGTTTTTCTAACTCCCCTTTGACTAGCAGGGCCACTTTGGGATGCATTTTTCTAAGTTTTTGTTTAACAGGTTTAGCATCCGGATGGACTACTAGATGATGCATGACTACGAAAGGGTCCAGACCTGGCATATCTTCGTATGTCCAAGCGAAGACATCTTCATATTCTTTAAGGAATGCAATGTATTGCTCTTGTTTTTCTTGACTTAATTTTGACCCAATATTGATTATGTGAGGATTATCCTCAGTTCCAATGTTAACTTTAATGACGTTTTCTACTTCCATGTGTAGATCTCTTTCAAAATTAGGTGGGGCGGGTGAGACGCCCAATTCTTGTAATTATTTTAAGGTTAAGTTGGATAATTCATCTTGAGGATTAGTGGCCTCAAGCTGGGCTATAGTTGGTATAGAACCATCAAAATAAAATCCATTGTGTAACATCTCTTCAACGGAGACATCGTGGAAGATATCTCCTTCCAACTCCTCATCGGAGTCAACAATCAATTTAGGGTAAGCTATGGATAGCATGTTACATGTAAATGGCTGATTTTTTAGAGGCAAATCATCACGCCTATCTAAATAATCTTGATAACATATGAGTTGATCATCATCTTCAAAAGGAAAGGGTTGACCCTTACTAGGAAATAGGCCCACACCACAGCGGGCAGGCCACGGTTCTACCTCGAAAGGTTCTTTCATGCCATTTTGGAAAGGTCCCAAGCCTTTCCCTTTATATCCCATTTTAAGCATTATGGGTTTAGCTTTAATATACTCATTAGTAAAATAACATCGAGCATATCCATCATGATGAGTTTTAATATTTCGGGGTATTCTTCCCAGTCATATCCTTTATAAATGAAGGCACAACTCCCGACTTGGTAAGTACTTCCCATAGGTTGTGGGAGGCCCAAAGTACGAGGAGATGGTGGCAAGTTATTTAAAAGAATAGAATTTTGCATAGAAGCATTTGTTTTTTTTGATATTAAGATTGTGGATAAATCTGGTAAAAGTTCATCAAAAAGAGCATAAGATGTAGAAGGATCATTCCCTATATCTTTAGATGTGGAAGGTATGATAGATGTTGATAATGTGGAAGTGTTAATGAATGGGTCTATAGGTTTTGAAATTATAGGGATAGAACATGAAGGATTGGTTGTGGACTTAAGATCCTTTTGAGGTTCTAGAGTGGTTTGTTTAGAAGATTGTTGATCTATATATGAGGGTGAAATGAATGGAGGAGAAATAGGTGAAGCTATGGGTGTGTGTTTCATAGTTTTAGATGAAAAATAAGAATTAGGATGTGTGGATGACAGAGCAGGGAAAAATTGCACTCCAATAGGTTCTGCCAAAGCACACATATCAAAGGGTCTAGGATCACCATGGATAGTGACCAACTAATTTTTAAATTTGAATTTAACACATTGGTGTAAAGTGGATGGGACAGCCCGCATTGCATTGATCCAAGGACGACCCAAGAGTATATTGTATGATGCGGGGCAATGTACAATAAACACGGTCGTATCTAAGGTTCTAGGACCAACTTGCAATGGGATGGTAATAACTCCACATGTTTCTTGTGTTTCGTCATTGAAAGCTTTTATGATCATGTCAGTTTTCTTCATTTCATCACTTCTAAAGCAAAACCATTGGTAGAAGTCAAAAGTGCAAATGTTTAGAGATGAACCATTATCAATCGAGACTCTTTTAACGACTACATCTCCAATTAGAGCAGTAATATATAAGGGATTATCCTTATGTAAACTGTGTTGTGGGATATATTTATCCCAAAAGTCAATACAATCGACTTCTCTAGAGAAACATTATGATGTTCGATTTGATTGGCCACCTCTTTACCATGTCTTGGTAAAGGATGTTGAAATATGTCTAATGATTGATTAGCATTTTGATTTTGATTTTGGGGAATGTTCTTTTGAACATTATTAGGAGCATTTTGTTTAGGTTGGAAGGCTTGCACCTCCATTTCATTATTATCAATCAAATCTTGTATTTTATGCTTTAACCTTTTACAAGTGTTGGTAGAGTGTCCAGTTCCTCTATGGAAATCACAGTGTAAGTCAAATCTGTATCCGGGTATGGTTGGATCAGGTTCTCGGATAGCTGGTAATTGAATCAAACCTCTTTCGAGTAATTGAGGTAAAATAGTTGATAATGGTTGATTCAATCTAGTAAATTCTCGAGGAGGTTTATCAGGAGGTTTCAATATAAATTTTTCTGTTGTCTTCGTTGCATTGATATTAGCAACATTTCTGTTATCAGTGACTCCATCACCTACGACTTGTTTGTTTTTATATTGATTTCTGGATGTTTTCTCATCATCCTTCTTCCTAAGTTGGCCTCTCCTAATGAGGGCATCTTCTACTCTTTGAGCTAAATCTATAGCTTGATCGAAGGTAGTTAAAGTAGCGATTGATAACTCATAAGATATTTGTTCTTGCAAATTATTGATAAAAATGTCCAACATTTCCCTATAAGGTAGCACAAAGTGCAGTTTTCTTGTCAACTGCCTCCATCTAGCTAAGAAATCAGCAAAACATTCATCTTTGTCTTGTTTTAAGTTGTATAAATCTTTAATGGTGACATGCCTCTCGATGTAGGCACTAAATTGATGGACAAAAGATTCAGTTGTTTCTTCAAAATTTCTCAAAGAATGAGTGGGCAATTGATAGTACCACTCTAATGCCATTCCACCTAAACTTTTTGGGAACATTTTTAGTAATAGCAAGTCATCATGTGATATATCATGACATGCTATCCTAAACATGCGAAGATGCTCTATGGGATCTTCAGTTCCTTTATATATAGGCAGGACGGGCATGGGAAAATGCTTAGGGTACGGTTGTGCTACAACTATGGGATCCAAAGGTTGACTACATATCTCTTGATAATTGTACGAGGGACGGTAGGGATCTATCTGGTCCATACGGGAAGCTAACTGCTTCACCATGGCTTCCAGATTACTAGTTTGCCCACCATATTGGTTTGGTAGGGCATTAATATGGGATTTGTGAACATATGGAGGGACATGAAGATTAGATGCTATGTTGCTATTGTGTAAATTGTTGGTAGGAAAGGTGTTATGAAGAAATTTTGAAGTTGTATTATGTTGTATCCCAGATTGTTGAAAATTGGTGTTTGGCTTCATTTTAGGTTTTTGTTTACTTGAAGCATATTGATCAATAGTTTGGCAAAGTAAAGCAGTGAAGGAAGTTTTCTTTTGTGTGGGAATGATTTTAGGCTCAATAACAGGTTCCTTAGGAGGTTGGGTAACCTGTTGTTTTGGCATGTTTTGAATCATAGTGACCATATCTCTATTGGATGGTCCAGCCTTATCACTTTCTTGATCAATAAAAGACAAGGGATTAGTGTGCACATCAAACATATGTTCCATGGCTGCTTGAGTGTCACTAATTTGCCCTTTATCAATACGAACTGCCATATTAAGAGCGCCAATGTTATTATTGAAAAATTTCCAGAAATGATCTAAGTTATCAAAAGCAATAGTTCCATCTAGAGCTACTCTAGGGGATGAGGATCCATCCTCTTTAACATTTTCTTCTTGTTCATCTACAGCAAGCTCATCGTCTTGTTGGTCTAGAGTTTCTTCTTCCGAGATTGGATCCTCAGGAAGGACATTTGGGTTTCTTGTTTTGTCTCCTAACCAATCTTCTTCTTCTCCTTCAGTTTGTTTACCATTCCTAAGTTTAGGCATTGTGCTTAACTTAGATTTCAGCAAATATATATATATATATATATATATATATATGCTATAAGCTTAAGAGGTATATATTAATTATATACCTACTACAATATTTAAAATGAAATGTTTTGGTTTTTGTTATGTTTTTTAGTTTTTCTTGTTTTTGTAATAATATTGTAAAGATAACAAACAACACAATAAATGCAAGAAATAATAATGAAAGCAATGATCTAGTTTTCTATAAATAATTTATAAATGTCATTAATGGGCTCAAGTTCTTCAGGAGTCATGAAGTGTTCTTCTTCAAATTGAAAATTTTCTTTCAAGAATTTAATGAAAAGGGCTATAGTGATATTATTTGTCTCAGATTCTGGTTGATAGAAGTAAAGCTCATGGCAATACTCTCGATATAACACAGCTCGAGGAACTCTATTCCATATTTCCCTATCCATAAGAACGACCTCTTGGTCTTCTACACGACCTAGGAACTGGTGTATAGTGGCTGCGTTCTCGAGGTATTCCTCGAAGGTGAACAATTTTGAAGACACAAGAGCTCTCCTATAAGCTAACCATCTATGGCAGGCTCTCTGAAGTTCATGATAAAAGACAAGTTGATGAGGATCCAGGATTCTATCTAGGACAAGCCTTTTGATTTGTTTAAGTTTTGTTGACCTAGATGAAATGACACCTAGTCTTCTATCAAGTTTGTCCCACAAAAGTTGGTTTCTATCTATTTCAGGCACACTAAGCACAGAATTGATTTCTATGGCTGCTAATTGGTTTTCAACATTTATAGTAACTGCTAATATTTTCTTAGGAGCTACCATCTAGACATGATATGCAACTTATTAGTTTTAAATGATTTGAAATGCATCTATGTTTTTGTGTTTTTTTTTTGTTTTTTTTTCAAAAGGTTTTAAATGCATTCACGTCGGGTTCACCAAAATGTATCGCTCCAAATTTTTCGCATCCTTACCTTCAGGCTATAGGATCCATGCCCGGAAGGAGGATGGGAAAAATATGGCATGGTACCTCGGACTGAGAGGCCTTGTGAAGGTCTCGCCTCTCGGGGGAGGTGTATTATGGTGATTTTTTGATGGATGGTGGGTTCACCAGGAAACGTTTGAATGGCGCTTCCATGCCTAGGTTGGGAATGTGTTTAATGTGTTTAGTTTTATCTTTAAACATTCGAGTCCTAGGTTTGGCCAAATGAATCTAAGTTGTTCTATTATGAAAATGCAGACTAAATGAAATACAACAAACAGATTTGAATAGAAAATAGAGAGAAAAAGCTAAATTACAGAGCCATACCTGATCCGGATGTCTGATGGAGGTTCTAATTCTTGAAGCAGATAGGATCATCTGGAATTTGACGAGATCGTCTCCGACCTACAGGATCGTTTGAGATCTGAATAATTCGTCAGACGAATTCGTCAGAGACCTGCAAACAGAGAAATAGGCACAAAATACAGAAAATACAGCAATACAAATAGAGGGCAATGATGTGAAACAATAATAGGAATGTTAATAAGATAATCCCAAATAGAAATGCAAGTAAGTTACAACACTTTAATAGCTAATCATGACCTTATTATGCAATTAAACTACATGGGTGAACTCCAAGATGCAAAATAGTAGAAAATAATGAATAAACTGACTAGATGCAGAATAAAATAGCAGATGAGAAGAGAAAAATGCAAACTCTGGGCACTGATTGCCCCCAATGTTGATTACAGTCGAAATCATCTCGGATTGGTACGAAATCATCTCGAATTGAATAGGATCGTCCATGACGAACTGAGCTTGCTCCGGCTGAAAAATGACAAGGTTCCTGCAACAAAATTTGGATAGGACAAGTGCAGATGGTAATTCAAGATGTTTTAGTGTGTGTAAAGTCAAGTTACAAGAAATTTCAGCCAGGGGATGCCAAGGGGGAGTCCTAAGTTTAAATAGGCTTAGGAGGGAGGTTAGGAGGTTGGAGATCATCCCAATTTGGGAGATCTCCAATGGGGAGGGTCTCTAATGGCGTAGACACGCTTCTACCCAGATTAGAGACGCCGTTGGAACAAAGGCTAATTGAGAAAAATTAGTTTTGGGACAAGATCGTCTGGACGTCCTAGTCCAGACGAAATCATCCGATCTGAGGCGATATCGTCTGATCGACGACGATATCATCAAACGGTCAAAACAAACTCTAAAAATGGCACGGGAAAGGAGGAAACGGGTTAAACGGCGATTTGGAAGCAATTTTGGGGGTTGAAATTTGAATTTGAATATTTACTAGAGTAATTGTAATTATTTAAGGTTTTATTGCGCCAATTTTAGGGTGCTACACAACCAGCAACTTTTGGTACCTCTCCCAATAAAATCTCCATGTCTAGTGGGAAATAAAATAAATCGATAAACTTCAGCAAATTCATTGACTTCACCTGAGTATTTGAGTAAGACAACATGATTCCCTTCATCGAAGTGTTTCAACAGAACCACCCTTAAAGGACAAAACTATCCATCGAAGCAGGGATGACTTCAACAGGATTACTCCTTAACATCAGGATGTCTAGTGATATAGACACAATTATCAACCATGTCATTGAAATATTCGAACCTCCTCATCCTCTAGAAAAATAGGATGTACAATTTGAGTCATAGGATGGAGGATCTACAGAAGTCAAGCACATCAAAACCATATCTGTTGAATTACCCCTTGATCTTAAGGAAGCTAAATAATAGGTGCAGAAAGTGAAGTGGGAGAAGAATTTACTAGCAAGGAGACAAAAATCTATACAGGTTTCATCTAGGCTTAGATCTAAAGTTGAATAATTCATAAAAAACATTTGATAAAACTTGCATTTTTATAAACTTTATTTGATCTTAATAATATTTTTTATTTTAATTATTTGTAGTAGTTTTTATTTTTATTGTTTTATCTTTATATCTGCAAGTATTTCCTCTATTTCATATTTGAAAATAGTTATTTGCAGTATGTTGTTTCATATTATAGTAGATTTTTTTGATAAAATAAATGCAAGTGATTCATGAAAATCATAGTTCCTTTGTGATGAGAACTGTCAAGAAAATTCTAAAATGATTACAGTATTTTGTTTTATATTTGTAAAATTCTTATGTAACTCTGTAATGCCCTGTTTTATGTCTACAAAAATGGTGAAATGATTTAATAGCTATTGTAATGTTTATTAGACATACTGTAATTCAATCCATATGCATTAGGACATACATATTCTTCAATTTAGGGGAGTGATGAGTGTTAAAACAACATGTATTTTATGTAGGTTTAATTCATTTTCTATTTGGAAATTTATGAAAATGAATGTAGTTTATGATTATTTTATCTTATTTATGTAATTTATAAATGAATTTTAAGAACACAAGCTTATGCTGAGAGGGGGGGTGAGCAGTATAAGACCGCTTTTTACTTTTTTTTTCGATTCAACTTGTAGTTCAATATTATGCAGTGAATATATAACAGTATCAAAAACAAAAATCAAAGCAATGCATAGAATATCATCCACAATAGAGACACAACAATTTATGTGGTTCACCCAATGCGGGCTACTCCACGGATAAAATTTTCACTAAATTTTATCACCTCAAATTCTGGGAAACATATCCCGATTACAAAGTTTATGGGCACCAACCCAAAGGAGATACCTTCCCTTAGCTCTGCTCAATCTGGTGATCCTCTAGAAGACCTCTGCCTCTGCAGCCCTTAGCAAGTGGAACTCTATCCACAGAAGACACCTGTCTTCCCTGCTCTGGCGAGAGACCTCTGTCCTCAACTCTTTCACCTCCAAACCTGGTCCTCTTATCTGCACCAAACATAGTCCTTTGATCTGGCACTTATGTCCTCAAAATTTGCAACTTTGCATAAATACAATAGCATTGTCTTTGCACACATTGCTCCTCAATGATCGAACTTCTCTCCACACTCTGATTCTGTGAAAGTCGCACTTTGAATGCACACTTCGATCGATTTGACTCGACTCACTCTCTTGCGCACAACAGACTTCACTTGCACAAATTCGACACCCACATTCGATTCTTACAATCTCAAAATAGCCCTCCTTTTATAGCAATACTTTCAAGATCAAAACTTTGATCTTAGTCGGCTATTATGCAAATGCAAACCCTAACTCCGTCGGTTGCATGCCCTAATTTACGTCGGCCCAGATTTAACTTTGTCGGCTCAAAGTTAACTTTGTCCTTCAACCGCCTCTGGAACTCACCTGTAGCTTCTATCGCAAAACTACATGTCATGATATCGTGACATTTTTGCAGTCATACACCTTCTTTTGCCTGTTGTCGCGATATCGTGACACTTTTGCTTTTGTCTACCTTGACAACGTGCTTGTCGCAAAATCGTGACACTTCTAACTTTTGCTAACGTCATCTTTACTCCTATCACAAAATCGTGACACTTTAGTCTTCATTGCCTTCTTCTCTGCTTTTGTCGTGAAATCACGACACATCTGGTTCTGCTGACGTCATCTCCAACTCTGTCATGAAATCGTGACACTTTCTTCAACTGCAAGCTGCCATCTCAACCTGTCATGCTAAATCATGACACTTTTTGCATCCGTACAACTTCTTTGTAGCCTATCACAAAATCATGACGCTTCTTATTTTAGACTCTTCCTCTTTGCTGCGTGTCACAAAATCGTGATAGTTCTCTCTTCGAGATTTTCAATGTGTCATGAAATCGTGATAGTCCTCACTTAGTCTTTTGTAGCATGTCACGAAATCACGACAGTCCTCACTCAGACTTTCACAGCATGTCGCGAAATCGTGACACTTTTCATGAAACTTTCTCTCTCTTCTAACTTGTCACAAAATCATGACAGTTCACACTGCGGACTCTCTTTTCTGCATTATGTCATGAAATCGTGACACTTTCTCGTCCGTACAACCTTCCTGGCAATGTGTCACGAAATCATGACACTTTTCCTTTTCTGCCTTCTTGCACTTTTTGAGTCGCGAAAATGCGACATGTCATGAAATCGCGACACTTTCCAACTTGCTCTCTTTCTCTGCCAACATGTCGCGAAATCGTGACAATTTTGCTAGCTTCGTCTTTGTCTTCCAGCATGTCACAAAATCGTGACACTTTTGCCCAAACTTTCTCTCTCCTCAAACATGTCGCAAAATCATGATAGTTTTTCCAGCACTTTCTCTCTCCTCAAACATGTCGCGAAATTGTGATAGTTTTGCGAGCACTTTCTCTCTCCTAAAACATGTCACGAAATCATGACAGTTTTTCCAGCCGCCTGCATACTTTTTCTTACTTGTCTTTTTCTTGATCTTTTGCAACTAGGCTACCCTGATCTTCTTGGAAACTCATTGTCCATGCTGAAACCTTCATCAAGACACATTCTTTGACATCAAACCAAATTGCTTCAAGACCTTCTTGACATCAATGACAACATCTACACTTAGAGCAAAGGCAATGTACCCAAGGTACCCAAAATTGCCAACAATCTCCCCCTTTGTCATTGATGGCAAACCTTAACTGAAAACACTAGTCAAGAGCCAAAATTGAGATCAACTGATCCAACAACTGAGAATCTGCTTTTGAAGTTTTTGCTCCCCCTTACTTGAAGCTCTCTTCTTCACTATGAAGCTCTCCCCCTTACTCATATCTCTCCCCTTTTGTCATCAATGGCAAAGGGTCACCTTTGGGGCTCGGGACTAAGAATGAGCTTCTTAGCTTAGTCCCTCCCCCACCTCCTGATGAGGTAATTAATTCTGGGGTGGGAGTACAACTCCCAATTTCTCCCTTAGATACTCAAACGTATCTCTTGGAAGAGATTTTGTGAAGATATCTGCAATCTTCTCTTTAGTAGACACATATTCTACCTTGACCTATTTGTCTTGCACTTTTTCCCTTAGAAAGTGATACTTGATGGAAATATGTTTTGTCCTTGAGTGCATTATCAGATTTTTGGAAATACTTATGGCACTTGTATTATCACAAAATATGGAGATGGGTTGTTCATGCTTGACTTTGAAATCCTCCAAGGTGGTTTTCATCCATAAAACCTATGTACACCCAGCCACTGCCTGCTATGTATTCAGCCTCTGTTGTAGATAAGGAAACTGAAGGTTGTTTCTTGCTTAGCCAAGAAACCAGACTCTTTCCCAGAAAGAATGCTCCACCACTGGTGCTTTTCCTATCATCATTACTGCCTTCCCAATCTGCATCTGTATAGGCTGTGAGAGTGAAATCATCACCTTTGGGATACCAAAGCCCAAAGTCCATAGTGCCCTTCAGATATCTAAAAATCCTTTTAACTGTTGTAACATGAGAATCTTTAGGAGCTGCCTAAAATCTGGCTACTAACCCAACAACCTACATGATATCTGGTCTGGTAGCTATAACATATAATAAACTACCAATCATTGACCTGTACAACCTCTGATCTACCGCTGTAGATTCGTCATCTTTACTCATCTTGCACCCCGTAGTCATTGGAGTACATACAGGTTTGTTGTCCATCATCCCAATTTTTTTTAACATTTCTTTGATATACTTTCCTTGAGAGAGAAATATACCATCTTTTGATTGAGCAATCTGAAGACCTAAAAAGAATGACAGCTCTCCAATCATAGACATCTCAAATTCCTTTTGCATGGTGTTAGCAAAGTCTTTGCACAACTGAGTATTATTTCCCCCAAAAATGATATCATCAACATAGACAACTACAATCAGCATATCATTACCTTTATCCTTAATATACAAATTGCTATCTGCCATACCTTTCCTAAAACCTTGCTCATGAAGGTACCTGTCAAGTCTTGAGTACCAAGCCCTAGGTGCTTGCTTTAACCCATACAAGGCATTTTTTAGTTTACACACATAGTCCGATTGATCTAAGAGAGACACGCCTTCTGGCTATTCTACGTAGACTTCTTCATCCAAAACTCCATTTAAAAAGGCTGATTTCACATCCATTTGATACACCTTGAATGCTTTGAAGCTTGAAAGGGCCAAAAACATTATGATGGCTTCGAGACGAGCAACAGGAGCGAACGTCTCTTCGAAATCAACACCTTCTACTTGAGCATAACCTTTGCAAACCAATCTGGCTTTGTTTCTGACAATCTTTCCATCCTCATTGAGTTTATTTTTGAATATCCATTTTGTGCCAATGACATTCTTGTCCTTAGGTCTTGGAACTAAATCCCAAGTTTCACTTTTCTCTATTTGATTTAGCTCTTCATCCATTGCTTTTACCCAAAATTTATCTGCACATGCTTCATTGAAATCTTTTGGCTCAATTTGAGATAATAATGAAATATTTGTAGAATCGTGTGACGGAATGACTCTTCTTCTAGTTTGTCTACTGTTTGGATCACCAATGATCAAATATTTGGGATGATGTTTCTGAACATATCATGACGAAGTTTTGGGAAGTAGCTGTTATTTTTCCTCTTCTTCATCTGAAATCTCTCTAAATTCTTCTTGACAGATTTCATCATTGATTTCCTTGACAGGTTCTCTTATCCCTGTATTTTCATCAAGTGTTACATTTATGCTCTCCACGACTGTATGCGTTCTTTTGTTGAAGCATCTGTAAGCCTTGCTCCTGCTGGAATAACCAAGAAAAATTCCCTCATCACACTTAGGATCAAACTTACCCAAATTCTGATCTTCCCTTTTGATGAAGCACTTACTCCCAAACACTTTGAAATGTTTTACTGTAGTCGGTCTTCCTTTCCACAGATCATAAGGAGTTTTATGATGATTTACTCTAAGTTGGGCCCTGGTGATAATGTAGACTGTTGTACTGACTGCATCTTTCCAAAAACCATCTGGAAGTTTCAACTCATTTAACATAGCTCTAGCCATATTTTCAATAGTTCTATTTTTTCTTTCAACTACTCCATTTTGTTGAGGAGTTCTTACTACTGAATATTCTCTTTTAATTCCCTGTTGCTCACAGTATTCCACAAATTCATTAGAGGTGAACTCTCCTCCTCTGTCCGATCTTAAGCATTTGATTCTCTTTTCAGTCTCATTTTCAATCATTTCTTTGAAAGCTTTAAATTTTTCAAAAGCTTTAGATTTTTCTTTGAGAAAGGTAACCCAAGTCATTCTAGAATAATCATCTATAAACAACATGAAGTAGCTTTCTCCCTGAATGCTCTGAGTTCTGGTGGGGCCACATAAATCAGTATGAATGAGATCTAATGGTTTCGAAGAAGTATACCCTTTTGATTTAAAACTGGTTCTGGTTTGTTTTCCATGTTGACAAGGACCGCAAATGGTGTTATGGGGCCTTTTTATTTTGGGCAAGTCTCTAAATGCTTTCTTGTTACTAATGTTGACAAGATTATCAAAGCTCAAATGCCCCAATATTTTATGCCATAACCAACTCTCATCTTCTTGAGTTAGAAAACACTTTTCCTTTTTTATCTCACTTAGCATGTAAAGATTGTTTGGAGTCCTTGTAGCACTAGCAATGAGTTTTCCATTTTTTTTCTTTACGAATCTCACATCTATCTGAAAAGAAAGAAACTATGTGTCCTTGATCACAAAGTTGACTCACACTTAGAAGATTATGTCTTAGACCTTCTACATAAAGCACATTTTTAGTTTTAGATTTCCCATCCAGGCTAAGAGTCCCTTTACCACAGATTTTAGCAGACATGTTATCTCCAAAACTAACTGTTCCTCTGTTTGTGTTTTTTAAGAACAAAAACTTTTCATTTTCACCAGTCATATGTTTTGAACAACCACTATCAAGATACCATTTCTCTACTTTGTCTTGAGCATGAAAAGCAGTTTGAACTAACATCGACTTAGACTTGATCTCATTTCTCTTTTTAGTGAACTTACGGCTAGGTCTATCCAAACTGCACATCCTTGCTATATGCCCAACATTCTTGCATTTGTAACACATGACATTTTTATCCATAAGAGGTGCAAAAGAGTTAACATTTTCCTTACTATGGCCATTCACGGATTTAATGCAATGTATAGCTTTGTGACCAAATTTCTTGTAAGAAAAACAGTAGCCATGGAAAGTATTATGTAACCTTTTTTGATGCCTCGGATGATTGTTCTTCTTGTGACCAACTAGAATCCATCATTCTTTAGGCTGAAGATTGATCTTGTTGTCTCTTCTTCCTGTCATGATGCTTGAGAACAAAACTCTCTTCCCTAAAATTCTTAAAGCCTAGAAGAATTCACTTTAGAGATCGAACTTAACCTCTTCATCCTTTTCTGAAATTGTATGTTCTTCTGATAGATCCTTCTCCAAGCTGTTAGGCTTTTTTTGGAGAGACCGGCTCTGATACTAATTGAAGAACACAAGCTTATACTGAGAGGGGGGGTGAACAGTATAAGACCACTTTTTACTTTTTCTTTCGATTCAACTTGCAGTTCAATATTATGCAGTGAATATATAACAATATCAAAAACAGAAATCAAAGCAATGCACAGAATATCATCCATAATAGAGACACATCAATTTACGTGGTTCACCCAACGAGGGCTACTCCACGGATAAAATTTTCACTAAATTTTATCACCTCAAATTCTGGGAAACATATCCCGATTACAAAGTTTATGGGCACCAACCCAAAGGAGATACCTTCCCCTAGCTCTGCTCAATCTAGTGATCCTCTAGAAGACCTCTACCTCTACAGCCCTTAGCAAGTGGAACTCTATCCATAGAAGACACCTGTCTTCCCTGCTCTAGCTGGAGACCTCTGTCCTCAACTCTTTCACCTCCAAACCTGGTCCTCTTATCTGCACCAAACACAGTCCTTTGGTCTGGCACTTATGTCCTCAAAATTTGCACCTCTGCACAAACATAGTAGCACTGTCTTCGCACACTTTGCTCCTCGATGATCGAACTTCTCCCCGCACTCTACTTCTGTGAAAGTCGCACTTCGAACGCACACTTCGATTGATCCGACTCGAATCACTCTCTTGCGCACATCAGACTTCACTTGCACAAATTTGACACCCACATTCAATCCTTACAATCTCGAAATAGCCCTCCTTTTATAGCAATACTTTCAAGATCAAAACTTTGATCTTAGTCGACTGTTATGCAAATGCAAACCCTAACTCCATCGACTGCATGCCCTAATTTACGTCGACCCAAATTTAACTTTGTCGGCTCAAAGTTAACTCTGTCCTTCAACCGCCTCTGGAACTCACCTGTAGCTTCTGCCATGAAACTACAACATGTCATGATATTGCGACATTTTTGTAGTCGTACACCTTCTTTTTCCTGCTATCGCGATATCGTGACACTTTTGCTTTTGTCTGCCTTGACAACGTGCTTGTCACAAAATCGTGACACTTCTAACTTTTGTTGACGTCATCTTTACTCTTATCATGAAATCATGACACTTTAGTCTTCATTGCCTTCTTCTCTACTTTTGTCACAAAATCATGACACATCTGCTTCTGCTAACATCATCTCCAACTCTGTCATGAAATCGTGACACTTTCTTCAACTACAAGCTGCCATCTCAACCTGTCACGAAATTGTGACACTTTCTACATCCATACAACTTCTTTGTAGCCTATCGTGAAATCGTGACGCTTCTTATTTCAGACTCTTCCTCTTTGCTATGTGTCACGAAATCATGACAGTTCTCTCTTCGAGCTTTTTAGCATGTCGTAAAATCGCGATAGTCCTCACTTAGTCTTTTGCAGCATGTCGCAAAATCGTGACAGTCCTCACTCAGACTTTCACAGCATGTCACGAAATCATGACACTTTTCATGAAAATTTCTCTCTCTTCTAACTTGTCACAAAATCGCGACAGTTCACATTACGGACTCTCTTTTCTGCATTATGTCACGAAATCGTGACACTTTCTCATCCGTACAACCTTCCTGGCAATGTGTCGCGAAATCGTGACACTTTTCCTTTTCTGCCTTCCTGCACTTTTTGAGTCACGAAAATGTGACATGTCATGAAATCGTGACACTTTCCAACTTGCTCTCCTTCTCTACCAACATGTCATGAAATCGTGACAATTTTGCCAGCTTCGTCTCTGTCTTCTAGCATGTCACGAAATCGTGACACTTTTGCCCAAACTTTCTCTCTCCTCAAACATGTCACAAAATCACGATAGTTTTGCTAGCACTTTCTCTCTCCTCAAACATGTCACGAAATCGTGACAGTTTTTCCAGCGCTTTCTCTCTCCGAAACATGTCGCAAAATCACGACAGTTTTTCCAGCCGCCTACATACTTTTTCTTACTTGTCTTTTTCTTGATCTTTTGTAACTGGGCTACCTTGATCTTCTTGGAAACTCACTGTCCATGCTGAAACCTTCATCAAGACACATTCTTTGACATCAAACCAAATTGCTTCAAGACCTTCTTGACATCAATGACAACATCTACACTTAGAGCAAAGGCAATGTACCCAAGGTACCCAAAATTGCCAACATAATTGGATCTATAATAATAAATGTGATTTATGCTTGTGTTTTACATAAAAGTGTGCAAGTTTTTGTGAATTTTGGCAAGATAACATTGCAAGAGCTTCATAGAGCAAGACAAGGCAAGGCACGAACCAAGTAATAGGTGTGGATATAGAAACCGCAAGGATGACATGTTAAGGATCCACATGGACAAACACTACAAAAAGATGCTACAAAATACAGCTATAGAAAACTATTACAAAAATTGTCTACTGAAAGATGTTACAGAAAGAAGGTTGGCTAAGTTAAATTGTCCAACATGTTGTTGAAGCCACATATAGTGATAACATAGTAGTATTACAAGGTATACATAGTCAACACAGTTGACTGACATGTTGGAATTATGCACAAGATTGTATATTTATTTAAGTTGTTATAAATTTGTAAAATTATTGTATTGTTAAGATGTTTAGATTCTAACACAAGCTTATTTTATATCTTCCTAGAATGAAGGACGAATAGTTTTATTTGTTGCATCATTAGAATATTTGTTATGTTAGTTCATTAGTTTTCCACTTGGACCATAGGATTGTGACAAGTCCAAGTTGGTTACAAAGTATTATTAGTTTAGCCTTTTTTTGTTGAAAATATAGTGTCTGAATCATAAAGCTGGCAGAGCCACATGGAAAAATACACTGAAAAATTTCATTAAGAATGTTCAAGCGATATTATAAAGTACAAGGGAGACCTTTGAAAAGGTCTAATACTGAAATGTGGGAATATCAAAATAGTGGAATTCTAATGTTCTAATGTTTACACTCTAATATCTTGTATACGATTTCTACTCTGAAGACTTGATGCTTGAAGATACTGTACATTTGAATTTCCAAGAATAAAGTAGCAACACTTTTCATCATGTATTTGGTAATTGTGTCATTTGCTTTATTATGATTTACTTTCTTATGTAATCTTTACTGTATTTTCCTACATTCATAAAGTAAAATAATGTTAGTAGTATTAATGCACATTAGTTACTGAAGTAAAATAGTTTAGAGAAGATTTACACTGTCCTCTAAGAGGCAGGGCCCACTTCTACAGCCAGTCCCTATTCTCTCACACCTAGATAGAATAGAAATAGTTAGTACGTAGATTAAATTTAATTTATCAAATAAAATAAATTGCATCATCATAGACTATAAGGTAAAAATAGATAGTTAAATCAATAGGTTGCACGTGGATCCACATAAGCAAATATAAAAAGCATTTAATTAAGTATAAATCATACATTACATTTTATTTCAATTCAACACAATTTATTTTCCTGTAACTGTTATTATTTTCTACAAACCTGAAACTAAGAGAAACAAAATTAAGTTTGAATATTAATCATTCGGTACAATCTATATTAGATTTCTACCCTTTAAATTGTTCACCCTAGGTTGATAAATAATTGTAGAGTTTACAGCTAGACATCATCCAAGAATGTGATGTGATGTATCTTAAGAGAACCTACAACATTAACTACAACACTAGGGAAAATATCTGGAGGAAAAAAGTATTATATTAGAAGTTCCAACAAAGCTTCTCTATGAATAGAAGAATTTTGAAAGAGTTCGAAGATAGAAATCTTGGCTGGGGTACTAGGTAACTACTGTTGAAGGTCAAATGAGACTTGAGGTTTCAACACTAAAGGTGGGGTTCCTTTTCCCTATGCTTTTTCTTTGATTATTATTCAAAATCAAGATGGGATGTTACAAAAAACTTTTCTCCTACTACGGATGTTGACTTGAATGAGCTTGAGCTTTCTTCCTTGTAGTTGCTCCAACCATAACAACCACATTACCATATGTAGGTGGTACATTTTGATATGATACTTGATTATTTACCTATTATCCATGCTTAGGTAGTGGATCTCAGAAGATTCCATATCCTTATTAGTTGTGGGTGTATGTTGAGTAGGAGGTCGATTATTTGATGAATGAGAGCCTTCTATGACAAGGTGTCCTGCATCAATCATATCCTAAACCACATATTTCAACCTCTTGCAAGAATTTATCCAATGTCCCTCTACCTTTTGATATGCACAATGTTAGCCATCCTTGTACCAATTAGCTGTAGAGTTTGATTACCTTATGGGAGGCAACTAAATCATATTAGGTTCCAAAAGTTGCTTTAAAACCACTTTCATGGGCATGTTAAGCCTTGTAAAATTCCTTTGTGGAGGGTTTTGAAGTATTATCTTTTATAGGTTATTAATTATATTGTTAACATGCCTACTATATGTTGCACCATCACCTACCACATGCTTAATATTATGTTGTTATAGTGGTTTTATCTTATTTTACTTTGATCTATCCTCTTCTAATAAGAGCATGTTCCATTTTCCTTGCTAACTCAATTTCTTGATCAAAATATGTGATAGTGGTAGTTTCTAGTGCATAAGATAGTTATTATTGCAAATTTCCAATAGATATATCAATCATATCTCAAGGAGGTAAAGTATATTTCAATATTCCAATGAAAATTCTCCAATGAGCCAAGAATTCTAAGAAACTTTCCTCTTTACCTTACTTTAAATTATAAACATCTTTCATAGAAACATTTTTCAATGCAAACCTCAAATTGTTGAATGAACAATTCAATTGTCTCTTCAAAATTTCTTAGAGAATGGTTGGGTAACTGATAATACCATTCTAATTCCATGCCAATAAGACTCTTAGGAAACATATTTAGTAACAACATATCATAATATATGATATCATGGCAAGTTGTTCTAAACCTCCTAAAATACTCAATTGGATCTTTTGGTCCCTTGTATATAGGCAGAACTGACATGGGAAAATGCTTGGGATAAGGTTTATTAGCAAAAATAGGATCTAGGGTTGGATTGGACATTTCTCTATAGTTGTAGGTGAACTAGAAGGTTGAATCATATCTACTTCTAAAACCAATTGTTTTACCATATTTGTTAATCTTTGTACCTTAGGATTGTTGTTGTGCAATGCTCTTAGATTCTCTAAGGGAGGGGTATAGGTAGGTTGTTGAATGGGTACTTGGCTCATGTTGGAGATATTGATACTATTATGATACGTGATACCTCGCTAGAGAGAATAACTAACATTTGGTGGAACAAAAGCAATAATATTGAGATTAGTAGAATGAGGAGGAAATTGAACATAATTTTGAGTGACACTACTATTTGGGAGGACTTGTGGACTCCTTATAATGTTAGTGGTTATAGTAGTGGCATAATTTGGTTGAGAAATATTATCATGATATAAATATTCTGATGTAGGGTTACCATGGACATGGATAGGAGAGACTACTGGAGGAGGAGGAGTCTCACCTCTTTCAATTTGGGATTATTGCTCAATAGCATTTATCAATTTTTCCTTGTGGTTTTTAATATAACCCCAAACATGATAAAATGATGTAAAAAGGTACCCACCATTAGGCCCTTCAATGGGATCATAGTTTGTTTTAGTTTTAAAATTTTCTTACTCTTTTGGATCAAGGTTAGAATTCTCTCTATCAATTTGAAAATCTTCCTAAGGAACATGATCAGATTCAAGATGCCTTCACTAAATTCTAAGGAACATAGCCATTAGAAGATATGAAAGGATAGAAGAGAAAACTAACGAAAAACACACAAGAAGATTCTTAAGATGTTAATATTCTTCAAACTATAGGTAAACAAATTAGTGGTCTTATTAAAAAATTTCAAAAAGAAAAAAATAGGATTCCTATTTTGGCCACTAAGACATGTCTTCATGTTAGGTTCACCAAATATGTATAGGGGGAAAAATATGCATCGCATACAATTCTTCGGTTTGGATCTTCTAGGAGCCTTGAGGTGATCACGATGTAAATTATAACTCTACACTCAATGTAATGGGGGAAGGGTTCACAAGGAATGGTATAAGGACTCACTCCAAGTCCAGGGTGGAATGTGTTTGGATGTGTTCAATTAATCATACACCTATGTTTAGCCTTTCTATACTAAGCTATGAAAATGAAATAACAATGCAAGATACAAGATGCAAGAATACAATATCTAAGTCTAGTATGATTCTATGATTCAATGATATCTAATCCTAGGTTTTGAAATGAAGTATTTAAGCAAGGATTCAAGGGAATGTGCAAATAGTATTAAAACTCTAAATGCACACTATATTCTCTTGTTCATTCAAATACCTATGAAACTTAATCAAATATCTATCCTTTGCCTATGATCTAGGATTTCCATAAAAGTGGGAAAGAAAACAAACAACAACAAAACTAAAGATCTATTAGGGAACTTATCTTATGTGGTGGTTGATTCAAGATTTATCTTGCATCCTTAATATCCAATAGCTTCAATCTTGAAAAATAGCTTCACAAAATCCTAAAAAAATTGATCATTGTTTGGGGGCCTGCTTAGGTCATTATGTATCTAATATTGGAGGTGTAGCAGTTTATCCCCCTTTGTCTTTTTAGCTGAATTTTTTAAATTAAAATAATATTTTACCTTTAGAACATACACAAAAACAGTAAAGCAAATATGCAACAATGAAATCAAATGTAGTTAAGATGGGCACAACTAGAAAGCTTCAATGCAAGGTGTAAACTAGGGTTTTAAAGTGTAAATCTTACCCTCAAAACCCTAATTTTACCAAATCCACATCTTGTAACTAGAAGGCATGAATTTTTTTGGTAAAATTCATGACCTGTATGGATGGGGTACAAAATTGGTTTAGATGCCCTTTGCGGGGCTTGTAACAACAAAAAACAAGGTTTAAATGGTAGAAAATAGAATCTAAATGCTAATAAAATAAATAAATAAAAATGATGAGCTAATGGATTAAGAAAGAAGCAATTAATAGGTGGAATAATCACTCAAAAATGGTTGATATATCCAATCATCAAGACTTATTCACTCAATCCCCAAGGGCAGCAACCACAAAGCACCAAAATAGCAAAAATAATAACTTGCGATGGAATTCACTTAAAAGCATAACCAAAGGAGTGATCCAACAATTTGAATCTCAATAAATCATTATATCATAAATGAGAGGATCCAAATCCTTATTTATAAGAGGTTTGGAGGAAAAAATAGGCAGGAAAGTAAAATTTCACCTTGGGCAAAGTTGACCCCAAAAAAGGCTAATGGGGGAGGGGTTTTAGTGAAAAAACCCCTACAATTCCAAATTCGTACCCCCTCCATACAGGACACAAATATAAAAATCCAAATTTTCACCCCGTATTGACCAAGTACGAATTTGGTAAAGCTAGGGAAAAAAGGTAAAGGGAGAAGGCAAAAAGGCATATAATTTACACTTAGCAAGTTTGGGTGGTTAGCTAGGGATCTAAGGAAGATTTGAACCATTTTGGTGGGTCAAATTTATGTGTCTACAAGAGCTTATGTTGAGAAAAGTGTGATCATGAAATATGTTTATCTGTTGAAGCAAGGTAAATATGAAAGCTTTTTAGAATTCTTGTCTCATTGGAGAAGTTTAGTTGGACAATTAAGATACACCTTGCTTCCTCAAAATATGCTAGATATATTTATTATAAATTTACAAGAGGAAATATCATATGAATTGGAAACAACAACTACTATCTCTTTTGAAAAAGCAATAGATCTAGCATGAAGGGTAGATCAAGCACTTATTCGAAGAGGTCAACCTAAACCAAGGAAAGAAGAAGATAAGACCACAAAAACCTAGTATAAGATTAAACATGTAGTTGGTTATGGATTAATGGATAATAGACCTATCAAAAATGTTTCTAATACCTTGCAAAATATGATGCTTAGCAAATATCAAAGACCCCCACCAAGAAACTTCATGAGATAACCAACCTATTTCCTAGGTCCTAAAACAACTCTTGGAAGCTAAGATGATTAAGTTACCTCCCATTAGGCAACCTGATACCACAGTTGATTGGTATAAATTTGGTCAACATTGTGAGTATCATAGAGTTAAGGGGTACATTAAATATTCATGAAAGAGGTTAAAAAATGTGGTTCAATATTTAATTGATGCAGGTTATCTTGTTATAAAGTATTATCAACCTACTCCTAACCATAATCCTCCAACAAACAATCAACCTCCTACATAACAAGCACCCATAACTAATCAATACATGGGGACCTTCCAAAATCCCCTACCTAATCATGATCAGTAGGTATCTAATCAAGTCTCATATCATAGTATGCCACCTCCCTATAATAATATGGTTGGTATGATAGCTACTACAACTACAAGGCAGTAATCCCAAGCTTAACCGACTCAACAATATCATTAGGAGATGAGTTCTACATTCAACCAAACTTCTAAATCACCTTTAGTTTTGAAGAATATCTAAAAAGGGAGCACAAGAGTAGATAAACCATCCTTAGTGTTGAAGCTAAAACCAATAGTCTCCTTCGACACTCAAAAATAGTTAGCTAGTACCCCAACATACATTTCCCTCTTAGAGCTTTTACAATATTCTCCTATTCATAAGCAAACCTTTTTGAAGCTTCTAAGTCAACAATTTGTTCCTCAAGACATTTTATCTATTGATATAGTTGATGTTGTAGGTTCCCTTGGGATACATCATATAACATTTTTGGATGACGATATTCCTCCCTCAAATTTGTGAGGGGATTCTTCCCTCTACATCACTGTATACATTGGGGATAAATTCATCAAGTGAATTTTGATAGATAATGGTTCCTCCATTAATCTATGCACCTTTTAATTTTTCCATAATTTTAGATTAAAAGAGGAATATTTAATTAAATATGTTGTCATCATTAAAGCTTCCAATAATGAATCCCAAGATACTTGTGGCATTCTACCCCTCCCCCTTAGGGTTAGACCTAAGATCTTAGATATTTTGTTTTATGTGGTACCTTTCCCCACACATTTTAATCTCCTTATTGGATGCCCTTGGATTCATGTGATGAGGTTTGTTCCTTCTAATTTACATCAATGTTTAAAGTTTGAATTCAAGAATCAACTAGTCACCACTTCGGATTACCCTCATCCATTCTAATATTATTCAATGGTTGAGCAAGATTAGTCTAATATTAATTTATGTCCATCATTTTCCTCATCTCACATCACCAAACAACTTGAAAATTTGAAGATAAGTGAGGAACCTTTAATCAATATTTTATCACAAGATCAAGTCAATCATTTTCTTCAAGATCCTCTTCTAGATTTATCCAAGCTTCCACCTTCACCTCAAACTATGGGTTTGCCTCATAAGAAGGGTGAAGTAGTACACATTGACATGTGTACCTTTATCTACATAGGTATATCCCTTGAAGAAAAGAACCTTGGTAGAAACCCTCCTTCTGTAGAGTAAGCCTTTGCCCATTGTTATCCATCCAATGATTACACTCTTCTTAAGAAAATCATATATAGCATGGGATATGCATGTAAGGTTTTGGGACCATAATAGAAAGGTATTCAAGAATATTTGGAAGTTGAGCTTTGGCCTAGGATATATTCCCCATAAAAACTAGCCCCTACCAACTGATGATGATCGCCTCATTACTTATGTTTAAGTTTTAGATCATCATGGCTTATAATGGGATAATAAGGATGAGGGACCTCCTTCTCCCTCTTTGCTTTACAATGTGATAACCTTGGTGCATATTGAGTTAGTTGTGACCCCAGGGGAGTATGTTGAAGGGGATACTCTTTGTAATATGGATCATGAGGATATCTTCCAAAATAGATTCTTATTTGATAGGTTTGTCCCTTATGTTGTGCATATTGAGTCTTCTATTTCTCAAGAGGATTTCATCCCTATCTCTCCTAAGGATATTGAGCAACTAAGAGTGATTCCTATTCCACTTAATTATGAGTATGAGTCTCATATTCTCATCAAGGAGATCATATATATTACTATAGGTTCTGAGGAGAGCCCTATAATCCTTAATTTAGGCAAAGCCTTGTCCATGGACGAGTAGGTGTAATTGACCAATTTGTTGAAGGAATTTCATGTTATTTTTGCTTGGTCATATGTCGATAAGCTAGGTCTTGATCCCTCCTTTTTTATGCATCATCTAGTAATTAAGCATAGTGTTAAGCCTGTAAAGTAGAAACTTAGGAAGATGCATCCTAAGGTCACCCTTTTGGTCAAGGAGGAGCTCCAAAAATTTCTTTATGTCAGTTTTATCAAAGCTATCAACTATCCAAATTATATTTCAACATCGTTCCTATAGCTAAAAAGTTAGGAAAACCAGAATATGTACCAACTTTAGGGACATTAACTTAGCTATCGCAAGGATGATTTTCCTCTCCCAAACATAGATATGATCATATATTTCACTACCAAATGTGAAATGCTTTTGCTTATAGATGGTTTTTTGGGATACAATTAGATCATGGTTGCCCCTAAGAACCAAGCCAATATAGCCTTCATTACTCCATGGGGTACCTTCTATTATAAAGTTATGCCTTTTGGCTTGAAGAACACTTGTGCCACATATCAAAGAGCTATGAATCATATTTTTCATGACATGCTGCATGAAATTATTGAGTACTATGTGGATGATATTCTTGGTCATTCCATACATTGAGAGAATCATGTTAAATATTTAAGACAAATTTGTGAATATATTTGGTAGTACAAAGTTCACCTTAAGCCCTCTAAGTGTGTGTTTGAAGTCACATTTGGCAAGTTGTTAGGTTTCATTGTGTCTAGGTGAGGCATTGAGGTAGACCCTACTAAGATAGTAGATATCATTGTCATGCCTCCTCCTCATAACCTAATTGAGTTGTATAGCTTGTAGGGTAAACTTCAATCTATTTTTTGGTTCATAGCTTAGTTAGCCAATAAGTGTTAGCCCTTTCTTAAGCTCCTTAAGAAATATGTAGTGTTCTAATGGTATTTTGAGTGTTAGCAAACTTTTGATGAACTCAAAAGGTATCTCACTTCCCTACCTATCTTAGTTCACCCTATACTAGATAAGCATTTGATGCTTTACATATCAGCCACAACTCATGCTTTGGGAGCCATATTGGATCAACATTATGATCAAAATAAAGAGTAATCCATCTACTATATCAGTAGAACCTTGGTTAGCTATGAAACCCGATACATCCCCTTAGAGAAGCTTTGCCTTGTTGTAGTGTTTGCTTCTTAGAAGTTAAGACACTACATGCTTAGCCATAAGACATTAGTTGTTGCAAATTTTGATCCTTTGCACTACTTAATGTCTAAGCTCCACCTTTTAGGTCAAGCTGCTAAGTGGGTTTTAGCCCTTAGTGATTTTGACTTAACCTTTATAGATAAAAATGTTATCAAAGGTCATGTGATTGTTGATCAGGTAACCTCTAATCCATTATAGTTAGCTCATCCCTTAGTTTTTGAGTTTAGTTATGAGTATCTTAGTTTAGAAGTCAAAGAGCTAGAGTCTTGGACCTTGTTTTTTGATGGAACCTGATGCTTAAAGGGTGCTAGTGCTGGAATCATTCTAGTCACTCCACAAAAATAGCTCATCCCCATTTCCTTTAAGCTTTATTTCTCTTTCATGAATAATAATATAGAATACAAAGCCTTGATCCTTGGTATTAAAGCATCCTTATCCTTGAAGGTTAGATTCCTTCTATTTTTTGGTGACTCTCAACTTATGGTTAATCAGATCAACGATGTTTATCAGACTCAAGATGATAAGCTAAAACATTACAAAGATATTATCGCCAAGATTTTTCCCACATTCAATAGAGGAACTATAGAGTATGTTCCTAGATATTTCAACCACCATGTGGATGCCATGGTTGTTTTTGAATCCTTGTTTCCATTGGATTTGGAAGATGATCAAGCATCAATTATCATTAGACAACTCCAGGATCTTGCATCACTTAGTTATAGTCTTGTTTTATTAGATGTTTTGACCATTAGAGCTTCCTCATATGAGACATGGTATAATGAAATATTTAATTTTATTAAGAAGATGTTGATTCCTAATGGTTTATACCACAATCAATGTAATATTTTGTGCAAAAGAGCATGTCAATTCATTATAATTGGCAATAATTTATATTGATATTATTTTGAAGGAATCCTCCTATGATGCCTTAACTTCGATGAAGCTTGGCTAGCTCTTAGTGAAGCTCTTGAATCATTATATGGTGGATATTTTAGTGTCAATTCCATCACCAATAATCTCCTTCAAATGGGGTATTATTGGCCTTCCATGGAGAAATATGCATGTGAGTATGATCGATGCTACAAATATTTTCAGCACCATGAAACCTTATTCATTCTCCTTCTCAAAAACTTTAGGTTATCTCTTCTCCTTGGCCCTTTTCTATTTTGGGATTAGAAATTAACCCAATATCATATTATGGTTAGAATTTTATCATCACAACAATGGATTATTTCACTAAATGGATCAAAGCCATACCCTTGGCTACGGTGACTAGAGGTCAAGTCTCCAAGTTCATCTTCAACCAAATCCTCTATAGGTATAGGATTCCTTCAATAATTATGTTTGATAATGGCATTCCTTTCAAGAATAAGGATGTACATAATCTTTGTGTTAAGTAAAAGATTCAACACAAGTGGTCAAATTCATATTACCCTCAAGGTAATGGTTAAACTAAAGCATCAAATAAGTTTTTAGATAAGATACTTAAGATATTGGTTAGTAAGACCGATTGAGACTAGCATAACTATCTTTATTCTACCTTATGGGCCTATCATACCAATGTGTGAATTCCTACAGGTGCTTATTAGTATATATTTTTCTATGGAACTAAGGTAGTTTTTCCATTTGAGTTAAAGGTCCCTTCATTATGCATCTTGCTACAAGATGCCTTGATCAACGATGAGTATCATTTAAGATCGTTTAAAAAAATTTGAGTTGCTGGATGAAAAGTGCATTCATGCCTTAGAGCATCTTCGAGCCTATCAAAATAGGCTCAAGAGATATTATTCTAAGAGATTTTGTAATCATAATTTTGAGGTTGGAAACCTTGTTCTCAAGGAGAACCAGAAGAACACTAATGCTCATTAAAATCTAAAAGGTAAGTTTTAGCTCAATTGGGTAGGCTCCTTTGTCATAATGACCAATTTTGGCTTAGGAGACTATCATTTAACATCGTTAGATGGTAAATATTTAAAATAACCAATGAACATAGTGCACTTAAGAAGATATTATGCATGATTTTCTTGATATTTTATTACATTTGCATCTTTTTATATCATATAATTGCATTGTTGTTTGATCATAAGTGCATGAATTCTTGATATTATATATTCTTAGGGGTTTTTTGAGGATGTAAAATGATGAAATCTAGTTAGGTTCTAGCTCATATGCATTTGCACCCATACTAGGGCTCTGATGCTTAGCGAATCCCCAACCTAGGGTACATTTTCATGCATTTTTCATCATTGCATTTGCTCATGTATTTTTCTTCTTTTCTTTTCTCATTGTAATAGGTTAAAATTAACCCATGTCAATTTAACCTAAGTTCAAAACATTCAAAAAATTAATTAAAACTACTTTCTAACCTATTGCCTTGATTTTTGTACCCGTATCAAGTTTTTTTCTAACTTCTTAACGATATCGGCTCTATTTGAATGATATCGGTCATCCGATCCAATATCAAACATTATTATGCAAAATCAGAAGTCCAATTTCATCCAAAATGGAAAATGCCCAGAACAGCAAAAGGAGAAAATTTGTTTTAATGCCCCTTGTTCGTACCTGGCCAATGGTGCAGATGTTATGGTATCGAATCAACTAATATCGTCCATAATGGGAGAAATCATAATTTCCCTTGTTTTTTAGCCCAACCCCCCTAACTTACCTTTGCCTATTTAATCCAAGCACTCTCCCTAGATTCCCCCTGAATCATTGAGTATTTTCTCACCCCTCATTTTCCATTATATTTTTTTGTTATCTCTATATTTTGTGTAGGTTTATAGGTCCAAAGTTGTGCATTGGATGGTACGATATGATATCAAACATTCGATATCGCTCTAAAACATCTGATATCACCCTGCAATGTCCAATATCATCTATAGAGCACTTGGGGAAATTTTTGATCATTGTTTGCATATTTTCTTACCTGATATTTGTCTCGTGGTATTTTATATCCTATTCATCAGTTTATCTAAGCATAAGTTATATTTATCATATCATGTGTTCACCATCATAGCATTCCATTTTACTATTTTACATTTATAGCATAGATTCACATTTTTTTCTTTCAAGTATTGTAGATAATGAGTTTTGCATAATCTAATCCATACTTAATCCAATTCTTGTTATGCTACAAAATCTGTATTTTTGTGTCAATCTATGAAATTGTAGGTTTATGACTATATCGAGTTATCCAATACCATATCGGATCAGCCAATACTAGATCGGATGTTCGATATCACCCTACAACGTTCGATATCACCCACATCAAGCAAAAAGACTCCAAATCAGCCATCTGAATTGAGTAAGATTTTAAATTTATTTTATATTAAGCATTGCATCTATTTCATCTTCTGTATTCTGTTGTGTGTTGTATTCATCTAAATCAAAATTGTATATAGTATAGGTTTAGTTGCATTTGGCCAAACTAGGTGAATGTGAGTGGATTAAAATGAATCCATTAAACAACTCCCAACTTAGGTGTGGAAACTACCATACAAATGTTTCCTAGTGAACCCATCCAGTTTAATTACAATCACTAAAGAAGGCATGACCTCAAGTACCTCTCTTTTGAGGTGTAGACCCTTAATTTTCCCATTCCCCCTCAAGGTACATATCCATTAGCCTAAAGGAAAGGAGTGCAAAAATTTTAGGACTACATTCTTTGGTGAACCCGACATGAACTACATAAGAATCATTCTGATTCAAAAAAATTAAAAAAATACATAAAACATAAAACAAATAAAAAATAAAATAAAATATATCATCGTTTAAACTTGCATGTTTTAGATTCACCTCTTAGATGATAGATTCCAATATAGAAATATCTGTAATTATAGACATTAGAAATCTATTATCTACACAAGAAATATCTTTAGTAGTTGAATGCCCTAGTATCCCATCTCAAGAACAGTGGGTTGAGCTTTGGAAAATACTTGACATCATTAAATCCAACACACAAAGACTTAGTCAAATCAAGAGATTCAACATAGCTAGAATTCTAGGAGTTGATAACTCTTCTCACTACTTTGATATCCAAAGATCATGTGAGAGGTGGTTAGCTGATAAGAGAGCAAGCATCTCTTCATCTATCTACACTTTTGAGTATTATCTTGAAAATTCCATAATTGTACACCGATTTATAGTACATGTAGAAGATCAAGAGATAGTTTTAGAAAACAAAAGAAGATATCAAAGAACTCCTAGAGCTGTCCATTTTCGTGAATATTGTCACAAAATATATTTTTATTCTCAAGAGTCTAAAATTGACAGCATTACTATAGCTCACTTTGTCAAATTCCTAAAATTAAACTTTCAATTTGAATAAGAGCACTATATGACTCTTGAATAACTTGAACCTATCAATGACATTCATAAACTTGTTTAGGTTGACTAAGCATATTATCTAGAATATTATAATTCATGTTTCTACTTTATTTACAAAAATAGAAATGAAAATAAATAAATAATATATATAGACATATCTAAAATATTTTATATAGGTATATATAACATACTGTAGACACCAAATCCTAGCCACTTTTCCACCATCACCCTTTCCTGCCACTCAATTGGCCATTCCATACCTTTCCCGCCATCCAATGGCCCACTTTAGCCTTTTCCCACCATTTTTTTACCCTTATTTGACTTATTTTATATTATTTATATTTAAATATAATATTTTATATTATATTTTAATATATTTATTATAAAATATATATTTATAAGCTAAATTAACCTCAACCGTTCGATCTGATCTAATCTCAGTCATCCATATTCCTTAATTCATGTCACACCTAAAGTTTAATATTAGCCTTTGGATCCATTTTAATATTAGACACACGATAAAAGTGTTAAGCTATCACATAGCCTTCTGTACCCTAATCCCCATCCTTATGTTGCATTTTGCACACCTTCGACCATTGCCATCGTCTTCCATCCATCGAATCCTTTGCAACCCCCCTGATATGATTTTGTAGATTTAATCCTACCCACATGCACTCCCGAGCTCCTAGTGCATCCCACAGGTGTATCAAGGTGCCTATTTCATTCTATAAGCACAACACAGAGCCTACCGTACCCATAGTCATAGATCATATTTGGTCATGTAAAATCATCAAGTGTTGTCGGGGCACCCTAACATCTGCAAAAGAGCAACATATCAAGCCATTTACAAATAGAATAGCGAGCAAGGTAAATCAATGAAATTATGTTATTTTATTATATTTAGATTTTGCATACATTACATATTTACAATAGCTAGGGTTTCTATTAATGTTGAGGGTCTCACATAGTGGAGCCCTCATTGTTGCTACTAACCCTTGATATTGTTGTTGTGTGTGTAGATCTATAGGTCTACTAGATTTTGAGCAGCTGATTAAGCTGGAGTGGCCTGACTCAACGAATATCTAAAGCCCACTCAACTCTGTTGGGATCAAAAACATGATTAAATATATTGTAGCATTTACCATTAGGTTTTCAAAGAACCCTGTATATTTGTAACATTGTATCAACAAAGGATTGTGTATCATCCTGATATGTAACAACAGAGTTTATAAGCTCCCTCCATTAATATAATACATATATTTCATGGTTGTGCATTTTTGGTTTGATATATTCATTTTTTTTCTCTTTTAAGCAATAGTTGTAGTGTTGTATTTTTTTATTCACACATATATACCCAAAGTTTTAAAACATGCACATATATATATATATATAATATATATCATTGAAATACAAAAAACCCAAGGGAAAAATGCCTAGAATCCTACGAAATTGTAAACAAATAGAATCTGGTTCAGTTGAAGATCCAGATCAAGAAAATCTTGATGATAGGATACATATTGAAGATGATAGGCTCACGGAACAAGATGAGGATGACAATAAAGAAGTGGAAGAAGAAGATCCTATGAAGCCTACAATAGACCCTCAAGGTAATGTTAGTTTCAAATCTATCCACCATTTTACTAAATTTCTAAAAATTAATATAGATGATATCAATCAAGTGATAAAGACAAAACATTTACTATCAAAAGGAGATTACTCAACAGAGGTAGCTCTAGAATATGCTTTCCAAATGCACATAAATCCATTGACATACATGAGTAGAACAGAGCAAGATGTCGATCAAGATGATCCATCTCAAAACGTCAATCAAAACATGGCAACACAATCTACTATTGTGCACACCAAACAAAAACAACTATTTTCTTCCCTTTTCTCTCAAGCTCTTAATCAACAAGCATCCACATCACAAAAGGCTAAAAAAATATAAAATCAATAGAAAATTCAGCAAAATGTGATTCCGTATAAATTTCACAATACTCTTCCTACAAATACTCTACATAATAGTGTTTCTACTGGAAATCCTCATATAGTAACACGACCATATAATAAAATGCACAACAATAAGATAACATAAAATCAATTTAGTGGCCACAAGGACTTGAAGCCATAGTCAAACAATTAGCTTCACGCTTAGATCAAATAGATCCTTATCATCCCACATATAGTTATAGGGAGATGTGTAGTCAACCATTGGATCCCATTGTTGTTGCCCAACCTTATCCTAAAAATTTCCCCATGCTAGTCCTTCCGATATATAAAGGGACCGAAGATCCTATTGAACATCTTCGTATGTTTAGGACAACTTGTCATGATATTTCATATGATGATTTGTTGTTACTAAAGATGTTCCCTAAGAGTATGTTTAGGACAACTTGTCATGATATTTCATATGATAATTTTTTGTTACTAAAGATGTTCCCTAAAAGTCTTAGAGGCATGGCTCTAGAATGGTATTATTAATTACCAACCAATTCCTTGAGAAATTTTGAAGAAACTATAGAAATGTTTGTTCATCAATTTGGTGCTTACATAGAAAGGCATGTTACCATTAAAGACTTATATAATTTAAAACAAGGAAAATATGAAAGTTTTGTTGAATTCCTAGCTAAATGGAGACAACTTCTAGGGAAATTACACTTTGCTTTACCACACAGATAAATGTTAGAAATCTTCATCGGTAACTTACAAGAGTAGTTATCTTATGAACTTGCCACTGCTATAGTAACTTATTTTGATCAAGCTATAGACCTAGCAAGAAGGGTAGAAGAAGCCCTTATTAGAAGAGGATAATTCAAGAAAAATGATGAAGATAAATCTTCCAAAAACCAATATAAGAACAAATAAGTGGTTGGTGATGGAGTCACTGACAATAGAAACACTCCAAATATCAATGCTACCGAAGCCATAAAGAAATTTGTATTAAAGGTTCCTGATAAACCTCCATGAGAATTCATAAGATTGAACCAACCTTTAACCTTGATTTTACCCCAATTATTGGAAGAAGGTTTGATACGATTGCCAAAAATACGACAACCAGACACCACTTTACCTAGATATAGAGCTGATTTACATTGCAATTTTCATCGAGTGGATGGACATTCAACCAAATCTTGTAAAATATTAAAACATGTGATACAAGATCTAATTGATAAAGGTGCCATGGAAGTAGAAAAATTCCCTCCAAACAATAATCCTCCAAACAATACTCAAAAGCAACAAACGTAAAATGTTAATCAAACTTTAGACATATTCCAACATCCTTTACCCAATCATGGTAAAGAAGTTATGAATCAATTAGAACACCACAATGTCCCTCCCCCAACTTGATATGTGGGAACCATCAACAATTTCTTACCATATCAAAATATACAAACTTCTTATGTGCCTACTCAATCTGCAATCACAATTAGGCCAATTCAATATTTTCAATTTTCATCTTCAGAAGATACAAGAAGCAACTCAAAAAGTGAAATGGAAAGTGAAATAGATATTATTTCTAATAATTCAAATAGTTCTAAAAATGAGTCAGAACCAATCCTTCCTATCATAGACTTATTAGTTCCAAAAGAGTCATTTCCTAGAATAATGACTACATGCTCTTCATCTCAACAAATACTTCCAATTGAACAAATAGTGAATGCTAGACCTCACTTTGGTCACTCACAAAACAACAACATTGTGGGTACTATTGGATTTGTCACTAGGCAACAAGTTTAGAATCAAAATTCCCAATCGCAAACTCAAAAAACTAGTAAATAAAGACCTCCATTTGTGTTAAAAGCACCCATAAAATAAAATAATTTATCAAAACCACAACAAAAACTTCCCTATGATATTAATAAATAATTAGATAATACTAAAGCCAAAATTTCTCTCCTAGATCTCTTAAGAACTTCATCTATACATAGAGAAGAATTAATGGGTACCTTAAGCAAAATGATGGTACCTCAAGAAATAGAACCTATTTTTGTGGTCAATGTTGTAGTTTCCCATGGTACAAATTATGTAGAGTTTCACGATAAAGACATTCCTCCTCAAACCATGTATAGAGATAATTTTTTATATATTACAGCCTTAATTGGGGATGTGGGTGTCAAAATAATCATGATTGACAATGGTTCATCACTGAATATATGCACATATGATTTCTTTCAAATATTTATATTTAGAGCTGAATATTTAAGGAAAACTAAAATGATAATAAAAGCATTTAATGATGAAACCCAAGAAACTTGTGGAGTGTTATCAATCCCATTGCAAGTTGGTCCAAGAATATTAGACATGATCGTGTTTGTTGTATCTTGCCTTGCATCATATAACATTCTCCTAGGTTGACCTTGGATTAACACAATGAGAGAAGTTCCTTCTATTTTACATTAATGTGTCAAATTTGAATTTAAAAATCAATTATTCACTATCCATGGTGACCCTAGACCCTTTGATATGTGTTTGATGGTAGAACCAATCGGTGTCCCATTTTATCTTGCTTTATATTCAACAAAGCCTACCCCTCCTAAATATCCTCCCTCACAAACTAAACCCACATCACCTTGTACCACAACTAAAATAAATGATCCTTCTACTTCATATCCTCTTTTAGATGAAATTTTACCAGATTTATCTACAATATTAACAACCCTAGAGCATACTAGTTTTTTTGTACAAGACTCTATTGTCTTGTCCCAATTACCATCATCTCCTCGAAAAATAGGCTTTCCATGAAAGCAATGAATCATCTATCATATAGGGAGTTGCACCTTTATCTATGCAGGGTATGATCCTAGAAAAATTAATATTCAAATGAGCTTTACACTTGATCATGATGAGTTTTCTCGATGTTATTTTTCTCATGGATATGTGAAGTCAAAATAAATAATGTGTAACATGGGTTATAAAGGTAAAGTTCTAGGTCCTCTTAGAAATTTCATATATGAACCTTTAGAAATAGATGAATGGCCTGCCCAATGTGGTATTGGCTATATCCCTACAAAAATCCAACCCTTCCCTTTTGATGACGATGACCATCTTGTGACATATCAAGAATACTTGGCACATCAAGAATATTTAAAAACAAATAAGAGAATATATTTTTGTAACATGCTATCAATAGCATATCCTAAAATGATTTCTTCTCTAGACAAATTTTTAGAAGGGGATGTTTTTCACAATATTTCTCTTGAAGAAATTTTGAGGAATGGATTCTTCTTTGATGGGTCTATACCATGTATAGCCCACATTCAAACAACTACCCCACAAGATGAATTAGCTAAGTTAACTTTGGAGGAATTCCAAGAAATGGGTGTCTCACCCACCCCTCTTAATTTCAAAATATATTTGAATATCATAATAGAAGACATTCTGAAATTCAACATTGGTACCAAAACCAACCCTCATTTAGTTAAAATTGGAGTGGAATTAAGTGAAGAAAGACAAAATCAATATGTAGTATACCTCACAGAATATGCTGATTTTTTTGCATGGACATATGTAGATATACCCAGCCTAGACTCTTCTGTAGTCATGCATCACTTAGTGGTGCACCTAGATGTAAAACCCATAAAACAAAAACTTAGAAAAATGCACCCTAAATTAGCATTGTTGGTTAAAGATGAATTACAAAACCTTTTGGATGTTGAATTTATTTAGGCTATCAATTATAACGACTGGATATCTAATGTCATTCTAGTAACCAAGAAAGAAGCTACTAAAATAAGAGTATGCACTGATTTTAGAGATATCAATATTGCATGTCCTAAAGATGATTTTCCTCTTCCTAATATGGATCAAATTATTGATTTTATAATTGGAAGTGGAATGTTATCTCTTATGTATGGATTTTTAGAATAAAACCAAATTTGTATAGTAGTTGAAGACCAACCTAAAACTACTTTCATCACACCCTAGAGAAATTTATGTTGTAAAGTGATGCCCTTCAGTTTAAAGAACACAGGTGCAACTTATCAATGAGCTATGACTTATATCTTTCATGATATGATGTACGACATTCTACATGACTAGTGGATGATATCATAGCTCGCTCAATTAAAGAAGGAGATCATATCACTAATCTAAGATGAGTATTTGATAGACTTAGAGAATATAAAATTCACCTAAATCCAAACAAATGTGTATTTGGAGTAAAATATAGAAAATTATTAGGATTTATCATTTTTATGTGTGGCATAGAGATAGATCCTATTAAAATTAAGGCTATCATTGATATGCCACCACCCAAAAATATATCAAAATTAAGGAGTCTACAAGGTAAAATTCAATCTATCTATCACTTCATCGACAAATTGGCAGACAAAACTTGACCCTTTCTTAAACTACTTAAGAAAAATATCCCATTCCAATGGGTAATGACAACAAAGAAGCATTTGAAGCTCTTAAGCAATATCTCCTTACTCCTCTAGTACTTGTTCCACCTAGACCAGAATTTCCTTTTATCGTATATATTTCTGCTTCTAAGCTTACATTAGGAGAAATGTTGGCTCAACTTGATGATGATAAGAAATAACAAGCCACTTATTACATAAGTAGAACATTAATAAGTTATGAAACCCGTTATACACCCATAGAGAATATTTTCTTGGTGGTTGTGTTTTCTACACAAAAGCTATGCCATTATATGCTTAGCCAAAATATATTTGTCATTGCTAAATATGATCCATTAAGATATATGATGAGTAGACCTTACTTATCAGGATGCACAACTAAATGGGTTCTTGCTCTAAGTGAGTTTGAACTCACATTTATTGGTCAAAAATCTATCAAAGGCCAAGTCATAGTTGATAAACTTGTTGCTACTCCTCTTGAGTCTACTCATCCTTTAACCATCGAATTTCCTGATGAATTTCTTAACTTAGAAGAAGATCATTTTGAGTCTTGGTCCTTATATTTTGATGGAGCTAGATGTATGAGTGGTGCAGGTGCAAGCATCATATTAATATCCCCACAAAAGAAACTTATTCCCTTATCATTCAAACTTTAATTTTCTTGCACAAATAACACTACAGAGTATGAAGCCCTAATACTTGGATTGTGAGAAACCTTAGCTCTAAAAATTAGAATCTAATTAGTCTTTGGAGATTCCCAGCTTGTGATAAATCAAATCAATAATGTGTATCAAACATGAGATGAGAAACTTCAACCCTACAAGGATTATATTTTAAAGCTTATCTATTTATTTGAGAAAGTAAACCTTGAGGCTATCCCTTGTACTAGCAATCGTGCTATAGATGCCATGGCAATTATTGCTTCTTTGTTGCCTTTAGAATTGGATGATGAATATGCTACAATCATCATTCATCAAATTCAAGATCTAGCCTCATCTAAATCTTGTTTGGAACCTTTAGATGTGTTTTTAATCAATGAAATAACTCTAGAACCATGGTATACAAATATTTTTAACTTCCTTCAAAAGGGAACTTTTCCATAAGGATTAGATAGAAACCAATGTAGGTTGTTACGTAAGTAAGTTGTTCACTTTGTAATTATTGGAAATAATTTATATAAAAGATATTTTGAAGGTATTATTTTAAGATACCTCAATTTATATGAATCTAAGAAGGTGCTAAGTGAAGTCCATGATGGATCTTGTGGAGGTCACTTTAGTGGAAGTGCTATTTCTAAAAAAATCCTACAAATGGGGTACTTTTGGTATTCCATGGAAAAGGATGCCAATGATTATGTGTGCCAGACATGTAGACCTTTTTCATGCTCCTGGTCAAGAACTTCAAGCCATATCCTCTTCTTGGACCTTATATTTTACAAAATATAAGGTCAATCCCATCTCTTTAGATGGCCACAAATTCATCATAACAACAATTAAATATTTTACAAAATGGGTAGAAGCTATACCACTAGCCTCTTGCATAGGAGTCCAAGTATATAAATTCATTTTTAATCAAATTATTTATAGATTTGGGATTCCATCAACAATTATTTCTGATAATGGAATATGTTTCAAGAACAAAGACATTAAGAAACTTTGTCAAAAATATAAAATTCAGCATCGATGGTCCACTCCATATTATCCACAAGGAAATGGTCAAGTTGAAGCATCTAATAAAACTTTGATTAATATTTTAAAAATATTGGTTAATAAATCCTACCATGATTGGCATACTCAATTATAACCCACCTTGTGGGCTTATCGAACCAGTGTTCTTACTCCTACATGTGCCTCCTCTTTTATCTTGGTTTACGATGCTAAATCCATCTTTCCATTTGAGTTAGAAGTTCCTTATTTAGCTTTTGTACTTCAAGATGTCAAAGTAGGAGATGCATATCATGTTGGTAGACTAAGTTAGTTGGAAATTCTAAGTGAAAAGTGCATACATGCTTTTGATAAACTCAAAATATTATATCTCTGTGCTTATCAAGATAAACTCAAAATATCATATTCAAAGAAAGTTCATCATTGATCTTTTGAGATCGGAGATCTAGTTCTTAAAGAAAATCAAAAAAATACTAATGCTAGAAAAGACCTTAAAGGTAAATTTCAACCTAATTGGCTTGGACCATTCATCATCACTACAAATTTTGGATCTGGTGCATATTGTTTGGCTACTTTGGATGGAAAATATCTCAAAGAACCAATGAACATCATGCATCTAAAGAGATATTATGCATAAAAACAAAAAGTTCCATCACTGTATATAATTGTAAATAGCTTCTTTATATATGTTTATTGTTCAGTTTGCAATTATCATATATATCATCAAACCACAAAAAATCAAAAAAATATGAAAAATATCAAAAATATGTTAAATTACTTTTAATTCATCATTCTGCATCATTGTTTGTTGTTTTCCAAAATTTAAGTTATATTTTTGTTTCTTTCGAATAAACTCAAAAGTTATCTTGAACCACTCACCTAATTCACATTTCCACTAAATCTTGATTTTGTCATATTGATTATATATCTCTCTTGAACAGATAAAGTTATCTTGAACCACTCACCTAATTCACATTTCCACTAAATCTTGTTTTATTTTCTAGAAAGAAAGCCAAACTTGAAAATACCCATGTCTGTAGTTCCTAGAGGCTGAAACACAAAGAAGTTGTCAAAATTCCAAAGGATAAGTCTAATTCTCCTGACCTTGTCTAAAGGTATCTTCACAAGTTGGCTATGCAAGCTACTTATGCCACCATTGACCATCTTGAAACTACTCACTTGTCCATTGGAAAGGCGATTTCAACCCTTAAAGAACAACACCATGCACTTAGCCTCTTGTTCTTCTGTGATAATTTCAAAAAAAATTCTGCCCTGGTCGGTGTTGAGGTGTCCTTCGACACCAAAACTGATGTCAAAGATGTTGTCAATGATGAAGATGTAATGGAGATTGCTAAGGAGGCTTGCATTGTTGTTCCCAAGGATAGCACTAAGGATATTTCTACGAAATATGCTAGTCCGAAAGGTGCTGCTTCGTCCCTCATGCAGTTGGATACTCCTCTTGACGGTTGATGGTTCCTATATTTTTTTGGGTTCTCTACGGTTGTGGATCATGTTTTTTTGGGTTCCTTTTTGGTCAAGGACCATTCCTTTTAGAGCTCTGGTGTTTCTCTCAGTGCATGTTTGTTCAATGCTATTGAATCCTTTTAGTTTGAGGTGTATTTTTGAGATTGTATTTTTGTTTCTTCTAGCAGTTCTTAGTGTCTTTCTTATGATCCTTTTTTATCCTCTAATGATCCTCTATTGTACAAGGCGTTAGGGAACCTTTCAAATGCCCTAGTTTTAATAAATTTATTAATCTACCAAAAAAATATATCTCTTTTGAACCAAAATCACTATTACTTCATTAAATAAAAATTTTGAGTTTTGGGAACTAGTCTTGCTACCTTTTTGAACCAAGAACACATTTTCACATCTTAAAATGATTTTTGCAAATTTGAAATATGATACTACATAGTAGTCTTAGCTCTTTAAGTGAAAGGTTTCCCTTGCTATCCTATTATGTGCATGGTCTAGAATACTGAGAATTTGCAAAAGGACAAGCTCCCCTCTACCAAAAAAAAATTCATTTCTTTTTGTCTAATTTGAGCAAGTATCCCGAAAAAGAAAAATAAAAGGCAAAAAAAAAACAAATAAAAAGAGAAAAGAAAGCAAAGAAAAGAAAAATTAGTCTCACTAAAAAAGCAATGAAATCCCCTTGTTCACAAACAAAATGAACAAGAATCCCTACTCAAATAAATCAAAATAAAAGAAGAGGGTAATGATCTTGAATCCTTGGAATTCCTCAGTTATTCGAACACCATGGGTTGATCCTCATTACAAGTTAAGTGGCATCAATCCAGCTTGGTAATGGTGGTATCCTTATGCGTGGTGACATGTCTATCATATTAGTGATCTTCTTTTGTATAGACCAATGTACGCTTATGGATTAGCTATATTTTGGTAGTTTGACTTACATAGTAGTTCAATACAATTGCATGCATAAATCATGGTTAACAAATCTTTCACTTTCACACACACTAGTTCATAAAAATTGGCTTGTATCATTACATCACTCAAAATTGGTAAATCTACTTCACAAGCACACACATTTGATCCTTGAGAGATTTTGTATCATTATGTAAATCAATATGGATAATGAACTCACACATCACACATTGGTTCTTGATAAATTTGACTTTATCCTTGAAATAATTTAAAATATTTCTTTGAAATTTGCAAGAAAACATCAATTTGTAACCATTTGCATTAATCCCTACATATCACTTCATTTTAGCAAATACAGTATATATTATCTTCAATTTTTTTAATATGCCAACATAATGACTTGATTCAAATAAATGTCACATTTCCAATCATACATAATTATTTTATCATGCATTACATTTTTTACTCCATGATGATGGTATAATTCCTAGTAATAACTCTTACCTCAAAATTCACACTAGGAATTCTATGCCTAGCGTAAGTCATCCTTCCCAAATTTTCATGCTTAAATCACTCTAAATTTATCACAAACACAATATTTATCAACCCATTTTCTTAAAAATCAATTTCTCTTAGGAATCACCATCATTTTTCATCATCATAAGCCTTAAGGTTACTCTTGAGCCCACAATTTTTTTGTATTAGCAATACAAACTTCCTCACAACAGGATATGCCTCATGACCTAGCGAGCATTGATCTCCACTAATGGTCATATAGCAACACAATATCCTTTTGAAGGTTCATTGCTAATCCATAAATTTTATCACTTCACAAAACATCTTTTATCTTCCAAAAACACTTTACAAAATCATTTTCTTTCAAGTTAAGCATGATAAAAAATATTCAAAAATCAAAGCATGATTACAAGAAATTATATAACACAAACATCATAAGCAAATGCAATAAATCATCCAATCAAATCATACAATGTCATATAAACAAAAGGATCAATATATATATATATATATATCAAGATATAAGTACAAAATAAAGTCAAATGGTATGCCACAATATCTAAAACTCGGTATACTCAATCACTAAGGGATATATTACAAAAACTATCTACATATATCACCCCTATGCTCTCCTCAAACCCCTAGAACTCTGAGCCTCATCATCCCTACTAGGGGGTCACAGTGGTCGAAACTCTACTACCTCTATAGCTATCTTAGATGTAGCACGAGATACTAATATCGAGTGGCTTGGAGTTGCATACTCCTCAAGCAATGGCTATCTCTGATCAATAGGTACTATCACTAAGTACAATATCTAATAAAAATTTTCCTACTGAAGAGCTCGAGCTCCCTCCTCCCCTAAACCACTCATCCCTAATAGAGTCGATTGGGAAGATGTTAGAACAAAAACCCTAGCTCCTTGAGCCACCTGAGCCTGAGCCTATGTGAGCTCCATCTCTAAAGTCTAGATTCGAGTCTTATGAGTTGTAACATCCTCCCTTAGACTCATGTTCTCTACCCATAGAGCTTCCATCTCATTTCTCTTTCCCTCCTCTGTAACCATGCCCTTACTGGGTGAATCTGGTCTCACCTCCTACTGAGGAGATGCCCACCTCTCCTCCTCTATCCTCCTAGATATCTCCCCTATCTCATATGCCCTCTTTGGTCTAATCATCCTCTAGCTCTAGTGCCCTCCCCTAGTGTGATTTCCCTCTCTCCTAGGGGGTACATGTGTCCTCTAATGTTGTTGGCTAGTAGGGCATCACTAACGAATAACCTGCTCAACTATCTGATTAATCACACCCCTCAACCTGGTAATCTATGCAGGACAAATACTAGCATACCACTACGGATATATAGTAGTCACCCCAGCATCATCACCCTCTATCATGGCCATCATATCATCATCTGGTTGAGGGTCCATAAAGCGAGCCATGTCTGGAGCACCACTCACTATCATGGTGTCTCATGTCACCCTCAAAAATGTGACATTCCTAGTCGCAAGTATGTCCTACTACAATACAAACTACCATAGAACCTAGTCTACATGGTGCATATCCAACTCACCTCACTTCATCTAGAGCCAGATAACTCACCTCACATGAGCCAACTCAAATCTATCCTCTCCCCATCCTGGAATCTCTCTCCAATACCTCCACCAGATGTCATCCGTAGTCAACCCATCCACCAACATCCTAGTTGTATCAAGGCTAATTTGCCCCATATGACCTCTGTGTAAGTACCAGTAGAACACTTTGGGCCTCTCTACTACCACTCCTATCAGTAGAAGCCCTATAGGTCTCCTCACTACTATGTGCTCCTAACACCATACCTATAGGAAAGGGTCCTATATAAATGACCCTAAAGAGAGTCCTATACAACCGACACAAAATATATGGACCCCAAGAAAACCACAAACCCTGATATCTCATATCTACCACAACCTCTACCAAAATCCATGATAGGTTGTGATCATTGATATGACACAAAAGTAACCCTACCATCATACCACTAAAAACCACTGTCTGAGAGACTCCAACTGTTTGGCTAAGTCTCTCAATGCTAACTCTGTCCTTCTTGATAAATAAGCTCAGATCTCCATACAACCACTGCATCACCTGACCTTGATTTCTAGATGAAGCTATAAACATACCCCTAATAGGCACCCTCAGTATCCTCCATACATCCTCCAGTTTCAAGGCCATCTATCCCATAGGTAACTGGAAACATGAATATCCCAAATACCACCACTTGGCTAATGTTGTAAGTGACATCAAATCTATCAATATTTGTGGCATCTCTACCACATGTCTCAACCCTGTAGCCTCTAGAGTGTCCCTCTCTACATCTATAAGGGCACTCAAGTTTGCTTGGAGACCACTGTATCTCCACTCTCTATTATTCAAAATTGGTTTCTATCAACAAAAAGAGTAACAAATATAAGAAAATTAACAATGAATTGCAATATCGAACCTAAAATTGCAATATTGAACCTATTTCGATGATATCGACTTATTCGATATCATTGAAATCAGGCTGATATTGTCAATATTAGCCTCTTTTTGATAATACTGGACCTATTTTGGTGATATCGACTTATGCGATATCGTTGAAATTAGGTCGATATCGTCAAAATTAGACCGATATTGCAAAAATCAACCTGATATTACTAACGCAACTGTGCAACCATAGTCGTGCCCTAAAAATCTAAAAATCACAAAAATTAAATGCTAAAACATAAAAATTTCTAAACTAAATAGGTTTAAGATCCTTACCCTTACGCTCCCTGTCCTTGTTCACAGCTCATTAGCTTGGTGTGTGATCTCGGTCATTTTTCTCTCCAGAGCAAAGTTCCAGTAGCAATGAAAAGAAAATGAGTTAGGTTTTACCCTAACTTTTTCTATTTTATTCATTTTTACCCTAAATTTAAAAATTTTGAGTTTTCCACCAAATATAGAATTTGGCATAAAAACTCGAAGGGGGTATTACACCTAATGCAATTCATAGTAAAACTTGAAACTTAAAAAAAAATTGCAATAAATTTTTGTTTTCTCATAAAACGTGTCACCTTTTTCTTTAACGCATTTTTAAAAAAAATGTGCTAAAGAGGGGGTAAAATCTAATAGGTTAAAATTGGCCAATGTCAATTTACCCTATTTCAAAATATTCAAAAAAATAATTAAAACTACTTTCTAACCTCCTGCCTCAATTTTCATGCTTGTATCAAGTTTATTTCTAATTTCTTGACGATATCGGCTCTATTTGAATGATATTAGCCGTCCAATCCAATATTGTACATTATTGTGTGAAATCGGATGTCCGATTTCATCCAAAATAGAAAATGCCCAGAATAGGAAAAGGACAATTTTTTTTAACTCCCCTTGTTTGTACTTGGCCAACGACGTGGACGTTATGGTATCGGATCAACCGATATCATCCAGAATGGGAGAAATCATAACTCCCCTTATTTTTTAGCCCAACCCACCTAACTTACCTTTGCCTATTTAATCTAGGCACTCTCCCTAGATTCCCCCTGAATCCTTTAGTATTTTCCCGCCCCTTGTTTTCCATTGCATTTTTTGTTATCTTTGTATTTGTTGTAGGTTTGTAGGTCTGAAGCTATGCTTTGGCTGGTACAATACAATATCGAACATCTGATATTGCTCTAAAATGTCTGATATCGTCTATAGAGCACTTGGGGGCAATTTTTTTATCACTGTTTGCATATTTTCTTACCTGATATTTTATCTCATTGTTCATAAGTTTATCTAAGCATAAGTTGCATTTATGATATCAAATATTCACCATCATAGCATTTTGTTTTACTATTCCATATTTATAGCATAGATTCACATTGTTTTCTTTCAAGTATTGTAGATAATAAGTTTTGCATAATCTAATCCATGCTTAATCCAATTCCTGTTATGCTACAAAATTTATATTTTTGTGTCAATCTATGAAATTGTAGGTTTTTTACTATATCAGGTCATCTCATACCATATCGGATCGGTCAATACCATATTGGACGTTCGATATCACCCTGCAATGTTTGATATCGCCTACATCAAGCAAAAAGACTCCAAATCATCCATACAGATTGAGTAAGCTTTTAAATTTCTTTCATATTAAGCATTGCATATATTTCATCTTTAGTATTTTTTGTGTTGTATTCATCTAAATCAAAATTGCATATAGTATAGGTTTAGTTGCATTTGGTTAAACTAGGTGAATGTGAGTGAATTAAAATGAATCCATTAAACAACTCCCAACCTAGGCGTGGAAACTTCCATACAAATGTTTCCTTGTGAACCCACCCAATTCGTCGACAATCAATAAAAAAGGCATGACCTCAAGTGCCTTTCCTTTGAGGTGTAGACCCATCATTTTACCATTCCATTTCGAGGAACGGATCCATTAGCCTAAAGGAAAGGAGTGCAAAAATTTGAGTACTACACTCGTATATTCCTTGACCTTGAAATTTTTAATAATTTTAAAATTTCTCCAAGTCGAGGGATATAGTTTTTCATCTCTTGTATGTCGTTTGCTCTTTGAAAGTTTTAATCATTTCTTATTTTCCCCAAGACAAAGGATATATGTTCCTTCTTCTATTCTATGCATCTTATTTTTTCTTACACTTTTCCTTCTTAATATTTATATTGTTAAGGGGCCCTCATGGGATAGGGAAGATACCACATGAATATCATTTATGATCTTCATATGACCACTAACTATAATACACACATATTTTAGCTATTGAAATTTCAAAAAGACACACATACACACACAATATTGGTTACTTATTGGTTTCTTTCTATATTTTTCTTGTCTAACATGTGCACAACACACACAATATTCTGCTATGCTTTGCTTTTGATCACTCATCATTTGCACACACTAGACCCCTATTGGGTTGCACTCCTTTTGTAAAATCAATCACAACATTTCACACCATACAAATAGCTTCATGATCACCAACAAGGGTAACCTCCATTTGAGAATTTACAAGCATACATCCTAGAGGGTATTTATCCAACAACAACCATTAGTGAGCATCACACCCATAGCAGGTATCGCTCCTCTCTGACCATATTTGCAAGCATAACACCCTTATAGGATAGCTACATGGCCACTAGTGATTGGTAGCCTCTACATCTGGTCATTCATGAGCATTCACCCTTGCAAGATCCTGCTCCTTTCCTATTATTTTATTTTCTTTTTCTTTTTCTTTTTTTGGATCTTTGTTTTTTTTTTCTTTCTTATTTATTATTTATTTCTCTTTCTCCTATCATATTTTACTTTATTTTTCTTTTTTCCTTCCTATTTTTGCTTCTTTCTATATTCTCATTTGCTCATCTCATTTACATTCATTTTAGTTAGTTTTCATGCATTTCATTAGTTAAGCTCATTTTGCATCCATTTAGTTAGAGTCATCATGCATTGCATTCATTATATTTGTAATCCTCATGTATAACTCAAATAAAATAAATAAATCATCCATAAAATGCACACATTTGTTTACACCATAAATAATAAATAATAACCACATCATTTATTACTCAAAAAAATCACAGGAGTACACCGATTGGTACACCACAATAGAGAGCTTGGCCTAGTCAACCATCCATAGGGATGTATGCCAAATCAAAATTGGTATGCCATACTAATCCTAGCTCTACCCATGTGAGCTCATGTACTCTATTTTGTATGCTAGAGGAGGTTTTGGTGGGCCCATATTCATGAACAATGATGTCATCTGTGTGTGATCAACTCCATGATTTAAAGGATGATTATGTTTGATCTCTCTAATTTGTAGGGATGGCCTAAAAGTACAACGTCTGGTAGTGCACTTTTTTCAACATCAATACCTCATACCTCTTTCTCACTACCACCAACTCCTCCTATAGTAGTCATATCCCCTCACCTAGTTGGCTACCTATTATGACAATCATCCCCTCCACCCAAGCCTGTTTTCACTTCTACTCTACCCAAATAATCAAACCCTTAAGGCAATATACCTTGATCCTAACAACATCTCACTCTATAACCATCCTATCCTACTCTACCAGTGCATGGTCTCTCTCTATCAAGGTCATGTTTAGGGCTCCTCGTAGCCCCTCTAGCCTCTTGACCCTATCTTCTCGGAGTAGATCCATCTCTCATTGCATAGCCTCTAGATGGGCCTACAGTGTCTCTACCTCCCTTGCTAGGTCCTCTTGACCTATGATCCTACTATATCCTATTGTTGCCAATGTAGATGCCTCTCTAATCATCCTACTTTGGCCAACTCTCATCATCATGGGGGCATATCTTGATGTTTCTCTCTCCCTTATCCCAAATATGGTGGTCATCACTACCATCATATCTACCTAAACCTACACCCATGTTAGTCTTAGAGCCTCTTGGCCTCACTATCATCACTCTATGATGTGTCAAGTTACCTCTTAGAGTGCCAACTACACCCATCGATCCATGATATGGTATCTCTACACTAGTACTAGTGGGGAGATCCTCAAGGACATAATGCTCCTATACCATCTCCTATAACTGAGAGCCACCTCAATGTCATCCACCCCTAGATACACATAAAATGTATTATCTAGGTCCTCCTCCACCCATATCCTCACATCAAGGTCTTCACCGATCCTTGATGGGTCCCTTAAAATCTACATGTAGCAATAGTCTCTCAAGTTTGATATCTCCTGCAAGATGTTGAACTATCATTGGACTCAATCGAACTGATAAAGCTCCAAGTCCTCATTCTCCATAGATACTCATCATATCATCTTGAATCTCACTAACTGTATTTCATCCTCAATCCAACTAGGGTGTAGACACCATGGTCATAATATGATCACATGGTCCCACAACTCATCTATCACCAACCTCCCTAGTGGCAGAATACTAATGTATATCCTCTAGAACTTCTTAAAGTTTTTGGACCACTTATGTATTATTGGCAACTCTAGATTGGGTACTGGTCCTGGTTGTATGTGAAGTCTTCAAACTTCCATGTGCTCCCAAAACCACACTTGGAGCAAAGACATGCACACTAATCCTATATGTCATTTATACACAACATTGTACAGTGTCCTGTACAAACGAGCCAGCACATATGGTCCCCATACAAACCACACCTACTAGTCTTGCACGTCTACCACTACTCCTACCAATACCCATGGTAGGTGTTTCCTACTAGTATGACATACTAGGAACCCTACCACTATCTCACAGAGCATGATCATCAAAGCATTGGCCTTGTATCAACCTAGAAACTCATCGACGTGGATCTCACTCTGTTAAATTTTGTGGATCCAATCCCTTGATAATATTTATAGTACTACCTATTGCTCTCATGCTTTATAAACTACCCTCCCCCTAATGGGGATGCATAGGATGTGCCACACATCCTCTAGTGTAACTTTTATCTCCCCCATAGTAACTAAAATGTAGATGACTTTAGATATCACCTCTCTGCCAATGTTATCAATAGTGCTCTATCCACATCAACTCAGGGTATCTCTACCAAGTGCAATAGCCCCACTTATTCTAGAGTATCCCTATATGCTCTTGTAAGCTCTCTCATAGATTCCTCTAGTATACCCAATCACCACTTTTTTCTATCTAGCACATCATGTTGCAACCAAAAATAACAACAAATATTTAATTAGCTCCAAAAATAATAAAAATTAAACAAAAATAAAATCAAACACATTTAAGCAAGATAATCTAATCTATCATTTTTCTTCTTCTAGTTTTTCTTTGCCTTGTTTCTTTTTTATTTTTCTCTTCTCTCTTCCAAATTTGTGCCCCTCTTATCAGGCATGAATTCATCCTCTTTCTTCTTCTGTCAAATTTATTTCCTATTCTTACAGGGCGTGAATTCATGAATTCATACCTTTTAATTTTGGGACACAAATTCGGTCACCATCATAAAGCAGCTAAATTTATGGTTGACCCTCGAATTTGTGTTGGGTTGCATGCAGTGTTTTCTTCTAAAAAATACAAAATAAATGCATAAAGGTACTAAAAACCTAATTTATCATAGTCTAGAGGAAGGATTTTAGTCCTTACTCATGCTCGCTCTGCTACTGCATCAACCTCACCCCTCATAATGGTTGAACTATGTGTGGGAAGCATCATTTGTATTTTCTCTAGAGCTCTTCTTCTCCTCTTTATGCAATGAAAATGATTTTATTTTCACCCTTTCTCCTCTTTTTATGCTACTTTTCTCTCTCTTATTTCTTTTTTTCTCTCTCTTATATTTTCCACTCTCTTTTCTTCTATGTCTACCTTTTAAAGTTTCCTTAGAAATATTGCACTTTCTTCCAAAAATCAAGGGGGCACCTCAATTTAAAAGGTATTAAAGTATCTAATACCTCAATTTGCATGCAAAAATTTCAAAGTTTTTGGAATAACATAATTTTTGCACCACACCTTCTTCTAAACTATCCACACTTTCTTTTTTACTTCATTTTACCCATAGGTGTCTACAAATTTTTTTTAGATGCATCAAAAAGAGGGAAAATGTAGACATAGAAAATTGACCCACCCAAAATGTGTTATTTTTCCTTAGAATCCCTAAGAAGGTCCTCAAGGTGCTAAGTGCATGTTTTGAGTCTTCTTTTCCCTTTGTTTTGCTTTCTTTCCTTGGCCTTGCCAAATTCATGGTCGTCCAGTACAGGGCACAAATTCAGCAAATTTGGTTTTTTCTTCTTAAAAAGTCCAAATTTTGGTCTACCCATTTTAGGTCAACTCTAGGTCAAGATTGTTTTTCTTTTTTCTACCTTTTTCCCTCCAAGACCTCTTATAAATAGAGGGACTGAATCCTTTTTTTTGCTAAGAAATGTGACTTAAGTGGCTAAGTGATATCCTAAGTTATATTCCAAGTGACATAAGTGATTTGAGTTCCTTTTATGCTAAAGTTCAAGTGTTATTCTACTTTGATTATTTTGTTGCTACTTCTTCTTCATGATTTGCCATTGTGGTGGACAAGTGAAGGAGCCTTGAGGAAGAAGTCTACCATTTTTATTGTTGCTCCATATACTTGGTTCTCTTTACTCCCACCAGGTTTTCTTGCATTGTTTATCTCTTTAAATACTCTTTTATCATTTTTCATCGTTCATTTTGTTTTGTTTGCTTTGTAAAAGTGCCTTTCATGAATGTGTACCCTATCCTTGCAAGGCATGAATTCACACCCTATCCTTGCAAGGCATGAATTTACTCCTTGTCCTTGCAAGTTATGAATTCATACCTTGTCCTTGAAAATCATGAATTTGGTAGGACCAAATTCATAGTTAAACCTTACAGGGTATGAATTCAGCTCCTTAGGGATTAGGGGCAATCATTCTATTTTTCACTCAATTATGCGTTGTTGCATTTTGTCTTGTTCTACTATCAAAATATCAATAATTTACTTTATTTTAGAAATGTTAGCTAAAATGACCAAGGGGCTTGACTATTGTGCATCTAAGCTCAGTCACATAGTGGCCTAAGTAGGCCCCCAAACACTGATTAATTTTTCCAAGGGTTTTGAAGCTGCTTTGCAGGATTTAAAGCTTATGGAGATATCAAGATGAAATTCAAAATATAGGATTCTACCATAGGATCAATTAAGTGTTCTAAATATATTTCTTAGGTTGTTTTTTATTTGCTTTTTATCCATTTCTATTCCAAATTTAGATCATAAACAAAAAAAAAAAAAAAAACTTTATTTCTAGGTATTTGAGAAGAGAAAAATATATAGTTTGCATCTTAGGATAAATTTGTTTGTGCATTCTCTTGAACCCTTGCTGAAAATAAAAATATTTATTAATTTACAAAACTAGGGTTTTAGTTCTCATTGAAAATCCAAAAATCATTCTAGGGTTAGCTCCTTGTTTGATTGCATCATTGTTTTCCCTGCATCATTCTTTTATTCTTCATAGCTTAGATATTAGTAAGGCAAAATATAGATTTTTGTCAAATAAACACATTAAAAATTTCCACCCTAGACTTGGAGCAAGTCCTAAAACCATTCCTAGTGAACCCTTTTGATCCCCTAGCCCCAAGCGTAGAGGATATAACACAACCCTACGATCACCTCAACTCCAAGCAAATCCAATCAAGAATCATACGTAGTAGGGCAATTTTCTCCTCTCTACAAATAGGTATGGTTTCTAATTAAATTTTGGGCAATGATAACATTTATATTTTGGGTAGTGATAGTATTTATTTTGGGCAAGTATTAAGCGCCTTATATTTTTTAAAGTAATAAGGTAGAAAATACCTTTGTTTTGAGAAAATAATTTTTTAAATTGAAGAAATTTGGAGTGAAATGTAGTATAAAGCTTCGAGCTTTATTAAATTTAAATTTAAATTTGGAAAATTAAAATTTGATTATTGCAATTGAATTTGAATATTTTCTTTGAAGAATTTATTTTATTATTTAATGTTGAAATAAAAATTTGGAGAGAAGGAATTTTACTCCAAAAGAATTAAATTTTTTGAAGAATTAATTATTGATTTATTGAATTAATATTTTGGAGAGAAGCATTTCTACTCCAAAAGAAATTTGAGAATTGAAATATTTCATTGATTGAAAATTTTGAAAATTAAAAATTAAAGGAATTAAAAATTTTAATTATTGATTATTGAATTTATAAATTTGAAGAAATTGATTGATTAAAATAAAAAAATTGGAGAAATAAGGTTTTCAACTTCAAAAGAATCATTATGAAAAGAAATTATCTGAAGGTTATAATATGAAAGGAAAGATTGGAAGTTTTGAAAATTGATATACAACATTTGACTAAAGAATTTGATGAACAACAAGACATGTCAATGGGATCAAATAAGCTTCTATATTCAATCTATAAAGAAGCTAAAGATGAAAATTTTGAAATATTTGGTTATTATGTACACTTAGAACTCTTTGACGTAAATGAAAATTCTAAGGATGTTATTATGATACCTACTGATATAATTACGGTAATGTATGTGACATTACTTACTTGAAATTTACAAAGACAAAAATCAAAAGCAAAATTGATAGCAAAAGACATCAATTGATTATAATTCTAAAGGAAAAATCGATGGAAAAAGACATCTGTATGAGTCTGGATGCAGATAAATAATGTAAGAAAACTATATTACATTCAATATTTAGTAAGTTTGACAATAAAATTCCATCAAAATCAAAAATTTATTATGACTCACTAAGTGAATATTTAGAGTCTACAGGACAACATCAAAGTCAAGATCAAGACCATAGAGAAGTATCCCAAGCAATCCAAGAGCAACTTCTAGAAGAACAAAAAAAAGAGCCAAAGGTAGTAGAACAAGAAGGATAACAAGAATAGCATTATATTTCCTAGCAAGCAAAGCTCATGAAGATGAATATTGAAGACTAAAGTCTTTATTAACTAGATAATGTAATATAGGGGGTGTTGGAGAATATTACATTATCTAGTGTACCTCCATGGTATCTTTGATACAATCGCAAATATTTAAATATTAGAATAGGATGTGAGTATATAGTTTAGGTGTGTGGTTTATATTTCCCCTTAAGTATGTTTCTATGTGTAGGATGTGTCTAAATGTCATGTAATAATGTGTGCAAGTGTGTAGAGTAAGAAAGCGTGCAAGTAAATAGAAAATCAAGAGTCATGTATGCAAGTGGTAGGATGTAATGTCAAGAGACATGAGAGGTTTTTCTTGTGTGGAATATGAAAGGATGCATCTCTTGGATATATGTGGAATAAATAGTCAATTATTAAAAATTCACCTTCCAAAAGGCTATATTATGGAGATAAAGTTCCATGAAATGTAATCGAAGATCCATCAGATGTTATTGAAGCTTGTATAGAATATTTTTTAGAAATATTATTGTAAGTTTATTCATGTTATTTAATGAATGATATTGACAATTATATTTTATATTATTATTGTTTTCATTAATGTTATGTTCATTCATATTGGTCATTTATATTGAATGCTCTAATATCTAATTTTACTTAATATCTTGTATATCAAGACCTATTCTTGAATCTTGATAAAAATACCGCAGTGGTATTAGAGCTACTTTGAGTAGATTCTAAAGCTAGCATCAAAAAAATATTGTGTGAATTTTTAAGAAGAATCTAGAGTAATAAGTTTCAGATTTAAAGGATATCATCAGAGAATAAATGTGGTGTGAATTTGAAGCCTCAAGAAAGGAGCTCAATAATTGAAGAGTCATATTTAGCCAATTGAGAAATCAGGTTGATTACACCTAAAATATTGAAAGTAGCACATTAGTGACTATGATAAGAATAATATAGAGCTACATGTAGAAGGTATAAGCAAAGAGAATAGCGTTGATATTTGCACCCAAAAAAATTAAAAATAGGGATATTGCAATAGCTAAAAGAAATTTACTACTAAAAGAAAGGGAAAATAGATTTGCTAAAAAGCATAGAGAAGAATTATTGGAACCATAATTGAAAAAGACTAGAAAATGTTTAAAGAGTAGAAGAAAAGTGGGAAAAGCAATGTTGTTTGAAAGTCAAACCCTAGATTTCAATATGGTGTTTCCTGAGAGCTAAAACCAAGAGAACATAAACTATGTCACTAGAGAACTAGAGATCTTGAATACATAGCAAAGTTACCTAAGAATTCTTAATGTCACCTAAGGTTTGAAAGGAATTGACTAAGGTTTTCCAAGAGAGTTTAGCATTGCTTGAGGATCTGCCTAAGGTTGTCCAAGCATCTAAGGAGTTTTAGCAATGACTAAGGAAAGAGTGGTATTTCCTAAAGTGAATGAAAATCCATCAAACAAAGAAATAGATACAATAAATTCCCCTATTAAAAATCCATTGAATCTAGCATGAGCAACATCTACCTAATATGTTATAGTCCATTGACACTAGCCCTAACATAAGCCTTGACAAGAGCCTTGACACATTGAAGTAGAAGTAATATGACATTCCAAATGTTAGAGACCAAGCACAAGACATAGGTATGGTTTTTACTTGAATTTTAGGTAGTGATAATATTTATTTTTGGCAAGTATTAATTGCTTTTTATTTTTTGGAGTAATAAGGTAAAAAGAACCTCTATTTGGAGCAAATATTTTTTTTTAAATTGAAGAAATTTGAAGTGAAAATAAGTAGTATAAAGATTTGATATTTATTGAATTTAAATTTGACTTTGGAAAATTGAAATTTGATTATTGTAATTGAATGAAAATTGCTTTGAAGAATTTATTTGACTATTGATTTTTGAATTAAAAGTTTGGAGTGATAAGGAATTTTACTCCAAAATAATTGAAGCTTTTGAGAATTAATTATTGGTTGTTTGAATTAAAATTTTGGAGAGATAAAAATTTCTAATCCAAAAGAAATTTAAAAATTGAAAGATTTGATTGATTGAAAATTTTAATCATTGATTAATGAATTTGCAAATTTGAAGAAATTGATTGATTAAGATTAAAATTTTGGAGAAATAATATTTTCAACTTCAAAATAATTATTATGAAAAGAAATAATCTAAAGGTTATAATACAAAATGAAATGTTGGTCGTATTGTTCAAATACATTATACATTTTGTGTTAATAGTATTTGGTATTCAAGTACATTGATATATGGATAGGATGGAAGAGCAGGGGAGCAGCAGAGGAAGTGGCAGAAGTGGAGGAGGATCGAAGGTGGAAGGCAGGAATCTCAAATAGGATGAAGGAGAGGATCCAGAGGTAGGCCAACAAGCTGTAGTAGGACAGGGACAGGATTCCTTGGTAGTGTAGTTCGAAAAGGCTAAATGGATAGATCCTTCGAATCAATTTTTTAGAAAAAGGGTCCCACTGGGGTACATGAGCCATGAGAAAGGGCCCAACCTTTCTGGAAATGTTGAAAGAGAAAAGGAGGGATCCAGTCAATGAACTTCTGCCCCTAATACCAAACAACAATAGGATACCAGCCCCTATGGAGATTATGGAGATATTTTTGGATATGGAGGTGTCATCCCTTATAGGCAAGTTTTTGGGAGGAAGGCTGAACATCGAGACAATCCGTTCATGGGCTACGATGAAGTGGAAAACTTCAAGAAATTTAGAAATTTTTTCCATGTCAAGAGGCTTTTTCTTGATAAGAATCAACAACAAAGAGGATGCAAATCACATACTAATGGGAGGACCCTGGTTTCTAGGGAGGTGTAGTCTCTTTCTAAGGAATTTGACCCTGAGAAGTAGAACATTAACATAGCGCCCATTTGGGTTCGTTTGCCAAACCTCCTAGCTCAGTTTTTCAATGAGTATTGGCTCAAAGGAATAGCAAAAATGATAAGGGAACTAGTGGCGATAGACCATCTGACTTGGGAAATGACCAGATTGACACATGCCAAGTTTTGTGTTAATGCAAATCTAGAATCCGAGCTTCCTTCCCAGGTGGAATTAGAATATGGAGAGTTTCTGAGGATCCAGCCAGTGGAGTATGATAATAGGCCGATATTCTATAATGTATGCAAAAATTAGGGCCATATTCAAATCCAATTGATGGTAGCAACACACAAAAAAGATTCGAGCAAAGGTGATGTGGGTAAGGTTAATGGGAGAGGGATCCCTAAGTTTCTAGATCTGCATCCTAACTTACGAGGATACAAACTAGTCATAAATAACCAGGCCAATCAAGCTAATACAGGACATCCCAAAGTCTAGGAGAAAGGAAAGCAAATTAGCAAGGAAGGCAAAAATTCTAAGGTATGTAATAAAGACCCCAGTTCAAAAAAAATTGAAGTTCTAGCTAACCTAGAAGAGGAAATGGAAAAAAGCAAGGATTAAACTCCATATTTTGAGTTTTATGAAACCCTAGAATCCCCATCCAAATTGGGGCCATCCATAGTCACCGAGAAAAACCCTAATAGCTTTTCTCAAAGAAAAGAAGAAATGTCAGGACGATATAGCCTAAACATAGAAGGATTCGAGTCAAGAGTTGAAGTAGTTGAAATAGGGGTTAGAAATACTACCTCCAGTCATGTTGTGGAGCAGATTATCCCATATCAGAATGTTTCCTCAAAGGAAAGCCCTCTAATCAAGGAGAACCATATAGGAGAGGCCAACAAAAAAAAGGATGAATATGAAGAGGGAAATGAAAACCTCCAAAATAAGGGAAGAGGATCCAGCCCCAAATTATCACAGTATATGCCCCCTCATTTTAGTCCAAAATAGGCTAGAAGCACCACCAAGTCTCCCATATATTATGGCAGTGAAATAAATAAAGGGAGAATATCTACTGTAGAGCATTATAGACTGAGGATCAATGACGAAATTGCAAATGGGAAGCAAAGAACACTTTTACAGCAAGCTATTCCTTGCTAGGATGATAGTAAAATTGACAGACCCCCTCTTGCTCAAGGACGGGGGCGAGGAAAAAATAACAAACAAAATTAAGGTTCTCTCATGGAATGTGAGAGGCCTAAATGGCCCACAAAAACAAATGGTGGTTAAGTCAATAAGTAAGGAGTGGAATCCTACCATTATTTTTCTTTAGGAAACAAAAACAGATGTGACACAATCAGCTTTAATTGCAAGCAGGATTTGAAGCAAGGAAAAGTGACCTTTTAGTAGGTGAGAGGAGCATCTGGAGGCCTCATGATCTTGTGGGATCCAATTAAAATAGAAGGAAGTGTTATTCAGGTGAATGAAAGTGTGCTAAGTGTGTTATTTCATGATCTCGATAATAATAAGTCTTGGATCATGTCAAATGTCTATGCCCCCACCTCTTTCCAAGGGTGATCTGAGGTATGGGAGTATTTGGGTCATTTAAATCAACCGTTCATAAACATTCCTTGGGTGATTGGGGGAGACTTCAATACTCTCCTTTATTTGTCTGATAAAAAATTAGGATCTGGGTTACCTTCTAGGAGCATGGAGGACTTCAATGAATTTATTAACACAAATGAGTTGATGGATGTCAGACTAAAAGAGGACAAATTCACATGGAGTAATTGGAGGATAGGGAGTCAGCTAATTCAAGAAAGGTCAGACAAATTCATTTTATCAAAGGAAGCCATAACAACTTTCGATGATTCATTATTACAAGCCCTTCTTAAATGTTCTTTAGATCATAACCATATTATTTTGGAGGCTATGCAAACTAACCCCTTCAAAAAGCCATTCAGATTTTTGTCGATGTGGGTAAAACATCCAAACTTAAGAAAACAAATTGAGGAATGGTGGCAACAACCTATCTAAGACAGTGCTTCTTTCAAAATTTCTCAGAAACTAAAGATGGTAAAAGAAAACCTTAACATCTGGAATAAAGAAGTTTTTAGAAATATTTTTTAGAAAAATAAAGTAGTGGGGGAAAAACTAAAAATAATAGAAGGCAAAATTCAACATGGAACTTATGATGAGGCAACAAGGATTGAAGATAAGGAAACCCCTTGTGAGTACCATAATGTCCTAGCTTGTGAAGAGATGTATTGGAGGCAAAAATGAAGGGCGTTATGGCTGAAGGAAGGCGATTCAAATTTAAATTTTTTCCATGTTACAACTTTGAGGAATAGAAGCAACAATAATATTAGAATGTTAACCAAGGAGGATGGCTCCTCAACCCAGAATATCCAGGAGATCAAGGATGAGGCTATGAATTTTTTAGCTCCTTGTTAGGTGAAGGACTAGCTTGCAATGCCCAAGCAAAGGATTATCTTCTTCAATTTATCCCCCAACTTATTGATGAGACGACCAATGAGTCCCTCACAGTGGTATTTTTTGATGAAGAGATCAAAGATGCCCTTTTTAGCATGGATCCTGACAAGGCTCCTGGACTAGATGGTTTCTCGCCTCATTTTTACCAAGTTTTTTGGGATATTGTTAGTGCAGACGTCATCACTGCCATTAGGTAGTTCTAAACTTCTATTCACATTCCCAGGGGTTTTAATTCAATGTTTATAGCTATGATACCCAAAGGCCCCAATCCTAAGACCATGGCTGATTTCAGGCTGGTTAGCCTGTGTAACATATCCTATAAAATGTTGTCCAAAGTCTTAGCTAATTGCTTAAAGAAGGTCTTTCCTGTTATCATTGATCCAAGTCAGGGAAGTTCATTTCAGGGGAGATCAATCTTATATGGAGTTATCACAATTCATGAGGCTCTCCATACAACTACCCAGACTAATAAGGCAGTCATGGCCTTAAAGCTAGATATGAACAAATATTTTGATAGGATAAATTGGAATCTCTTGGAGGCAGTTTTAGTAAAATTTGGTTTCCACACTCAATGGGTCAAGCTGGTCAGAGAATGTATTTCAAAGGCCTGGTTTTCAGTCTTGGTAAATGGGTCTACAATAGGATTTTTTCAAAGTAAACAAGGACTGAGATAAGGAGATCCCATTAGTCCCATGATTTTCATCATTGTAGTAGAAGCCTTAGGAAGAACCACCAAGGCAATGGTAGCAGCTGGACTTATATCAGGTATAAAGGCAACTTCGTTAACAGCCCCAATGACCCATCAACAATTTTTTGATGACACGCTATTGCTTACGTTGGCTTCAGTGGTTGAGGCAAGAAGAATCAGACACATTATTAAGATGTATGATGAAGCAGTTGGATAGAAAGTGAATTTTAATAAGAGCAAGTTGTATTTTATAAATACCCCCATTCCCAAGAAAAATAACATTACTAGAATTTTGGAATTCCATATTGCATCCCTTCCTACCTCCTACTTAGACCTTCCCCTTTTCTATGGGAAACTAGAAGGGTCAATGTGGAATATTGTGTTGGATAGGATCCAAAAAATGCTAGCAGGCTAGAAAGGACATTTATTATCTCAAGTAGGAAAAGTAGTATTAACAATGGCCTCCCTACAAAGTATACCTATATATTTCTTATCGATTTTCAGAGCTCCAAGCAAGGTGTATCATAAAATCAAGCAATTTCAAAATAACTTTCTATGTTCAGGTATCGAGGATAAAAAAAGGATCCATTTGGTAGGGTGGAATAAGGTTTACAAACCTAAGGTACAGGGGGGGATCGAGCTGAGGATATTTGCTAATATCAACACAACTCTGCTAGCCAAACAAGCATGACGACTGTTAACCAAGGTCAAAAATGAATGGACGACCATAGTCAGGAGGAAATACCTTCAAGGATCAAATTTCCTCAATGATAATCTGGTGAGTAGGGGTCAAATTTCTATAAGGCAATCCTAACAAGTAGAGATCTAGTCAAGAGAGGGATTAGATGGATCCTTGGGAATGGGAAAATGATAAACTTTTGGAAGGACCGGTGGGTGAGAGCTGAGGAATTATCCTAGAATCCCTGATTGGATAGGATCCAAGAACACATAGATCAATAGATTTGGAAAAGGGTGGTTGATTACATCTGGCAGGATATGAACACCCCTAGGTGGAAATACATTAGAGTATAGGGTTTTGAAGCTGATTCTGAAGAACTTCATAATATTTTAACACAGCAAATTCTTCCCTCTGGTGAATATGAGGATCACATTGCTTGGGCCAAGACTGAAAGTGGATATTTTACTATCAAATACGCCTATAACTTGCTCCTCAACAATGAAGACCAACAATTTCAACCAAATTTGGTCTGGATCAAGGGTTTAATCCCTAAAATATTTTTTTTTCTCATGGTTGGTGATCCAAGGAAAAATTCTTACCATGGATAATATGTTGACCAAAGGTATGGTTATTGCTAACTGTTGTCATATGTACAGGGTTGGGTGGGAGTCAACCCAACATTTGTTCCTAGAGTGTCAGGTGGCAGCGTCCATCCTTGATGAACTTTTCTAGGGTTTTAGGATATCATGGGTCAAGCTGAATTTAGTTTTTGAAGTGTTCCAATAATGGCCTCAACCCTTTATTAGTATGAAACTTAAGTAACTTTGGAAAACCTATTGGCACCATTTCCTATGGCAGATATGGTTAGAAAGGAATCATAGAGCTTTTAAGGACACCAGTCATAGCCTTAAAACAATTCTCAATAGAATCATTGCCTTTATGAAAGAAAACATTAGTATCCTTACTGAGGAGAACCATATAATCCCTCCCCAGTAAAGACAAATTTCTTTAGCCTTATGCATTTAGGAAAAGCCTTTCATACCTCTACCCAATCCCATAAATGTGGTCTCTTGGGAGCCACCCTCTAGGGGTTGGTTCAAATTGAAATTTGATGGTGCAGCTAAGGAGAACCTGGGAAGAGTAAGAGCTAGAGGAGTAATCAGAGATCATCAAGGAAACTTGGTTAAGGCATTTGCTAAACCATTGGGAATTAGAACTAATAATGAGGCAAAAGCTAGAGCCCTTTTGAGAGGGTTAAAAGTTGCCTAGGAGACTCATGGAAATTTGATGATTGAAGGTGATTCCATGAATATCATCAACCTGTTAACCAATGGCAAAAAACCTCCATGGAGGATTGAGGTCATCATCCGTGAGGAAATGATCCTTTTTACAGTAAGACAGGATAGGAGGATTCACCATGTGTTTCATGAGGCCAACAAAGTGGCTGACAAATTAGCCAATGTGCGTATTGATGCAGGAAGTTTGATGATGTGGACACAAGGGGTACGATGTGAAGTGGAAGACATTCTTAGACATGAAAATCACACTACTGATTAAGGAGAAAGGTGGAAGGGTACTTTTTCCCCAAGTTTTTTGTGATAAGCATAGATTTTTTTCTCTAAGTCATCTCAAATGACTATCACTGTAAGTAATGTTAATTGTCATTTTGAACTGTCTTTCTATAGTAAGTGTAAGGTGTTGTAGGATAACCAGCACAATTTTTAAAAATAATGTTCTAAGGATGACCAGGATCCACAATCTCAGCATAAGGCTAGATTTTGTATTAGGTTTTGGGTTAACCTGCAAAACCTAGTAATTAATGATGAATTTTATTTACCAAAAAAAAATACAAAATGAAATATCACAAGTTCTAAAAATTTGCATACAAAAATTGATTCAAAATTTTGATGAACAACAAGACATGTCAATGGGATCAAATAAGATTCTATATTTAGTCTATATAGAAGCTAAAGATGAAAATTTTGAAACAATTGGTTATTATCTACAATCAGAACTCAATAAGGTAAATTAAAATTCTAAAGATGTTATTATGATACCTACTGATATATATAGGGTAATGTATATGGCATTACTTACTCTTGAAATTTGCAAAGATAAAAGCAAAAGCAAGAAAATTTGATTAAATTTCTAAAGGGATAATCGATGGTAAACTACATCAATTGTATGATTTTGAATACAAATAAAGAATGTAATGAAATGATATTACATTCTACATATAGTAAGTTTGACAATAAAATTCCATCAAACTAAGAAATCTATTATGACTCACTATGTGAATATTTAGAATCTATAGGACAACAACGAATTTAATGTCAAGACCATAAAGAAGAATCTCAAGAAATCTAAGAGCAAGTTCTAGAAGAACAAAGCAAAGATCCAAAGGTAGAATAACAAGAGGGAGAACAGGCATAGTGCAAAATTTCCTAGGAAGCAAAGTTCATAAAGATGAATATTGAAGACTAAAGTCTTCAATAACTAGATAATGTAATATAGAGGGTGTTAGAGAATATTATAATATGTTGCATGGTAACCTTGGTACAATTGTAAATATGTGAATATTAAAATAGAGTGTGAGTCTATAGTTTATGTGTATGATTTATATTTCCCTTTAAGTATGTGTCTATGTGTAGGATGTGTCCAAGTATCAATAATAATGTATGCAAGTGTGTAAAGTAAGAAAGTGTTGAAGTAAATAGAAAGTCAAGAGTCATGTATGCAAGTGGTAATAATTAATGTCAAGAGATATGAGAGGTTTTTCTTATGTGTGGAATATGAAAGGATGCATATCTCAGATAAATGCGGAGAGAAATAGTCAATTATTAAAATTCACCTTCTAAAAGGCTATATTATGGATATAAAGTTCCATGAAATGTAATCGAAGATTCATCATATGTTATTGAAGCTTGTATACAATATTTTTAGCATTATTATTGTATGTTTCTTCAAGTTATTTCATTAATGATATTGGTCATTTATATTGAATGCTCTAATATATAATTTTACTAAAGATATTGGATATCAGGACCTATGATTGAATCTTGCTAAAAATCCCATAGTGGTATTAGATCTACTTGGATTAGACTATAAATATAGCATCAAAAAAAAATTGTGTGATTTTTTAAGAAGAATTTAGAGTGATAAGTTTTAGAAGTAAAAGGTAGCATCAAAGAAGAAATATGGTGTGAATTTGAAGCTTTAAGAAATGATATCAATAATTGAAGAGTTGTAGTTTAGCCATTTGAGAAATTAGGTTGATTGCACCTAAAGTATTGAAAGCATCACATTAGTGACTATGCCAAGAAGAAGATAGAGCTATATTTAAAATTTGTAAGCAAAGAGAATAGGGTTGATATTTTCTTCTTAAAAAATAGAAAAGTAAGGATATTGCAATAGCTAAAAGGAATTGATTGCTAAAATAAAGGGCGAATAGATGTGCTAAAAATCATAGAAAATAATTGTTGGAACCATCATAAAAAAAGACTAGCAAATGTTCAAAGAGTAGAATCAAAGTGGGAAAAGCAATATTTTCAAGATTCAAATCATGGAGGACATTATAGTGTTTCCTAAGAGCTAAAACTAGGAGAACATAAACCATGTCACCAGAGAACTAGAGAGCTTGAAGACATAGCAGAGTTTCCTAAGAAAACTTAACATCACCTAAGTTTTGAAACCAATCAACTACGGTTGTCCAAGCCTATTTGACATTGTCTGAGGAGCCACTTGAGGTTTTCCAAGCATTTGAGGAGTTTTGGCAATGCCTAAAGAAATATGATATTTCCTAAGGTGAAGGAAAATCCATCAAACAAAGTAAGAGATACAAAAAATATACCTATGAAAATTTTATTGAATATTGCATGAGCAACATCTACATAAGATGTTATAGTGCCTTGATACTAGCCCTAACATGGGCCCTGACATGAGCCTTGATAAGAGCCCTGACATGTTGAAGCAAAAGTAATATGATATTCCAAATTTTGAAGACCAAGCATGGGACACAAGTGTGGTTTTTATTTGAATCTTGGGCAATGGTAACATTTATATTTTGGGTGGTGATAATATTTATTTTGGGCAAGTATTAAGCATATTTTATATTATGGAGTAATAAGGTAAAAAGAACCTTTATTTGGAGCAAATAAATTTTTAAATTGAAGAAATTTGGAGTGAAAATAAGTCGTATAAAGCTTTGAGCTTTATTGATTTTAAATTTTAATTGGAAAATTTGAAATTTGATTACTAAAATTAAATTTGAAAAATTACTTTGAAAATTTTATTTGCTTATTAATTTTTGAATTAAAAGTTTTGAGAGAGAATGAATTTTACTCAAAGTTAATAAAGTTTTTGAAAAATTAATTATTGATTTTTTAAATTAAAATTTTGGAGAGATATGAATTTCTACTCCAAAAGAGATTTAAAATTTGAAAATTGAAAATTGATTTCAAAAATCTAAAAAAATAAATTTGGGAGCCATAAGGTATTCTACTCCAAAATATTTAAAATTTTTTATTATTGATTATTGAATTTGCAAATTTTAAGAGATTCATTGATTAAAATTAAAACTTTGGAGAAATAAGGTTTTCAACTTCAAAAGAATTATTATGGAAAGAAATAATCTGAAGTCTATAATACAAAAGGAAATATTGTAAGCTTTTAAAATTGGCATACTGTAATTGATTGAAAATTTTGATGAACAACAAGACATATCAATGGGATCAAATAAGCTTCTATATTTGATATATAAAGAATCTAAAGATTAAAATTTTGAAACACTTGGTTATTATCTACACTCAAAACTCACTGAGGCAAATGAAGCTTCTAAGGATGTTATTATGATACCTATTGATATAGTTAGGGTAATGTATATGGTATTACTTATTCTTGACATTTGTAAAGACAAAAATCAAAAGCAAGAAAAGTTTATTAAAATTCTAAATTAAAAATTAGTGGTAAAAGAAATTACTTGTATGATTTTGGATACAGATAAATAATGTAATGAAGTGATATTACATTCAACGTATATTAAGTTTAACAATAAAATTCCATAAAAATCAAAACTTTACTATGACTTACTAAGTGAATATTTAGAGACTACATGACAACATCAAAGTCAAGATTAGGAACATTAAGAAGAACCTCAAGAAAGCTTAGAGAAAATTCTAGAAGAACAAAGCAAAGAGTCAAATGTAGAAGAACAAGAAGGAGAACAAACACAGTGAAAAATTTCCTATCAAGGAAAGTTCATAAAGATGAATATTGAAGACTAAATTATTCAATAAATAAATAATGTAATATAGGGGGGTGTTGGAGAATATTATATTATCTAATGTACTTCCATGGTATCTTTGGTACAATTGTAAATATGTAAATATTAGAATAGGGTGTGAGTCTATAGTTTAGATGTGTGATTTATATTTCTCCTTAAGTATGTGTCTATGTGTAGGATGTGTCCAAGTGTCATGTAACAATATGTGCAAGTGTGTAGAGTAAGAAAGTGTGTAAGTAAATAGAAATTCAAGAGTCATGTATCCAAGTGGAAATATGTAATATCAAGAGATATGAAAGGTTTGTCTTATGTGTGGAATAGGAAAGGATGCATCTCTAGGATATGTGAGGAGAGAAATAAAAAGTATTAAATATTTACCTTCCAAGAGGCTATATTATGGAAGAAAAGCTCCTTGAAATGTAATTGAAGATTCATCATATGTTATTGAAGCTTGTATACAATATTGTTTAGCATTATTATTGTAAGTTTCTTCATGTTATTTCATGAATGATATTGGCCATTTTATTTCATATTATTGTTAGTTTCATGAATTTTATGTTCATTGATATTGTTCATTTATATTTATTGCTATAATATTTGAGTTTACTCAAGATCTTGGAGATTGGCACCTGTAATTAAATTTGGCTAAAAATCCCATAGTGATACTAGAGCTACTTTGGGTAGACTCTAAAGCTAACATCCAAAAAAAATTGTGTAAAATTTTAAGAAGAATCTAGAGTGATAAGTTTCAGATTTAAAGGATAGCATTAGGGAAGAAATTCAGTGTGAATTTGAAGCTTCAATAAAGGAGCTCAATGATTGAAGAGCCATGTTTCATCCATTTGAGAAATTAGGTTGATTGCACCTAAAATATTGAAAGTAGCATGTAAGTGACTATGATAAGAAGTAGATAGAGATGTATTTAAAATATGTAAGCAAAGAGAATAGGGTTGATATTTGCACCCAATTTTTTTGAAAAAAGGAATGTTGTAGCAGTTTAAAGGAATTGATTGCTAAAATAAAGGGAAAACATATGTGCTAAATAACATTGAGAAGAATTGTTGGAACCATCATAAAAAATTACTAATAAATGTTCAAAGATTAGAAGCAAAGTGGGTAAAGTAATGTTATTTGAGAGTAAAATCCTAGAGGATATTATATTGTTTCCTTGGAGCTAAAACTAGGAGAACATAAAATATGTCACCAAAGAACTGGAGAGCTTGAGTACGTAGCAGAGGTTCCAAAGAAACCTTAATGTCACCTAAGGTTTTAAAGGAATCAAATAATATTTTCCAAGTGGGTTTGGAATTTCTTGAGGAGCCACATGAGGTTGTCCAAGCATCTGAGTTTTTACAATGCCTGAGAAAAGAGTGATATTGCCTAAGGTGAAGGAAAAAATATTGAGCAAGGCAAGAGATACAAAAAAGTTACCTATCAAAAAATACCCTTGAATCTTGCATGAGTAACATCTACCTAAGATGTTATATTGCCTTGACACTAGGCCTAATATGAGCTCTAACAAGAGCTCTCACACGTTGAAGTAGAAACAATATGACATTCCAAATGTTGAAGACCAAGCATGGGACATAGGTAAGGTTTTTAATTGAATTTTTGGTAGTGATAACATTTATATTTTGGGAAAGGATCGTATTTATTTTGGGCAAGTATTAAGCACCTTTTATTTTTTAGAGTAAAAAGGTAAGAAGAACATTTATTTGTTGCAAATATTTTTTAAAATTGAAGAAATTTGGAGTGAAAAATAGTATAAAACTTTGAGCTTTATTGAATTTAAATTTGAATTTGGAAAATTGAACTTTGATTATTGTAATTCAATTTTCTAAATAGCTTTGAATAATTATTATTGATTGTTGAATTAAAATTTTGGAGAGATAAGGAATTTTACTCCAAAAGAATTAAAGTTTTTAAAGAATTAATTATTGATTGTTTGAATTAAAATTTTGGAGAGATAAGAATTTCTAATCCAAAAGAAATTTGAAAATTGAAATATTTTACTAAATGAAAATTTTAAAAATTTGAAATTGATTTCATAAACCTAAAAAATTAAATTTTGCAGCCATAAGGTCTTCTACTCCAAAGGAATTAAAAAATTTGATTATTGATTACTGAATTTGTAAATTTGAAGAAATTGATTAATTAAAATTAAAACATTGGAAAAATATGGTTTTCAACTTCAAAACAATCAATTATGAAAATAAATAATTAGAAGGCAATACTACGAAAGGAAATATTAGAATTTTTGAAAATTGGCATACAACAATTGATTGAAAAAATTAATGAACAATAAGACATCAATGGGATCAAATAAGCTTCTATATTCAATCTATAAAGAAGCTAAAGATGAAATTTTGAAACAATTGGTTATTATGTACACTCAAAAATCACTGAGGCAAATGAAAATTCTAAGGATGTTATTATGATACCTGCTAATATAGGTAGGGTAATGTATATGGCATTACTTACTCATGAAATTTGCAAAGACAAAAATTAAAAGCAATAAAAGTTGATTAAAATTTTGAAGGAAAAATCAATGGTTAAAGACATCAATTGTATGATTTTAGATACAAATAATGAATGTAATGAAATGATATTACATTAAAAATATAGTAAGTTTGACAATAAAAGTCCATAAGAATAAAAAATTTATTATGACTCACTAAGTGAATATTTAGAATCTATAGGAAAACATCAAAGTCAAGATCAGGATCATAAAGAAGAACCTAAAGCAATCTAAGAGAAAGTTCTATAAGAAAAAAGAAAAGAACCAAAAATAAAAGAACAAGAAGGAGAACAAGCATAGTTCAAAATTTCCCAGCAAGAAAATTTTTTGAAGATGAAGATTGAAGTCTTCAATAACCAGATAATGTAATATAGGGGATGTTGGAGAATATTACATTATCTAATGTACCTCCATGGTACCTTTGGTACAATTGTAAATATTTAAATATTAAAATAGGATGTGAGTCTATAGTTTAGGTGCATGATTTATATTTCCCCTTAAATATGTGTCTATGTGTAGGATGTGTCCAAATGTTATGTAACAATGTGTGTAAGTGTGTAGAGTAAGAAAGTGTGCAAGTAAATAGAAATTAAAGAGTCATGTATGCAAATGGTAAGATGTAATGTCAAGAGACATGAGAGATTTATCTTATGTGTGGGATAGGAAAGGAAGCACCTCCTGTATATGTGAGGAGAGAAATAGTCAAGCATTGAAGATTCACCTTCCAAAAGGCTATATTATGGAGACAAAGCTCCATGAGATGTAACTAAATATTCATCAAATGTTATTGAAGCTTGTATACAATACTTTTGAGCATTCTTATTATAATTTTCTTCATGTTATTTCATGAATGAAATTGGCCATTTTCATATTATTATTATTTTCATGAGTGTTATGTTCATTGATATTGGTCATTTATATTGATTGCTCTAATATCTGAGTTTACTCAAGATCCTCGATATCAAGACTTGTGATTGAATATGGCTAAAAATCCCATAGTGGTATTAGAATTACTTTGTGTAGACTCTAAATATACCATAAAAAAATTCTTAAGTGAATTTTAAGAAGAATCTAGAGTGATAAGTTTTAGATTTAAAGGATAGCATTAGAGAAGAAATTTATTGTGAATTTGAAGCTTCAAGAAAGAAGCCCAACATTTGAAGAACCATATTTCAACCATTTGAGAAATAATATTGATTACACATGAAATATTGAAAGTAGCTTGTTAGTGACTATGACAAGAAGAAGATAGAGCTCTATTCAAAAGGTGTAAAAAAAGAGAATAGGTTTGATATTTACATCCAAAAATTAAAAAGAGGGATATTGAAACAGTTGAAAGAAATTGATTGTTGAAAGAAAGGGCAGATAGATGTGCTAAAAATCATAGAAAAAAATTGTTGGAACCATCATTGATAAAGACCAAATAATGTTCAAAGAGTAGAAAAATGTGGTTAAAGAAATGTTGTTTGAGAGTCAAATATTGGAGGATATTATAGTGTTTCGTGGGAACTGAAACCAAGAGAACATAAACTATATCACTAGAGAATTAGAGAGCTTGAAAACATAGCAAAGTTACCTAAGAAACCTTAAGATTGCCTAAATTTTAAAATGAATCAATTGACGTTGTCAAAGTGATTTTTACATCGCTTAAGAAGATGCCTAAGGTTGTCCAAGCATCTAAGGAGTTTTGGCAATGCCCAAGAGTGATATCACCTAAGGTAAAGGAAAAACCATCAAACAAAGCAAGATATACAACAAAGTAACCTATGAAAAATGCCCTTGAATATTTCATTCTTAAAATCTACCTAATATGTTATAGTGCCCTGACACTAGCCCTAACATGAGCCCTAACAAAAGCACTAACACATTGAAGCGGAAGCAATATGATATTCCAAATGTTGAAGACCAAGCACAGGACAGGTATGGTTTTTAATTGAATTTTGGGTAATGATAATATTTATTTTGAGCACATATTAAGTTCCTTCTATTTTTTGGAGTAATAAGGTAAAAAGAACCTTTATTTGGAGCAAAAATGTTTTTAAATTGAAGTAATTTGGAGTGAAAACAAGTAGTATAAAGCTTCAAGCTTTGATGGATTTCAATTTGAATTTGGAAAATTGAAGTTTGATTATTGTAATTGAATTTGAAAATTTTCTTTGATTATTGATTGTTGAATTAAAATTTTGGAGAGAAAGAATTTTACTCCAAAGTTAATAAAGTTTTTGAAAAGTTAATTATTGATTGTCTAAATTAAAATTTTGGAGAAAAGGATTTCTACTCCAAAAGAAATTTGAAAATTGAAAGATTTGATTGATTGAAAATTTTAAAAATTGAAATTGATTTCAAAAACCTAAAAAAATAAATTTGGGAGTCATAAGGTCTTCTACTCCAAAGGAATTAAAAATTTTGATTATTGATTTTGTAAATTTGAAGAATTTGATTGATTAAAATTAAAACTTTGGAGAAATAAAGTTTTGGACTTCAAAATCAGAAATTTATAATGACTCACTAAGTTTTTGGAAAGAAATAATCTAAAGGTTATAATACAAAAGGAAAGATTAAAAGTTTTGAAAATTGGCATACAAAAATTGATTGAAATTTTTTATGAACAACAACACATATCAATAGGATCAAATAAGCTTCTATATTCGATTTATAAAGAAGTTGAAGATGAAAATTTTGAAATATTTGGTGATTATCTACACTCAAAACTCACTAAGGTAAATTAAAATTCTAAGGATGTTATTATGATACCTACTGATATAGGTAGGGTGATGTATATGGCATTACTTACTCCTAAACTTTATAAATACAAAAATCAAAAGCAAGAAAAGTTGATTAAAATTCTAAAGGGAAAATTGGTGGCCAAATATATTAGTTATACAATTTTGGATACAGATAAAGAATGTAATAAAATAATATTACATTCAACATATAGTAAGTTTAACAATAAAATTCCATCAAAATCATAAATTTATTATGACTCACTCAGTTGTTGGAAAATATTACATTATTTGGTACATGCTAATGTACTCCCATGGTACCTTCATGGTACAAATGTAAATATTGAATAGATTAGGGTTGAATATATAGTTTAGATGAGTGATTTATATTTTTGCTTTTATGTAAGTGTCAATGTGCAATAAATGCACAAGTTTCATGTAAGAGTGCAATGTGTAGGAAATGCACAAGTGCCATGTGTGTAAGTGTGCAAATATGTAATATGAGGATGTGCACAAGTGTCTTGTATTAGAAGTGCATGTAGGAGAGTAAGAGTCATGTAGAAGTGTGCAAGTGTCATATAGTCAAGTATGCATGTAATAAGAGAGTGAAGAGTCTAGTATGCAAGTGGAAATATGATAAGCCAAAGGTCATGGGAGTTGTCATATGGAGAGTAATAGTAAAGTATATGAATATTCATAGTTTATATCTATGTTATGGAGACAAAGATACATACAATGTAATGGTAAAATGGTCTGCAAATGATCACCATATAGCTAGCATTGATATTAAATCTTGTATATAGATTTTGAGCAATTCATTTTGTAAGTATTCTTCATGCATGTACATGAATTATTTTTGGCCATTTTACATTCATATTTGATATTATAAGTGAATTTTATTTTATCTTTATATTGGCCTAGATATATATTTGATTGCTCACATATATAATTCTACTCTTCATTATTGATATTTTGACCTTTAATATTATGGCTTATTTATTAAGGGACCTATGATATTTTGAGATATTAAGGCTTAAAATTCAACAATGGTATCAAAGATACCACTTAACTCTATTCATTTTTTATAGAGTTATTTTATTAGCCACATTCACCATTATTTAACTTTGTCCATTCTTGATAGTGTTATATCAGAGTCTGTCCACTTTGAAAGTAGTGAATACTTGGACTCTATATTTTAAAGGTCTAATTGAGTAGATATTGAGAGGACAAGAACAAGTCACCCTTATTTGGATGTTAGGATCTTTTTTCTTGTTTGAAGGAAAACTAGTGAATACTAGGACTCAACTAATTTTATTAAGGGTCAACTCAAGAGAAAGTTAGAGATTGACTGAGGTCCAAGTCAGGAGATAGTTGGACATGAGAGGACATTCATAGTAATATTGATATTGATATTGGTTTTCTAGAAAATAGGAGAATCATATTTTGTTCTTAGGTGTGACCTAAGACATTGGAGAAATATTTTAGACATTGGAGTTATATTCTAGTAGATTGAGAAGCATCAAATATTCTTGAAAATATTAAGAAGTAGTATAAGCTTCTATGGATAGATAATTATTGTACTAAGAAGTTTTTGGAACAAAATCTGCCTTCGGTTAATAGTGATGCGCCTTAGACTTTGCCAACATTGAATAGACAGATCTTGCTTGAGATCATCTGTCTAGTCTCCAGAGAAGGCTGGTTCCTTTGAAGTTTTTTAGAGAAAAGGGGAAACAAGAGATAAGGGAAATATAGCCTAAGCTAGAAACTTTATATGGTGCAGGTTAGACAACATCAAAGACAGATTTACTTACTTCTATCCAAAGCATTTAAAAACACATTCCAAAGCAGAAATTATATAATTCCAGATATGATTTCTGATGTTTCGTTTAGCATGCGTATATATTAGATTCTTATTCCAGCAATATGATTTATGTATTGCGAAAGTTTAGATACAAGAACAGACTCAATCTACAATTCAATATTGTGAGCAGAAATAAAGAACATTAATACATACACTTGCACGATATGAACCAGAAGCCAATGGGAGATGTGATTTTATTGCTTGTATTCGAAGTACGTACACACAGTCTTGTAAACGTCCAAGAGCCGACCCTTTTTTTGGAGTCGCTCACCCCTATATATACCCTAAAAGAGTATCTTCCTAAGTACATCTTACTTATTTTACAAGCAATCATCTATAGTTTCTAACAATACACAACGGATTTCCCATAGATTGGATAGATTGGCAATCATCCAGCGGACCTGCCAGGTTATAATCAATAGACCATTCTTCAGAAATCGGCACCTGATGTCAGTGCTCGTCTCCAGTTGCCAAAAATATACTTTATTCCTTTATAGCTGGCGTGTCGCGAAATCGTGACATTCTTTCCTTGCTTTGGTCTTCTACTGCTTCCAGCCATGAAAATGAGACATGTCACGAAATCGTGACATTCTTTCCTTGCTTGGCTCTTCTGTCGCTTCCAACCGTGAAAATGGGACATGTCACGAAATCGTGACATTCGTCTCTTCCTTTGCTCCTTTGCTGCCTCCCATCGCAAAAATGAGACATGTCACGAAATCATGACATTCTTTCCTTGCTTGGCTCTTTTGTCGCTTCCAACCACGAAAATGGGACATGTCACGAAATCGTGACATTCGTCTCTTCCTTTGCTCTTTTGCTGCCTCCCACCACGAAAATGAGACATGTCACGAAATCATGACATTCTTTCCTTGCTTTGCTCTTCTCGCCTCCCAGCCAGAAAATGAGACATGTCACGAAATCATGACATTCTTTCCTTGCTTTGCTCTTCTACCGTTCCACGCAAAATGGGACATGTCGTGAAATCGTGACATTCATCTCTTCCTTTGCTCCTTTGCTGCCTCCCACCGAAAATGAGACATGTCATGAAATCGTGACATTCTTTCTTGCTTTGCTCTTTTGCCGCTTCCAACCATGAAAATGAGACATGTCACGAAATCGTGACATTTTTTCCTTGCTTGGCTCTTCTGCCGCTTCCACCGTGAAAATGAGACATGTCACGAAATCGTGACATTCTTTCTTGCTTTGCTCTTTTGTCGCTTCCAACCGCGAAAATGAGACATGTCACGAAATCGCGACATTCTTTCTTGCTTTGCTCTTCTCGCTTCCAGCCACGAAAATGAGACATGTCGCGATATCGCGACACTTTTTCCTTTTGCTCTTTCTCTTTGCTTTGGACCGCGAAAAAGCAACATGTCGCGATATCGTGACACTTTTCCCTCTTGGCTCTTTCTCTTGCTCTTTAGCCATGACAAAGCAACATGTCGCGATATCGTGACACTTTTTCTCTTTTGGCCGTGACAAAGCAACATGTCGCGATATCGCGACACTTTTCCCTCTTGCTCCCTTTTGTTGCTCTTAGCCACGAAAATGAAACATGTCGCGATATCGCGACACTTTTTCTCCTTGCTCCTTTTTGTTGCTCTTAGCCGCGAAAATGAAACATGTCGCGATATCGTGACACTTTTCCCTCTTGCTCCCTTTTGCTGCTCTTAGCCGCGAAAATGCAACATGTCGCGATATCGCGACACTTTTTCCCTTTTGGCCGTGACAAAGCAACATGTCGCGATATCGTGACACTTTTTCCTTTTGCTTTTCTTTTTGCTTTGAACCGCGAAAATGCAACATGTCGCGATATCGCGACACTTTTTCCTCCTTGCGGTGTTTTGCATTTTCTTTGATATTTAGCATATGGGCCACTTCGGTCCTCTTGGAAAATATGCAAAAAGGAGCATCAGATGTTTTTTTGTAGTTAGTCACTTTTTGACTAACATTCTTGGTGCCTTCTGGGGGATTTTTTGCTTGCAAAAATTTTGAACCAGGCCTTTATCCATTGGGTATCGGAGTCAACAACGCAGTTGTAAAAATAATATTTCAGAGAAAGACAAAGAACACAGGAAAATGCACTTAGATCAAACGTGAACATTACCTCGCCAAAACTCCCTTTATACCTTAGTATCTCTATTCAAAAAAAATGTCGACTTCTGATTGGCTGCGACTGAAAATCTTTTTTTGTGTTAAGGCCAAAAAAATGGTAATATTTACAAATATTGTCTGAATATGCTTATATTATACTGTACATATAATTCCTTTTTTGCTTTTGCCTAAAAGGCTTAGCTCCTTTTTTACGCACTTCTCTGATCTGGTTCCCTTCCTCTTCATCCTGCAGATCCCGGCTGGCTGAGCAATTCATTTCAGGGATTAAGAAATCCAGTACCTGTTCATCATTTTCAAAAACTTGCCAAAAAATATTTTTATCAGGTATTGAAGGCCTGTATATAAGTCTAACAGTTTTAGACTTCTGAATAACATTACTTACGGGACAAAAATTAGCTCCCACTCGAAGCTAACAAATCTGCATGGGTATTCTATTCTCTAGGGATAAACTTTATATTTAGGGCCTCAAAGGCCTCTAAGAGATCCCACACTTTGTTCCTGTAAGCCTTCAAATAATCCTGTTTACTTATACCTTTTTTGGTGACTTGATTCACAATAAGTTCTGAATCTCCATAGATGAGTAACTGTTTGATTCTCAATTTCTTAGCCTTTCTTAACCCTAAGCACAGGGCCTCATATTCTGCTGCATTGTTGGAGCAACTCCAAGTCAACCTGTAAGAGAAAACCTTTTCCTCTCCAGTGGGAGAAATCAAAACTATTTCGGCACCAGCTCCATTCTTGCACCTAGCCCCATCAAAGAAAAGCTTCCACAAATGATTCACAGAACCATCCTCTTCTAGGGAGGGTACCAATTTTCTTTTTGGTTTCTCAATAGAATAGTTTCCTATTTCTGTTTCTATCATGGCATTAAAGTTCTGTAGAGAAAACTCGTCCTCGGCTTGGAGCTCTTCTAATGTTTCTTCCATCGGGTCTTCTTCTATTGTTTCTTCAGTCATCATATTTACACGATCGGTTTCACCAATCCTTTCTACATGAAACGTCGATGGTTTCTCATTAAAAATCTTGACCCTTCTACCTTTGAAAGGTATCTCCAAATGAGAATAATCTAAGGATAAGTATCCTCCTATATTTGTTGTGAACTCTCTGGATAGACACATACCAAAATAGGGCTCCAAGTCTACGACTACTACCTCTTGTATGACTGTCATCTGAGGCAAATTATGCGGCCGTATGGGAATATCCTTTATCACTCCTACAGTTTTTATTGGAGTACCATCTAACTGTAGGACGCCTGTGCTGCTCCTAGTGTACTCCATTCCCATAATATCACATACTGCTTTGGGTATCACAGTGGTAGCAGCGCCTGAATCTATCATGCAGTTGTGGACAACCCATCCTTCCATTTGAAGGGATAAATAAAAGGGGGGGCCTGTTCTTACCAGTGGCAGATGTCAAGTTCGTTAGAACCGTTTTCGAAGATGATGCAGTCCCACCTCCATTTTTCATTGTCCTTAGGGATTCCTGTAGGAGATTGATTTGACCTGGGATTTGAAAAGCATCATACATACTTGCCTTAGAAGGAGTCTTTTTCATTTCCTCCACTATACTGAATATAGGTGAATCAACTATCCTTTCTCTTTCTTTGGCAAAAGTTTCACATTTATTTTTGTATCCCTGGGTAGCTTCGGTTCTTTGCCTTTTTGTCGGCGAGGGGAAACTCAACCTTTCCCTAGCCTGTTCTTGGGTTTCATTTTCCCCCGAGGAAAAAATTCTTTGTGTGTTTCTTGCCCTTGAATTTTGGCTGGAAACTGATATTCTCTTTCCTGAGGGAGACTTCCTTTAGGATTTTCTTTGGGAACTTCCTTGGGAGCAGGGGAAACATCCAATGGCTGAAGCTCTTTAGGGTCTGCTTGCAGTGGTTTCTTACCTGATCTTGTCAAAACTGAAACCTGTTCTACTGTAGGCATCATGAAGTTGTGGTCCTCCTCTCTAATTATACTTACATGGCTTTTCATTTTTTCTTTACTCTTTTCAACTGCTATACTTTGTACATAATGCTGGTGTATTATACACGAACTTTCCCCATGTGGATCGTTACATGTAGTACACCAAGAGTTAGAATCAGTGGGAGGCTCATCGGCCTCCACTGTCTCATTTGTATATACCGTGCTCGGTCTTACATGTCCCCTATTGCTTGATTGTGTTGCATCTCCTGTTACCTGAGGGAACCTTCTTGGTGGAAAACTCCTTTTAGCCTCTCTCTTTTTCATGGACGCCATTTCATTTGACAATGCCTTCATTGTATTAATTATGGTCGTGTATTGATCACTGGGGGGAGCTGATGCAAGGGGTGTAGCTATAGCTGGGAGGGCCTGCGTTGATGGGAGTACAGGTAGTTTAGAGATTGATGCTTGGGAAAACTCTGGTAAAATTGGCAATAGAGTTTTTGATGGATATCTTTTTGTAGCGATGAGATCAGCTTCGCCCTTTGCTGCCTCTACATAGATCCCAGGAAAAGTGGTTACACGGGATTGCCTTATTATCATACTGAGCTCTGAATCAAAAGCCCTTAGATAATAGCATATAGCTTGTTCTTCCATGGGCTTTAGGCCTTGCGGTACTCTATCACGAGTTCTGGTAAACCTGATGTTGAAATCTTGGATTTCTTCTTGTGGATGCCTCTCAATGACAATGAATTGATTCAGCAATGTGAAAGGATCCGCATGTATATTGAATTCATCGACCAGACGATCGGCTAGTACTACCCAAGAAGTAATGGATCCAGCGGGAAGCGCTCTGTACCAATAGAGCATCTTTCCTTTCAAAGATATAATCAACAATCTGACCATTACATCTTCCTGAGTGATGTTATAAACAGATGCTAGTGCTGAAACATCTAAACAGTGCTCATCTGTTGTTTTGCCTATTCCATCAAAGGTCGGTAAGGCTTTTAATGCAGCTTGTGGAATTTGGTGGTGTGTTCCCAAGTTCAAAGGGCCAGTTTGATTCCATACAAGATGCGCTGGGGCAGGGGCGGCTGCCATGATTGCTAAAGGAGTTACAACTGCTATGGGATTAAGAAATCCAGATGCTCCTACAATAGGTGTTAAAGAGGTGCTAATGGTGCCGGGAGGATTTGATCTTGCGGCTAGCATAGGGTGTGCTTTTAGGCTTTCGAGATGTAGTTCAAAAAACTCGATAGGTTCTTCAGAGTTTCTAGCTCGGGATCTGGTTATCATATGGCTATATAACCAGAAGGCTTTCTAGACAAGGTCTTTCTTTTATGGTCTAAATGCAACGGAGTCGCCAGGTGATTTTTTCTTGAGATTTTGCAAACAAAAGGCTCTGAAGGTAAAACACCAAAACTTATACAATACTATGGGATTGCTGGTCCCACCGGGCATGCCAAAAACTATTGGAACAAAATCTGCCTTCGGTTAATAGTGATGCGCCTTAGACTTTGCCAACATTGAATAGACAGATCTTGCTTGAGATCATCTGTCTAGTCTCCAGAGAAGGCTGGTTCCTTTGAAGTTTTTTAGAGAAAAGGGGAAACAAGAGATAAGGGAAATATAGCCTAAGCTAGAACTTTTATATGGTGCAGGTTAGACAACATCAAAGATAGATTTACTTACTTCTATCCAAAGCATTTAAAAACACATTCCAAAGCAGAAATTATATAATTCCAGATATGATTTTTGATGTTTCGTTTAGCATGCGTATATATTAGATTCTTATTCCAACAATATGATTTATGTATTGTGAAAGTTCAGATACAAGAACAGACTCAATCTACAATTCAATATTGTGAGCAGAAATAAAGAACATTAATACATACACTTGCACGATATGAACCAGAAGCCAATGGGAGATGTGATTTTATTGCTTGTATTCGAAGTACGTACACACAGTCTTGTAAACGTCCAAGAGCCGACCCTTTTTTTGGAGTCGCTCACCCCTATATATACCCTAAAAGAGTATCTTCCTAAGTACATCTTACTTATTTTACAAGCAATCATCTGCAGTTTCTAACAATACACAACGGATTTCCCATAGATTGGATAGATTGGCAATCATCCAGTGGACCTGCCAGGTTATAATCAACAGACCATTCTTCAAAAATCAGCACCTGATGTCAGTGCTCATCTCCAGTTGCCAAAAATATACTTTATTCCTTTACAGCTGGCGTGTCGCGAAATCGTGACATTCTTTCCTTGCTTTGGTCTTCTGCTGCTTCCAACCGTGAAAATGAGACATGTCGTGAAATCATGACATTCTTTCCTTGCTTGGCTCTTCTGCCGCTTCCAACCGTGAAAATGGGACATGTCACGAAATCGTGACATTCGTCTCTTCCTTTGCTCCTTTGCTGCCTCCCACCGTGAAAATGAGACATGTCACGAAATCGTGACATTCTTTCCTTGCTTGGCTCTTCTGCCGCTTCCAACCATGAAAATGGGACATGTCACGAAATCGTGACATTCGTCTCTTCCTTTGCTCTTCTGCCACTTCCCACCACGAAAATGAGACATGTCATGAAATCATGACATTCTTTCTTGCTTTGCTCTTCTGCCGCTTCCAACTGCAAAAATGAGACATGTCACGAAATCGTGACATTCTTTCCTGCTTTGCTCTTCCGCTTCACAAAATGAGACATGTCGCAAAATCGTGACATTCGTCTCTTCCTTTGCTCCTTTGCTGCCTCCCACCGTGAAAATGAGACATGTCGCGAAATCGCGACATTCTTTCTTGCTTTGCTCTTCTGTCGCTTCCAGCCATGAAAATGAGACATGTCGCGAAATCGTGACATTCTTTCCTTGCTTTGCTCTTCTGCCGCTTCCACGAAAATGAGACATGTCGCGAAATCACGACATTCTTTCTTGCTTTGCTCTTCTCCCTTCCAGTGAAAATGAGACATGTCGCGAAATCGTGACATTCTTTCTTGCTTTGCTCTTCTGCCGCTTTCTATGAAAATGAGACATGTCGCGATATCGCGACACTTTTTCCTTTTGGCTCTTTCTCTTTGCTTTGGACCGCGAAAAAGCAACATGTCGCGATATCGCGACACTTTTCCCTCTTGGCTCTTTCTCTTGCTCTTTAGCCGCGACAAAGCAACATGTCGCGATATCGTGACACTTTTTCTCTTTTGGCCGCGACAAAGCAACATGTCGCGATATCGCGACACTTTTGCCACCTTGTGCCTTTTGTTGCTCTTAGCCATGAAAATGAAACATGTCGCGATATCGCGACACTTTTTCTCCTTGCTCCCTTTTGCTGCTCTTAGCCACGAAAATGAAACATGTCGCGATATCGCGACACTTTTCCCTCTTGCTCCCTTTTGCTGCTCTTAGCCGCGAAAATGCAACATGTCGCGATATCGCGACACTTTTTCCCTTTTGGCCGCGACAAAGCAACATGTCGCGATATCGCGACACTTTTTCCCTTTTGCTTTTCTTTTTGCTTTGAACCGTGAAAATGCAACATGTCGCGATATCGCGACACTTTTTCCTCCTTGCGGTGTTTTGCATTTTCTTTGATATTTAGCATATGGGCCACTTCGGTCCTCTTGGAAAATATGCAAAAAGGAGCATCAGATGTTTTTTTTGTAGTTAGTCACTTTTTGACTAATAGAAGTACAAAAAAAATACCTCTAAAGATAAAGTATATAGAGGCATAGAGAAGAGTTATGGTAAATCAGATAGCAAAAATATTTGACTTGAAATCATACATATATTTCAATATTGGCCTTTGATTGAATGAAATATTAGAAGGAATTTAAGGAGATATTAAAATAAGCTAGTAAGGTATTAGTTTAAGAAGCTAAAGAGCACTATTATGAGAAATTCTAGTGAAAGACTGGTCAAACATTCAAGCACTGGTCACCAAAGAAAGTGGGATAGATATTCAAGTGTTGTCTATAGTGGCAATAAATAAAGAGGACAAGTATTCAATTGTTGTACTAAGTGCTGAAAAAGTAAGAATAGTAAGGAAGAATAGATAGAATGGTAAACAATAAGTGCTAGTAGAGTAAAATCATACAAAAACACAAATAGAGGAAGAATATATAGAATGTAAGTGTTAAGCACCAACAAGGTAAGAATTATAATAGTAAGCACTAAGCACCAATAGAGAAAAAGGTAAGATCTAAGATCTAGTAGAGTAAGAATAACAAGTAAGAACAAGCATTAGGTAAGGAGCTAAGCACTAGCAAAATAAAGCAAAAATCAGAAGAAAGGTTTGCATCTAGAGCACCACCAATGGATAGAAGGTAAGCACCATAAATAGTGTTATCCAAAGGTGGAATAGAGCACCCTATATGAAGTAATTTGAGTGTTATCCAAGAGTGGAATAGAGAACCCTCTAAGCAATAATCTTAGCACTATCCAAGAGTGGAATAGAGCATCCTCTAAGTAGTAATTTGAGTTCTATTCGAGCACCATTTGAGAAGCTATTTGGATTATGACATAATTTATAGGCTTGTTCAAAATATAGGAGAGCATCTTCATATAATGTGAAGAGCGGTTACAAGCTCATCCAAAAAATAGGAGAACAATGTTCTCATAAAATGTGAAGGAGCAAGGAGATAAATGTTCCATAGAATATGAAGAACTAGGAGAGCAACGTTCCATAGAATGTGAAGAACCAAGAAATAAATATTCTATAGAACATGAAGAACCAAGAGAATAATGTCTTCACAGCCAAAGATAATTCTAAATAATGGCAAAGCAATGCACTAGTTGCTTCATAGAGTAGATATTAGAAGAACAAAGCAACATTCACATCATAGTGAAGAACATAGAACGAGAGACAAGGAGCTCAAAGTATTTGAGAAGCAATGTATCCAAGAAATATTGGATACTCAAGGGTTAGTAAAGTAAAATTCATAGAGAAGCCAATATTTTGTTAAGAAGTAGTCAACATTCTGTTGAGAAGACAAGCATTTCATTGCATTCACAAGTAACAACATTTGAAATGTTTAATTCTAACTTTTAATTCACTGACCATGGGATTTATGCTAAGTTAGGCATGCATTTTAAGGATATTTAGAATTTTAGTTGGAATATTGAGATAACAAACTTTAGATATATTGTCGCATCCCTACCAAGTTGAATAAACAAGTATGCAACGAAGTTTAATAAAGCAAGTCAATAAGGTAAACTATATTACCTTTCATAAAAAAGTAAAGACTTAAACATAGGTAATTTAATTGGAGTAATAAGTTAATTAGAGAGGAGTAATTAGTATAAATGTTTTTATAAAGTAGGAGTTATAAGTTTTCTATGACTTTATTAGAAGGAGATATAAGATTTTCTACTATAGTATGGAGTTAATATTTCAAATTTTTTAATTTTTATGTTTTTAATATTGAAGCATCGAATGATAAGGTTTTCTAATTCAAATAGTATTTAAGGTTTATTTGATTTAATTTGAAAGTATTTGAAGAATTTAAGTTAGAATATTTATTTTTGAAGTTATTAAATATTTTCTTGAAGTTATTAAATATTTTCTTGAAGTTATTTAAATTTTAAGAATATTTGAAATTAAAAGTTTTTGAAATTTTTCAAATTCAATAGGGAGATAAAAGGATTTTTACATCAAAGGTTTAGGAAAACTTAAAATTTGCAAATTTCTTATTTAAGTTTTTGAAATTGCAATTTATCAATTTTGGAGATATAAGGATTTCAACTTCAAATTGATTCATTAAATTGTATATCATGGAAGAAATTATTAGAAATGCATTCAATGAAGATAGTGAAGAAATAGTGAAAAGGTTAAATTTTTATTCTCAAAAATTAATAGATGACTTTGATGGAAGGAATAAAATGGGTTAAAAGAAAAATATCTCTATTTCTCAAGGATGCAAAAGATGAAAATTTCACAACACTTATAAGTTATATTCATGAAAAAATTAGAACATGGTGGAATTCAAAAAACACCATTATATTTTCCTCAGAAGAATACTTAATGATGTATTTATCATTACTTTCATTTGACATCTTTCAATAAAAAGGTCAACAAAAGAAAGATGACAATGATGAATCATATAATCTGAATGAAGTGTGTGTTAGCTTTAAGGAGGAATCATTGAAATCTAGAATTTACAATTTTAATGATTTACTAACCCAATGTTTAGAAAGCATGCCATTAGGTATCACAACTAAATATGAATAAAAGAAAAGCAAATAAGAAGAATAGAGAAAAATACAAAAGGAAAGAGAACAGAAGTCATGAATCAAAATCCAAAGAAGGATCATATACTAAAGATTTAGATAAAGGCCTAAAGGAAGTAGATTGAAACAAGAAGCTGAAGATGAATCTCAAGTAGAGGTTCATGAACAATGCAAGGTCACATGAAGAACAAATATGAAGATCAAGATTGAAAACTAAAGTCTTCAATAACCAAATAATGTAATACATGGGGGTATTGAAGAATATAATGTAATACATGAATCTCAAGTAGAGGTGCATGCTAATGTACTCCCACGACACCTCCATGGTATAAATATAAATATGTAATATATTAGGGTTGAGTCTATAGTTTAAATGAATTATTTATATTTCCCTTTTATGTAAGTGTCAATGTGCAAGAAATGCATAAGTGTCATGTAATATTTTAATGTGCAAGAAATGCACAAGTGTTACAAGATTAAGAGTGCAAATGTGTATTCAGAAAATGTGCATAAGTGTCATGTACTAAGTGTGCAAGTATCATAGAGTTAAGTATACATGTAAGAAGAGAGTGAAGATTCTAGTATGCAAGTGGCAAGATGATAATACAAAGGTCATGGAAGTTGTCATATGGAGAGCAATAATCAAGTACATGAAGAGTCATCTTCTATGTCTATATTATGGAGAAAAAGCTCCATATAATGTATTAATAAAATGTTATAGCAAGAATTGATAATAAAAATTGTATACAATTTTTCAGAAATTCATTATGTAAGTATTCTCCATGCATGTACAGGATTGATGTTTTGGCATATTACATTCATATTTGATATTATAAGTGAATGTTATTTTATATTTATATTGGCCTAGATATATATTTGATTGCTCACATATATAATTATACTCTTCATTATTGATATTTTAACCTTTAATATTATGGCTTATTTATTAAGGGACCTGTGATATTTTGAGATATTAAGGATTACAAACCAACATGAATGAATATTTAGAGTTTGCAGGACATCAAATTAAAGATCAAGATCATAAAGAATAATCTCAAGCAATCCCAAAACAAGTTAAAGGTAGAAGAACAAGAAGGAGAATAGGAATAGTGTAAAATTTCCTATAAATAAAAGTTTATAAAGATGAAATTTGAGGACTAAAGTCTTCAATAACTAGATAAATTGATATAGGAGGGTGTTGGAGAATATTATATTATCTAATGTACCTCCATGGTACCTTTTTTACAATTGTAAATATGTCAATACTAGAATAGGGTGTGAGTCTATAGTTTTCATGTGAGATTTATATTTCCCCTTAAGTATGTGTCTATGTGTAGGATATGTCCAAGTATAATGTAACAATGTATGCAACTATGTATAGTAAGAAAGTGTGCAAGTAAAAATAAATTCAAGAGTTGTGTATGCAAGTGATAAGATGTGATGTCAAGAGACATGAGAGATTTTTCTCATGTGTGGAATAGGAAAGGATGCATCTCTCAGATATGTGAGGAGAGAAATAGTCAAGTATTTAATATCCACCTTCCAAAAGGCTATATTAAGGAGAAAAAGCTCCATGAAATATAATTGAAGATTCATGAAATGTTATTAAATCTTGTATAAAATATTTTTTAGAATTATTGTTGGCAATTTTGGGTACTTTGGGTACATTGCCTTTGCTCAAGTGTATAAGTTGTCATTGATGTCAAGAAGCTCTTGAAGGAATTTGATTTGATGTCAAATAATTTGTTTTGATGAAGGTTACGGCATGATAGTTTCAAAGGTCTTTTGTAAACCCCAAGTTGGCAGGTTTAAAGATTACAGGTGGATGCATTAGTTTAATGCATTTGGGTCCAGGATGAAGTATTTATTTAAATAATTAAAAACCTTGTTAAGGTTCCCTTTAATTATTTTTAAATAAATATTAAATTATTGTTTGCAATGGGTTATCCTAACCCATGGCGCTATGTTTTAAGATTGTGGGTGCTAGCCAAGACCTCCATCGACATGTTAAACTCCTTGTCGACGTCAAGAGCTTATGGTAAAAATGCATATAAATCTCCCTCAATGAAAATCAAGAATGATCACATCCATATTTTGAAAAGAGTTGCTCACTGTGATTTTGTGATCTGCTGTTCGGATTTCTTCTCCGATTGTGTCTTCGCCATTTTTGTAAACCTGCAGTTCGACTGTGTCTTCACCGTTTTCATGAATCCGCTGTTCATTTTTTTTGTACTCACCATTTGTCGTAAATCCATCGTAAGGTTTTCGTCTTCATGTTCACGTCAGAAGAAAGGGAGGCACTATTATTTTATTTAATCCCTGGCACAGAAGGAATAAGGCTAACAGCGTGAGGTTTAAACCTCATCGGGTGCCTTTGGCGCACCGGTAGCGGCTAGGCTGTTGGTGTGCTACCCGAATGGGAGGTTCCGTGTTCAAATAATGTGAAAGGGTTTTTCATCATGAAGTGGACACAGCGGGTGGTTTTAGAATTCGTGCGCAATTTCTCCATAGCATGATTTTTGATGTTGGCCAAGGTATTTTTGAAATTAATTTTTGCTAAGTGTATTTTGCGGATGGAGGAAGTTTATTAGAGGGCAAAATAGCTTAGGAGTTATAAGGAGTTTAAAGCTTGTTTTATTTTGATAAAATATTCTTTTGAAGGTGTTGTTTGAAATATCTTATTGCATTCTTATGAGAAATAAATTTTATTTTTGATAAGACTATAAGGGAGAAATAAGGTGTATAAGGGATAAATTTTTCTTGTAATGTTGAGAGTGCTTTTGGTTGATTATGGAAATGAAAGCATGATGTTTTAAGGTTAAAATTGCTTCTTGTGTGAAGTTGTGAAACCTTAAGTGGGCAGCTTTGAGATTGAAATTTTCTTTCATTAAATTGGTAATAATCAAGCTATTCTTTACTTGGTTAAAGTGTTGGGCTTACTCCTTTGTTGATGATTTGAAAATTTGTTTTGTGCTATTGTGATTTGAGTTGGTGGATGCTTTTTGTTCAAACAATATTGGAGAGAAAAGGAGTTCTACTTGTTTCCTTTTCTAATGTTGATTGTGAAATGCTTCAAGGTTGTGTTTTGAGCTAAATGGTGTTGATTGAACCTTGTTTGATGAGCATTGTTGTTGAAGCCCTAATTGATGGTGAAAATAACATGAGTATCATTGTTATGTGATTCTTTGCATAGTTTGCAATTGTTGGGGTTTCATGTTCTTGAAAGAAAGCATTCTATCGTATCCTTTTCAGATATTGAGTTGAGTTTTCAGATTTGAGATTGAGTTTGAGCTGAGTTGATTTGAGTTGAGTTTTGAGATTGGGAGTTGAGTATAGAACATATTAAGTCTCTAACAATTCTCTTTATGCTTCTATGAGTTTGAAAAATCACATTGGGTCTCTAACAATTCACCTTGTGATTTCCTACTAAGAAATTTTTTTTCTTGGTGATCTTGCTGAGTTTTGGACAGGTTCCGGTGGGGACTTGTGAGCAGTTTTGTACAGGTTTCGATGGGGACTTGTGAGCATATTTGGATAGGTCCTAGCAGAGGAATTGTGAGCTGATTTTGATAGTTCTATCAGAGAACTTGAGGATAGAGGTGCACTGGTTCTTTGAGAAGAACCTGAGGACATATTTGGCAAGTCTTTGAGAAGGCTTGTGTGCAGAGGATTGATTTGTTCAAGAGTTGGACAGATCTAACAGACAGATAAAGACTTGTACTAGACTGACTGATTGTGTTTGGTATAGGTTTATGAGCTACTATGGACGTGATCATAGAAGGCATAGGTCTCTTAGGCTAAGCATTAAGGACAGGAGGTCTTCGGTGGAAAGGAGTTCCACGTGTTGGCAAGAGGTAGAGGCAGTTGATCTTTTGAGGGATCATTTCTAGAGCAGAGGGGAAGGTATATCCTTTGAGCATAGGCTCATAAATTCTGATTGGGGGAAGGTATATCCTTTGGGCCGAGGCTCATAAACATTGTAATTGGGAAGGATTCCCAAAGAACTTTGAGATAACTTTTAGAGAAAATTTTTGTGGACGTAGCCCAGCCATTTTAGGTGAACCACATTAAAATTGGTGTCACTTTGTGGATGATATTGTGCATTTATTTGATATTGCTTTGGGTATATTGCTTTACTATTTTGAAGTATAAAGGAAAAAGTAAAAAGAGGTCTTATACTTGTTCACCCCCCTCTCAGTATAAGCTTGTGTTCTTCAATTTGTATCAGAGTCGGTGCCTTCGAAAAGTTTAACAACTTGAAGGAAAAGCTAGTAAAGAACACAATGGATCATTCAAGTGGCAATGCAGCACCTATTCTTGATGGGTCAAATTTTGGTCTTTGGAGTGCAAGGATGAAGGTTCATCTAATGGCACTTGGGAATGAGGTTTGGGAAGTGATTGAAGATGAGTACACTATTCCTGAACATGGTCCTAATACTAAAGAAGAAAGGCTCCTACATCACAGCAATTCAAAAGTAATGAATGCAATCCTGAAAGGCTTACAGAAAGCAGATCTCACCAAAGTGATTCACTGCAAGACAACTAGTGAAATGTGGAAACAGTTGAAGGTGGTTCATACAGGTGATACAAATGTCAAAAATGCCAAGTTGAGACACTTCAAAGGTATTTTTGAACAACTCAAGATGAATGATGATGAAAATATTAGTGACTACATGCTTCGTATGGATGAGGTTGTTAACTCCATGAAATACTTAGGTCTTGAGCTTGCTGAAAATGATGTTTGTGATAATATTTTAAGATCTCTTCCTAATAGATTTAGTGAAAATATTTCTGCTATTGAGGAAGCTAAATATTTGGATAAGTTTAAAAAGGATGAGCTTCATAGTATACTTGCAGCATTTGAGTTGAGAACTCAAGTGAAGGTTGATGTCAAGAAAGAGGCGACTTTCAAGGCTACCAAGAAATCCAAGGGTAAACAACTTCAAGATAGTGATGAGTCTTCTAGTGATGAAGAGGCATATTACAGCAAGAAAGGCAAGTTCTCTAGAAAACACAAAAGTATGAAAAATATAAGATGCTTCAATTGTAGAAAGTTTGGTCATTATGCTACTGATTGTATTGTTCCCAAAAATGAAAGTGATGAAGATAAATAGGATTCTAAGAGCAAGGATTCTGAAAAGCACAAGCATCACAGGAAGAACAAAGATGAGCACAACAATCAAGGAAAGAGGTATTCTCACAAGCACAAGAAGAGTTTCTACCTAGACAAATCAAGTAAGTGTTCTAGTAGTGATAGTGAAAGTTCTTCAAGTGATGATGAAAATGAGATGTTGTTCATATCAAAAAAAGAGGAAGAACCAAAACATAAATTCATTATCATGAAATGTCTTAGATGTGGAAACTTTGGTCACCTTGAGGATGATTGCACAAATAATGATTTGGTTTATAGTATGTATGAGGATGTTTTAGAAAACTATAATGAAGATGCATGTATGGTTTTTGAAAATGGTAGCACCTCTAGTGATAAGAAATCTGAAAAAGGCTTTGATGATTCAAAAAGCAAACAAATAGAGGAAGATATAGAGGAAGGTGAAGTAGATCTTGAAGGTGAACTTATTAGTGCTCTTAGTGCTTTGAAAAAGGAAAGAAATAAGAATGCTAGACTCAAGGATAAGTTAGATGAATGTTGTATGGAGAGAGATGATCTTATAGAAATTCTTGACTTCTTTATAGCTAAGACACAAGAACTCAAGGATGAGTTAGAGTCTAAGGTTCTTGAGTATAGTGAATTAGAATAGAAAATGGCTTCTTTGAAAGAGGAAACTAAAGAGTACAAGGATAAGTTTTACAGGTTTCAAGATAGCTCCAAAAAGGTTAAGTCACTCATCAAAGGTCAAAGAAATACAACAGATAAAACAGGCCTTGGTTTTGTTAAGCCACACAAGGAACAAGTTGGAGAGTCTAGTAAGAGACTCCAAAAGTAAGAGAGTTCTGATGAGGAAAGTATTTTAGAAAACGAGTCCTTGAATGATAGATGCACAGAAACAAAAAATAGAATTCAGAATGAGAAGAAGAAGTTTTCAGAACCTAAGAGGTCAAATAAAGGAAAGTTTCAAGGCAGATGTTTTGCTTGTCACGAGTTTGGTCACATGGCTTCACATTGCATGGCTCAAGTGAAGAAGGTAAATGACAATTTCAGAAGTGCTAGTTTCTTTCAAGGGTATTGCTACTCTTGTCAACAGTTTGGGCACAAGGCAATTTATTGCAAGACAAATAATAGGAACAGGTTTGATTAGAATAGGTTTTATCAGAATAGGTTTGGTTAGAACAGGTTTGGTTGAAACAGGTTTGGCCAGAACAGGTTTGGTCAGAATAGGTTTGGTTAGAACTAGTGGATTCAAAGATCAGGTTTACCTCAGAGAAACAACATCGTCAAATGTTTCAAGTGCAACAATGAAGGTCACATAATCAGACAATGTAGAGCTAAAATTATAGAATACAGAAACATGAACAGTGGCATGATCAGGTCCAAGGATCAAGGCATGGACAAGAACAGGGATGAGAAAAAGAATAATAATAGTGACAAGAACAGGAATATGGACAAAGAGTTCAAGAGAAGGCCCGACAAGGAAGTTATAGATGCTGATGATGATCAGTGCCTAATGGGAGTTTTACTCCCACCCCATAATTAATCACCTCATCAGGAGGTGGGAGAGGGACTAAGCTAAGAGGCTCATTCTCAGTCCCGAGCCCCAAAGGTGACCCTTTGACATTGATGACAAAGGGGGAGAGATATGAGTAAGGGGGAGAGCTTCAAAGTGAAGGGGAGAGCTTCAAGTCAGGGGGAGCAAAACTTCAAAGGAATATTCTCAGTTGTGGGCACAATTGGTTAGTTGTTAGCATAGTTGGTTTCAGTTTTGGCTCTTGAGAAGTGTTTTTAGTAAAGGTTTGCCATCAATGACAAAGGGGGAGATTGTTGGCAATTTTGGGTACTTTGGGTACATTGCCTTTGCTCAAGTGTATAAGTTGTCATTGATGTCAAGAAGCTCTTGAAGGAATTTGATTTGTTGTCAAATAATTTGTTTTGATGAAGGTTACGGTATGACAGTTTCAAAGGTCTTTTGTAAACCCCAAGTTTGCAGGTTTAAAGATTACAGGTGGATGCATTAGTTTAATGCATTTGGGTCCAGGAAGAATTATTTATTTAAATAATTAAAAACCTTGTTAAGGTTCCCTTTAATTATTTTTAAATAAATATTAAATTATTGTTTGCAATGGGTTATCCTAACCCATGGCGCTATGTTTTAAGAGTGTGGGCGCTAGGCAATACCTCCACCGACGTGTTAAACTCCTTGCTAACATCAAGAGCTTATGGTAAAAATGCATATAAATCTCCCTCAATGAAAATCAAGAATGATCCCATCCGTATTTTGAAAATATTTGCTCGCTATGATTTTGTGATCTGCTGTTCGAATTTCTTCTCCGATTGTGTCTTCACCATTTTCGTAAACCTACAGTTCGACTGTGTCTTTGCCGTTTTCATGAATCCGCTGTTCATTTTTTTTGTACTCGCTTTGTCATAAATTCTTCGTAAGGTTTTCGTCTTTGTGTTTGCATCAAAATAAAGGGAGGCACTGTTGTTTTATTTAATCCCTAATGTAGAAGGAACAAGGCTAACAACGTGAGGTTTAAACCTCATCGGGTGCCTTTGGCACACCGGTAGCGGCTAGGATGTTGGTGCGCTACCCAAATGGGAGGTTTCACGTTCGAATAACGTGAAAGGGTTTTTCATCGTGAAGTGGACATAGCGGGTGGTGTTAGAATTCGTGCGCAATTTCTCCATAGCACGATTTTTTATGTTGGCCAAGGTATTTTTGAAATTAATTTTTGCTAAGTGTATTTTGCGGATGGAGGAAGTTTATTAGAGGGCAAAACAGCTTAGGAGTTATAAGGAGTTTAAATCTTGTTTTATTTTGATAAAATATTCTTTTGAAGGTGTTGTTTGAAATATCTTATTACATTCTTATGAGAAATAAATTTTATTTTTGATAAGACTATAAGGGAGAAATAAGGTGTATAAGGGATAAATTTTTCTTGTAATGTTGAGAGTGCTTTTGGTCGATTATGGAAATGAAAGCATGATGTTTTAAGGTTAAAATTGCTTCTTGTGTGAAGTTGTGAAACCTTAAGTGGGCAGCTTTGAGATTGACATTTGCTTTCATTAAATTGGTAATAATCAAGTTATTCTTTACTTGGTTAAAGTGTTGGGCTTACTCCTTTGTTGATGATTTGAAAAGTTGTTTTGTGCTATTGTGATTTGAGTTGGTGGATGCTTTTTGTTCAAACAATATTGGAGAGAAAATGAGTTCTACTTGTTTCCTTTTCTAATGTTGATTGTGAAATGCTTCAAGGTTGTGTTTTGAGTTGAATGGTGTTGATTGAACCTTGTTTGATGAGCATTGTTTTTGAAGCCCTAATTTATGGTGAAAAGAACATGAGTATCATTGTTATGTGATTATTTGCATAGTTGGCAATTTTTGGGGTTTCATGTTCTTGAAAGAAAGCATTCTATCCTATCCTTTTCAGATATTGAGTTGAGTTTTTAGATTTGAGATTGAGTTTGAGCTGAGTTGATTTGAGTTGAGTTTTGAGATTGGGAGTTGAGTATAGCACATATTAAGTATCTAACAATTCTCTTTATGCTTTTATGAGTTTGAAAAATCACATTGGGTCTCTAACAATTCACCTTATGATTTCCTACTAAGAAAGTTTTTTTCTTGGTGAGCTTGCTGAGTTTTGGATAGGTTCCGATGGGGACTTGTGAGCAGTTTTGTACAAGTTTCGGTGGGGACTTGTGAGCAGATTTGGACAAGTCCTAGCAGAGGGCTTGTGAGCTGATTTTGATAGTTCTATCAGAGAACTTGATGATAGAGGTGCACTAGTTCTTTGAGAAGAACCTGAGGACAAATTTGGCAAGTATTTGAGAAGGCTTGTGTGCAGAGGATTGATTTGTTCAAGAGTTGGACAGATCTGACAGACAGAGGAAGACTTGTACTAGACCGACTAACTATGTTTGGTATAGGTTGATGAGCTACTGTGGACGTGATCATAGAAGGCAGAGGTCTTTTAGGCTAAGCATTAAGGACAGGAGGTCTTCGGTGGAAAGGAGTTCCACGCACTGGCAAGAGGTAGAGGCAGTTAATATTTTGAGGGATCATTTCCAAAGTAGAGGGGAAGGTATCTACTTTGAGTAGAGGCTCATAAATTCTAATTGGTGGAAGGTATCTCCTTTGGCCAAGGCTCATAAACATTGTAATTGGGAATGATTCCCAAAGAACTTTGAGATAACTTTTAGAGAAAAGTTTTGTGGACGTAGCCCAGCCATTTTGGGTGAGCCACGTTAAAATTGGTGTCACTTTGTGGATTATATTGTGCATTGCTTTGATATTGCTTTGGGTATATTGCTTTATTGTTTTGAAGTATAAAGGAAAAAGTAAAAAGAGGTCTTATACTGTTCACCCCCCCTCTCAGTATAAGCTTGTGTTCTTCAATTATTATTTTAATTTTCTCCAAGTTATTTGATGAATGATATTGACCATTTTATTTCATATTATTTTTATTTTCATGAATGGTATGTTCATTGATATTTGCCATTTATATTGATTGCTCTAATTTCTTATTTTACTCAAGACCTTGAATAATAGGACTTGTGATTGAATTTGGCTAAAAAGGCCACAATGGTATTAGAGCCACTTTGAGTAGACTCTAAAGCTAGAATTAAACAAATATTGTGTGAGTTTTTAAGTATAATCTAGAGTGACAAGTTTCAAATTTAAAGGATATTATCATAGAATAAATGTAGTGTGAATTTCAAGCTTCAATAAGGGATCCCAATAATTGAAGATCTATATTTCATCCATTTGAGAAATCAGGTTGATATTTACCCCCAAAAAAATTAAAAAATAGGGATATTGCAATAGCTAAAAGGAATTGATTGCTAAAAGAAAGGGTGGATAGATTTTATAAAAATCATAGAGAATAATTGTTAGAACCATCATCGATAAAAACCAACAAATTTTTGAGTAGAAGAAAAGTGGGCAAAGCAATGTTGTTTGAGAGTCAAATCTTGGATGACATTATAGTGTTTCTTGAGAGCTAAAACTAGGAGAACATAAACTATGTCACTAGAGAACTAGAGAGCTTAAAGACCTAGCAGAGTTTCCTAAGAAACATAAAATTGCTTGAGGATCGAAATAAATCGACTAAGGTTACCCAAGTGAGTTTGGCATTGCCTGAGGAGCCACTTGTGATTGTCCAAGCATCTGATTAGTTTTGGCAATGCTTGAGGAAAGAGTGATATTTTCTAAGGTGAAGGAAAATCCATCTAACAAAGCAATAGATACAACAACGTCACCTATTAAAATGCCCTTGAATATTGCATGAGTAACATCTACCTAAGTCATTATAGTTTCCTAATGCTAGCCCTAACATGAGCCCTGACATGTTGAAGTAGAAGCAATATGACATTCCAAATATTTAAAACCAAGCATGGGACATAGATATTATTTTTAATTGAATTTTGGGCAATGATAACATTTATATTTTGGGTAGTGATAATATTTATTTTGGGCAAGTATTAAGTGCATTTTATTTTTTGGAGTAATAAGGTAAAAAGAACCTTATTTGGAGAAAATGTTTTTTTAATTGAAGAAATTTTGAGTGAAAATAAGTAGTATAAAGCTTCAAGCTTTGATGAGTTTAAATTTGAATTTGTAAACTTGAAATTTGATTACTGCAATTTAATTTGAAAATTTATTTTGAAGAATTTATTTTATTATTTATTGTTGAATTAAAAGTTTGGAGAGAAGGAATTTTAATCCAAAATAATTAAAACTTTTGAATAATTAATTATTGATTGTTTGAATTAAAATTTTGGAGAGATAAGAATTTATAATCCAAAAGAAATTTGAAAATTGAAAATTTGAAATTGATTTCATAAACCTAAAATATTAAATTTGGGAGTCATAAGATCTTCTACTCCAAAGGAATTAATAAAAAACTATTATTGATTATTGAATTTGCAAATTTAAAGAAATTGATTGATTAAAATTAAAACTTTTGAGAAATAAGGTTTTCAACTTCAAAAGAATCATTATGAAAATAAATAATCTAAAGGCTATAATACAAAAGGAACTACTTTAAGCTTTGAAAACTGGTATACAACAATTGATTGAAAAATTTTATGAACAACAAGACATATCAATGGGATCAAATGAGCTTCTATATTCAATCTATAAAGAAGCTAAAAATGAAAATTTTGAAACAATTGGTTATTATCTACACTCAAAAATCATTCAAATAAATGAAAATTATAAGGATGCTATTATGATACCTGCTGATATAGGTAGGGTAATGTATATTACATTACATATTCTTCACATTTGCAAAGACAAAGCAAAAGCAAGAAAAGCTAATTAAATTTCTACAGGAAAAATCAGTGGTAAAAGACATCAGTTATAAAATTTTGGATATAGATAAAGAATGTAATGAAATGATATTACATTTGTTTTATTATATGGAAAAATAAGGGGTTTTGAAAGGTTCCTTGAACCTTTTACATATTTACAAATTGGGCATCAAGAAAAGTCCCACACAAACCAAAACCTCTAATAGACCAAAAAGAGAATAGGGCCTAACTAAAGGACCACAAGGAACAAAAATGAAATCCTAGCCACAAGGGACTACAAAGAGTAGAAATTATAATGAGCATCAAGGTTTAGGGTGGCCAACCAACCTTGTCATTCAATTTTGACTTTGGACATCTCCAAATCCTCCTAAGAGTTGTAATTATTGAAATACCTCATCATCCATATGATTTTCTCAACATATATTATAGTCATTTTAACAAACTTGCTCAAGGATCTGAGGAGATCACCCATAGTATTCATCACATTCTTAAGGGTTTTGAGAGGGTCTTAGGCCCTAAAATGCTCTTTCTCTCTTCCAATAGGGTTTCTAGTGATATTTATTGGTTTATTTTGAAGAATTGGGGTAGAATCCTTTGAGTTATTAGGGTTAGATATTTCTTCATAGGTTTCTCAACCTTAACCATATTGAACCTTAATCACTTTGAGTGCCTTGTAGACTCACTCTTGTGTTTGAAGGGATTTTGGTTCTCATTCTTTGCCACTATCTTAATTGACTACTCAACCTTTTTTTCTTTTGAAGAATCTTCTTTTTCTTTAGTTGAGTGCTCTGAGGAGGTCGAGGTTGGAGTTCTAGGCTCCTTACTTTCTAACTTCTCAGGCAACTTCTCTTTAACACCCACATCCACTTGATTTATGACCAAGCCTAGACTATTCAAAGTCACATTGTTCCATGCTTAGCCACATGTTCAAATAACACTTTCATCAGCTCTTGATGGAGAGGGTTGGAGTAGTCACTCGCTTGCACTTGTGATACTGTTCTTTCTAGAAATTTAAATAAAAATACTAGAATATTTATCATCCTTTTTCAGCGTAGGTGATTCAATAATGCCAAGTGAAATATTCTCACAATTATGTCTTACTTATCTATAGTTAAGTATTGCATCACCACTAGAACCACCCTATCCCATGGTGACTCTAGAGACTATTGAAATGATATTGCATTCAATATATAGTAAGTTTAACAATAAAAATCCATAAAAAAATTATTTTGATTCACTAAGTAAATATTTAGAGTCTACAGGACAACATCAAGACCATAAATAAGAACCCAAAACAATTCAAGAGCAAGTTCTAGAAGAACAAAGCAAAGAGCCAAAGGTAGAATAACAAGAAGGAGAACAAGCATATTGTAAAATTTCAAAGCAGGAAAAATTCAAATAGATGAAGATTGAAGACTAAAGTCTTCAATAACAAGATAATAACTAGATGTAAGGAACCTAAAAATTTAACACCATTATCCTTACAAGAAATCCAATTCACTATAATACATGGTAGGCATAGTCATGATTTTTCTCTTGTTGAATGCCCTTTATAGGACATCATACCCTCTGGAATAAGTTCAAATAAAATTTTTAGAATTTTCCATTGCTTGTTACCTCACAAATGCCTTTTAAATCCATTGGTGAGGGAAGTTAAAGGAATTTAATCAATGCAACCATGCACCAAATTGATTGAAATCTAACAAGGCAAAACATTGAACATCACCAACAAGCTATACTATGAAGAGAAAGTAAAATTATTTGATGTGTTGAATAAACACTCTAATGCTTTTGCATGGGAATATAGTGATATGAAAGCTATTCATCTCGATGTCTATGATTTAAAACCTATTATTCAACCATAATGGTGAATAAATCCTACTTTAAAAGATATTGTAAAAGTTGAAGTTGAAAATTTGCTAGAAGTAGGATTTATTTATACCATCTTTGATAGCCATTGGGTTAATCCACTAGTAATGTTTCTAAAAATAATGGTAAATGGCACATGTCTATAGATTATCATGAACTTAATAAATCCAAATGTAAAGATATGTTTCCATTGCCATTTTATGATAAATTTCTTGATACACTCATGGGAAATAAAAAAAATATTTCCTTTATGATTTTAGCAGATATAAATAAACTCACGTAGCTCTAGATGACCATAATAAAATAACCTTTATATTCCATTAGGGTACCTTCACTTATCATGTCTTACATTTTGGCCTCTACAATGCTCCTATAGAATTTCAAAGAGAAATTCTTGCTATATTTGTTGATCTTTCCAATGAATGTATAGAAGTTTATATAGATGATTTCACTATATGTAAAGGGACTTTTGATGAAACTCTCCAAAATCTTGAAAGAGCCCTCACTCATTGTGAGACTCACAACATGTACCTAAGCCATGAGAAATATATGATGTTAATGCAAGAAAGCATTGTATTTTGACATTACATCTCATCCAAAGGAATAAAAGTAGATCACAAGAATATTGAGATTATAAAATAATTACCTACTTCTAAAACACAAACTCATTTTAGAAGCTTCTTACGACATGCTAGCTACTATCATAATTTCATCCAATATTTTAGCAAAATTATAGCTCCATTGTTCTCTTTATTACTTAAAGATGCTAAATTTCAATGAAAAATGAATGTCAAAATATATTTGATACAATTAGAGAGAAAATTACTTCTACTCATGTGTTATGAGGACCAAAATGAAAGATTATATTTCCCCGTGGTTTTTCCAAGTTTGTTGGGATATTGTTGGAGCAGAAGTTATTGCTGCAATCAAGGAGTTCCAAAGTTAAAATCATATTCCAAGGGGTTTCAATTCAACTTTCATTGCTTTGATCCTTAAAGGCCCCAACCCCAAGACTATGGCCGACTTTAGGCCGGTTAGCCTGTGTAATATATCCTATAAAATTTTGTCCAAAGTTTTAGCCAACTGTTTGAAGAAAGTTCTATCGATTATCATTGATCCAAGTCAAGGAAGTTCTGTACAAGGAAGATCAATCTTAGATGGAGTTATTACTGTTCATGAGGCTCTTAATACAGTCGCTCAGACCAAAAAAGTAGTCATGGATTTAAATTTAGACATGAACAAAGCTTATGATAGGATAAATTGGGAATTCTTAGAGGCAGTTTTATTAAAATTTTGCTTCAACATGAAATGGGTCAAGTTAATAAGAGAGTGTATTTCTAAGCCTTGTTTTTCAGTTTTGGTTAATGGGTCTACTACGAGTTTTTTCAAAGAAAATGTGGTCTAAGACAAGGAGATCCCATAAGTCCTATGTTGTTCATCATTGTAGCTGAGGCCTTGGGAAGAACCATTAAGGCAGCAACGATAGTTGGACTCATATCAGGTATCAAGGCCACGTCGCTAACTACCCCGATGACACATCAGCAATTTGTTGATGATACATTGCTACTGAATTTGGATTCTATGGTTGAGGCAAGAAGGATTAAAAATATTCTCATAATGTATGAAGAAGTGGCTGGATAGAAAGTTAATTTTGATAAGAGAAAACTTTATTTCATAAATACCCTCATTCCTAGGCAAAACAGCATAGCAAGGATCATTGAATGTCAGATTGCATCGCTTCCCACCTCCTATTTAGGTCTTCCCTTGTTTACGGGGAAACTTGAAGGATCAATGTGGAACATAGTTCTAGAGAGGATCCAAAAAAAGCTAGCAGGTTGGAAAGGACATCTGTTATCTCAAGTAGGCAAAGTAGTTTTAACTATGGCTTCACTTCAAAGTATACCCATTTACTTCCTATCAGTCTTCAGAGCTCCCAGTAAGGTGTATCACAAAATTGAGCAGCTTCAAAAAAAAATTCTTTGGTCAGGGACTGAGGATAATAAAAGGATCCATTTAGTAGGTTGGAACAAGGTTTGCAAACCTAAAGCTAATGGGGGGTTAGGATTGAGGAGAGTTGCTCATCTCAATAGCTCTGTTAGCTAAACAAGCGTGGTGGTTATTGACTAAGGTCGATAATGAATGGACTGTCATAATTAGGAGGAAATACCTCCAAAGTGTGAACTTCCTTAATGACAACTTAGCAAGTAAGGGGTCTACTTTTTGGAAGACAATCCTCACGAGCAGGGATCTTGTCAAGAAAGGTCTTAGATGGATTCTAGGAAATGGGTAAACAATAGACTTTTGGAAGGATCAATGGGTGAGAGCTGAGGAGTTATCCCAAAATCCTCGTTTGGCTAGGATTCAAGGGCATATGGAACATCATATTGGGATGAAGGTTGCAAATTATATGTGGTAGGATATAAATATCAACAGGTGGAAACACATCAGAGTACAGGGTTTTGAAGCGGAGTCTGAAGAGCTTTATAACATTTTAACTCAGCAAATTATTCCCTCTGGAGACAATGAATATCACATTGTTTGGGCTGAGACTGAAAGTGGTGACTTCACGGTTAAGTCTACCTATAATTTGCTTCTCAATGTGGAAGGTCAACAATTTCAACCGAGTTTGGTTTGGATCAAAGGCTTAATTCCTAAAATATCTTTTTTTCATGGCTGGTGATTCAAGGAAAAATCCTCACTATGGACAATATGTTATCCAAATGTATGGTTATTGCTAACCGTTGCTACATGTGCAGGGCAGAATGGGAGACCACCCAACACTTGTTTCTAGAGTGTCCGGTAGCGGAGTCCATCCTGGATGAACTTTTCCAAGACTTTAGGACCTCGTGGGTTAAGCCTGCTCTTATATCCAAAGTGTTCCATCAATGGCCTCAACCCTTTGTTAGCCTAAAACTTAAGTACCTATGGAAAATCTATTGGCATCATTTTCTCTGAAATAATTGGCTAGAAAGGAACCATAGATCCTTTAAGGATACCATTCACAACCCAAAAACCATCCTCAACAGGATTATTGTCTTTGTGAAAGAAAACCTAGTACCTTAGTGGATGAGAACCACTCAATTCTTCTAGAAGAAAAACAATTAGCTCGGGCCTTAGGTATTAAGGACAAACCTTCCATTCCTTTGCCCAATCCTAGAAATGGGATTTCTTGGGAGCCACCCCCAGGGTTGGTTTAAACTAAATTTTGATGGTGCAGCCAAGGAGAACCCGGGAAGAGCTGGAGCTAGAGGAATAATCAGGGATCATTAAGGAAATCTGGTCAAGGCCTTCGTTGAACCATTGGGAATCATAATTAATAACGAAGCAGAAGCTAGAGCCCTTTGGAGGGGGTTGCAAGTAGCCCAAGCAACTCAAGGTAACTTGATGATTGAAGGTGATTCTATGAACATCATCAACCTATTAACCAATGGCAAAAAACCTCCATGGAGAATCGAGGGAGTCATCCATGAAGTGAGGATCATTTTTGTGACAAGACATAACAGGAGGGCTCGTCATGTGTACCGTGAGGCCAACAGGTCAGCTGAAAAATTAGCCAACATAGGTGTTGATGTTGGTAGTTTGGTGACATGGACACAAGGTGTGCCACATGAAGTGGAAAACATTATTAGTCATGAAAATAAACCTACCCGTTAAGGAGAAAGATGAATGAGTGTTATTTCCCCATGGAGCTGGTAATAACTATGGGGTTTCCCTCTAAATCATACCAAATTGGAAATGAAGGTAAGAGGGTGTAAGCCTTGGAATATTTTGACAGAGAATAGGAAATGGGTAAGCAACAGGTTTCACAAGTGCAAAGTTCCAAACTTCAATTCCTGTCTGTAAGTAATGTTTATAGTTATGTTTAGGTATGGGTGTGCTTTGTTAGTAAGGTGTTGTAGGGGATTCAACATAATTTATGGTAATAAAGTTTCAAGGATGACTAGGATCTACAATCTCAGCAGAAGGCTGGATATTGTAATAGGTTTTGGGTTAACCTGCAAAACCCGGTAATTAATGAAGACTTTATTTACCAAAAAAAAATATAGGAGGACAAAAGGAGACATTATGCCATCTATTATATTAGAAAAAAATAATAATTGGGGTAAAATCAATTATACAACTACTAAAAAATAAATCTTGGTAGCAGTATATATTATTAATAATTTTGCCACTATATATGATTGGGTATCAAGTTTTTGTCTATATTGGTCACTTAATGATAAAATACTTAATGAATAAACCCATAGTGAGTGGTAAGAATATTATATGGTTATTTCTACTTCAATAAGTTGACATTACCATTATTGATAAATCTAGTAAATCTAATTTAGTAGATGACTTTTATCGAGTTTGCAAATTGTAGGTGATCATAAGCCAATGGAAACCTTCTCAAATAAACATCCTTTTTCAATATTAGCACATTCTCCATGGTTTATAGATATTGCTAACTACTTAGCAAAAATGAATTATCCTTCACACTTCAACTCTAAAGAAATGGCTAGATTAGTTTTAAAAAGTTTATATTTTAAATGGATCAATGGTATATAGCTTAAATCTAGATTTAACTTTGTTTTATGCAAGTGTGTATGATAATATGAAGTTTTTGAAATGCTTCATACATGTCATGATGAACCTTAAATACAATATTATTATGTTAAGATAACTATTCAAAATTTCCTTAGTTCCATATATTAGTAGACCTCACTCCACCAGGATACCAAGAAATATGTTCAATAGTGTGATTGATGCCAATGCATGGGGAAACCCACTATCATATACAAGATGCCTCTATAACCTCAAGTGGTCCTTAATATATTTGAGAAGTAAGTACTTGATTTTATTAGTTTTTATTGATCTACCTTATCATGGAAAATAGGATATTTTGGTTGCTACCAATTACATGACCAAGTGGGTGGAGGTATGTGTGCTCAAGTATGCCCGCAAAGATAAATTAGTTGCAGACTTTCTATATGAGCAAATTATTTAATGATTTTATGTTTCTCATGCTATTGTGCCTAACCAAGGTCCATAATTCATGTCCAATGTGGTGTAGGTATTCATATATTTGTATTGGATAAATCATAAGATGACATCTCCATACCATCCAAAGGAAAATATGCTAGAGGTTACCAATAGATAACTCTAAATTATTCTAAAAAAGGAGGTGGCTTCCCATAGGTAAAATTGGATAAACATATATATTGATACCATATGGGCATATAACACCACATGGAATTCAACCATACGCTTCACCTCATACAAGTTGGTATATGGAAATAAAATAATAATTCCCATTGAGTTTTAGATTCAAAAACTTTATATAATGCTCAAAGGGGAATAGACTTATCAAAAGCATAGAATGAGAGAATATTCAAGTTGAATGAACTAGAAAAACGTTGCCTAAAGGATCTTCATCACACAATTTTCATCCAATAATAGCAAAATATGTGGCATGATCACCATATAAAGAACAGTAAATATAAGAAAGGTAACTAGGCACTCATTTTTTACTCTTGCTACCAATATTTGAATGGTAAATTATGTACTAGATAGTTGGGGTCATATGATATTGAACAAGTCTTTGATAATGGTATAGTATGACTCCTACCAATTTACGGTTCCATACATTGACTATTGGTAATTGGGCATTGATTATGGCTATACAAGAAGCTAATCATCAGGGGTTTTATCAACACGTTTGCTATCATAGTCAAACTTATACATTATAGAAAAGGTTTTCTCTTCCCATTCTAATACACATTGAGTGTTTTTTTTCTAAATAAAAATGATCAATAATGATCATCCTCTTCAATGTAGTATTGGACTAAGTCTTGTATACATATATATTTTTGGTATGTATGTCTTGTATAATAAAACTTGGTTTTCAAAATACCTGATAGATGCAACTAGGATAGAAGATGGCTGAAAACCAAAAATGGTGGCCCCTTATATTAATATAAGAAAAAAATAACATATAAGGTCACCCCGCTCCTTCAGAACAAGAGCTATCAATAACCAATCTTCACTACTTCAAATATTTAACAAAGAAACTTGTTCTTGTGATCGATTTTCATTCACTAGGTAGTGAACCATTTGACACACATGCATTTTTTTTTACTATTTTCTAGTTTTAATATTATGCATAACTACATATAGTCCACTTTACATGCATATTATCCTATGAAATATTATCTATAATCAAAGTTTTGAAGGCCATTACATGAATTATTTTGCCTAGTTAATATAAAAAAGAGGTATTTTAGTGCTTTCTAGCATCATCTAACACCCATATAGCACCAAAATCATGGAGCATAAAAATAATTCCATGGATCAATGCCCTAATGATTATTTTTTAGTGCCCTTAAACCACAAGAATAAAAAAAATGTAAATAAAAACTACCTAACATGCCCATGAAAATCCTTCTCCTTCTGCTAGGGGGAGGATACATCAACTACTAAGTTAAGGTGGAGGTACAATACCATCATCACATGCAATTATGGCATACATGTGTGTGTTGATATCACATGGGACATATTAGCGACTAAGTCAAGTGGAATTTAACAATATTAATGGCTCTAACATGCATGTATTTATGACAAAAAGTGATGATAACATGTCATGACAATGCATGACAAAAACACATGTTAAGGACATGAAATGATGTCCACTTAGCACCTTAGGGAAGTGATATGTGTACACAAGTTTCTATCAATCATTAGCACCAGATGTACATGAATCATATTGCACTCTTCTATCTACATTCACTTTTATACTTTATATTCTCATGCTCTATGTTTGCAATTAGAACCTACAACTTGCATTCCCAGTTTCTTAGAGCTCTCAAACTACAACTTGCATAAGCAGATAACATCCTCTATTCATCTATAGTAAATTTTAATTTTATTTTATAGAAAAGAAATGAAAATAAAAATTGGAGTACTAAAAAATTGTTCCAACACCCAAAGATAGTCAAGATATTTCATAATGTTGGTTGGCTAAATTTTTCAAGCTATTTGATGGATATGATGAAAAAATTGCAAAATACTTCACTCTAAATCTACATAGGGGTGTTGTAGTAATTCAAGGTATTTGCATTAGTGTCATAACCAAAACCTTAAACTAGGTTTTTGGGACCCCTTGCATAGGGTAAATTTTTTTTAGAAGAAGTCCCCCAGTAGTTGAATTGTTTGAAACCTTCAAGGAAGAAGGGGATCTTGAGCACATCTACAAAATAACAATTAACCTATGCAAAGGATTAAAGAGTACAATTATTGCATAACCTTAGGATACTATGACCCTTTGGATGATGAAGTACATCATCTGTGATGGCTAGTAATCACTATTTTTTTGGTCACATTTAAAACTTCTTGTATGTTTATGGCATGGTGGTCAAAAGTAGGACATAAAAATTGAATTACTATTCCTCTTGCATTGTGCCCTACTGTAAAATAAAAAATGAACAACACCAATAAAGCAATATATCAAAGTAAATAACACAATGTACGCACAAAATGATATATTTTATTTATTATGACTCAAGGAGCCTAGATATCTAAATTGCACAATATATTTATCCCAAATCTAGGGTTACAATACACTTCATTGATTTTGATACAATATTATAATGAGAGGGTTTAAAACCCTTGTTAAAACAAATACTGGTGTATTCAGTTTGTCTTCACTCCAAATAGTTTGTGAGTGGGCTTTTTGTATCTCTACAGGACCACTCGAGCTAAAACAATTGTTGATAAAGATGCATTTTGTACATGTAACCTACACACAGATCACAACACAAATAAGTTAGTAGCATATGCAAGGGCTCCACTATGTGATACCCTTTGAATAACAAGTCTACGAACCCTAGGTGTTGTAATCATGAAATACAAGTAAAACATAGAAAACGTAAGTTGTAAAGCAAATAATAACGTATACCTTGTGAGATAAGTACTTGTAATGTAGATATGTGTCTCTCCTTTCACAATATGATGGTGCATGAATGCTCATGAGTGTTAAAAAGTTTATCGGTGGCAAAATGGATGAGGGAAAACATCCAAAAGTATTTGGAAATGGTGGTGGACACCTCGTAGTATCTCGAAGATTCTCAACAACATTCAAAGAATGCTCGATAGTGTTCAAGGATCGGGGAGGAGTAATACAGAACCAGATCTAGTTTGCAGGGATTTTTGTGATAAAAAATAAAAGGATGTAGTGGCAGAAAGGAGGGAAGATGTTAGTGAAATGCTAGGTTTTTTTATGATGATGAATGAAGGGATTTAATGATATTAATAAATCACAATCAACTTCCAAATCAACTAACCACTTAACCTTATTCACAAAAGTGAATGTTCTTTTATAACTTACCTTCAACATGTTATGGTTTCAATGATACCAATGGGTAGTCGAGATTAAAACATGATGAATGACTAAAATTATAACTTTAATATGTGGCACAGATCAAGTTAAATATATGGTTGAGATTGAGATGTGATGAGTGGCTATGATTATTTCATATATATAATATTTATATTTAAATATAAATAAATATACATATAGATAAATAATGAATGGTTGTTATTGGATGATGTGTGGAAGACAAGTGGCTAGGATTTTGTGTCTACAGATGCCCCTTTTTGTATTGCATTGTATGAAACACAATGAGGTGCAAAAACAAGAGACACCTGGTTTAGTGAAGCAGCTTCTTTCCCTTGGAGTGCAAGAAGATCCTGAAGATAAAATTGTGGGTGTATCTTACCCTCTCAATTGGTGAATGAGTGAATAATGAATCTCATGAGCCAATTTATAGAATTATGGGTGAATATGTGAATGATATGAATGATGTAAATTTGGGTGGATGATGTATTCTATTTTTGCCCTAACAAAAAAAGAGGTTTTGCAAATTGTAGGTGATATGAGTGATGTAAATGGTGTGTTATATTTTTACCCCAATAGAAGAAGGATTTTTTGGCAATGTGGGTAATAAAAATGATGTAAATGAGGTATCTTGATGTAGGAAATCAGAATTAAATTTGGTTGCCCCAAGTTTGGGGTGGTTTTGTGCTATTGAAGAATATTCCTTTTGGCATCATTGAAATGCAAAGTGATGACATGGGGTATTGTGACCATATAGTAACTATTGAGAAATTCCTTAAATCAGAACCAATCATACTAATAGGCCTATATACCTGATAAATATGGTTGTAAAAAAGATGATATAATGAAAATTATCCGTGTTTCAATCCCCATGGACAAGGCCATCAATAACAGCTTTTGAGAAAATTAATCTGAGCATAATCTCACTCAAAAAATGAGGGATCAAAAATATTTTTATTTCAAAAAATAGGATGATGATATGGGTAAGCTTCCTTATGATGATCTACCCATCCTACCTAATTGCATTGATAACCAATCATTGCAATCGCCAGGGTAATATAGTAGGCCACTAGATAAATGAAATTGGGAAATATTGAATGGAAATGCCATGATAAATGTAATTGTAAAAGTGGAATGATTATGTATAATATATAATGGAAATGGAGATGCAGTGATGAGTGAATTGGACAATTTTATAAGTTTTGGAATTGTTTTCGAACATTTTGAAGCAATTTTGGATAATTTTGTGACTTTTGGTCATAAACAAGATTTAACCATCCAAATCAATCCATGTTATCAAAAAATGTGATGAAATGGTGTGATGAATGATGAAAATAGTGAATGTGGTCATTTTGTGAAGTTTTGGACCATTTTGAGGCATTTTGAAGATTGTTGAGCAATTTCGTGACTTTTGGTCACAAACAAAAATTAAGCACCCAAATCAGTTTGTGCTTTCACAAAACATGATGTAATGATGAAATGGATGTATGGATAATTTTTTACATAATTTTGTGGGGTTTTGCTACATTTTAAAGCCTTTATATTACTTCTACAATATTCTAAAGCCAGACATTGACCAACATCCACATCAGGCATAGATGCAGGAGAGTGTCTACCATATGGCAGATGTAAGGTATCATTTGAGTGCACTGGATAAATGCCCATGGGAATTTGAGTATGCCAAAAATGACTATAAGAGTGCTACATAGGTGAAATTGGATTCATTCTTTCATTTGAAGGTTTGAGAAGTAATTTCTAAGGAGTGAAGTAGTGTAGAGGGGTGAAGTGATGGCGATGGAGAAGTGGATGTGGTAGCAGGTGTGGAGGTACATGTGATTGAGGTAGGTTCTCTTGGCACTCTTATTTGGAGTTTTGCAGTTAAGTGAGGTGAGCTAGGAATGCAGCAGAGCAAATTCCAAAGATTAGGGGTAATTATGGTGGCAAGGATGACATGGAGGAAGTTTCAAAGAGACCTCCTGGTTGGAATGAGGAGGAGTGGGCTAGGTCTTAGGTAGAGAGAAACCATATCTAGTAGATGGTGGCAGAGCGAGATGTAGAGATAGCTTGGATATGGATGGAGCTGGATGCATGGGTGGTGGTAGGTGGAGGTGAGGATGAGATAGTGAGGCTCTAGGTAGAGCTAGCATAGAGGGACTCTCATCAGAGGTATGATGTACTACACCTTTGATCTTGGGAGAGGTATATCCAATATTTAGAGGATCTACTTATGCAGCACCACATTGGGCTACCAGATCAACCTTCTTCATCCATAGTGGATTTTGTTAGGTATAGTAACTTTAGACATAGTGACTCTAGGTCTAGGGCTCCTTCAAGGTCATAGGGGTCTACCTATGGGCGTTAGCTAGTGCTTAGATGCACTTTTTGTATATGAGCCTTGGTGCTCCATTGTATATAGCCTTCGAGAATTCATTGTACATGTAATTATATATATATACATGGATTTTATTTTGTGTTATGAATTTGTGTGGATGTTTGTGTGAATGCATGTGTATATGTGATGGATGACAATGTAATGATGATGTGTATGGATTGATAATGCAAATGAACTAACATGCTAATGATCATTTGTAGTAGTTTAGATTTTCTTGACCATTTTTATCATTGTTGTTTAATCAAGGGCACCAAAATGGTGGTATGTGAAATGGAAGACTCATGTAATGATGTGATAATGATATGGATGGTGTTGTGGCTTATGGATGGATGATTTGGAATTGTTTTGTAGAGACTCAAACATACTAGTGATTTCTAACAAACTCACTAAGTTCTATCTAATTTCTCTAAGACCAAATGTGTGTGTAGTGAAATGTTCATTTACCAAATCATGAGCATGGTAATGACTCAAGGTAATCAAGAACCAATGTGTGTGCAAGTGAGTTCATTAACCCATCTTGAGTAAATTGAGATGAAACCTATCATGGAGGAGACCAGGAAGCTAGCTTGTCCTTATGTGTGGTCAGAGGTCTCTTCAAGAGAGATATGTCACCATGCATGAGCGTACTCCACTACCAGTCAAGCATCTATAGCCCCAGTGGAGATTAGCTCCATAGTCCAATGATATGATCTCTAAGCTTTGGGGATTCAGACTACCTAACCATCTGGATGGAAATGTAGTTCTATCCTTACAACTTGAGGATCTATGGTGTGTGATGTGTAAAAGAGTTAGAGCTTTGGGGAATCAGATTCTCAACTGATGTGTGATGAGAATTTTACCCTATCCTTACTACTCATTATTTTATTTTGGCAATGTGAGTAGTGGTGAAGACCACTATTTTTTATTTTGGACTATGTGCATAATGGGACAAGCAAAGATGACCTTTTTCGCTTCGAGGTTCAACCCAATCATGGTGTTATCCCTCTTTGACACAAGATGTTTTTAATATGTGTGATATGTGGTTGGTTCAAGAGTGTTAGAGTCAACTCCTAGAACTCAATATTTTCTTTAGTGAAAATGTGCCTTGGTCCTAGAGAAAACTCGACATGTATTGGAGGTTTTCTTGAAACACTAGGAGTGGTTGAGTGACCAAAAACACCTAGGGGTAATGAAGTGATAGTGCAAATGGTAAATTGACTTGTGAAATGGTGTAATGAAATGGATGTGAACTTGGGGGTGCCCCTGATTAAGGCAACAAGATTTATTGGATCAATTATTGTCTAAACTTAACAAATGACCCCTAGTATGGTGGATGAAATGCACTAAAATGATAATGAATGTGTTTGTGCAATGTGGATGTATGCAATGCAATGTGTGGTGTGTTTTTGTTATTTTTTGTAGCCATGTATATATACATATATGTAAATAACATTAAGCATAGAATTATCTCAAGTGGATGATGTTTAGTGGTTCAGGCTCTTCTACTCCCTCTAGACTAGCAAGTCTATATGTTCCTTGACCCACTTTTTGGGTGATAATGTATGGACCTAACCAATTAGCTATGAATTTATCACGAAGATGCGGTAATGCATTGGTGTTTTGTTGATTTTCTTTAAGGACAAGATCTCCTACTTGGAATTCATGTAGATGGACTTTGGTGTTGTAAGCATGCTTGAGGTGATCTTGGTATACTCGTAAATGTTCCAAGGTATTGATTCACCTTTCATCAAGGAGTGTGAGTTGGTCAAGATGTGCTTGTCTAGTAGTGTCATCATCTATGAATTCCTACAATGAAATTCATAGTGAGGGGATCTCGAGCTCAAGAGGCATGATGGCTTCAGCACCATAGACCAATGAGAATGGTGTTGCCCCAATAGGTATGCAGATGCTTGTTTGATAAGCCCATAATGCCAAGGGGATTTGAGTGTGCCAATATCGATGATTTTCTTTGACTAATTTCTTGAGAATAGCAATCAAGGTCTTATTGGTTGCCTCAACTTGTCCATTTGTCTATGGGTAATAAGGAGTTGAGAAAATATGTTGGATATTATATTTCTCACAAAGTGCTCGAACATCCTTGTTTTTGAAAGACTTGCCATTGTCAAAGATTATTTTTGAGGGGATACCAAAATGATAGATGATATGCTGAAGTATAAACTCCACAATTCGAGGTCCTATCATACTAGTTAGAGGAATTGCCTCGACCCACTTTGTGAAGTATTCAGTGGTTATGATGATGAATGTGTGTTATCCTAAGGAAGGAGGTAATATTTTACCAATCAAGTCCAAACCCCATTGTGAAAATGGCCAAAGACTCTGAATAGGTTGTAAGGCTTGTGATGGTACATGAGTTAAATTAGCATGTTGTTGATATTGTTGATATTTCTTGACATAAGTGCAATAGTCACGTTCCATGGTGGGCCAATAATAACCCATGCATAAAATATGCTTTGTGATGGCCATTCCACTAAAATGACCACCACAAGTACCATCATGAGCTTCATATATTGCTCTTTGTGCCTCTATAGGCTCGAGACAATGGAGGAGGACTCCATCATAACCACGTCTATACAACACATCCCCCAAGAGAGTGAAACGAGCTACCTTTTATTTGAAAGTTCATTTAGAAGTTCGTGACATGTTAGATGGGAGTGTTCCAAACTTGAGGAAGGATTTTATTTGGCTAGACCAAGGCTCATATGACTCTACATGGATAAAGCAAATATCCTTCTCATATTTAGACTCAGCTCAAGAAATTTAGATTTAGAGATCATTGTGATAATTAATGGTTGTACCTCTCCTTCGGAGTTCTTTGGAATCAATGATCCTAGAGAGGCCATCACATCTACAAATATATTAGTCGATCTAGGCAAGCTATCAATTTCATACCAATCAAATTTTACAAGCAATTTCATTGCTACTTCATGATAAAGTTTTAAGACTGGTTCTTTGCATTGGTATTCTCCATTTACTTGATGAATGACAAGTTGAGAATCACAAAATATCTTGATATGCTTTATGCTCATAGCTATGGCTACTTGAAGTCCTAATATTAAGGCTTCATACTCTACATTATTATTTGTGCATGGGAAATCAAGTTTGAATGATAATGGAATCGGTACCCCCTAGGGTGTATGAAACATGATTCCTACACCTTGTCCTTTTTTACACTTAGAACCATCAAAGAATAGTGTGATATCGACATCTTCCTCAAGAATGACATCTTCTTCTTGTTTAGTGATAGTAAATACCGAATCATTTGGGAGCTCAATAATCAAGGGTTGATCACTAGGAAGTGGAGCTTCCACAAGCTGATCAACTATTACCTGACCTTTAATGGATTTTTGGCTAATGAACTCAAGATCAAATTCTATTAGAAGCATTATCCATTTTATGGTGTGGGTGTTATTGTAAGTGTGAGATATCATGTAACGCAGAGGATTTTCATTAGCTATGACATAGGTGGTGTGGCTTAGCATGTAATATCTAAGTTTCTTAGTGGTAAAAACCACTGCTAAGCATAATTTTTCTATATAAGCATATCTAGTTTCATAGCTTACCAATGTTTGACTAATGTAGTAGACAACTTGCTCTTGGTTGTTTTTATTATTTTGAGCAAGCATTGTCCCTAAAGCAAAGTCTATTGTTGAAACATAAATATGGAAGGGGACCCCCAGACGAGGAGGAGTTAAGACTGGTGGAGAAGCCAGGTATTGCTTGATGTCATCAAAAGATTTTTGACATTCATCTATCCATGAAAATGTCACCCCTTTTGTAGCAGGTGATTGAAAGGCCTACATTTGTCAGAGAGTTGTGCAATGAAATGATGGATCGATTGGATATTTCCTTGTAAACTATGCAACTCTTTCAAGTTTGTTGGGGGAGGCATCTCCATAATGGCCTTGACCTTGTTTAGGTCCACTTCAATGCCTCTCTTGGAGATAATGAATCCTAGTAGTTTGCCTGAGGTGACACCAAAGACACACTTCTTGGGGTTCAACCTTACATTATGCTCTAGAAGTCGATCAAAGACTTTTTCTAAGACACCAATGTGCTCTTATCGGGTTTTAGATTTTGCCAAGAGATCATCCACATAATCTTCGATGATCTTGTGCATGTAATCATGGAATATGTATGTCATGGCACGTTGATAAGTGGCACCTACATTTTTAAGGCCAAATGGCATCACCTTGTAACAAAAAGTCCCCCAAGGTGTTGTGAATGTTGTTTTGTGTTGGTCATTAGGATTGATTCAAATCTGGTTATATCCTAAAAAACCATCCATTAAAGAAAGCATTTCATGGCCAGCGTAAGTGTCAACAAGAGTATCAATGTTTGGTAGAGGAAATTCATCCTTAGGACACACTTTGTTAAGATATCGAAAGTCAGTGCAAATGTGTATCGCCCCATTAGGTTTACGAATGGGTACCATGTTTGAAAGCCACTCAGGATAGTCAATGGGTATAATGAAACCCACATCTAATAGCTTTTGAAGCTCTTCTTTGACCATGAGGGCAATGGTAGGATGCATCTTTCTCAGTTTTTGTTTGATCAACTTAGCATCGGGATGCAAGGTGAGATTGTGGACAACCAATTTAGGGTCAAGGCTAGACATGTCTTTGTAGGACCATGCAAATATGCCCTTCTTCCTCTTGAGGAGAGCTATCAATTACTCTTGTTCATCAATAGATAAATTTTTCCAAGTTTAATAATTTATGGATTGTTCACATCTGTACTAAGGTTCACATCAATGGTATCTTCAATGGACATGTGAGAACCTTCCTCAAGCTGATGGGGTGTTGGGATCAGATGAATATCATCAATGACATTATCAAACTCTTCTAGCTTAATCTCTTCCATGTCTTCCTAGAAAACCTCAGGATCTGAGGGTGAAGGCAAAGGTGAAGGTGAGGGTGATGGAGGAATGTAAGCGGTGGAAGCTCTTAAAAATTCCTCAAAAAGGATAAATTTGGAAAAGGATGGTGGTGATGAAATCCATTCCATATCAATGAGGCTAATGTCAATTGGAATTGGTTTTGCCAAATCGTATGGATTACGAAGTGGGGTGAATAAGTCAATAGAATTCATGTTGACTTAGTGGGGGAATGGTAGTTGGCAATGTGAAGGGTGGGTTGGTCTTATCTACTAGAATTGGTGAAGGAACCTTGAAATCCTGAACAACAACAAGCAACACATGTAAATGCAAATAGTAAAAGCCATGCACATGCAATGCAAATTTTTTTTTATTATTATGTACATATGTTACATGATTTTATCACTGAAGTGGATGATGTGGTGGTGGTGGTTCACCAGTTGGCTCAGCTCGCTCCTTTGGGAGGAGCAAACAAAATATGGGCTGATGAATGGGGAACATTCTGAGATAGTGCTCATCCTATTTAGTGAATGGAGTGACTAGGACTGATTCCTCTTTAGATTCATTAGAAGCTATCGACATGACATCATATTCTTCATAAAAATCCTCCTCAAAGTCATCATTGTGATTGTTATCCTCTTCATGATCTAGATTGAGTCTTTGAAAGGCTCGCTCAAAAGAGGAATTGATAGATTGTGAGTGGTATCCTAGTCCTGAATAGTCATGCATTTCTCGATATTGAGGCTCGATGATTTTGTGCATACCCTGTTCATATCATCCTAGGCCATATCCTTACCAATTAAACTGATGAAAGTATCATGATGGAAAATTAGAAATGATCATGCTTTCAGGGTTGGTAGAGGATGGTTGCTTGGGTTCATCTAGGGAAGGTGGATCGGATGATGAATCAACCCTCCATATACAAAATTGATTCTATTAGGTGTTGAACCCATATTATACACCACTCCTATGGATAAGGGTGGGTCACATGGGTGATCATAATCCCTAACAATTTGGATGCTTAGTGGTGTAACTATGACATCTTGGACCACGTATTCACCAATGCCAAGATTGGTGAGGTGGACTACAACTTGTGAGGATGTGGAGGTGGATGGAGTGGATGTGGAGGTGGAAGGCTCATGGATGACTTGTGGCTCAGGTAGTGGGAGGGATGTATGGTGAAATGGCATCTCACAATCTATTAGATCGACTTGTGAGACATCTACTAGTGTGGATGAAGATGGATTTGGTTGAGGGGTTTGATGGATGGTTGATGATGTTGATGTGGATGGAATGGTAGTGGGTGTAGGTTGGATGGGTGATGATGAATGAGTGGTGATAATGGGTGATGTTGATGTTGATGATGTGGATGGTGTGGATTGGGTTCGACCACATGTACATGTAGCCAATGGTGATGAAGGTGAAGGTGTGGAAGTGGAAGCTTGATGTGGGGTAGTGATGGGAAGCTCCTCAAGAATAGGAGATTTGGATGAAGAAGTGGTGGATGGTGTGGTTGATGGGGTTAGGAATAGGTGGGTGGATGGAAGTGTGGATTCGTATGGATTTGAAATGAAGTTGTAGTACTTAAATGGTTTGATATCCATTGGTATGCAATGGACCTATCCCTCATGTACATATTTTAAGCATTGATGTAGTATGGAAGGGACACATCTCATCTCCCTAATACAAGGGTATCCAAGGAGTACATTGTAAGCCATGGACCCCTCCAGGATGTGGAACATGGTATGCAATATTTTTACCCCCACTTCTATGGGTAAAATGATAGTGCCAATTGTGGAACAAAGAGCATCATTGAATGCTCTCAAGGTGAATGTGGATTTGGTTATGTGTGATGGTGAAATATTGAGATGTTGAAGGGTAGATGTGGTGATGATGTTGATGGAGGAGCTAGTGTCAATCAATACTCATTTAAATGGCTTCCTATCAACTTGAGCCATAATATGTAGTGGAGGGTCCATCGATTCTAATGAAATTGATTTAATTTCAAAATCATAGAATGTGATGGAAGGCTCCATGCACATTTGAATACTCCCCATAAAATTATTGAAGGTATTAGTGTCTTGGGATTGAAGTTCAATGGATTTTAAAATTTCCATTAATACCTCATGGTGTGGGGGAGATTGTTGTATTAGCTCATAGATAGATAGTTTGGCTGAAGCTATTTTGAGGCTAGTTGTTAGCCGACTACTCAATGAGATGATGGGTCTTTGTGGATGGTTTGGAAGATGAGTTGGTTGTGATGGATGACTTGGAAGGTGAATGGGTTGGGATGAATTGGAAAAAAATGGATGGGTGATGATGAATTGGTAGGTTGTGGAGACACACTTTCTTGTGGTGCTATAGGAGGTTGAACTATCTATTATTGTTCATTTTGTTTATTGGTGCTTCTTTGACCTCGGGTGACTACATGAATAGCCCCCAAAAAACCTTGGTATTGTTGTACATGATTAACTTGGTTAGGAGGAGTCATAGTGTTTGGTCCCCCTATTGTCTATTTTGGTTCCTCATGATGAGGAAGTGGCGTTTGGTATATACCAAGGTTTTGGTTTTTTTGGGCCAAGGGACTATCAAACTTGATGGCCCCTAGCTCTATCAAATCTTGCACCATGTGTTTAAATGTAAAGTAGGTGTTAATGTCATGCCCTTTATGTCGATGGAAAGGACAAAATAAGTGCTCCTTATAGTTCTTGCCATGTTTAACTTGATCTTCTGGTATGATTTTGGGTAAGGCAATAGCGTTGGTGTCATACAACCTACGAAAGAGGGAGGCGTATGATTCAAGCAAAGGTGTGAAGATGCGGTCTTGTCAAGCAAATTATTGATATTGGTGATTTTCCATAGTTGGCACTATGTTATGAAGTTGTTGGGGTGGGGGAACCACTTGATAGGACACTTGTTGTGATTGTTGTTGCATTGGTTGTTGTTTTTGTTGAGTCATTATCAGCTGACTTAGGACCACTTGATTTACTTGACTTGGTTTTGTTTTTCCTCTTTTTTTTTTTTTTTTTTTTTTTTTTTTATCTCATCAACTACAGACCATTCATCGAATGTTATGTATTGTTGTAGTTGTAATAACAAAGATATGGGTTTTAGGTAACTCCTTGTGAACATTTAGGTCAGTTCTTCCATTGGTAGGGAGAATGGAAACTTAGTGATAACTACCCTCCAATGGTTTCCAAAATCATAGACTGACTCTTCTTCGAATTGTCTAAGGTTGTACAAGTCAGTCAATGTGGTTTTCTTGCAAACATTGAGGGAAAACCTCTCCAAAAATTTATCTACCAATTGTTCAAATGTGTAAATGTTGTGGTGAGGTAGATGATTATACTAGTCTAAAGTATCTCCCCTAATGTTTGAGGAAATATTTTGAGCATCAAAGCATCTTGATCTTGAATCCAAAAGCATGAGTGGATGAATGTGCTGATGTGCTCTCTAGGGTCCTCAGTCCCTTTAAATTTGTCAAATTTTGGTACTATGAAGTCTACCGGATATGGCGGTGATGGTACCAAAAAATGAATAGGTTGATTGATTAGCTATCTCAGGGTAGGCTTTTGGTACATCATACCAGGAGTATGTAGAATCAAGCTATCAATCTATTGTTGCATTGCTTGGATTTTAGGGTCTTCCCCTTGTGTATGAAAACCCTAAATTATTTGATGATTGTGCTGAGGTGAGGTATGTGGAGTGGTGAATTGTTGAGATGGAATGTGAAGTTTATGGCTAGATGGATTGAAGGGTACTTTATGATGTTGGGCATGTTTTTGAGCTTGGTGATGGAATGATTGTTGTTGATGGAGTGAGTATGAATTTTGGGGAATGTGAGTGTGTTGGGTTGTGGAAGTGGGGTTGATGTGGGTGAATGGGGGTGTGGGTATAGTAAACTGAGAAGTTTGTGATACCTAGGATGGATTTGAGGTGAATAAATTATGTTGGCTTGGAATGGAATGGGGTTTGAAATCTGCTATATGTGTTTGTTATTGGGAACAAGAACGAGCATCTTGTTGGCCCATGAGTAATTGGTTGAGGTGTTGTCATGCTTATTGTATGGAAATTTTTGAAGCAGATTGTGTGGGTGTGATGGAGGTGGATGTGGGTGAGGTGTAGGTGTTTACAATGTTGGTGGATGTTGGTGGAGGGTAAGTTGTGAAAGGAATCAGAACAAAATGAGGGGTAGTGGATGGTATCTACAAAGATGCATTGACATGTGCTTCATAGAGTTGGATTGGTATAGGTGTTGGTATAGGTAAATGGGATGGAGGTGATTTGGTTGCATGGTGGTGGAGAAATTTGATTTGAAGGGGTGGATGTTACCTCAAAAAGAGGGTTGGTGTAGACTTGGCTGAAGTTGGTGGGATGTGAGTGAGCAAGTTCTAACTGAGAATAAGAAACTTGGTTGTGTGGGATGTTAAGTTGTTCTAAGATTGGTTTGGTTGGTCTTAAGTAAGCTCTAAATTTTTCCATGTTTATATAGTAGGTGATGTGGTAATTAGTGGGTTTGTATGGATTGGTTTCTGGGATGGAGGTGTGAATGGCTATGTGCATCACATCAACATTCAAAGTGAATAATGTGTGTGAAGGTCCTGCAGATAAACCAAAATGATGTGTTTGTGTTGTAATGGATAGATTAGCCACAAAAGTAGCTAAGGAAGAAGTGGAACACTCCATGGATGAGGTTGGTGCTTGGCTCATGGATCTGGCTTGATTTTTGGTCAAAACCATAAGCTATAAGTAAGGTAGAGGTTGTGGATGTGAATAATGTGTGTGAAAATGTGTAATGACAATGAAAAGTGTTGGAAATTTTGAGTAGTTATGTTGTCATTGATGTCAAGAGTCAGTGTTAGTGATTTCAAAAGTCAATGCAAGGATTTGACAAAAGGAGGGTTAAAATATTCATATTTTAAACCCAAGAGATTTGGTTTAAAATATTCACATGATTGGTCAAAAGGTTGGCTAAATACCCTAAAGGAAGGAGATGCCTAGGCCCAAAGGAAATAATATTATAATATTTATTATTATAATATCAAAGGTGTTCAGTTAAGGCCTAAGGTTGAAAATTAAAAATACCTAGGCCCAAAGGAAACAATATTATAATATTTATTATTATAATATTAAGTGTTAAAATAATGCCTAAGGTTATTTATAAATTATTTATAATATTTATATTATAATTAATTTATAAAATAAATTAATTAAAACCCTAAGTTAGGGTTGGGTGCAAAAACATTAAAGTTAATTTCCCCCACCAATGTTCGAAGTAAAAATGTGTATGGTATTTATACCATAATATTTGTGGCATTAATGTAAGTCTCCGAAATTATTGCATGTGCGAGTATTGATAAGTGTTGATGCAAATTCGTGATCACGAAAGGGAAAGAGGTTTTTAAGTCTAAAAGCAATGAAAATCATGGAAGGTTAAAGTGACAAAGTCTAAAGACCTTATCACAAACCATGTGGTTGGGCTAGTGGTAAGACTTGGTAGCGTAGATCATTGGGTGAGCGAAGGTCTCACGTTCGAGTCCTGGTGGCAGTAAAGGGGACAAAGGTATTGATTTTTGGTTTTGGTGACAAGCATAGGAACAAAGTGCAGGAGGTGCTTTGGTGTTTCAAGTGAGTGCCTAGCTTATGTGACAGTTAGGTTGTGGCTAGGACGTTGACAAAAGTGTGACAGGGGATCGAATACCATGAAGGTAGCACATGCAAAAGGTATTTAATTTTTTATTTAATAAATTGTGTCTTTGTCTAAGTTGTATGGTATGCACCTTGTGGAGATATAAGGTGGTTTAAATAAAATTTATTTTTGCCATATTTGAGGGTGTTGAATGATTTATATTTTGATTTGATAAGTGCATTGGAATATTTTTGAATGGTGGTTATAATTATTTTGAAAATACATTTTGATAAGTAGGGAGATATAAGGAAGTAATTTTTATTATTCTATGCATTAAATTTCTAAAGGAAGTTAGAGTGAATTATTGAGAAAGTGAATTATTGGAAGTCTTTGTTGATTATGTTTTGAGTGTGCTAAGAGGGAGTTAAAAGGTGTATGAGGAATTTATGAATGTGTGTATGTTTTGCTAAAATATTTTGAAGGGTTTGATTATTGGAATTGATGCAATACTTTAAGAAATCAAGGGAGTGGTTTGGAATTTATTTGGGCACACATATTGAAGTTTTGCTAACTCATAAAGAAGTGTTGTATTAATATTTATAGTAGAAAAATTTATTGTAAGTGGAACAGGTTTTGAAGACATATCTCCATAAAAACAAAAGGTATAGGCACATCATCCTTTGATTAGAGTGTTGTTGAATTGAATGTTGTGAAATTCAAGATAGAGTGAAAAGGGTTGTTTGATAAGCATTGTTTGAAAATTTTGAGTGGGTTTTCATATGCATGATTGGTGAATGTTTTAAAATAACATTTGAGTTAGAGATTGAGGATTGGTTGAGTTAGGATTTGAGATCCATATTGTGCACTTTTTTTGGAAGTAGCGCAAAACACTTGTTTAGGGTTTGTAAGCAAGTTGTGTTTATTTTATTCAATTATTGAGTGAAATTATTAGGAATTGTTTTTGAGTGATATTGAAAGTGAATGTGGAAACATTAGAAATCATATTTGTGAAAGCAACAGACTCAATTATTGAGTAGAACATATTGAGTCTTTTATATAATACATCATTATCTATATGTTCTAGAGGTTAAATGTTTTTTGAATAGAATATGTCTAAACTACTTCAAGTTAAAGGAATTACTTTGAATATTATACAAAGCAATTGATAGCATTGTGTGCAAGATTTGAGATTGATTGAGCATATCTTATGAGTTGTATTGAGCATGTGTTTGAACATATTTGAGTAAGATTTTATGGAAGCTTAAGGGAATATTTGAGCAAGTCTTGGTGAAGACTTGTAGGCAAACTTGAGAAAGTCTTTGTGAAGACTTGTAAGTAGATTTGAGCAAGTCTTGGTGAAGACTTGTTGGCAGATTTGAGCAAGTCTTGGTGAAGACTTGAGAGAAGATTTGAGGTAAGTCTTGTTGAATACTAGAGAGTAGATCGAGCAAGTTCTTGAGAGGATTGGAGGAAATATTTGAGGTAAGTCTTTGTGAAGACTTGATAGTAGAGTTGATTGGTGGATTTGTTCAAGCTTTGTGTTAAGGCTTGGGGTAAATTTAAGCAGAGTTGATTGATTGATTTGTTCAAGCTTTGTGTTAATGCTTGGGGTAAATCTAAGAAGAGTTTATTTGTGATTGGATCAAGCTTTGTGTTAATACTTGAGGATAGATTTGAGGATAGAGTTTGGTGCATATTTGAGAGCAAATTTGTTCTAGACTTGAGATAGAGTTATAATAGATTTGTACTAGATCAAGGATAGTATTTGGTGTAGATTTGAGATAGAGTTGAGAGAAAAATTTAGAGGTGATAAAGCAGAGGACAGGAGTCTCTAGTGGAAAGAGATCCATTAGCCAGGGTAGTGAGGACAAAGATATTATAAGTGAGAATAGAGGTCTTCTGTGGAGAGAGATCCACAAGCCAGTGTAGTGGGGGCAGTAGTCTTCTAGAAGATCACCAGCTAAAGTAGAGGAGAAAGAGTTATCCTGTGGATAGATATACACATACTAGATCAAGGGGAAAGTGTTCTCCTATGGAGTGTGATCCATGAAGCACCTAGGAATATAGAGTTCTTATGTGGATATATATCCATTAATCATTTAAGGAGAAAGAGTTCTCTTGGGTTAAGTTCCACAAACTAGCAAAAAGGGAAAATAGTTCTCCTATGGAGAGATATCCACAAATCAGAGCATTAGGGGATTGGTGTCTCCTTTGGACATATTTCCATAAGAATTGTAATAGGTAAGTGATTCCCAAGAGATTTTTTGAGAAAATTTAGTAGAAATATTTTCTTCGTGGAGTAGCCCACATTGGGTGAACCACGTTAAATTGGTGTCTCTATTGTGTGTGATAATTTATGCATTGCTTTGATTATTGTTGTTGATATTGCCATTGATTATATTGGATAATATTATTTGAGAAAGAAAAGTAAAAGTTGGTCTTATATTGTTCAAACCCCCCTCCTAGTATAAGTTTGTGTTCTTCAATTTGTATTAGAGTGGGTTCCTTCAGAAGAGCCTAACAACTTGAAGGAATATACACAAGATTACACATGACAAGGAAAGGTAAAAGAAGAACCATGAGACCTAAAAAGGAATAAGAATTGGATCTTGAGACTAAGATAAAGGAAGAAGAAAAATATGTGAGATGTGTTGAGTGTGGTAATCTTGGTCACATGGCACTTTATTGTCCACAAAATGGGTATAATAGCAACAATGAGGAAAAGGAATTTGATTTTGCTCCTAAAGAGATTTTTTCTCTAAGAGGAGAAGTGGAAATAGGATCCAGCAGTAGAAAGGAAGCTAATTGTGTAAAAAGGAATAAGAAGGAACTAATAATACTCAAATGTTTTATTTGTGGTAACTTTGGTCATCTTGAAGATCATTGTTCAAAATTTGGGTACGGTAGTAGTGAAGAAGAATGTTTTGGTAACATTTCCCACAATGTAGTTTTATTACAATAGTTTCAGTAGCAGTGAAAATGAAAAATAAAATAGGGACAATCAAATCAGGTGTACAAAGGAAATTATACTTTTGGCAATAGAAGAAAAAGAAGATGCTCCTGTTGAAGTAGCAATCAGTGCTTCAAGGGATAGTGATGAAAGTATTTCAGATATTGAAGAGTATGAAGATGCTCTTGAAAACCTAGAAGAAGAGGAAGATTCAAAAAAAGGAAATGAGGAAGCCACAGTTAAGGAACTTATTGAATTAAAAATGGAGAACTCAAGATTGAAAGCCCAAGTACAAGAAGATAAGGAAACAAAGGCAAAATTTCTACAAGATATCACTGACCTTAAGGTTAAGGTTGAAGAGGCAAGGAAAATTGAAGAAGGTATGACTAAAAATTTAGAAGCAAAAGTCTTAGAATGTGAAATATTAGAACATGAGGTAGTTTCACTAAGGAAGGAAGTGAAATATTCTAAAGATAAGCTACACAGGTTTGAGAAAAATTCAAAAGCTTTGGATAACATTACCAAAGCACAAAGAGCTTCATTTATCAAAATAGGACTAGGCAATGAAGAAGATCTAGAAGTACAAAAAGGGGAATCAATCTCAAAATAAAAGGAAGACTCAAAGGGAACATCAAAATAAGTGATTGAGGAAGAACCTAAGACTTACATCGATATGTTGAGAAGTGACAACATCAAAGAGGAAGGAAACAATGCACAAACAAGGTACATGGATCATCACAAAGAAGGAAGGACTAAGAGACTAGTGGGTCCAAGGCAAGATTTATTCAAATGATGTTGCTTCTCATGTAACAAGTTTGGTCACAAGGCTATGCAGTGTAGGGATCATGAAAGTAAGGAATATGGCTTGACTAAGAGAAATTTTAGAGATGGGCATCTCTTTCAAGGGTATTGCTACTCTTGTAATAATTTTGGTCATAAAGCAATTCATTGCAGGGTTCATTATAGGAATGGGTATGGCTTCACCAAGAGGAACTTCAAGATATTTACACCTCCTAGGAACCACAACATTAAGTGTTTCGATTGCAATAATTTTGGGCATACAACAAGGTGGTGTAGAACAAAATTTTCAGAGCTTCCAAGGACATGCAAGAAAGAGGATCCTCAAAAGGTTCAAAAAGGTATGACTTCAAAGGTATGGAAAGAGAAAGTTGAGAAAGGAGAAGAGCAATATAATATGGGAGTAGATTTACTCCCACACCAAAACTAACCACCTCAAGGAAAGGAGGTGGGGAGGGGGCTGATCTAAGAGTCTTATATTTAGCCCCAAAGGTGTCCCTTTCCCATTGATGTCAAAGGGGGAGATATTTGAGTAAGGGAGAGAACATCTAGTCAAGGGGAGCAGCTTCTTAGGGGGAGTAGAACTGAAAAAGGTAAAATAAATGCTTAAAGGAAAAAAGGTTGTATCAATGACAAAGGGGGAGATCGTTGGAAATTTTGAGTAGTTGTGTTATCATTGATATCAAGAGTCAGTTTCAGTGATGTCAAAATTTAGTGAAAGGATTTGAAAAAAGGAGGGTTAAAATATTCATATTTTAAACCCAAGATAATTGGTTTAAAATATTTACATGATTGGTCAAAAGGTTGGCTAAATACCCTGAAGGAAGGAGATACCTAGGCCCAAAGGAAATAATATTATAATATTTATTATTATAATATTAAAGGTGTTCAGTTAAGGCCTAAGGTTGAAAAAGGAAAATACCTAGGCCCAAAGGAAAAAATATTATAATATTTATTATTATAATATTAAGTGTGAAAATAATGACTAAGGTTATTTATAAAATATTTATAATATTTATATTATAATTAATTTATAAAATAAATTAATTAAAACCCTAAGTTAGGGTTGGGCACAAAAACATTAAAGTTAATTTCCCCCCACCGACGTTTGAAGCAAAAAGGTGTATGGTATTTATACCATAAGGTTTGTGGCATTAATGTAAGTCTTTGAAATTATTGCATGTGCGAGTATTGATAAGTGTTGATGCAAATTTGTGAGCGCAAAAGGGAAAGAGGTTTTTAATTTTTAAAAGCAACAAAAATCATGGAAGGTTAAAGTGACAAAGGCTCAAGGCCTTATCACCAACCACGTGGTTGGGCTAGTGGCATTATTTGGTAGTGTAGATTATTGGGTCAATGGAGGTCTCACATTCGAGTCCCATTGATAGTAGAGGGGGCAAAGGTTTCAATTTTTGGTTTTGGTTCCAAGCGGAGGAACAAAGCACAGGAGGTGCTTTGGTGTTTCAATTGAGTGCCTAGCTCACGTGGTGGTAGGTCATGTCTAGGATGCTGGCGATAGCGCAAAAAGGAATTGAATCCCACCAAGGTAGCACACGAAAAAGATATTTAATTTTTGATTTAATAAATTGCACCTTTGTCTAAGTTGTATGGTATGCGCCTTGTGGAGATATAAGGTGGTTGAAATAAAATTTATTTTTGCCATATTTGAGGGTGTTGAATGATTTATATTTTGATTTGATAAGTGCATTGGAATATTTATGAATGGTGGTTATAATTATTTTGAAAATGCATTTTGATAAGTAGGGAGATATAAGGAAGTAATTTTGATTATTCTATGCATTAAATTTCTAAAGGAAGTTAGAGTGAATTATTGAGAAAGTGAATTATTGGAAGTCTTTGTTGATTATGTTTTGAGTGTGCTAAGAGGGAGTTAAAAGGTGTATGAGGAATTTGTGAATGTGTGTATGTTTTGCTAAAATATTTTGAAGGGTTTGATTATTGGAATTGATGCAATATTTTAAGAAACCAAGAGAGTGGTTTGGAATTTATTTGGGCACACATATTGAAGGTTTGCTAACTCATAAAGAAGTGTTGTGCTAATATTTATAGTAGCAAAAGTCATTGTGAGTGGAACAGGTTTTGAAGACATATCTCCATCAAAACAAAAGGTATGGGCACATCATCCTTTGATTAGAGTGTTGTTGAATTGAATGTTGTGAAATGCAAAGGTGGAGTGAAAAGGGTTATTTGATAAGCATTGTTGGAAATGTTTGAGTGATTTTTCATATGCATGATTTATGAATGTTTTAAGAGAACATTTGAGTTAGATATTGAGGATTGGTTGAGTTAGGGTTTGAGATCCATATTGTGCACTTTGGCTGAGTTAGGGTTTGAGATCCATATTATGCGCTTTGGTTAGAAGTAGTGTGAAACACTTGTTTAGGGTTTGTAAGCAAGTTGTGTTTCATTGATTGAATGATTGAGTGAAATTATTAGGCATTGGTTTTGAGTGATATTGAAATTTAATGTGCAAATATTAGAAATCAAATTTATGAAATCGAAAGACTCAATGATTGAGTATAACATATTGAGTCTTTGATAGAATACATCATTATCTATATGTTCCAGAGGTTAAACAAATTTTGAATAGAATATGTCTAAACTACTTCAAGTTAAAGGAATTACTTTGAATATTAGACAAATCAATTGATAGCATTGTGTGCAAATATTTGATATTGATTGAGCATATTTTGTGAGTTTTATTGAGCATGTGTTTGAATAGATATGAGTAATATTTTGTGGAAGCTTAAGGGTATATTTGAGCAAGTCTTGGTGAATACTTGTAGGTAGATTTGAGAAAGTATTTTTGAAGACTTGTAGGTAGATTTGAGCAAGTATTGGTGAAGACTTGAGAGAATATTTTATGTAAGTCTTGTTGAAGGCTAGAGAGCAGATTGAGCAAGTTCTTGAGAGGACTTGAGGATAGATTTGAGGTAATTATTTATGAAGTCTTGATAGAAAATTTGATTGCTTAATTTTTCCAAGCTTTGTGTTAAGGCTTGGGGAAAATCTAAGAAGATTTGATTGATTTATTTGTTCAACCTTTGTGTTAAGGCTTGGGGAAAATATAATAAAAGTTTATTTGTGATTGGATCAACCTTTGTGTTAAGGCTTGAGGATAAATTTGAGGATAGAGTTTGGTGTAGATTTGAGAGTAGATTTGTGCTAGACCTGAGACAGAGTAGGAATATATTTGCACTAGATCAAGGATAGTGTTTGGTGCAGATTTGAGATAGATTTGATAGTAATATTTGGAGGTGACAGAGTAGAGGACAGTATTATCGAGTGGATAGAGATCCATTAGCCAGGGTAGTTAGGACAGAGGTCTTCTAAGTGAGGACAAAGGTCTTCTAAGTGAGGACAAAGGTCTTCTATGGAGAGAGATCCACAAGTTAGTGCATTGGGGGCAGTAGTCTTCTAGAAGATCACCAACAAGAGTAGAGGAGAAAGAGTTCTCCTATGGATAGATATCCATAAACTAGAGCAAGGGGATAGAGTTTTCCTATGGAGTGTGATCCATGAAGTAGTTGGGAATATAGAGTTCTTCTATGGAGAGATATCCATGAACCAATTAAGGAGAAAGAGTTCTCTTGGATCAAGTTCCACAAACCAAAGAAAAGGGGAAAGAGTTCTCCTATGGAGAGAGATCCATAAATTAGATCATTAGGGGATTTTTGCCTCCTTTGGATATAGTTCCATAAAAATTGTAATAGGGAAGTGATTCCCAAGAGATTTGTTGAGAAAATTTGGTAGAAAAATTTTCTTCGTGGAGTAGCCCACATTGGGTGAACCATGTAAGATTTGTGTCTCTATTGTGTGTGATGATTTGTGCATTTCTTTGATTATTGTTGTTGATATTACCATTGATTATATTGGATAATATTGTTTGAGAAAGAAAAGTAAAAGTTGGTCTTATATTTTTCAAACCCCCCTCTCAGTATAATCTTGTGTTCTTCAATTTGTATCAGAGTGGGTTCCTTCAGAAGAGCCTGATAGCTTGAATGAATATACACAAGATGACACATGAAAAGGAAAGGTAAAATAAGAACAATGAGACCTAAAAAGAAATATGAATTGGGTATAATAGTAGCAATGAGAAAAATAAATTTGATTTTACTTCCAAAGATATTTTTTCTCTAAGAGGAGAAGTGGAAATAGGATCCAGTATCATAAAGGAAGCTAAATTTGTAAAAAGGAATAAGAAGTAACTAATAATACTCAAATTTTTTTATTTGTGGTAACTTTGGTAATCTTGAATACCGTTGTTCAAAATTTGGGTACAATAGTAGTGAAGATGAATGTTTTGGTAACCTTTGCCACAATGCAACTTATTGCAATAGTTTTAGTAACAGTGAAAATGAAAAATAGGGACAATCAAATCAGGTGTACAAAGGAAATTATACTTTCGCTAATAGAAGAAAAATAAGATGCTCCTATTGAAATAACAATCAGTGCTTCAAGGGATAGAGATAAAAGTCTTTCATATATTTAAGAGTACGAATATGCTCTTGAAAACCTACAAGAAGAGGAAGATTCAAAAAAGGAAATGAGGAAGCCACAGTTAAGGAACTTGTTGAATTAAAAAGAGAGAACTCAAGATTGAAAGCCCAAGTACAAGAAGATAAGGAAACAAAGGCAAAATTTCTACAAGATCTCACTAATCTTAAGGTTAAGTTTGAATAAGCAAGAAAAATTTAAGAAGTTATGACTAAAAAGTTACAAGAAAAATTCTTATAATGTGAAATATTATAACATGAGGTAGTTTCACTAAGGAATGAAGTGAAAGAGTCTAAAGATAAGCTACACAGGGTTGAGAAAAATTCAAAAGGTTTAAATAACATTACCAAAGCACAAAGAGCTTGATTTATCAAAATAGTACTAGGAATTAAAGAATATCTAGAAGTACATAAAGGGAAATCAAACTCAAAATAAAAAGAAGACTCAAAGGGAACATCAAAAGAAGTGATTGAGGAAGAACCTAAGAATTACATCGATATGTTGAGAAGTGACAACATCAAAGAGAAAGGAAACAATGCACAAACAAGGTACATGGATCATCACAAATAAGGAAGGACTAAGAGACTAGTGGGTCCAAGGAAATATTTCTTCAAAGGATGTTGCTTCTCATGTAACAGGTTTGGTCACAAGGCTATGCAGTGTAGGGATCATGAAAAGAAGGAATATGGATTGGCTAAGAGAAATTTTAGAGATGGGTATCTCTTTCAAGGGTATTGCTACTCTTGTAATAATTTTGGTCATAAAGCAATTCATAGCAGGGTTCATGACAGGAATGGGTATGGCTTCAGTAGGAGGAACTTCAAGATATTTGCACCTCCTAGGAACCACAACATTAAGTTTTTCAATTTCAATAATGTTGGGCATACAACAAGGTGGTGTAGAATAGAATTTCTAGAGCTTTCAAGGACATGCAAGAAAGAGGATCCTCAAAAGGTTCAAAAAGGTATGACTTCAAAGGTATGGAAATAGAAACCTGAGAAAGGATAAGAGCAATACAATATGGGAGTAGATTTACTCCCACCCCAAAACTAACCATCTCAAGGAAAGGAGGTGGAGAGGGGGTTGAGCTAAGAGTCTTATCTTTAGCCCCAAAGGTGTCCCTTTGTCATTGATATCAAAGGGGAAGATATTTGAGTAAGGATGAGAGCATCCAGTCAGGGGGAGCAGCTTCTCAGGGGGAGTAGAACTGAAAAAGGTAAAAGAAATGATTAAATGAAAAAGGGTTGCCATCAATGACAAAGGGGGAGATTGTTGGAATTTTTGAGTAGTTGTGTTGTCATATATGTCAAGATTCAGTGTCAGTGATGTCAAAAGTCAGTGCAAGGATTTGACAAAAGGAGGGTTAAAATATTCATATTTTAAACCCAAGAGATTTGGTTTAAAATATTCACATGATTGGTCAAAAGGTTGTATAAATACCCTGAAGGAAGAAGATCTTGTTGAGTGTTAATTTGTCATATTACAAATAATAACACGCAACTTAGAGTCTCGAACAAAAGACTCTTTCTTGCAAAGAAATAATTTATTTTATTTTCCTTCCTTTTATTATTTCTCCAAGTTTCTTTGTGAAACAGCTTTTACGTATATAAAAATGAATTTCAATTTTAATACATACAGCTGATATATCCCAGAATAACTCAAAATCCTGTAGATAGCTGTTAACAAGGGGCCTTTGTTGATTCTCAATGAACTTTATAATCTTGACTTGTTTGATTAATCAAAAATAAACAAAAATCCTTTTGATGTTCTAATATTCACAATTTATTCTAAGGTTAACCTTGTTCGTTTTATCTCTATTCAATAGTTACGTTATTTCGGTGTTAGTCTACGACATGAAATTAAGCATATCAAGGAATAAAGCAAACTGTTATTTTGAATCAGATGGAAAATAATGAAGGATATTAAAATGGTTCACGATCTCCTCCTGCAAAATCCCAAGTTAAGAGATGAAATCCCCAAAACAACCCAACCGATCAGATCTGTACTAACACACAATCTAATCGGATCAGATGCAAGACTCTAAGGAAAAGAATATAAGCGCATCATTCTACCATTCACCTATCGTAACCCATCCCATGGCGTAAACGAAATAGATACAAGACAAAATGATGCAACGGAAAGATTGACAGTAAAACAATAGTTTTGGCTTCGATCTCCTTTTGATTTTACACACAAAAGTCGTGTTACCAAAGAAAAATCCTTTATTTCAATAAGTAATGCTTTTTTTTTGTTACAGTCTCACCCCCTGTATCCATCTACATTTTTGCTATTTAACCTTTCTGTCGCGCGTTCTCGGCTGCTCCATGGCGCTTCGTTTCGACTCCGGGACCCTTCGCTTCAATTCCTGCCCTTTGGTATTCTAACCTTTGCGTGCAATCGTAACGCTCGATCTGCGGCCAGTAACTGTTGTTATGAAACGTTACTCTGGTTCTGTCATTTCCGCCACGTGTCCTGCGTCTCCTGCACCTTTCGTAACGCTTTCCCGTGGAAATCCCGACAGAATTTGCATTTGGCCTCTTCCGTTTCCTAGCCGCGATAACGCGACATGTCGCGAAATCGTGACATGTCGCGATATCGTGACATGTTCTTGGTCCGTACGCCCGCAGTAGCTCGTTGTAGCGATATCGCTACCGACTTTGCTTTGCCTTCTTTTTAAAAAAGTGGTAGCGATATCGCTACCACTTTGGTTCCGAGCCTTCCTTTCAAAAAGTGGTAGCGATATCGCTACCACTTTGGTTTCGAGCCTTCCTTCGATGAAGTGGTAGCGATATCGCTACCACTTTGGTTCCGAGCCTTCCTTCGATGAAGTGGTAGCGATATCGCTACCACTTTGGTCTCGAGCCTTTGCTTCACGAAGTGGTAGCGATTCGCTACCACTTTTCCTTCGAGCCTCCGCTTCACGAAGTGGTAGCGATTCGCTACCACTTTTCCTTCGAGCCTCCGCTTCACGAAGTGGTAGCGATTCGCTACCACTTTTCCTTCGAGCCTCCGCTTCACGAAGTGGTAGCGATTCGCTACCACTTTTCCTTCGAGCCTCCGCTTCACGAAGTGGTAGCGATTCGCTACCACTTTCAACCTTGTGCTTCCTCTCGGCAACTCGTAGCGATGGAGAGACAGGTCGCGATTTCGCGACATGTCGCGATATCGCGACATGTCGCGATTTCGCGACCCTTTCAACACTTAGGCATTTTTCTTCTCTTCTTCATTTTTAGCATCCGGGTCTTTGAGATCTTCCCTAAAACCTGCAAAAACAAAGGTGGGTCCCCACTTCTGGGGTGTGTTGTGGATGAACCACAACAAATGGCGACTCTACTGTCAAATGCTCTTGAGCATTTTAGTAAGAACCCAACCTAACACAAATCACAAATTTGAAAACATGGGTTAGCCCATAATCAATATAACTAATGCCCAAAATCAGAAGTACATGAATTATCAGAATCATCAAGTACTAGCTCGGTGTGTGCAATGAATTCCTTTCCTTATCATTTGAATTTGATCCACATTCCATCATCGGTTTTGCATGAATGCATATGCGAAATTGTGAATGATTTGCGTATCCTATTGAATATGCCATGAGAAAATGTATAGTCACTCTTGTAGTATTATGTGCAAACATTCAAGACTGCCAAACCCTCTTAGGATCCACTAGTGAACGGTTCATTATATCCCAAAGTTGGTTATGAGTCCCTACTATCTTGAACCCATGTGCAAGTGGATGTGAAATCAGAACTTTGGGGAATCGGACTCCCAACCAACCGAGATGAGAGTTTAACCCTATCCTTACTATTCTGATTTAGAATTCTTTACCTCACTTTGAGCAAAATAACTAAACCAATTATGGAAGAAATGGTCATGCTAGTCTAACCCTCTAGACAATCGGTGGTCTTATTTTTTAGGCAAGACATGATGCCATGCATGGGCCTATCTAACCCCATAATCCAAAACTTATCTTCATTTCTTTGGACCTTGGGGATGACTACCCATCCCTTGCGAGAGGACAAGTAGTACGATCCTTACAATCCAATATAAGGATGAGATGGGAAAAATTTATTTATTTTACTTCTTGGACCTTGGGGATGACTACCCATCTAGGTTAGGGACAAATAGTACGATCCTTACAACCCAAGATTTTAAATGTAAATGGAAAATATTAATCTTGTTACTTAGACCTTGGGGATGACTACCCATCCTTTGCGAGAGGACAAATAGTACGATCCTTACAATCTAATACTTAATACGAAATGAAACATAAGAGCTTTGGGGAATCGGATTCTCAACCAACCGAGATGAGAATTTATGCCCTATCCTTACTACTCCATGTGGGTCCAATCAAAGCTTTGGGGAATTAGATTCTCAACCAACCGAGATGAGAATTTAACCCTATCCTTACTACTCTGATTTTAGGCTTTAAGCTCTATGGAAGTGGTCAAAACCACTATTTTTAGGATCATGTTGCATAATAGGATAGACATGAAAACCATTTTCGCCCAACCTTTTCCTCCAAGTTAGGTTTTGATCATTTTGCTCAAGATCCCTTTTAATGTATGAAACGTGCTTGGTCCTAGATACTTCAAGACTCTGTTTCCAACCTTAGGATTTACTTAGATTTATGTTATAACATAACCCTAAGAGGATTCAACATACTCAAATGAATTGCACCTAAGATGCATATGCCACTACGGTGAAATGTATGAAAAGTGAGATGGAACATGAATGCATTATTTCTTGAATTGCAAATGAGATGATTTGTCATGCAAAACTGACTTTTTCATGCATCACAAGCTTCAAATGATCTAAATTAACTGTTTGTATTACATGTGGAGCTTTTACAACATGATTCCAATGTTTCATATTCTCCCAATCTTAGGCATGTGTTCAACATCTAGCTTTTATTCCCCTTTTTTTTTTTTTTTTTTTTTTTTTTATAAGGCAATGAAAAGGAAATCAAAGGAACACCACCGCCTAAATGTCCAACCTGCACACAAACGCAAAAACCCAACATTAATACAAGAAAAACCTGCAATAAAAAATGAATACATACTAACATATCAAATCTGCACATCAAGAAACTAAATTACAGCATTGACACAAAACTAGATATCTCCTGAAACACACACTTAAGTATCAAATCTGCACACAAAGAAACAGATCACAACATTAATACAAAGCTTAGACATGTCAAAAAAAAAGAATAATACACACCTAAACATGAAAAATGAAAGCAAGAAATTACAGCGTTATTACATATAATACAAAGCCCAACTACCTCATGCTTGAAAGTAATGCTTCAAGTGCAACCCATTGATAGGTAGTGCCAAATCCTTTCCATCCAAGGTTTTTAGTCTAAAACTATTTTCCCCTAGGATCTCCGAAATCTGGTAGGGACCTAACCAAAGGTAATCAAATTTATCATGTTCCCCCTTCTTCTCATGTCTTTTGTCCCATAACAACACTAAATCTGAAATTTTAAACGCCTTGGCCTTAGACCTTTTGTCAAACCATCTTTTTACAATGTCTTGGTGTTTACTAAAATGAAGCATAGCTTCATCCCTTTTTTCATCCAAGCGCATTAATTGCGTTAGTCTAGACTCAAGTTTATCATTAGTTCCAAAATAATCTTTCATGAAGTGCAGCGTTTGTAATCTGAGATTTGCGGGAAAAATGGGATCTTGTCCATAAACCGGATGGTAAGGAGATGTCCCTATTGCTTCTTTGACTACGATTCTGTCAGCCCAAAGGGCCAACTTAAGCTTATTGTGCCGGTCCGCGGATTCCTTTCCAACAATTTTTTTATGACAGTCAACAGATTCTTATTGGATGACTCGGCCAATCCGTTACCTTGCGGGTAATAATTGGAGGAGAACTTTAAACTCACGCTGTTATCAAATGCCCAATTAGCAAACTCTAGAGAGGAAAAGGCCGAACCATTATCACTTACGATGGAGTTAGGCATCCCGAATCTAGTGACAATGTTATCTTCTAAAAATTTAATGACCACCTCTGCGGTAGCATTCTTTGTGGGGATAGCTTCGGTCCATCTCGTGCAATAGTCCGTAGCCGTCAGAATATATTTGTGAGCATCGGAGGAATTGGGGCTGATAATCCCAATAAAATCCAGAGCCCCATTGCGCGGAAGGTCTGGACTCGATTACGGACTGTAAAGGCATGGAAGCGTTTCTATCTCTATTGGCTGCAGTTTGACATATGTGACATGACCTCACATGAGAATGGGCATCCTTGAATAGTTGAGGCCAATAATAACCGGCTATGAGGATTTGATGGGCTGTGGCATTAGCAGACCCATGCCCTGTCCCATGTTTACCATGAAACTCTTCGAGTATTCGCACTGCCTCCTCTTGATCAACGCAACGAAGGTAAATACCTTCATGGTTCTTTTTGTATAATGTGCCAGATCTAACTAGAAAATTAGCAGACTTCAAACGCAAGGCTCTGCGTTGAGTAGCATTCAAAAGTGATGGACACCTACCATTTAGTAGATAGTACACCACATCCGCATACCACTCCTCCTTGGTTACATCAGTGACTTCATAATGTTGACAAGGAATTGCGAGATCTTGTTCTGCGATTGCCTTAGCTAACCCTTGCCCCCGCACTATCTTCATCGATTGAATCTCCAGATCAAATTCCTGCAAAGTTGAAACCCACTTACCACGCTTCTCACCTAATTCATTATGAACGAACATGGCTTTGACAGCAGGATCTGGGACGATAGCAAAGACCCTATTGTGGACTATGTAGTGCCTGAATTTTTTTACAGTCTTAACCGGCGCATACATTTGCTTGTCTAGGGTAGAATATCTCGGTTTCGCATCTTTGAGAGGACTACTCAGGAAAGCAATGGGATTTTCAATGCTGCCTTCACTCTTATGAGTTAAAACACTCGCAAAGGAGTGATCTGAAGCAAATGTGTAGATATAGAAAGGCTTCGTATAATCGGGACTCACCAAAACCGGGGCTTTAGAAATCGCATCCTTGATATTATCAAAAGCCTCTATCCTTTCATCTGTCCAAATGATCTGGACCTCCTTCTTTAGCATGTCGTTCAAAGGTCTTGCTATCTCTGCAAAATCTGCGATAAATTTTTTGACAAAATTGATCTTTCCGAAAAATGATCTCAACCCCTTCTTGCTATTGGGACGAGGAATTTGGCTGTATGGCTTCTATTCTCTCGGGGTCAATGGAAATTCCATCCTTAGATATTATATGCCCCAACAGTTTTCCTTCGTTACCCCGAAGATGCACTTCTTTGGGTTGAGAGATATACCATGTTCCCTGCATCTTTGAAAGACTTTCTTAAGATCCATGACATGGTTTTCCCTGTTCTTAGAAAATACAGGAATGTCATCGACGTAAACAATGATGCACTTACCAATAAGCCCTTTAAAAGCAAAATCCATAGCTCGCTGGAAAGTGGCACCTGCGTTCAATAGTCCGAAGGGCATTCTCCTGTATGCAAAGGTGCCCCATTTTGTCGTAAAAGCAGTCTTCATCCTATCACTAGGATGGATAAGGACCTGATTATATCCCGAATAACCATCCAGGGAATGACATCATCTCCGACCCGTTTACCTTTTGGAGTATTTCATCGATGGTGGGTAACGGGTAGTTGTCCTTTTGGGATGCCTTATTGAGATTTTTGAAATCAATGCACAACCTTATTTCTCCACTCTTTTTCCTCACAGGGACTAGGTTAGCAACCCACGTGGAATGCCTAACGGGAAAGATGATCTTAGCTTCTAACGGTCACTTCACCTCTTTCTCTATCAAGGGTTCTAATAATGGATTAACTCGCCTTTGTCTTTGCACGAAGGGCTTGGACTACGGCTCAGTGGAATCGTGTGCATTATGACATTTTGATCATAGGTTTTCAACTCCTTATAACTCCAAGCAATGCAATCTATGTATTCTTTTAATGCATTTGCTATGGAATCCTTCTCCTGCTTGGTACATGCTTTTGCTATGAATACCTCCTGGGGATTTTCTGCACTTCCAATGTTAACCAAATCACAGGCCTCTCCAGGAGATGGAACCCTTTTACCTTTTCTTGGTTTGCATCCGATATCAAAGATTTTTTCTAATGAAGCTATCTCATCAGGCATCCTGTTGTTTTTTACAGGATTTTTATCTTTCGAAACTACCTCCTCTACGTCCCTTTCTTCTTCATCTATGTATTGCTTTTCAAATATACCAGAATTAGTGACAAAATGAAATATGTGCCTGTCACTATCAAATACTTGGAAGTTCGTAACATTATCTGGTATCGAGGGACACGGGACCAACTCTATAGAGAACTTCTTGCATTTCTTATGGTCCACTGGCTTCAACATACTCGCTGCTACAGCTAGGGAGTCTGCCAGACGATTGCCCTTTCTCGAGATCAGAGAAATGTTAAAGGCGTCAAACTCATCTATTAAATCTCTGACCCTAGTTCGGTAAAGCCTGAGCCACCTGTCCTTGCATATGTATTGTCCCCTCACTTGTTTCACCACCAGTTCCGAATCACCAAGGACTTTGATATATTTAATTTTCTTTCGAATGGCCAGCTGTAGTCCAAGAATCAAAGCCTCATATTTTGCCATATTGTTGGTGGCAGGGAACTGTAGTCTGTATGCAGCGAATATAGGCTCCTGGTCCGAGCATGACAATTCAACACCGGCTCCTGCTCCTTGTCTGGACCTGGATCCATCAAATCTCAAGGTCCAAATGTCTTGATGTCCTTCAGTAAAGTTGTGCCCCATCCTTTCATCATGGGTATTTTTGAGTGCTTCTATGTCCAAACAGTATGCTCCCAACTCAGCTTCAATGTACTGGATCTCGTTCGGCTTGTTGTAATCTGTGATCATCTCTTTGAGTCGGGGTTCACTTTCAATTCGAATTTGATTGGCCACTCCCCTCCAAGGCAGCCACATGTGTGAAGAGTCTGTCACAATGTAACCGTTTAGGTTCTTACTCCAATCTCTTCCCAATACCATGCCATATTTGATAGGAATATCGAGCACCAATATGTCTATGCGTTGTTGAACTCTGGGTTCTGAATTGACTTGAATATGCACATCACCCAGCTCTCCTACTGCCTCCATGGTTGACCTGTCCAACTGCACCACCCTGCTCCTAGAAGGCTTTGGTGTAAGTCCCAATATTTTATAGATTTCTAAGGGCATGATAGTAGCCGAGGCCCCTGAGTCTATTAAACAATTGTGCAAGTTTTTACTTGCAATTCTAATGGTTACCAAAAAGGGAGGTATATCTCGTTTTTCTTTTTGTACAACCACTTGGGACTCGGCACTTTTAGCTTCATGAACTTGTGCAGATGGATTTAATCCTTTTGGTGAACTCACTTCTTGGCCTAATAATCGGGCCATGTCATACATCGATACATTGGCCCTATTCTTCTTCATATCTTCCACCAAATCGTAAGTGAGCTTTTATGGATTTGGCAAGTTTTGCATCATCTTAGACTTTTCGACCTTCGATGGAGGAGGGGGATTGACATCTCCTTTAGGGTCAGGGAGGGAGTAATTGATTATTAGGAGGAGCGGAGGAAGTTTTGGGCTCTTTAGAACTCCTAGTGTAATATTTGTGATTTGCTTTCCCAAAACGTTTGTTTGCATGAACTTCCAAAGCTTCTTCATCTTCGCTTCCAAAAAATTCTACATCCTCCTCTTCTTCACTTTCATGGGAATGTATGACCTCCGTTAGCATAGACTCCGGTTTCACGTGGCCACAGTGCGGGCAATCATTATCACAAGATCCTGCATCTCCACAGTCTTCCGAAATGTCTACATGGTTGGCAGCGGGATTGGGTACCTGCCCGTTGTTAGGTTGCGTGTTATACATTCCTTTTCCTCTATGATTGTGAGGTCGGTTATGGCCCATGGCCTGATCAAATTTTTTATTGACATTCCCCACTGTTACTAACACCTTGGCCAACGTTTCTTTCATATTTTCTATGGCTGCTTCGGACCCTTGTGGTTGAGGCACTGCAATTGCAGGTCCAGTTGTGTTGGCTGCATTAGCCACCTCTGGACTGGGTACAATGGCTTGGGTTTGGGCAGGTGGATTCCATCCTGGATTCCCATTTTGAATGGCTTGAGTTTGGGTAGGTGGATTCCATCCTGGATTCACACTTTGAATGGGAGTGATTGTTGGATAAGTCGCTGAGCTTGGCGTGTTAATTGGAGCAAACCCCGACATGGTCAACGATTATTGCCCATACCGAACCCATGCAAACCCATCGAGTTATTTTGAATCAAACTCTGTGTTTGAACAGACGGCATTCGGATAACTCCGACAATGGCGTAACTTGGGTGGGTGTTTGGAAGTTGTTCAACATCGGAGCCTGTGGTGCTACTACCGGTTCATCATGGCAAATTGGTTGTATGGGCCATATTGTCCCATCCCGAGTCAATTGAGACAATCCTGTGCACTGCGGAGTTCATCTGCTTGTTCGAGAGTCATTGTTTCTGCATAAGCCAAAGGAAGGGTTGTAACATGAGGGTTCCTTCTAGTCAACAAAGATGTTAAAGGATCTAAGGCTCTGAAGTATAGCTGCAAGGCAATTGCAGGGTCTACCGCAAAGTGACGAGTCACATTCGTATATAGCTTTTGAAATCTCTGATTGAACATTCGAATGGGCTCATTGGTTTGTCTTTTGCAAGATACGAAGAAATTGTATGTCATGGAGGGATCTACTAACTGTCTGAATTGCCCTATGAACGCAGTTTCTAGCTGGGCCCATGAAGTTATGGACCCTGCTGGCAAATTTCGATACCATTCGTTAGCAATGTGGTCTAGACTAGCGGGGAAAACTCGACAGGCAACATCCTCGTGAGTAACCCCCTGCCTAAACATGTAATCTTTATAGATTTGGACATGATCTTCTGCTGTTGTTGGACCATCATGAATGAATTTGGGTAATCCCCTTTCAATGTTTCTAGGCAAGTCGTGGACTGCCTCGGGAATATCTAAAGGGGAACTCTGAGCACCATACCAAAGGGCAGGTGGCTGTTGTTGTTGTTGTTGGGCCATGTTATTCAAAGGTGTCAACCCTGTGGGAACAATTGGAACTCCTGGAACTGTGGAGACAGATACAACTGGTGTTACTATCCCACTTGAACTTAAGGGTTCAGGCCCACTAGAGGTACTTGAGTCCAAAGAAATCCCTAACTCAAGTATATTGGGTGGTATTTCAACTTCTAATGTTTTGTTTTTCGGCCTCCTAGCAGTGGGAGAAAGACTTTGGAAGATAGTTTCCCCTGTGGTTTTAGACCTAGTAGCAATGTACTCAGGTTGGGCCAGCTTGGAAACTCTAGGACTCTAAAAGATTTCTCAACTCTGCTGCCAGATAAAATGTCTGGTGTTACACCTGCAAGCACAATAGGTGGAAACAAAACTACCCACGTTAATTGTTAGAACAAATCAAAATTGCAAAGCAATACAGAAGGCCCTCCTTCTAGCGCCAAAATGTTGAGTGTTAATTTGTCATATTACAAATAATAACACGCAACTTAGAGTCTCGAACAAAAGACTCTTTCTTGCAAAGAAATAATTTATTTTATTTTCCTTCCTTTTATTATTTCTCCAAGTTTCTTTGTGAAACAACTTTTACGTATATAAAAATGAATTTCAATTTTAATACATACAGCTGATATATCCCGAGAATAACTCAAAATCCTAGAGATAGCTATTAACAAGGGGCCTTTGTTGATTCTCAATGAACTTTATAATCTTGACTTGTTTGATTAATCAAAAATAAACAAAAATCCTTTTGATGTTCTAATATTCACAATTTATTCTAAGGTTAACCTGTTCGTTTTATCTCTATTCAATAGTTACGTTATTTCGGTGTTAGTCTACGACATGAAATTAAGCATATCAAGGAATAAAATAGAAGCTGTTATTTTGAATCAGCTGGAAAATAATGAAGGATATTAAAATGGTTCACGATCTCCTCCTGCAAAATCCCAAGTTAAGAGATGAAATCCCCAAAACAACCCAACCGATCAGATCTGTACTAACACACAATCTAATCAGATCAGATGCAAGACTCTAAGGAAAAGAATATAACTGCATCATTCTACCATTCACCTATCGTAACCCATCCCATGGCGTAAACGAAATAGATACAAGACAAAATGATGCAACGGAAAGATTGACGGTAAAACAATAGTTTTGGCTTCGATCTCCTTTTGATTTTACACACAAAAGTCGTGTTACCAAAGAAAAATCCTTTATTTCAATAAGTAATGCTTTTTTTTGTTACAGTCTCCAGCCCCTGTATCCATCTACATTTCTGCTATTTAACCTTTCTGTCGCGCGTTCTCGGCTGCTCCATGACGCTTCGTTTCGACTCCCGGGACCCTTCGCTTCAATTCCCGCCTTTTGGTATTCTAACCTTTGCGTGCAATCGTAACGCTCGATCTGCGGCCAGTAACTGTTGTTATGAAACGTTACTCTGGTTCTGTCATTTATGCCACGTGTCCTGCGTCTCCTGCACCTTTCGTAACGCTTTCCCGTGGAAATCCCGGCAGAATTTGCATTTGGCCTCTTCCGTTTCCTAGCCGCGATAACGCGACATGTCGCGAAATCGTGACATGTCGCGATATCGTGACATGTTCTTGGTCCGTACGCCCGCAGTAGCTCGTTGTAGCGATATCGCTACCGACTTTGCTTTGCCTTCTTTTTAAAAAAGTGGTAGCGATATCGCTACCACTTTGGTTCCGAGCCTTCCTTTCAAAAAGTGGTAGCGATATCGCTACCACTTTGGTTTCGAGCCTTCCTTCGATGAAGTGGTAGCGATATCGCTACCACTTTGGTTTCGAGCCTTCCTTCGATGAAGTGGTAGCGATATCGCTACCACTATGGTCTCGAGCCTTTGCTTCACGAAGTGGTAGCGATTCGCTACCACTTTTCCTTCGAGCCTCCGCTTCACGAAGTGGTAGCGATTCGCTACCACTTTTCTTTCGAGCCTCCGCTTCACGAAGTGGTAGCGATTCGCTACCACTTTTCCTTCGAGCCTCCGCTTCACGAAGTGGTAGCGATTCGCTACCACTTTTCCTTCGAGCCTCCGCTTCACGAAGTGGTAGCGATTCGCTACCACTTTCAACCTTGTGCTTCCTCTCGGCAACTCGTAGCGATGGAGAGATAGGTCGCGATTTCGCGACATGTCGCGATATCGTGACATGTCGCGATTTCGCGACCCTTTCAACACTTAGGCATTTTTCTTCTCTTCTTCATTTTTAGCATCCGGGTCTTTGAGATCTTCCCTAAAACCTGCAAAAACAAAGGTGGGTCCCCACTTCTGGGGTGTGTTGTGGATGAACCACAACAGATACCTAGGACCAAAGGAAATAATATTATAATATTTATTATTATAATATTAAAGGTGTTCAGTTAAGGCCTAAGGTTGAAAAAGGAAAATACCTAGGCCCAAAGGAAACAATATTATAATATTTATTATTATAATATTAAGTGTTAAAATAATGCCTAAGGTTATTTATAAATTATTTATAATATTTATATTATAATTAATTTATAAAATAAATTAATTAAAACCCTAAGTTAGGGTTGGGCACAAAAACATTAAAGTTAATTTCCCTTCACTGAAATTCAAAGCAAAAAGGTGTATGGTATTGTGCACAAAAACATTAAAGTTAATTTCCCTTCACCGAAATTACTACATGTGCGAGTATTGATAAGTGTTGATGCAAATTCATGAGCACAAAAGGAAAAGAGGTTTTTAATTTTTAAAAGAAGCAAAAATCATGGAAGATTAAAGCAACAAAGGCTCAAGGTATTATCACCAACCACATGATTGGGCTAGTGGCAAGACTTGGCAGCGTAGATCATTGGGCGAGCGTAGGTCTCACGTTCGATTCTCACCGACAGTAGAGGGGACAAAGGTTTTAATTTTTGGTTTTGGTTCCAAGCGCAGGAACAAAGTGTAGGAGGCATTTTGGTGTTTCAAGTGAGAACCTAGCACACATGACAGTTAGGTCATGGATAGGATGCTAGCAGCAGCACAACAAGGGATCGAATCCCATCAAGGTAGCGCTCGCAAAAGGTATTTAATTTTTAATTTAATAAATTGCACCTTTGTCTAAGTTGTATGGTATTCTCATTGTGGAGATATAAGGTGGTTTAAATAAAATTTATTTTTGCCATATTTGAGGGTGTTGAATGATTTATATTTTGATTTGATAAGTGCATTGGAATATTTATGAATGGTGGTTATAATTATTTTGAAAATACATTTTGATAAGTAGGGAGATATAAGGAAGTAATTTTTATTATTATATGCATTAAATTTCTGAAGGAAGTTAGAGTGAATTATTGAGAAAGTGAATTATTGGAAGTCTTTGTTGATTATGTTTTGAGTGTGCTAAGAGGGAGTTAAAAGTTGTATGAGGAATTTGTGAATGTGTGCATGTTTTGCTAAAATATTTTGAAGGGTTTGATTATTGGAATTGATGCAATATTTTGAGAAACCAAGAGAGTGGTTTGGAATTTATTTGGGCACACATATTGAAGGTTTGCTAACTCATAAAGAAGTTTTGTGCTAATATTTATAGTAGCAAAAGTTATTCTGAGTGGAACAGGTTTTGAAGATATATCTCCATCAAAATAAAATGTATGGCCACATCATCCTTTGATTAGAGCGTTGTTGAATTGATTGTTGTGAAATGCAAGGTGGAGTGAAAAGGGTTGTTTGATAAGCATTTTTGGAAATGTTTGAGTGAGTTTTCATATCCATGATTTGTGAATGTTTTAAGAGAACATTTGAGTTAAATATTAAGGATTTGTTGAGTTAGGGTTTGAGATCCATATTGTGCACTTTGGCTGAGTTAGGGTTTGAGATCCATATTGTGCACTTTGGTTGGAAGTAGTGTGAAATACTTGTTTAGGGTTTGTAAGCAAGTTGTGTTTCATTGATTGAATGATTGAGTGAAATTGTTAGGCATTGGTTTTGAGTGATATTGAAAGTGAATGTGCAAACATTAGAAATCAAATTTGTGAAAGAGACAGACTCAATGATTTAGTAGAACATATTGATTCTTTGATAGAATACATCATTATCTATATGTTCCAGAGGTTAAACAAATTTTGAATAGAATATGTCTAAACTGCTTCAATTTAAAGGAATTACTTTGAAGATTATACAAAGAAATTGATAGCATTGTGTGCAAGATTTGAGATTGATTGAGCATATCTTGTGAGTTGTATTGAGCATGTGTTTGAGCATATTTGAGTAAACTTTAGTGGAAGCTTAAGGGTGAATTTGAGCAAGTCTTGGTGAAGACTTGTTGGCAGACTTGAGACTGTATTTGTGAAGACTTGTAGGCATATTTGAGCCAGTATTTGTGAATACTTGTAAGCAAATTTGAGCAAGTCTTGGTGAAGACTTGTTGGCATATTTGAGCAAGTCTTGGTGAATACTTGAGAGAAGATTTGAGGTAAGTCTTGTTGAATACTAGAGAGTAGATTGAGCAAGTTCTTGAGAGGACTTGAGGACAAATTTGAGGTAAGTCTTTGTGAATACTTGATAGCATAGTTGATTGATTGATTTGTTCAAGCTTTGTGTTAAGGCTTGGGGTAAATCTAAGCAAATTTTATTTATTGATTTGTTCAAGATTTGTGTTAAGGCTTGGGGTAAATCTAAGTAGAGTTGATTTGTGATTGGATCAAAATTTGTGTTAAGGCTTGAGTATAGATTTGAGGAGAGATTTTGGTGTAGATTTGAGAGTATATTTGTGTTGAACTGAGATAGAGTTAGAGAAGATTTGTACTAGATAAAGGATAGTATTTGGTATAGATTTGAGATAGAGTTGAGAGCAAGCTTTGGAGGTGATAGAGCAGAGGACAGTAGTATCTAGTGGATAGAGTTCTTCTGAGTTAGGACAAAGGTCTTTTGTGGAGAGATATCTACAAGCTAGTGCATTGGGGACAATAGTCTTCTAGAAGATCACCAGCCAGAGTAGATGAGAAAGAGTTCTCATGTGGATAGAGATCCATAAACTAGAGCAAGGGGAAATATTTCTCCTATGCATTTTGATCCATGACGAAGCTAGGAAGATAGAGTTATTCTATGGAGAGATATCCATGAACCAGTTGAGGAGAAAGAGTTATCCTGGGTCAAGTTCCACAAACCAAATAAAAGGGGAAAGAGTTCTCCTGTGGAGAGAGATCCATAAATAAGAGCATTAGGGGATTGGTGTCTCCTTTGGATAGAGGTCCATAAAAATTGTAATAGGGAAGTTATTCCCAAGATATTTGTTGAGAAAATTTAGTAGAAATATTTTCTCTATGGAGTAGCCCACATTGGGTGAACCACATTAAATTTGTGTCTCTATTATGTGTGATGATTTGTGAATTGCTTTGGCTACTAATATTGATATTTCCATTGATTATATTGGATAATATTATTTGAGAAAGAAAATTAAAAGTTTATGTCATATTGTTCACCCCCCCTCTCAGTATAAACTTGTGTTCTTTAAAAAGCACACACAATCAAACAAAAAATTGAATCCTATGTCTTGCAACAATTTTTCTTTATGGTGTGTGTGTTTTTATGTGCATAACCTAAGCCTAAGATGACTATGTAGGGTGGAATCCTAAGGTGGATGGAAAGTGATATTTTTTTGGTGATGAAATCTATAAAAAACACTCACAGGCTGCTAAGGCATCTATGGGGTGAGATAGTGGATGGAGATGAAGCCCACTATTGCTGATCTCGATCAGTGGTTGGTGATTAAATCCAACACACTCGTGTTTAAATTGAAGCATGTAATCATTTGTGATTATTTTTTTTAATTTTTATTGTCTATGGTGTTCATACAATGCCAAGAAACCATTTTTACTCAACCAAGTTGGTAACCAAGAACACCAATACTAATCCCCTCAAAAAAATCTAGGGTACACCTCTTAAGATCCATCCTAAATCAACAAGTGATTCCAATAGTGAAGGGTTCACCTAGTTATTCCACTCTGGATCAGCAATGTGTTTCCAACAATGGGAGATACTTGAGTACCAATGACTTGTTCCAGCTTAGAAAAGTGGAAAGTAGAAAAATTTAGCCTATAGTGCAACTACTATGATTTTTTTGATTCATTGCAAACAACACTCAGGGTAGAAAGTAAAAACACCATGAAAGACAACAAAAACTTAAATCTAGTGTAATGAATGTCTAATGCAACTAATATGAATGCACAGATGCAAACCTATCTCTATGTGTAATTCTATATGATTTTGAAAATACTGATGAATATCTAAGATGCCTATCAATGCAAAATGTTGCTTTTTAAATAGAAAATAGGTATTTATTTTCTATTAATTATTTTTAAAAAGCAAAAAATGTAAGCAGAGTCTAAACATGACTTATCATAAGTCCTACATATTTCTTCAACTTTGCAAACACGATGCAGAATCTCACAATTTTCTCCAGTGAAACCCATAGTTTTCTCTGTCAAAACCTATAGATACTCTAGAGCATCCACATGAATGTAGTGTGGCATCCCCCAAATTTTGGATGGCATTCACACAACTATAGATCGAATCCTATTGCTTCTAAAATCTCTAGCCCTAGATCTCATAATTTTTGCATGAATGGATTTTTGAAACCTAAAACCAGAAATAGAAAATGTAGATCGGATTGACAAGGTATATTAACATAAGAAACCCTTTGGGGGTCCCACTGTGATTGTAATTTTGTAAAGTAAAAAATTAACAACACCAATAAAGTAATATATCAAAGCAAATAACACAATGTATGCACAAAATGATAGATATGATTTATTATGACTCAAGGAGCTTGGATATCCAAATTGTACAATAGATTTACCCCAAATTTGGGGTTACAATACACTTTATTACTTTTGATACAATATTACAATGATAGGATTTGAAACCCTTGTTAAAAAAATGTTGGTGTTTTCAGTTCATCTTCACTCCATACAGATTATGAGTGGGTTTTTTGTATCCCTATGGGACCACTTAAGCTGCAATAGCCATTGATAAAGATGTCTTTTGTACATGTAACCTACACACAAATCACAACATAAAGAAGTTAGTAGCATATACAAGGGCTCCACTATGTGAGACCCTCTAAATAATAAATCTACAAACCCTAGGTGTTGTAATAATGAAATGCAATTAAAACACAAAATATGTAATTTGTAAAGAAAATAATAACTTATACCTTGTTAGAGTAGTACTTGCAATGCTGATCTATGTCTTTGCTTCTGCAATTTGATGGTGCACGAATACCTACTAAAATTCAAGGGTTTATCAATGGAAAATTGAATGAGGGGAAACACCTAGGAGCATTTTGGAATGGCAGTGGATGCCTTGCAATGTCTCAAAAATGCTTAAAAATGTCCAAGGAATGCTCAAAAATGTTTTAGGGTTTTGAGGAGAATTGTAGAACCATATCTGGTTCGCAAGGATTTTGGTGATAGAAAATAGAAGGATGTGATGGTAGTGAGGAGGGAGGATGTTAGTGAAATTCTAGGGTTTGTATGATGATGAATGAAGGTATTTAATGATCTTAGTAAATCACATTCAAATTTTAGATCAACTAATCGCTTAACCTCATTTACAAAAGTGAATGTTCTTTTATAACTTACCTTCAACATGTTAGGGTTTCAACGACACCAATAGGCAACCAAGATTAAAACATGATGAATGGCTAAGATTATAACTTTGATATGTGACACAAATCAAGTTAAATGGATGGTTGAGATTGAGATGTGATGAGTGGCTATGATTTATTCATATATAAATATATAAATATAAATATATACTTATATATATTTAAATATAAATAAATATACATATATGTATATATAAATATACATATATAAATAATGAATGAAAATGCACCTTAAAGCATCATGAGTTAATAAAATTAATTTTTCACAATTATTTTACCTTGGCTAAATAAGACAAAGAATGATGGCAACAATTTCTCAGCCAAGGGTTGCAGCTAAGTCCATCTAAGGTGGTAGTTCAAATTTCATCTATCAAGGTAGGCTATAGTATAAATAGTAGGAATTATATATCTATGGCATAAAAATGCTACACAATAGCTTAATAGACAAGTCTAGCACCTAAGATGTCTAGATCCAACCAAAAAGTCAAAATTAGACTAGATTTATCACCTTGAGAGGCCAAAGATCTAATGACCAGTTAGAATGACACTTGAAATATTTATCATTGGTATAAAATTAGAAGTGTTAAGTCCACAACTTTAAATATTCAAAAAGCAACCAATAAAACAAACCTAGCACAATAACCTTTCAAAGCCTATAGAAGGAGAAGACATAACTCGATAATTATAAGCAGTAGTGAGGAAGAGGTTCCAACACCTCATGATGCACAATAGTAGTTATTAATTAGTAATAGTAATATAAAATAACAACAAGATCCTCTAGTAAGAATTATAATTCATGATAAATAAAAAGGGGCATTAATAGGGAATAAAGAATAAAATATGGCAAAAATAGGGGACCTTGATAGATTGGACTTGGAAAATGCCAAGGCAATAATAAAAACTTAGTAGGAAGAATTGAGGGATTTCAAGAAGATTTTATAGGATAGGGATACGTATATTTTTTAGACCTTATAGTATCTAGCTAATTTTAAGAAGTCGGACACCTAGTTTGAGGAGGAAAAACAAAATGTACCAAAGGTTGAGGAACATGTATGGGCATAGATTCCTAAAAATAAAACCATAGAGGTTACAACTAATTTGTAAAAACTACGATCTAGATCTGCTATGGTGGAAGTATCTAGCATATAAGAACTAAAAAAAAAATAAGTGGAACCATATGAGGTGCCATAACAACAAGAAATGATGGTGACATAATAATCACACATAGCCCCAAAATACCTAAACCAAAGAGTGTAAGAAAAAATTGATATGGCATCAATAGAGAGATGGATGGAGAAGTGCCTCCACAAAGAATAACATATAAAAAATATTTAATATAAGAGCAAGAACCTATATAAGTAACTAACTAATATATATGCAAGATTCAAAGGTGCATGTACTATTGCAAATAAATTACTCGTGTAAAAAATCGACATGGGTATATAGTCTATTCTTATGAGAATAATATTATAGGTGGCAACTCATGAGGTTGAGCTTAGGATTTTATTAATAGTTATCCTCCATTGTAGATTTTATTGTTGTTTATCTTGAGAGTGCACCTAATTATACAAATTTGTTATGTGAATTGTACCTACACAAATGTGTATTGCTAAAGGAAGTAAAATTCCACCCCAACATTTGTGTTGGGGATGTCCAACTAAGGGCCTTTGCATCCATTGTTAAAAATTAGGTATATTAGGAGGACAAGATGATGGAATATAAGGTAAAATATATGATAGTTGAATTTATCCTTTGATTTGAGTACCATAGACCTAGTGATTTTATTAATTTACATTATTGTATGAGTAATCAAGAGAACATTAGATAGCAATACATTATCCATATGAATAGGTTCCTTAGGGAATTTATGGTCTATTGTGATACATATCTAGATGATACCAAGGATGCTTATTGGAGGATATGAACATAATTGATCATTAAACTAAGAAAAAGAGAACCAATTTCTCCTCAAACCAGGTTTGGTCCCATAAGAGAGCCCTAGCAATCATCAATGTCATGATGGTTGTCAAGCATAAGTGGATAGGGTTGAGTTTTAAACCATTAAACATCATATGCCAATCCCTTATTTTGATATATTCACCACCTACTAACAAATAATTCAAGTAGTAGTTAGCTAAAGTTATAGAAAATAAAGGCTACCATCCATAGTCTAAAACTTGTTGGTAGGATCTCAACAAGGAATTGACATCAATGTTGAGTTGGAGGAGCGTGATGCATGAGGACATGAATCATTTTAAGTTGGGTAAGTGATGAGGCCCTAAATTGCCTTATTTTTTATAGCAAAGTAACATTTCCTAACCCTTTTAATGTGCTAATTAACTATGGACTAGGATGTGGTTTGCATTAATATTGTGACTAAACATAGTGAATAAATAAAATGTATCATTGAGTTATTTAGATAGTTTTTATAGCTAGATCTATGAATATTTTGTAGTGAGTTAACAATATTTTGGCATGGGATAGTACATTTATATGTTGTAGATCTAAAGAAGGCATAATCAACTAAGAATTTTTAAAACTCTAGCACTAGAAGTCCTTAAAAGTGCTAGGGGTAGCAATGGTGTTATAATTCCTTAGAATACTAGGGAAATGAAATGGTAAAGCACTAAATATGATAGTATCATTGTATGGGTGACAAAATATGCTTCAAAAAAGCATCAAAAGTTATTAGACAAGCATCGAAAGTAAATAGGGCAACTATAAATTAGGATAGAATGACTTCAAGGCACAACTAGCTAAATAGATTGGTTAAGGGTGATGTACATGGTATCTAAGTGGATGCATTAGCTAAGAAAATACAATATATTACTGAACCTCTTTCCATGCTAACTACAACCAAAATATTAGAAAGGTTTTCAATTCTTTGATGGTGAAGGACTCCCCAACACGTGAACCGATTCTTCAACCTATTAAAATTCCAACCATTGTTAGTTTCAAAAGGCATGGATATGCTTCCCAAAAACAGGATTGTAGTTAATAGGTGCCACATGTATATATGTTCACTTCATGCTTTTGCAAGGGAACTTTAGATATATATGTATATATATTAAGAGTTGTATTTTTGTCTTTTTCTAATAAAGTAACTTGTTTGTAAATATATGGTATTCTTTAGTTTTAATTTTACCTCCCATTGGCCTAAGGAGCAAGGACTCACTCTATCAACATAGTAGAAGATTTTATTTAACTAATTTTGTAGGTATGACTTTAACATAATAAATTTGTTAGTTTTGTATTAATATTCTCATATGTAAATGTTTGGTTATTTTATTACTTTATTTATATTAATTTTAATTAATGTATTGTTTTCCAATGATAGTTAGGTGTAGTTGTTGAATTAGATTTACTTTCATATGCAAGAGTTCATTTATATTTTTGCATGTATTTTACTTTTATACAAGTCTGTTTTAATTTTTGTAAAGTGTGTTTTAGTTTCCATTTATGCAAGTGTGTTCCTAGGAAGCCTTAGAAGACCCAATACCAAGATACGCTTCTCTTTAGTGTGTGTAGTTGTCAACCCTGGATTGACAATTTTTAAAGTGCAATAATTAATGATGCTTATTAGGAGCGTTAGGCATAGGAATCATAGGTGGTCATACAACTAATGACTTAGGTTTTGGTGTTAAGTGTTTTTCTATAATGAGATAACATAGGACATTTTTGCTTTGTTTGTGATCTATCTACCAATTTTGATACAAAGTAGAATGCTTGTGCCAAGAACACCATTAGAAGGAACACAATATCCAAACAAAGGTGGTAATGAATTTCACTAATTTATTTTAGGGCTTGGTGCATCTTGTGATCACCAATGCACATCTAACTTAGAAGTTCATTGAAATAATTAGTCTTTTTCTAAATAGATTGATCTTTTCACTAGCATAATTCCTAGAAATATATATATATATATATATATATATATATATATATATATATAAATATATATATATATATATATATAAATATATAGTCTTAATAATTATGCAAGGGTTTTAATTAATAATGGTCGATATTTATGAATGTTGTCTTGGTTGTATTTGTATTTTCTTAATTGATAATCCTAGTATTAATGGATTCCCACTAGGAATAACCAACTATGACATATTCAAGATCATGGAAATTCCTATCCAAGTCAAAAAATTTATTAACAAAAACATGAGCTTTCAATTAATTAAAGTTAGGTGACCAACTCTTTGACATTAATTCATCCTAATAAGACTAGTATTGGCTTACAACTTAATCAAGATAGATCAAGAAAGTTTTAAAGTTGGTAGTTGAGGAAATGACTCACATATTATTCGTGAGATGCTAAAATTATATGAAGATTGTATTCCTCTATTATTTTATGGTGTCTTGAATGATATTCTTAACATCTTGTGTCTTGGTCTTTGGAAATGATACTTTTTTCATCCCTAACATTTCTTTATGAATATGGTGTCTTTCAAGGTAATCACACACAAAAACTTTATGTGACACCTTTGTTCCTATGCCACAAACATATGTGATCAAACATCCAATGATAAAACATAGTAAAGGCTCTATTTTTTGCAAAAAAACACTACAATGAAGATAAAGTGATATGAAATAAATTAAATGAGTACAAAACTAATTTAATACCACTTGATTCATAGTATCGAGCTCAAAATGTGGAGGCATGAGGGATTGTCAATTATTCAAACTAAATTGTATTGCTAAAAATTTATACATGAATGTTGTGCAATAGAATAAAAGCACAAAAAAATCTTTATCGCAAGAATACAACTTCATTTTTACATAATGTAAATATAAAAATACTATAGAATACAAGGATCATGTAGCCATGTTGATAAAAATATATGGGATTTGTACATGAGGTGTATATATCTATAGTGTGTAGGGAACTATATTTTAATGCATAAAATATGTAATAATATAAAAGCTTAGGCACTACAAGAATATATTAATGTTTAGAGTTAGAAAGGAAGGATGTGAAGACAAGGAATAAAACCAAATAAGTAGAACCCTAGGATAAGATTTTAATAATATTGTACCCTAAGATATTGTTAAGCTATATACAAATTAGTAATCATTATGAAGTAACTAGGAGATAAATTAGTGTAACTTCATAAGAAAATAAAATAATCAATGGAATTTGTAGAACTATCCATTCTAATTCCTTTGTAACTAGATTCAATTCTTGAATTCTAAATGTGATGCAAGAGCATCCGGTGGCGAAGCTGCAATCTTGCATCACCCAAAATGTATTTTTTTCCTTAAGTACTAAAACTGTCGCGATATCGCGACGCTTTTTGAAGAAGGTCGCCAGCGGGCCAAACTGTCGCGATATCGCGACGCTTTTTCATGGAAAGGGCCAAGGCGTGAAACTGTCGCGAAATCGTGACATTTTTGAAGAAAAGCAGCTTCAGCGCCAAACGGTCGCGAAATCGTGACATTTTCAAAGGAATGCAGCTTCAGCGCAAAACGGTCGCGAAATCGTGACATTTTCAAAGGAATGCAGCTTCAGCGCCAAACGGTCACGAAATCACGACAATTTCGGAGGAAAGCAGCTTCAGCGCCCAACGGTCGCGAAATCGCGACAGCTCCGAGGCAAAGTCACTTGAGCGCCAAATGGTCACGAAATCGCGACGCTTTCGGGAAGCAAGATTTGAAAGCACAGGGACATCTTCGGCAAAATATTCTAAGGCACAAGAATGGTCGCGAAATCGTGACACCTTCGAAGGCAAGCTTAAAGGACGTCGCGAAATCGTGACACCTTCGAAGACAAAGTTTAAAAGACGTCACGAAATCGTGACACTTCTGGGAGGCAAGACTTGAAAGCATAAAGACATCGCAACACCTTCGAAGGCAGAGCTCAAAGACGTCGCGAAATCGTGACACTTCCGAAAGAAAGGTTCTTAAACGCAAAGTGGTCGCGAAATCGTGACACTTCCGAGCCGAAGACTCAAGGGCGTGAAATGGTCACGAAATCGTGACATGTCGCGGTTTCGCGGCCCGAAACGAAGCAGCAAGTACGGAATGCAAAGATGTCACGAAATCATGACATGTCGCGGTTTCGCGGCCCAAAGGAGGAAAGCGAGTAAGAAAGGCCTAGACGTCGCGATTTCGTGACGTGTCGCGGAATCGCGGCCCCAAGGAGGAGAGAGAAGCCTAACGCCAAAAACGTCACGATATCGTGACCAAAGAGGAGAGAGAAAGTATTGGAGCAAAAACGTCACGATATCGCGACCAGAGCTCTCACGACGTTGACCAGCCGACGATTGCAGAGACCAGTGCAGAGGGACACGTGGCGTGAAGTTACAGGTGGCCCGAGAGTATGGAGCGGTTACAGGGACTCTGGCAAGGGGACGCGTGGCATCAAATTACAAGCGGCTGTGACGCATCCCTTTGAATGATGAATTGGCGAAAGGATTGACAGGCGGCCGCAGCGCACTCCGCCACCCCAGACCATGATAATACGGGGCACCTGGCAGCATGTTGCAGGCGGTCACAGGACATTCGTGCGAAGGGTTACAGGGAATCCCGCACTTGATGTAATGATGGAAAGAAGTTGGGGCCGGTGATATAAAAAGACCGCGCATGCATTGTATTGGGGGACTCCTGGCCATTTATTTTGGAATTGCTGTGTATTCGAATTAAGACCTCTGTTTAATGAAACTTGCTAGAATTTTGGCCTGTGCATTGTTGATCTCGGCACTCTTGCTGTGTGTTGTTTATAGCCCTATATCAAGTGGTATCAGAGCAGGTTGGTTCTGAGAGTGCAAACCGATCGCCGAACAGAGAGGCAGTTTGCGCCAGGACTGTGGTTGTGGGTTGCGAAGAAGAAGCAGGATGCCTCCGCGTAGAGACCGTGGTGGTATAAGGCACAAGCGAGCAAGAAGGGAGGAGGTCGATCTAAGAGCCCCTCCAGAGGCAAGTTGAGGCCCTGCAAGAGGAAATTCGAAGAGGAGTCGAGCCGAGAAGGGAAGAACCCAGACGAAGATGAAGTGTGGGAAGAAGAGGTTCCATCCGACGAAGAAGAGGCTTTGGATCCAACAGAGGCTAGGCTGTATAGGGCCATCTCCCAGATCGGGAAGAAGCCAAAATTTGACGTCTCCACTTACTCGGGGAACCTCAACCCTGAGGAGTTGATAGACTGGATCAACGACATGGAGGAGTATTTTGAATACGAAGAGATATCAGATCCAAATCGGATCAGGTTCACGAAAACCAAGCTGAAAGGACATGCTAGCATCTGGTGGAAAGGAGTGCAGTTGGAAAGGAACAGGAGGGGAAAGGAAAGGATCACCAGGTGGGATAGGATGGTAGAGAAACTAAAGAGGCAGTTCATCCCTGCAGATTATGAGCTGGACTTGTTAAAGAAAATGCAGTCTTCGACAAGCTAGTAAGACTGTCAAGGAATATACTGAAGAGTTCTATCAAATCTCAATCAGAACCGGCCATTCGGAGGCGAATAAGGAGAAGGTCGCACGTTACATCAATGGATTGCGAACCAGTATTCAAGAAGAGCTGGGGCTGGTTAGAATGAGCACAGTAGAGGATGCATATCAATTTGCATTAAAAGTGGAGGAGAAACTGAATAGGAGGTTTGATGGTAAGCAGAGAGGGAAGGACAGGGGTGGAAGAGCTGGTGGAAGAGGCAATGGTGGAAGATACAAAGATTTTGGGAAAACTGGTGAAGCTAGCAGTAGCCAAAAATAGAAAGAAGTGAAAGAGGAGGATGACCAACGCCCACGCAATCAGAACAACAACTACCCAAGAGGAAGAGGTAGGTCTGGGCGAGGGTTTGGCAGAGGTGTCTTTCGAGGAACCTGCTTCAACTACGGAGAAGAAGGACACAGGGCATACAACTGCCCGCAACATCAAGAGAGGCCAAATCGAAGACCTGAGGGTCAGGCCCGAGCTGCTGTAGCAGATGAAGGTGTAGAGTCTGAGCACTCAGAGGAGGCAGAAAGAGGAGAAGCGATGATCATCAGAAGAGTCCTGTTAAATGAAGAGAAAAGGGGAGACCAAAGGAACAACCTGTTTCGAACAAGATGCAAGTGCGCAGGCAAGGTATGTAACATCATCATAGATAATGGAAGCACTGACAATTTGGTTTCTGAGGAAATGGTTGCCAAGCTGCAGCTGGAGAGGAGAAAACACCCGCACCCTTATCGGATTGCATGGTTGCAAAAGGACCATCGGGTGCTGGTCAGTGAGCAATGCATGGTGAAGTTCAATATTGGAACTTACCAAGATGAGGTTTTGTGTGACATCTTGCCTATGGATGCATGTCACCTCGCCGCTTGGGAGACCATGGCAGCTTGACCGAAGTGTTGTCCATGATGGTCGAGCCAACACATATTCTCTCGTCAAAGAATGGAGTTCGCCACAAGTTAAAACCCCTGAAGGAGGCGGATGAGAAAGTATGCAGCAGTGCACGAGTCTGTCTAGTTGATGGCAGAAGATTCTTGGAAGGCCTGAAGCCGGATCATATGTGCTATGCTATAATCCCCAGGGTTAGGGAAGAAGGATGCAAGGAAATTCCAGTGGAAGTCATGGGACTATTAGAAGAATTCCCAGATATCATTTCAGATAATGTTCCTGAAGGTTTACCGCCTGTTAGGAAGATCAGTCACCACATAGATTTGGTGCCTGGATCGAGCTTGCCAAACAAGGCTGCACATCGAATGACGCCTGTGGAGACTGAGGAACTAAATCGGCAAGTTCAGGATCTTGTTGAAGAAGGGACTGATTAGGGAGAGTCTTAGTCCATGTGTTGTACCAAGCAGTATTAGCACCCAAGAAGGATGGAGAATGGAGGATGTGCACCGACTCTCGGGCAATCAACAAGATCACCATTAAATACAGGTTCCCACCGCCAAGGATGGATGATATCATGGACTCGCTTGAGTGGATTCGAGTACTTCACAAAGATTGACTTGAAAAGTGGGTACCATCGTATTCGCATTAGAGAAGGGGATGAGTGGAAGACAACCTTTAAAACCAGAGAGGGGTTGTATGAGTGGTTGGTTATGCCATTTGGATTAACCAATGCACCTAGTACCTTTATGAGGTTAATGAATGAGGTTCTGAAGGAATTTTTGGGCAAATTTGTTATTGTTTACTTGGATGATATACTGATTTTTAGCAGAACCTTAGAGGAGCACCTGATGCACATCAAGAAGGTTTTTGAGAAACTGCGGGAGGAGCAGTTACTGATCAATCTAAAGAAGTGCAACTTTGTGAAGAAGGAGCTGGTATACCTGGGATTTGTTATATCAGCTAATGGTCTCAAAATGGACCCCAAAAAGGTGAAGGCTATCCTAGAATGGCCTGTCCCAAGAAGTGTGACCGAGGTTAGATCATTTCATGGTCCGGCCAGTTTCTACAGAAAATTCATTAGAAACTTCAGTAGTATTTGTGCATCTCTTACAGAGACAATGAAGGGGAACAAGAAGGAATTCCAGTGGACGGTTGGAGCAGATAAAAGCTTTGCTATGCTGAAGAAGAAGGTCACTGAACAACCCGTCTTAGCACTTCCAGATTTCAATAAGGTGTTTCAGTAGATCGCGATGCGAGTGGCAGTGCGATAGGAGCCGTATTGAGCCAAGAGGGTAGGCCTGTAGCTTATTTCAGCGAGAAGCTCAATGATGCCAGGAGAAAGTATTCGGTATATGATCAAGAGTTCTACGCCATAGTCCAAGCGCTTAAGAAATGGAGGCATTATTTGTTGCCCAAGGAGTTTGTTCTCTATACCGACCATCAAGCGCTGCAATATATTAACAGTCAAGGAAAATTGAATCAGAGGCACCCGAAATGGGTAGAGTTCCTGCAGAGCTATACCTTTGTGCTGAAGCATCGGAGTGGAAGATCCAATAGGGTGGCAGATGCACTGAGTAGGAGGCAATGTCTGATGCTAGAAATGAAAGTGGAGGTTGTTGGGTTTGCTGAACTCAAGAACTTATACCCTGCAGACCCCGATTTCGTAGGAGCTTGGAAAGCCTGCACTGCGCCTGTTGCGTTGGACAGACTAAATGGTTGGATTACCCGATTTAAGATGGAATGTTGTTTAGGGGGAACTAGTTGTGCATTCCAAGGAGCTCAATGAGAGAGAACCTCATTAAAGAAAATCACAATGGGGGTTTAGCCGGACACTTCGGTCGTGACAAGACCATCTCACTGGTTAGTGAAAACTATTATTGGCCACAATTGTAGCAGGATGTGGCAAAGTTTGTGCAGAGTTGCAGGATTTGCCAGATGGCAAAGGGTATGAGGCAGCCTACTGGTTTGTATCAACCGCTACCTATACCTGAAAGACCGTGGGAAGATATTAGTATGGATTTTGTGCTTGGTTTGCCCAGGACGCAGAGGGGGCACGATTCCATATTTGTGGTAGTGGACAGATTTTTGAAAATGGCACACTTTATCCCGTGCCAGAAGACTAGCGATGCGGTCCATGTAGTTGGTTTGTTCTTTAAGGAAGTGGTACGCCTTCATGGGCTGCCAAGAAGCATTGTGTCGGACAGGGATACCAAGTTTGTAGGTTATTTCTGGAAGACCCTGTGGAAGAAACTGAAGACGGAGTTAAAGTTCAGTTTTGCATACCACCCCCAAACAGATGGCCAAACAGAGGTGGTTAATAGGAGTTTGGGCAACCTACTACGATGTTTGGTAGGGGACAAGCCCAAGGGATGGGATCTAGTTCTGCCGCAAGCAGAATTCGCGTATAACAGCTCGGTCAATAGGAGCACAAATAAATCCCCATTCCAGATTATCTATGGGAGCAGCCCAAGAAACGCTTCAGAATTAAGAAGGATAGATCCGAGGGAGAAATGCAGTGCTGAAGCAGAAGACTTTGCTGAACACCCGAAGGGAGTGCATGAGGAAGTGACAAAACACATTGCCAAGATGAATGCTCAAGACAAGGCAAGGGCGGATCAAAAACGCAGAGCTAAGGAGTTCCAAGTAGGAGATTCTGTCATGGTCCATCCGAGGAAGGAACGGTTTCCTGCCAAGACCTACAACAAACTAAAAATGAAGAAATTTGGGCCATGTAAGATCATTGGCAAACGGGATTCGGGTAATGCCTACGAGGTGGAGTTACCAAGCGAACTTAACATCTCCCCCGTGTTTAACATCTCGGATTTGACCGAGTATCATGAAGGAGAAAGCAGTGAGATACCCAATCCAGATTTGTGGAGCATTCCAGCAGTCATTCCAGTTGCGGACGAGATAGAAGAAGTTCTAGATACGCGCGAGGGCCGAAGTACTCGAAACAAGAATTACTCTGAGTATCTAGTCAAATGGAAGGGCAGACCCATGGAAGATGCGACTTGGTTATCAAAGGCAGAGGTTGATCGCCTGGGTCTACCTCGAAAAGATCAGAAGTGAGGTCACTTCTCAAACTCACCCCGGGTGTCTGATGCAGGAGCATCCGGTGGCGAAGCTGCAATCTTGCATCACCCAAAATGTATTTTTTTCCTTAAGTACTAAAACTGTCGCGATATCGCGACGCTTTTTGAAGAAGGTCGCCAGCGGGCCAAACTGTCGCGATATCGCGACGCTTTTTCATGGAAAGGGCCAAGGCGTGAAACTGTCGCGAAATCGCGACATTTTTGAAGAAAAGCAGCTTCAGCGCCAAACGGTCACGAAATCGTGACATTTTCAAAGGAATGCAAACGGTCACAAATCATGACATTTTCAAAGGAATGCAGCTTCACCAAACGGTCACGAAATCGCGACAATTTCCGAGGAAAGCAGCTTCACCCAACGGTCACGAAATCGCGACAGCTCCGAGGCAAAGTCACTTGAGCGCCAAATGGTCACGAAATCGTGACGCTTCCAGGAAGCAAGATTTGAAAGCACAGGGACATCTTCGGCAAAATATTCTAAGGCACAAGAATGGTCGCGAAATCGTGACACCTTCGAAGGCAAGCTTAAAGGACGTCGCGAAATCGTGACACCTTCGAAGACAAAGTTTAAAAGACGTCGCGAAATCGTGACACTTCTGGGAGGCAAGACTTGAAAGCATAAAGACATCGCAACACCTTCGAAGGCAGAGCTCAAAGACGTCGCGAAATCGTGACACTTCCGGAAGAAAGGTTCTTAAACGCAAAGTGGTCGCGAAATCGTGACACTTCCGAGCCGAAGACTCAAGGGCGTGAAATGGTCGCGAAATCGTGACATGTCGCGGTTTCGCGGCCCGAAACGAAGCAGCAAGTACGGAATGCAAAGATGTCACGAAATCGTGACATGTCGCGGTTTCGCGGCCCAAAGGAGGAAAGCGAGTAAGAAAGGCCTAGACGTCGCGATTTCGCGACGTGTCACGGAATCGCGGCCCCAAGGAGGAGAGAGAAGCCTAACGCCAAAAACGTCGCGATATCGCGACCAAAGAGGAGAGAGAAAGTATTGGAGCAAAAACGTCGCGATATCGCGACCAGAGCTCTCACGACGTTGACCAACCGACGATTGCAGAGACCAATGCAGAGGGACACGTGGCGTGAAGTTACAAGTGGCCCGAGAGTATGGAGCGGTTACAGGGACTCTGCAAGGGGACGCGTGGCATCAAATTACAAGCGGCTGTGACGCATCCCTTTGAATGATGAATTGGCGAAAGGATTGACGTGTGGCCGCAGCGCACTCCGCCACCCCAGACCATGATAATACGGGGCACCGGGCAAGCATGTTGCAGAGCGGTCACAGGACATTCGTGCGAAGGGTTACAGGGAATCCCGCACTTGATGTAATGATGGAAAGAAGTTGGGGCCGGTGATATAAAAAGACCGCGCATGCATTGTATTGGGGGACTCCTGGCCATTTATTTTGGGAATTGCTGTGTATTCGAATTAAGACCTCTGTTTAATGAAACTTGCTGGAATTTTGGCCTGTGCATTGTTGATCTCGGCACTCTTGCTGTGTGTTGTTTATAGCCCTATATCAAAATGGTAAGACTACATAAGTGTAGATGTATCTCTAAAACCTATCACTAGAAAGATATATTCTATGCATTTTAATGCTTAGTTGTGACATGTAGAGTTAGTGATAAAGGCTTGTCTATCTTGTGTACTGGCACCACTAGGATTAGAGCCATAGTGAACATGAATGCACAAATTAATTTGGATTCATGAAGTATATTAATATGATAGGAAGATATGGTGTTCTCCTATGTGGTGAAAATTTCAAATGGGTGTTAATGACTACATGTTGGAAGTTTTATAGCATAATTATCCTTGTGATTTTGAAAAATCATTGCTTTGCTCACATAATTTACTTGAAGGTAAGATAGAGATCAAAATTATTCCTAGAAATATAGTTTCAAAATCAAAATAGTATACCCCATTAAGAACTATAGCCTCCATCTATGAACTAGGAGCTAATCTTTAACATGATAAAATAAATAACCTTTGGTGTTTTAATTAAAAAAACTATAAGTCTTTTTATTGCCACATTGCATAAAAAATTCATAAACCTTTAACTCCTATCCTACTAAAATCATGCACTCAATAACTTGACCTAACTAAAATCGAATAGGTATTGCAAACTTGTTATGTTCAGTGATTCTAGCAAATAAAACATGATCCTATAGAAAAGAGTCAAAGATCAATAATTTGACCCATAGGATACATCTCCATAATATCAACTAAATTGAGGGAATACAAATTGGATTGCTTTATGAATACAAGGAATCAAATTGGATAATTTAACTCCATGCAGAAGGCATGAGCACCAAGAGAACCTAGTTGTTGCTAGTCACTAATACATAAACCTATCAAATCATATAACTACAAAGTGTTAGAAGTGGATATTTTAGAATAGGAATTCAAATAATAGAGTATCATAATGGTCAGATAAAGCTAATAGCATTGAAAAATATCAAGAATTATCTAATCAATCACATTTCCAATATGCCACACTTAAGACTAACAACATTCAAATCTCATCATCTTCACCATTAAAGAATAATAAAATACTTAGAGAACAATTTCAAACATCTAAAATGTTAATAATACAAATAGTAGAATTAGATCAACCTTCAGACTAACAAAAAAATAAACTCTCTACAACATTTTTTTAGGCATGAACCATTCTAATTTGCTCCAAATTAGCAATCCAATATCAACATAATTGACTAATCATAATAGCAGTAGAAGAAAAAAATTCATAGAATAAACTCGTAGAGATGACACAATATTGAGGTGAACATCCAAGTAATGCTCATTTATTGATTCATTAGCAAAATTATAGTAATATATCAGGAAAAAACTCTAGAGACAACCCTTAAAAATGAGAGTTCGACCTCTATATATAGATTTTACATTAACAGTAAAAGAATGGAAACATTACAAGGATTTTTATGCCAGATTAGTAGAATGCTGAGGTGGTAGCCTCTTATTGGTTTTCAAGAAAAAACATTGAGCTTCTCTCCATGAACTCTGCAATTCTGAGCTCTACAAGTTGCTTGGCCCTCAACTGAATCTGATAGCTAAACTAGTTGTAGGTTAATCTAGATCGTCCCCTATTCTTGATCAGGATTTTCATCCATATATCTATAACTAAAAATGCAGACAAATCTTAATTTCGATGATGCTTGGTCTCCCCTAGTTCTTTCCACTAGTGTTCCTCAGGTTTCGTTGTATTCTCTTCATCTTTGGAATCCACTACTCTAGATTTTATTGGATCATGTTTGATCGGCTTGACTGTAGAATGGGAGTTCTAGAGTAAACTGAATCATTCTCCAAAATCTGCTACTTCGAATTCCACTGTGTCAGTTTTGACCAATTTGACCATGGAATGGGAGCTCTAAGGCAATTTGCACCATCCTCTAGAATTCACTATTTCAAATTTTGTTGGGTCGGGTTTGACCAATTTGACCACGAAATGGGAGCTTTGAAGCAATTTGTGCCCCTTTTCAAAATTTGCTACTTCGTTTTCCACTAGATACTATTTGGCCATGTTGACCATAAAATTTTGATCTCGTGTTGGCTTTGGGTGGACTTTAACACTGCTATACCTCTTTATATCCAAAATTTGCTACTTTAAATTCTACTAGGCCCTATTTGACTGTGCTGACTGCAAATTTCACACTCTAACAAATTTTGACATAGCTAACACAAAATTTTTTGCCAATTATATGGCCTTTTTAGGCCTACATTCTATTGCCTCCTAGGGAGCATTTCTAGCAAGGCTTACGAAATTAGATTCTTATCCTGTGGGCATTGGAGTAAAAAATGAACGGGTGAGCTAGCATTGTGGCTATGTACCTATTGAGGTATAATTTTGCCCAATCATGAAATCACCCTCATAGTTAGGATTTTAGGATTAAAATCCCCTCTTGCAAAGAAATGTGAATTTCTCCAAGGTTCCTTTCACTTAATGTAGTTATATGTCATGAAAATACATTAAATAAGTGCTTAGAATACCTTAGTGATTTGCAAACAACTGTTAACAAGGAGCCTTCTTGGTAATATTTTATTGCATTATGCTATTGATTATTCATGAAATTAATTCCCCACACGTAAGATTAAAAATCAAATATTGCCAATAAACTTTATGAAATGTAAATATTTGAAATAAACATGAGGAAAATGATTTAAATTAAATTATTCAAACAATTAATGTTGGAACTTTATAATTATTTGAAAATTTTAATTAATTAAACTCTAATGTTTATTTCAAAATATGAAATTTTGAGAGTTTAATAAGTGAAATAACATTTACCCTAATATCAAATTGAAACTTTGCATGAAATTAGGGTTTTGATTTTTCCATTTAATTAATTAAACTCTAATGTTGATTTTAGAATATGAAATACCGAGAGTTTAATAAATGAAATAACATTTACCCTAATATCAAATTGAAACTTTGCATGAACTTAGGGTTTTGATTTTTCCATTTAATTAATTAAACTCTAATGTTGATTTTAGAATATGAAATACCGAGAGTTTAATAAATGAAATAATATTTACCCTAATATAAGATTGAAAATTTTATATTAAAAATTAGGGTTTTGATTTATACATGAAATGAAATTAAATAAAATGAAAAATATTAGGGTTAGGAAAATAAAAATAAAATGTGCAAAAAATTGGAACAGAAAAACATATTACTAAAATGAAATTTGTCAACCTTGCATTTACAGAAAAGAATTTCCTAAAAATCTTAACCTACTCTACTGTGATCTGCATTCGCACTATCAATAGTAAAATAGATGCAATCTTCTAGGGTAATGAAATGAATGACATTAAATTATTTAATAAAATCACCATCTGCATGCACAAATTTTATTAAATAAAACAATAAGGTCAACTATGATTGATATTTCAATTAAAACATTAGATTTTAGAAAACCTAAACTCTATAACAATGGATGACTTCCTTCCATGCAACAAATTTGTTCTTCAATTCTCCAATATATCTTCTCTCCCGATCTTATATTTCCAATATGTTCGAACCCTTTTTCTTGGTTTCCAATGGCCTATTTATAATTTAACATTATGTTCGTTCATTCTGTTCTACAATTTAAAACAGCTTTTATAACCATATCATTCTCTTTGCTTTTCGCTCCTTTGTTCATTCATTCCGTTCTACATTATATTGAAAACCTGCAAAACCAACACAAAACTTTTTATAATAATGTACTTTAAATATTTTAATTAAAACATTTACAATACACTTTGAAATAAAAATATTCAAAATAAACTTTAAATATTTTAATTAAACTTTAAAATGAATGATTTAAAACATTAAAATTATGTACTTTAAATATTTTAATTAAAACATTTACAATACACTTTGAAATAAAAACATTCAAAATGAACTTTAAATATTTTAATTAAACTTTAAAATGAATGTTTTAAAATATTAAAATTATATACTTTAAATATTTTAATTAAAACATTTACAAAACACTTTGAAATAAAAATATTTAAAATGAACTTTAAATATTTTAATTAAAATTTTAAAATGAATGATTTAAAACATTAAAATTATACTCTAAAGTATTTCATTTAATGATTTATTTTAAACATTAGAATTAAAAGTTTTTAAAATTAAAACATTTAAAATTACAATTATCAAATCTTGATATTTTCAAAATAAGATCAACAAAATAAAGTAACAACCAATTTAATGATGTCAACACTTCGAAAATAAGCATCAAAGGCTTCAAAATTTTAGTGGGTCCCCAAATTTGGGGTCGTGAAGTGGTCACAACAAATGGTGACTCTACTGGGAAATATTCTTGGACATTTTGGACTTAAGAACCCAACTCTAAAATCAACCAAACAAAAATATTAGAAACATGATAATTAGTAATATCTAGAGAATGTGAATAGATAACTTCAATCAGGAACAATTGAAACATTTGCATCTGCTCAGTGTGTGCTCTGTGATTCATTTATTTTTCTTGATACTATCCAGATTTCCATTATCAGCTTTGCAATTAGGCTATAGAAATTTGCTCTTTTAAGTGCACCCCTACATTGCTCTCTTCAAGACATTTCTCTAGTATCAGTCAGACGTTTATAGCCATGGTAGAGATTATCTAAATCTCCCAAATATTAGGTGAATTTTACATTTTGCATCTTTCTTTATTTCAGTCTAAACCTAGCTCCACTGCCATTCAGGCGTCTATAGCCCCGATGAAGGTTATCTAGATCATGGTGACTAATTTGGCTTTACTTTCCATTGTATTTGCTTTGCTTGTGTTTTATTCAAGGTTTATATTGTTTTTGCAAAATTCACCTACCACTTGGGTTAGAGGTAAGGCTAAAAATTGAGTTCATTGGATTTTCACCTTCACTTGCTTATGCAAGAGCATCCGGTGAAAGCAGGACAATCTGGCAGCAATTGGATCTTCTAGGCAATTTGTTTGATTTTCAAAGGCCAAGTTTGGGGGGGGGTCGCGAAATCGCGACCCCAAAGGTGGCGGCAGGGCGAAGGCTGGTTTTGTCGCGATATCGCGACGTCGCGATATCGCGACGTCGCGATATCGCGACGTCTTGGAAAGCAGAGGCATGGAAGAGTTTTTCATCGCGATGTCGCGACGTTGTTGAGGGCAGAGTTATGGAGGAGTTTTTCGTCATGATATCGCGACGTCGCGATATCGCAACATTGTTGAAGGCAAAGTTACGGAGGATTTTTTCGTCACGATATTACGACGTCGCGATATCGCGACGTTGTTGAAGGCAAATGGCTCAGAGGAGAAACGGTCGCGACGTCGCGATATCGCGATAGTTTGAGCAGACAGAGGCGAGGCAGTTGTTGGGTCACGATATCGTGACATGTTGCGATATCACGACCAAGAAGAAGACAGCCAAAAAGTAAACGAGCGGACGGCCAGGCAAGGCCAAATTTGACATGTGGGCAGCCACGTGTGTCATGGAAGTTAAGAAGGGCACGTGTATGGAAGATATGGCGACAAGAAGAGGGCGTACATGAATGTTAACAAGGGGACAACTACGTATACTAGATCAAAGATATTGGTCCCGCACATTTTAAATTGGTGGCAAATAATAGTTGCCGGCAACAGACATTAAGGATGGGATAGCAGTGCAGTCAGAACAGTCTGAACAAGGCGGGCGGTGCAAGTTAAAGGAAGCCATTAATGCAGCAGCCATTAATGCAGGCTTCTTGGTAGATCGGGCAGATGGACCATTTACGACCAAAATTTTGAAAAACCCGAAGAGGGGGAAAAATGAATTTTGAATTTTGTTTTAGGCGGGGGCATTAATTGCCTAGAGGATCGAGACCTCATTAAAAACTCAAAATTTTGTAATAGTCGGGGTGGTGGACCGGAGAAAGGGGGGAGAAGAAGCATAGAAGGGAGACCGAAGCCGAGCTCGACCATTGTAAAGCCTACGGGCTATTTCATTGGATGCATGTAAATATTTTTTTTTTAGCAGATTTTAATGAGAAATCAGAATTTGTGTATGTGTTGATTTTTTGGTCCCCGTCAGTGGTATCAGAGCCAGTGGTTCCTGAGCGTACAGCAGACCGCCGAAGGAGAGGCAGTTGTACCAGGACTTGTGGGAGGGCTTGAGATCAGGTAAATATGCCTCTAAGAAGAAACCCTATGGGTGGCAGAGGCATGGCAGCAGAAGATTTTCGGGCTTTGCAACAGCAAGTCCAGGCCCTGTAAGAAGAACTGCGCAGAGGACATGAACCGAGAAGAGATGCAGACAGTGAGGATGAAGTGGAGGAAGAAGAAAATCAATTTGAAGAAGAAGAAGAAGAAGCTGTGGATCCGACACAAGCCAGACTATACAAGGCCATATCTCAGATCGGGAAGAGGCCGAAGTTAGAAGTTTCTACGTATTCTAGGAACTTGAATTCGGAGGAATTAATAGATTGGATAAATGACTTAGAGGAATATTTTGAATACGAAGAGGTTGAAGATCTCGAGCGGGTCAGATTTGCCAAAACTAAATTAAAAGGTCATGCCAGCATATGGTGGAAGGGAGTACAGCTGGAACGGAACCGAAGAGGAAAAGAACGGATAACAAGATGGGACAGAATGGTGGAGAAATTAAAGAGGCAGTTTATTCTCGTAGATTATGAACTGGATTTGTTAAGAAAAATGTAGAGTTTGAGACAGATGAATAAAACTATCCAAGAATATAAGGAGGAATTTTACAAAATCTCCATCAGAACCGGTCATTTAGAAGCAAACAAGGAAAAGGTGGCCCGTTATATAAATGGGTTGAGACCCGGTGTCTAGGAAGATCTAAGCTTGGTTTGGGTGAGCACCATTGAAGATGCTTACCAGTTTGCTCTAAAGGTTGAAGAAAAACTGAACAGAAGGTTTGAAAGCAAGCAAAGAGTAAAAGGACCTGGAGGGAAGAGAAGAAAGAAGAGGTTAGCAGCAGCCGAGATCTGAAGGAAGATGGGGAACCCAAACCCCAAGTTCAGAATAATGGCTACCCGAGAGGAAGAGGTAGATCTGGACGTGGGTATGGAAGAGGAGTGTTCCAAGGAACATGTTTCCACTGCGAAGAAGATGGGCATCGGGCATATGAGTGTCCCCAGCACCCTGAGAGAGTGAACAAGAAACCAGTGGGTCCTGCCAGGGCTGTTGTGGCAGTTGAAGATGTTGACTCAGAACATTCTGAAGAAGCTGAGAAAGGAGACGCAATGATTGTGAGGAGGGCCGTGCAGATTGACGAAGACAAGTCAGAACATAGGAGAAGCCTATTTCGCACACGGTGCAAAAGTGTAGGCAAGGTCTGTAATGTTATTATAGACAATGGGAGTATAGATAACTTAGTTTTTGAGGAGATGGTTACTAAGTTGTAGCCGGAGAGAAGGAGGCACCCGCATCCATACCGAATTGTGTGGTTGCGAAAGGACCATAGAGCATGGGTCCGTGAATAGTGCTTAGTTACTTTCAATATTGGAAGATACCAGGATGAAGTCCTGTGTGATGTTTTCCCCATGGATGCTTGTCATTTGCTGTTAGGGAGGCCATGGCAGTTTGATCGGAGTGCCGTGCATGATGGTCGTGCAAATACTTACTCCTTGATGAAATATGGAGTGTGGCACAAGTTGAAGCCATTGCAGACAGTAGATGAGAAGGTGTGCAGTAATGCCAAAATTTGTCTGGTAGAGGGCAGAAAATTATCTTGCCAGGAAACAGGATTTGAGCATGTTGCAAAGGCTGAAGAATGTTTGGAGATGTTACAAGGGAAGCAGACCAAACAGCATAGAAGTGAAGGTCACTTCTCCTTTTTACCTGGGGTGTCTGATGCAGGAGCATCCGGTGAAAGCAGGACAATCTGGCAGCAATTGGATCTTCTAGGCAATTTGTTTGATTTTCAAAGGCCAAGTTTGGGGGGGTCACAAAATCGTGACCCCAAAGGTGGCGACAGGGCGAAGGCTAGTTTTGTCGTGATATCGCGATGTTGCGATATCGCGACGTCGCGATATCGCGACATCTTGGAAAGTAGAGGCGCGGAAGAGTTTTTCATCGCGATATCACGACGTCACGATATCGCGACGTCGCGATGTCACGACGTTGTTGAGGGCAGAGTTACGGAGGAGTTTTTCATCGTGATATCATGGCGTTGTTGAAGGCAGAGTTACGGAGGAGTTTTTCATCATGATATCGCGAAGTCGTGATATCGCGACATCGTGATATTGTGGCATTGTTGAAGGCAAATGGCTCAGAGGAGAAACGGTCACAACATTGTGACGTCGTGATATCGCGACAGTTTGAGTAGATAGAGGCGAGGTAGTTGTTGGGTCACGATATCACGACATGTCGTGATATCGTGACATGTCACGATATCACGGCCAAGAAGAAGACAGCCAAAAAGTAAATGAGTGGACGGCCAGGCAAGCACGACATGTCGTGATATCGCGACCAAGAAGAAGACAGCCAAAAAGTAAACGAGCGGATGGCCAGGCAAGGCCAAATTTGACACGTGGGCAGCCACGTGTGTCATGGAAGTTAAGAAGGACACGTGTATGGAAAATATGGCGACAAGAAGAGGGCATACACGAATGTTAATAAGGGGACAACTACGTATACTAGATCAAAGATATTGGTCCCGCACATTTTAAATTGGTGGCAAATAATAGTTGTCGGCAACAGACATTAAGGATGGGACAGTAGTGCAGTCAAAACAGTCTGAACAAGGCAGGCGGTGCAAGTTAAAGGAAGCCATTAATGCAGCAACCATTAATGCAGGCTTCTTGGTAGATCGGGCAGATGGACCATTTACGACCGAAATTTTGAAAAACCCGGAGAGGGGGAAAAAAAAATGAATTTTGAATTTTGTTTTAGGCGGGGGCATTAATTGCCTAGAGGATCGAGACCTCGTTAAAAACTCAAAATTTTGTAATAGTCGGGATGGTGGACCGGAGAAAGGAGGAGAAGAAGCACAGAAGGGAGACCGAAGCCGAGCTCAGCCATTGTAAAGCCTGCGGGCTGTTTCATTGGATGCATGTAAATATTTTTTTTTAGCAGATTTTAATGAGAAATCAGAATTTGTGTATGTGTTGATTTTTCGGTCCCCGTCACTTGCAAAAACTTATAACTTCATCTTTCAAGATTTCAAGGAATATTATTTCAATGTGTTGCAGTATTTGTGGAGCTTTTGCAAAATGATTTTAGTGTTTTAAATTTTACTATCTTAGTCCAAATTCATAAATATGTACATTAAACAACTCACTTTCTTTTTATTCAATTTTTGCATGCTTTCAAAATGAGAAATTTAATATTGAATGATCTAGGAACAAATACCAAATGAAATCACCAAATATTTAGTGTCCATATAACAACTACCGCAATCAAGGAAAACCTCACGAAAGTATGTTTCAAACTCAACAACAAACATCATCACAATAACTAAACTCCAAAATTTGGCAAAACCAACTTATTGCTAGACAAACAAATGAAACACATCCAAAATTTCACAAACACAAAACAAAACATAAACAAAACAACCAATTAACTATAAAAACAAGAATACCAAAACAATTTACAAAAAATATACACTATGTACAAGATGATGCAAAAAAATTAAGTTATCTTTTTCCTGGATCCCAATTACAATTTTCACCATTTAAAAGACATCTATCATGATATGCATACCAAGTTTTATAGGAATCCAATAAAAATAATATTAGGCCAAAAATAGAACCTCTCATTGTGCCTATCTCATTTTGCCAATTTGATTCAATTATATTATCAATCCCATAGTGAAACTTCAACACATTGAAATGGTAAGACAATGATTGATTTTTAATTCTTTCTTGTTTATTCTTTAAAATGTAGTTTTCACAATTCAATTCATGATTTAGAATTAGGCTTTCTTTTTCAAATATGAGGTCTTGCAAGAAGGAGCCTATTTCTAAAAATTTTGAAACCAATTCATTTTTCATGTTTTTAGGCCAATTGAACTTGTACAACAATTTGCAAGCATCTAAAATGTCTCCTAAACAAGAATCATTACAAGATTGAATCTTAGATTTAATAATTATTTGTCTATGAACTTGATTCAAAGTTTCAATCATGTTTTCTTTTATTTTATTTATGGCAATAGATTTAGGAGTTGTTTCCAATTCCTTATTAACAACACTTGATATTTTGTTATCAAAATCATGAGCATCTAAAGGAACATCATACAACTTATTACCTGGAATTTCCATCAATAACAAAGGTGAAGATTCTACCTTGTCATCCATAATCAACACATCATGAGTAGCATTTACCAAAATTTGGTGAGCCATTGTAATTTCTTCTTTTTCTTCATGAGATCCATCATTGTCATCTTGTAGCCCTTCATCTTCATCAACTACCTGCTTTTCAAAAACACAAAAATTAGGCACCCAATTAAAAATATGTCCATCTTTTTCAAACCATAAGTCTTGTCTATCTAAGGATGTGTCAAATAACACATCTCCCTGATCAACCACTTGAGTTGTTTCCAATATAATATTTTTATCATTTGAATGAATAGGAGTCATTTCTAATTCCTTATTAACCATCAATGATATTTCTTTATTTGAATCTCCAAGACAATCATGTGAATTTATACCCGAATTTTCAGTAGTCAAGAGTAAAAGAGAAGACTTTACCTTTTCCTCATTCATAACAAATGAGTCATAAGAAACATTTACCATTTCTTCATTTTCAATTTCAGCAAGGTGTTCAATAAATTCATCTTCAAAGTGATTCAATTTTGGAACCTTCTCTATTTCCATAATTGGCACGTCATTTTCTAATTGCATGGAAATTTCAAAATCTTCATTTGAGGTAGAATTTTCAACATCCTGCATATCAAGTGAAATAGAAATTTCATCAGTAGGATTGTGAGCAAATAATTATTCCTCATGTTTTTTTAAAAAATTATAATAATGGTCATCTAGACCCATGGGATGAAACTCTATTGCATCTTCCTCATAATTTTCAAGCTCTTCAAGAAACTCTTCTTCAAATTCACCTTCAACCATTTTTGGTGGCTCAAGGGTTTCTACAATGGAATCAAATCTTGTATTCAAATTTGTGTGATCACTACAATCCACATTCATAACCAACCTTGGTGAATTATTCTCTAATGGCTCACTTGTTTCTAAAAGTGGATCAATCCTGGCATTTTCCTTTCTAAGATTATCCCAATCCTCACTTGTAAATAATGATTCTAAACCTTTTATTTCTAACTTATCACAAGTTAGCTCATGTTGGCTTTCTGGATCATTATAATAATTGTCTTCTGAGAACAAGTGATGAACTTCTATCATATCTTCTAGCCACTCTTTAGATTCATCTATTGATTTCCCCTCAAATTTACTTTCAACCACTTTTGGTGAGTCAAGACCTTCTTTAGTGGGATCAAATCTTGTATTTTGCTTTATAAATTTATCCCAATCTTCCTTTGTGAATAATGGCTCTAACCCCTTTATTTCTAAAGGCTCACATGTTTCTAAAACTGAGTTAATTTCTACATCTTGATGAGCTTGTTTATCACAAACCTCGTTGGTGGATGTTGGTTTTGAAACTTGTACTTCCTCTTGGATAATATTTAGGGTGGTTGTGAAAGTTGGACATTCAACTTCATCCCATTGATTATTCACATTAGACATCATGTGATTCGAGGGTGCTAAATTAGATGATTGGTATTGGTTTAAATCCATATCTCCTAAAGAATAGTTCATCATGGGAGAAGGTTGTGTTTCCACCTGACTCATGGGTGACATCTGATTTTGAGCCTTAGGATTAAGTAATGATAATTGACCTAAATCAATCTCTTTCAAAATACACCATTGTTGATCCACATCAATCCCTTTCAAAATACACTGTTGTTCTATGGATATTACCTTCTTGTAAGCTCTAGACAAGGATGGCTTTTTAAGACTTATCCTTATGCATGTAGAAGTAAAGGAATCTAAGGCTTACAATTATATTTGAAGGACTTCTTTTGAAATGATGAAATATATCTCTATTTCGGTATACAACCTATGAAATATATCATTAAATTGGCTCATAGATTCATTAGATTCTTTACATATAGAGGTAAACTGATTTGATAACAAATCTGTGTCAACCAATGTTTCAAAATTTTTGAGAAATATTGTTTCTAGTTGAGCCCAAGAATTAATAGAACCTGTAGGTAAATTAATAAACCAATCATTAGCAAATTCATCCAATGTTAAAGGAAATAATCTATAGGCTACATCTTCATGCATAATTTGAAAATGAACAATAACATTTTTGTATGCCTGAATATGTTCCTCTGTTGTAATTGTTCCATCATGCTTATAATGAGGTAAATAATTTTCTACCATTGAACCAGTTTTAATATGCAAGGCTATGTATGAAAAATTAACAAATATTGAATCATTAACCTAATTTTCAAATTTATGACAGATTAACATTAATGCAGCATAAATCAAAAAATTTCACAATTTTTTTTAACAAAATTTGAACAATTTCAAATGCTGAAAATTAAAAATATTACCTTTTAGGCCCTCCTTCTAGCGCCAATTTTGTTGAGGTATAATTTCACCCAATTGCAAAATCACCCTCATAGTTAGGATTTTAGGATTAAAATCCCCTCTTGCAAAGAAATGTGAATTTCTCCAAGGTTCCTTTCACTTAATATATTTATATGTCATGAAAATGCGTCAAAATAAGTGCTTAGAATACCTTGGTGATTTGCAAACAACTGTTAAAAAGGGGCCTACTTGGTAATATTTTATTGTGTTATGCTATTGATTGTTCATGAAATTAATTCCCCACATGTAATATTAAAAATCAAATATTGCCAATAAACTTTATGAAATGCAAATATTTGAATTAAACCTTAGGAAAATGATTTAAATTAAATTATTCAAATAATTAATGTTGGAACTTTATAATTATTTAAAAAATTTAATTAATTAAACTCTAATGTTTATTTCAGAATATGAAATTCCTAGAGTTTAATAAATGAAATAATATTTACCCTAATATCAAATTAAAACTTTGCATGAACTTAGGGTTTTGATTTTCCATTTAATTAATTAAACTCTAATGTTGATTTTAGAATATGAAATACCAAGAGTTTAATAAATGAAATAACATTTACCCTAATATCAAATTGAAACTTTGCATGAACTTAGGGTTTTGATTTTTCCTTTTAATTAATTAAACTCTAATGTTGATTTTAGAATATGAAATACGAAGAGTTTAATAAATGAAATAACATTCACCCTCATATAAGATTGAAAACTTTATATTAACAATTAGGGTTTTGATTTATACATGAAATGAAATTAAATAATACAAAAAAGATTAGGGTTAGATAAATAAAAATAAAATGTGCAAAAAATTGGAACATACAGACATATTACTAAAATGAAATTTATCAACCTTGCATTTACAGAAAAATAAATTCTCAAAAACCTTAACCTTTGCATTCGCACTATCAATAGTAAAATAGATGCAATCTTCTAGGGTAATAAAATGAATGACATATTAAATTATTTAATAAAATCACCATCGACATGCACAATTTTTATTAAATAAAACAATAAGGTCAAATGTGATTGATATTTCAATAAAACATTAGACTTTAGAAAAACTGAACTTTGTAACAATGGATGATGTCCTTCCATGCAACAAATCTGTTCTTCAATTCTCCAATATATCTTCTCTCTTGATATGCTCTTTTCAATCTTTTTGACCCCTTTTTCTTGGTTTTCAATAGCCTATTTATAATTTAACATTATGTTCGTTCATTCTGTCCTACAATTTAAAATGGATTTTATAACCATATCATTCTCTTTGCTTTTCGCTTCTTTGTTTGTTCATTCCGTTCTACATTATATTGAAAACCTACAAAACCAACACAAAACTTTTTATAATAATGTACTTTAAATATTTTAATTAAAACATTTACAATACACTTTGAAATAAAAATATTCAAAATAAACTTTAAATATTTTAATTTAAATTTAAAATGAATGATTTAAAACATTGAAATTGTGTACTTTAAATATTTTAATTAAAACATTTACAATTCACTATGAAATAAAAACATTCAAAATAAACTTTAAATATCTTAATTAAACTTTAAAATGAATGTTTTAAAACATTAAAATTATATACTTTAAATATTTTAATTAAAACATTTACAATACACTTTGAAATAAAAACATTCAAAATGAACTTTAAATATTTTAATTAAAATTTTAAAATGAATGATTTAAAAAATTAAAATTATAATATAAAGTATTTTATTTAATGATTTAAAATGATTTATTTTAAACATTAAAATTAAATTTTTTTTTAAATTACAACATTTAAAATCACAATTATCAAATCTTGATATTTTCAAAAGAAGATCAATAAAACAAAATAACAACCAATTGAATGATGTCAACACTTCAAAAACAAGCATCAAAAGCTTCAAAAATTTAGTGAGTCCCCAATCTTGGGGTCGTTGTGAAGTGGTCACAATAGTACCTCAACAATCTATCATATTACACTTTGCTAACTGATCTCCTCATGGGAAGGCGAAATCCGCTCCTGCTGGTTGCAGACTATGCCTCCAAGAACAACTTCCTTATAAACCTCACTCTTTTAAGCCACTGTAGAAAGACATAAAGAGGAAAGGTGTCATGCTAGAAGTAGTTGTTACTATGCTCAAAATGTATGGAAGTATATGCCTTTATATACCTAGTCAAACAACTATTCTTTAAAGCCCAGCTTCATAGATTTTACATGCCTAGATAGATTCATGCTTCTTCTGCCCTCTAACATTATCAATTTTCCAAAATATTTTACAAAAATTGCCTCTATGGCTATTTCGCTAATCATTGTTATTCAAAAAATTTCAACTATATTACAAAAAACTTCTTGGTACTCTCATGCCTTTAACTACTCCTGCTTGTCCTAGACCTTGGCAGTGTCTTCTACTTTTTCTTCATCTGATATTTCTATTGCATCATCCTCTTTTTGATGTGTCTCTTCTTTGGCTTCCTCCTGGTATTCAACCTTTTTCTCTTATTATTCTTCCTACACTTCTTCATGTGTATTCTATTTTTCTTCCTCTTACTCCTCATATTCATTTTCTTTACCATCTTGGTATTCAACCTATTCTTCCTGATCTTCATATTCCTCTTTCTGCACCTCTTCTTCTAGATACTCCTTTGCATCTTCTTCCTCCTGCTCCTCTCTAGCTTCCTTCTATTTTGAATTTCCTTTCAAAATATGAGTGGCTTGGTTCAAGCTATCTATGGCCTTATTCTAAGATGCTTGAGAAAGATTTTGTATCTCCAGAAGTTATCGATGGATGTAACACAATTCGGAAGTCTTATCATAAGAGAACGAAGTCCTCCATTTCACCAAATTTACCATCAAGTCTTTCAATCTAGTTAAGCTTTTAATCAACTAGGTTACTTTGTCCTAGTCAATTGGCTCTTGCCATGCATCTACCTCTGATTCATATTCAATAATTGCTTGTATTCTTCTCTGGAGATCCTCATCTGATACCATCATATTATTCTCATCCTAAAATCCACTGAAGTCGTATTACACCATATCTTCATTGGTATCTATGATCCTCTGAATCTCATCGTTCAATTTTTCAATCAATTACCACCCCTTCTAAAGAAAACTATTATTCTTGAGGATAATTATAGTTGTGATATTTGAGGTATTCCAATCCTTATTGGGGATGGGTTTACCCAGCTGATTACACTTAGCTTTAGATAAATTGAGGAGTTCACTGGCCTGAGGAGCTATTGGTTGTATTTATTTGGTGATGGTCTTCATATGTTCTTTGGTCTTCTACAACACATGGTTGGCCTTATCCATGAAGTTGAAGATGTGTTGGATTTCAAAGCACTTCTTCAATATTTTAGACAAAAATTCCTTTCTTACTTGTTTCACCTTAGTCTTGGAGAATCCTACAACCTTAGTTCTCTCAACTTGGAGATACTGCTATAAAGCCTATATCTACTTCGTATATTCTTTATTATGCTCCTGTAGCTGCTAATACTACTCTTTGAAGTTGACCATCTTCTCAAAATTATTATACCATTTCTTAGCATCAATCTCCAAGGCTTTCATTTATTTCATTTTTTCCTTGATGGTGGCCTCAAGCCTAGTAATATTTTCTTCCATTTTGGTAGACTACTCCCTATAGATGTCAGTTTTGACAAGTATGGTTTCTAATCTAGCTTTGGTTGTGACAAAATCATCCTTTGTGACCAGTTATGTGATATCTTTAGTTTTTTCCTCTAACTGATAGTCTTCCATTGTCATATTTTCCTCTAGTTTATCAACCAAGGGGATCATCTTGTACTTTTTCCTCTACCAAGACAGAGGGTGGACTATCACTATTTTTCTCACATTAGCAACTCCCTTAGAATATTGATCCAATTTCATGCTCCAGTATTTTTATGCTCTTAGTGAATTAATTTTGACCTTATGCAAAGAAGCTATTGTGGGGTGATCCATGGGAGTATATGAGGTGACATTTGTGGGGAAAAAGGGGACCACCATGGCTAGGAGTGGAGTAGTGGTGATAATAATGGAAGTAGCAATTGGAATGGAACTAGTGGTTGCATTTGATGACAGGGTCAATGGTAGTGATATTGCCATCATTGATGGGGATAGTGATGATGAAGGAGTTGGATTTATGGATGTTGGATGTGGATATGCCACTAGAACCTGTGGTGAAGTAGGGGGAGATGATTATTTAGGACTCTCTACTGTATGAAATGGAGAGCAATCTAGATGCGAAGATGAATGTGAATGAGGTGGAGATAGTTGTGGGGAATTAGGTTTCGATGATGACATTTCCACTACCTTGTTAACTTGATAAGGGGAGGGGGATTTATTTGGGGAATAAGTAGGAGAAGAAGGAGAAGAGGGACTAGAATTCATACCTGAGCCTACCACAATAGAATATTTGAAAACTTTCTTAGCACTCTTTCACTGCTTTCATTGCACTTTCTACTTGTTTGAGGTATCAGGAGATTGTGTCACTTCCTCTGCTTCACTCAATTTTTGTGTCTTAGGAACTAAGGTATAAATTTACCATACTGCACCTTTTGCCTTCCTCTTTAATATTATCTTATATTTTATCAATACACCCTAAGGAATCATGCATAAAATGAAAGCCATTTTAGAGCCTGGGTGCATAATATTATCTTCCTCTTTAGCTGGTTCATTGTCACTTACTAATACCTCTAGAATTCCAAACCTTGTGATCAAACTCTCCAGAAATTCAATCACTACTTCCTGGTCTGACTTCTTGGTTGGGATAGCCTCAACCCATCTAGTGAAGTAATCAATGGTAGTAAGGATGAACTTATGACCTGTTGATGAATTTGGGTTAATGACTCCAACAAAGTCAAGTCCCCATTGCTGGAAAGGCTCCTCCACCTAAATTGGTTTGAGCAAAAATATTGCATTCTTGGTCCTTCCCACATATCTCTGACACTTATCACATGACTTAGCTACTTTGAAGGCATCTGCAAAGATAGTGGGCCAATAGTATCCTGCCCTTATTATTTTCATGGTAGTTATTATTCCTAAAAAGTGACCTCCCGATAGGCCTCCATGAAATTCTTCGATGACCTTTTGTTTTTCATTATCTTTTAGACATCTTAGAAGTACCCCATCTAGGTTCCTCTTGTATAATCCTTCAGGAAGCAATACATACTTCAAATCTTGTAGTCTGAATATTCTCTTTTATGAAGGATTGAGGCCTTGTGGACATACTTATTGTTTAGAAATAGGTTATCAATTGATCTGCCCAATCTGAGCTCTCTAGAAAACTACCACTGTGATCATCTTCTGCTTCCTGACAGGCTACTGTCTGATCTGAGTCTTCTTTAGCTGCAAGCTCCTAGCATAATGCTCTTCCTCTGACCAACTTGGTAGGATGGATTTCAACATTGTACTCCTATATTTTAGTAATCCAACCAACTCTTTTATCACCCAGTTCTCCTTGAAGTATAAAGTTCCTTACATCTGGATGAACTACATAAACCAGAGTCTTGCTCTGAACCAAGTACTGTCTAAACTTCTTTAAGGATTTCATTACTACAAATACTTGCCTCTCAATGAAATTATACTTGGTCTGATACTCATGCAAAGTTTGACTCCAGAAGAATATGGGGTGCTCCTCCTCATTCTCATCCTTTTGAGTGAGCACTGATGCATAGCTTTCCTCCGCTCCATAGGCATATAAAATAAAGTCTTTGCTAAAATCAGGATTTATCAATACTAGTGATGTTGCAATTGCTTGCTTTATAGCCTCAAAGGCTTGTTTTCTTTTCTCAGTCCATTTGAATTCCATGTTCTTCTTGAGTAACTCTGAGATGGGCCTAACTACTTGAGCAAAATCTGAGATGAACTTCCTCACAAAGTTAATTTACCCAAAGAAGGATTGTAAACCTTTCTTATTTGTAGGGAGGGGAAGGACCAGAATTGACTTTATTCTATCAAGATCTATCACCATCCCTTATTTGGAGACTACATGGCCCAACAACTTACCCTCATGGATAGTGAAGAATGATTTCTTTGGGTTGAGGGAGATGCCAAACTCTCTACACTTTTGGAAAACCTTCTCTAGGTGCTCCAGATGTGATTCCTTTCTATGAGAAAACATTGTCATATCATCCAGATAAATCAGAATGATTTTATTGATCAATTCACCAAAAGCATAGTCCATGGCCCTTTGGAACATAGCTCCTGCATTGGATAGGCCAAATGGTATTCTCTGATAAGAAAATGTGCCCCACTTAGTGGTGAAGGCTATTTTGAACTGGTCCTCATCTTTGACCCAGATCTAGTTGTACCTAGAGAAGCCATCCAGTAAGGAGTATATTTCTACTCTTGATACCATCTACTGAATCTGATCCATCTGAGGAAGCGGATAATGATATTTTAGTGATACTATGTTCAAGTTTTGGAAATCCACACATAATAGAATATTTCCATTCTTCTTTCTTACTAGGACCAAGTTGGCAACCCATGTGGAATGCTTAATAGGATAAATGATCTTCCCTTTAAGAAGCTTAAGCAATTCCTACCTCATTATGGCTTCAATTTTAGGTTTGATAGGCCTTTGTCTCTATCTAAAAGGTTTTGCATCAGGCTCTAGCTCAATGGTATGTTGAATGACTCTCTTATCATAAACTTTGAGGTCCTCATATGACCAGGCAATAATGTTTGGATATTTAAAGCACAATGCCTTGACTCCCTCAACTTCTTCTAGGGAACACCTTATTCCAACATTAATCTTCTTCTTCTCTTCTATTTCAATCTCACTGCAGATTTTATCATCTACTTTCATAGTCCTTGACCTCTTTCCATCTTCGTTATCAAACAAGCTCTCCAATGTGATTAGGCCTTTAGGAATGTGATTATTCTTCAATTGGATGATATCTTGTTGATCTATTTCTTGGGAAAGCTCTTCCTGCACATTGGCTAAACAAGCTTCTCTGACTAGAAAGTCTATTATCTGATCATCATTCTCAAAGACCTGCCAGAAGATTTATCTATCTAAAACTGTAGGTCTAAAGACTAATTTGACTCTTTTACTTGTAGTTGACCCAAGGTCTGAGGAAGGATTAAAATTAGAGCCCTTCATTTCCAAAGCATCAGCCAATGTATTATGTTCCCTGGGGATAGAGTGAATATTTAGTGCATCAAATGATTCCATCAAGTCCCATACTTTGTTCTTGTATGTCTTCAGATAGTGATGTTTACTACTGCACTTCTCCATAACTTGGTTGACCACCAGCTTTGAGTCACCATAAATATCTAGTATCTTGATTCCTATTTTTTTTCTTGCATTAATCCTAAACACAGGGCTTCATATTTTGTGGCATTGCTAGTACAAGCCCAAGTGAATCTAAAAGAAAAACTCTTCACTCCTTCTGAAGGAGACTTCAACACTACATCAGCTTTGGCTCCATTCTTGCACCTTGCTCCATCAAAATGCATTGTCCAAACCTCTGTCTACCTGAGTGACTGGTTAGATATGGTAGGAATATTCTTCTCTACCTCTGATGAAATATTGTACGTACCCAATCCTATTTTTGACAGGCTATAATCATCCTTAAAGGGCAATTCATATTTAATTTCTAAATCTTCCAGGACTTCTACTAACTTTGGCTCTTCCATCACTGAATGATTATACAAATCCTCTTCAATTTTTTCAATATGGAAAGATACAGGCTTCTCCAAGGTTATCCTTATTCTCTTGCCTTTATAGGGAACTATCATAGTAGAGTAATCTAAATACATATATCCTCCCATATTGGTCGTAAACTCTCTTGAAAGGCATATGCCAAAATATGGTTCAAGATCAACTACCATGATTTCTTGGACAATGGTCACCTCCAGAGCTCTATGCAACCTCATCAATACATCCTTTATAACTCCAATAGTCTTAACCAAGGTACCATCAAGTTGCAAGACTCCCTAACATGACCTTGTGTACTCCATGCCCATCTCATCACAGACTACTTTTGGCATAACAGTCATTGAGGCACCTGAGTCTATCATGCAATTGTGAATGACCCATCCTTCCATTCTAAGGGAGATGTAGAATGGAGGAGGCTTGTTATTCAGGGTGGTGGGAGACATATTTTCCTTATCTTGTACCAAATTGAAAACTATGGTGGTTTCCTTTCCTTGGGACTTTTTATGTAGAGAAGCTTTCAACAAATCTATCTAGCCAGGGAGAAAAAGTGTATCATACAAGCTTGCTCTAGATGGTACTCTTTTCAACTCATCTACTATATTATATTCCACCTAAGCTGGGGGAGGCCTTTCATACCTTTTTTTTGGTTCTCCAAACCTTCTTCTGTACTATTGAGTAGCCTCTATTCTTTGGCCTTTTGTAATGGAAGGGAAACTCAACTTTTCTTGGGCTTCTTTCCTAGCACTTTCTTGCTCCTTGCTTTTCTCCTTTTCACCTTCTCTTGGAGCTTTCACCTCCTTCTCTTACCTCCTAGGCACCACATTACTTTTATCAACAACTTGTAGAATGGGAAACTTGTCATTGCTTTGTGGTGATGGCTCTCTCTTCTTCTGAGAAGGCACCTAGAAACCACCCATTTTTTGTGGGTCTACTTGCAAAGACTTCTTTCTGGATCTGGTCATGATCGAGACCTACTCCTCTTTTGAAAACTCTTGTCCAATCATGACTTGATCATACTACCACAACATGTTAACTCTCCCCTTCTGATTTCTCTCTGCCTTTTCCATTGCTTGTTGTACATGATGTTGGTACATCATACAAGTCTTAGAATCATGCAGATCATTGCAAACTAAGCACCAAACATTGACCAAGCTAGTTTCAGGTTCAAACTCTTACTCTGATTGATTTGCATTGACTCTAGGGCCTGCACTGCCACTTGTACTCGGATTATAATATTTATTAATGTAAGGGAACCTTCTTGGTTGGAATCTCTCCATTTACCACTTTTCAATTGCATTGAATTTATTGTTGAGCGATTTCAGAGTGCTCTAGATGTCCAGTAATACAGATGTTTCTTGGGAGTTCTAAGATGGAAGAGGAGGAAAAGGGACAATAGGAGCTATTTTTGGAGGATATTGTGGTGCTTCTTGAGGGTACTGATGGAGGATCCATATATGAAGGAGTGGAAAATTTTGGTGGGAACTGAGGAATCTCAGAGTAGTAAGGCATTACCATTTTTGATGAAAGTCTTCCTACAACAATTAGTACATTTTCTGCTTGGATAGCTACCTGGTAAACTTGTGGGAAGGTGTTTATGCCAGATTGTTGAGTTTGTAGCCCTAGGTCTGACCCAAGGGCTCTGATGTAATACATATATGCTAAAGATACCATTGGTCTAGCTTCAAGGGGAATCCTCTTCCAGGTTTTGCTAAACCTCAAGTTAAAATTAGAGACTAGCTCATGCTGATGTTTTTGCATAGCTATAAATTGATTTAGAAGGGAAAATGGATCAGATGACTCATTGAATTCTTCTACAAAAGGGCTAGCTAGCTTTTCCCATGAGGTGATGGTTTTATCCTCTAAGGTTCTAAACCAGTGCAGGATCTTTCCTCTAAAAGAAAGGGCTAGAAGTCTGACTATGACATCTTGATTCTTGATATTATGAATAGTTGCTAAGTTCAATATGTCTTGGCAATGCTCATATGCCATATTTTTGGTACCATCAAATGTGGGTATGGATTTTGTAATAGCTTGAGGAATGTCATGCATATTAGCAAGTCCGAGTGGTCTAGAAGTATCCCAACTAGGATAATTCTATGGGGGCTGGTTCTGATTAACCTGTTGAGCCATTGTAGGTGGGATTCTTGGTGGAATTGGTCTTGGAGGCACCATAGGGGGTGGTTCAACTGGGACTTCTTCCACCAATGAGTCTAGGAATAAACTTCTTATGATATTGGATCCTCTTAAGGGAAGCTCATAAAATATAATAGGGTCACGACTATTTTTAACAGATGACCTAGTATTCATGAAAAATATACTATACTAGGGTGGATTTTTTTGGATTCTTGCACTCAAGGAGTCACCAAGTGAATTTACTTTCTCTACTGAATGAGGTCAAGACAATTCACTAAATCTTGATTCCTCTAGGTATTATCAAAGAAATGGGTAGGGGGAAAGATAGTGTGTCTTTAGGGTCCCACCGAGCATGCCAGAACTATTGGGGTCTGAATTGACATCAAGGAAAACTTGAACTATGACTATGAATCTATGAATTTCTTGGAGGTGCACACCCACTAATCATAGCTCAAACCTTGACATTGGATGGATCAAATATTACTTCAATCCAACCTCTAGAGTAGGTTGGTATACCTTATCAACTAATTGGTGTTGACTCAATTTAGCTCAATTAAAAGTGTAAGTTTAGGGATAGAAATGAGATAAGGGTTAGAAAAAAATTGAGTGAATAATGGTCCAATAAAGCTAACAACATTGACAAATATCAAGAATCCTCTAATCAATCACATTTCTAGTATGCCACACTTAAGACTAACAACATTCAAAACTCATCATCTTCACCATTAAAGAATAATAAAACACTTAGAGAACTATTTCAAACATCTAAAATGTTAATAATCCAAATAGAAAAATTAGATCAACCTTTAGACTAACAAAAAAATAAGCTCTCTACAACATTTGTTTAGGCATGAACCATTCCAATTTGCTCCAAATTAGCAATCCAATATCAGTAGAATTGACTAATCATAACAATAGTAGTAGAAATGAATTCACAGAATAAACTCACAGAGATGAAGACACAAGCCTGAGGCAAACATCCAAGTAATGCTCCTTCTATTGATTTATTAGAAAAATTACAGTAATATATCAGGAAAACACTCTAGAGTCGACCCTTAAAAATGAGGGTTCGACCTCTTTATATAGATTTTACAATAACAGTAAAATAATGGAAACATTACAAGGATTTTCATGCTAGATCAACAGAATGTTGAGGTGGTGGCCTCTTATTGGTTTTCAAGAAAAAGAATGGAGCTGCACTCCATGAACTCTGCAACTCTGAGCTCTACAAGTTGCTCGGCCCTCAACTGAATCTGGTAGCTAAATTGGTTGTAGGTTGATCTAGATCATCCCCTATTATTTATTAGGCTTTTCATCCATAGATCCGTAACTAAAAATGCAAACAAATCTTGATTTTGACAATGCTTGGTCTCCCCTAGTTCTTTCCACTAGTGTTCCTCAAGTTCTATTGTATTATTTTTTTCTTTGGAATTCATTGCTTTGGATTCCATTAGATCAGGTTTAATCGGTTTAACCACAAAATGAGAGGTTTGGAGTAAACTAAATCATTCTCTAAAATTCATTGCTTCAAGTTTTGCTGAGTTTGTTTAACCAATTTGACCACAAAATGGGAGCTCTAAGGCAATTTGCACCATCCTCTAGAATCTGCTATTTTGAATTCTATTGGGTTGGGTTTGATTGCAAAATGGGAGCTCTGAAGTAAACTGAGCCCCTTTTCAAAATCTGCTACTTTGTTTTCCATTGGACACCATTTGACCATGTTGATCGTGGAATTTTGATCTCGCATTGGCTTTGGGTAGACTTTAACACTGCCTTACCTCTTTATATCCAAAATTTGCTACTTTGAATTTTTCTAGGCCTTGTTTGACTATGCTAACTATGGATTTTGCACTCCGACAAATTTTAACATTGCCAACACTTAGCAAATTTTCCTTCCAACACTTAGCCGATTTTACCAAACCTACTATGCGTGTGGTCTTCCGCTATGAAAACTAACCTTGAGCTGAATTCGCTCTTCTGAATTCCGCTACTCCAGTTTTCGTTGAGTACTATTTGATTGTGTTGACTATGGATTTTACACCTTAGTGGAATTTTAACATTGCTCTTGAGGTTTTTCTCAACACTTAGCCAATTTTATAAAAAATTTCTAAGTATGTGGCCTTTTTGGGCCTACACATACCAACTATAATTGATTGATTTAATTCAATATTCTAAAGTCATCCATAATTAGATCTTGTCTAGGATTTTTTTTTAATGCTAAAGTCAAAAAGTGTTTCTTTTAGAATGCAAGAGGTGTTAGAGTAAATCACTATATAAAATATATTTATATAGAAAAGCAATTATAGTGTTTCAAACTTTAATGGCAGAATTAACAAAATAAGACAAACACACACAGAAGAAGAGACAACGATTTTAACGTGGTTCACCCAATGTGGGTTACATCCACCGAGAATTTTCAGTCCTTCATTTTCTCAATCCAAGCAATAGAGGGTTACAACCTACAGCAAACATCTGCTGTAATTTCCTCTCTATATTTCCAAGGAATTAACACAATAATTTTCTTTGTCATAGTCTTCTTTGTTTTTCCTCACAACTATATATAAGAAAAAAAAAGAAAAAACAAACTACTTTTCTTAATACATTCCAAGATTAACATTGAGTTCCCAACATCTAATTTTGGGATAAAAACAAAAAAACTTTCCCTGGTTGTCCCGTTGTAAATCCGAAAACTTTCTCTCGGTAGACTAATAGATCAGTAACTGGAAGCTTTCCCTGCTCATCCCGCGAGAAATCCGAAACTTTCTCTGTTTAGCCTCCTCATAATTAGGCTCCATTCCTAACAATCTCCCACTTGGAGACTAATTCCATTGCACCATACCGCAACCAAGGACTCGAAAAATTCTCATCATGGCCTCTTATTCCTTAAGGCCAATCGAAGTTGAGCAAAAGCTCAACTTTTCTCTTGAAACCACTTTTGTAAGCATATCAGCCAGGATTTTGTGATGTGTGAACCTTCCCTAATTTCAAAGATCCATCTTCCACTACTGATCTAATGAAATGATACCTGAGTTTGATGTGTTTATTTTTTGAATGGAATGCCGAATTCTTCGCAAGGTGTATAGAACTCTGGCTATCACTCCATAACCTATTATCCTCTTGCTTCTTCCCCAGTTCTTCCATTAGTCTTTGCAACCAAACCATCTCTTTACTTGCTTCTGTAGCATCAACATATTCAGCTTCAGTGGTTTGAAGGGCAACTACGTATTGGAGTTTAGAAATCCAACTAACCGCTCCTCCTATAGTAAATATGTAGCCAGTAGTGCTCCTTCCACCATCAAGATCACCTGCCATATCAGAATCTACAAAACCTTTCAAGCATATATTAGAGCCTCCAAAATTCAAAGAATAATTTGAAGTTCCTCTCAAGTACCTGAGTATCCATTTTACCGCTTTCCAATGTCCTTTTCCTCGGATTACTCATAAATCTACTCACTACTCCCACTATGTGGGCAATGTCTGGTCTTGTACAAACCATTGCATACATCAAACTTCCAATCGCTGATGCATAGGGAACCTTAGCCATATGCTCTTGTTCCTTTTGTGTCTTGGGACACAAATATTTGGTGAGTTTGAAATGCTTTGCCAATGGAGTAGCAACAGACTTTGCATTGTTCATGTTGAATCTCTTAAGCACTTTTTCAATGTATTTTGCTTGTGATAATTTTAGAGTGTGACTCTCCTTGTCTCTTGTTATTCTCATACCAAGGATTTGTTTGGCTTCTCCCAAATCCTTCATGGCAAAGGATTTAGCCAACTTCTTCTTGAGCATGTTTATATCTTGCATATTTGTTCCCGCAACTAACATGTCATCCACATACAATAGCAAAATAACATAGTTACCATTTCCAGCTTTTCTTAAAATATACACAGATGATCACTTTGACATCTTTCAAACCTTTTATTAGCCATGAACTTATCAAATTTTAAATACCACCTGTCTAGGAGCTTTTTTTAACCCATACAAGCTCTTTTTCGGTTTACATACCCAATCCTCTTTACCTTTCACCCGAAAGCCTTCTCGGTTGGTGCATATAAATTTCCTCCTTCAAATCACCATGAAGAAATGTCGTCTTCACATCCAATTGCTCCAGAAACAAATTTTCTATAGCTACAAGACTCAAAATAGCTCTAATAGAGGTCATTTTTACAACTGGAGAAAAAATCTCATCAAAATCAATACCTTTTTTTTGAGCAAATCCCTTGACCACTAGTCTTGCTTTGTATCTCTTATGCCCTTAATTCTCCTCTTTAATCCTGTACACCCATTTATTGGTCAAAGCTCTTTTACCTTTGGGTAGCTCAACCAAATCCCAAGTTTGGTTGTGAAATAAAGAGTCCATTTCTTCATTCATTGCAAGCTCCCACTTATTCCCGGTATCCATTTGTAATGCTTCTCGAAAACATTCCGGCTCACCATCATCGATATACAAAACATAATCGGAGAAACGTTGAGGAATTTTACTTATCCTGGTAGAACGTCTAACAAAGACTTTCTCGGAGATTGAGGTGCTTGTTGTTGTCGCTGAACATTTTGATCTTCTACCACCTTTGGAGTTACCTTTTCTATGTGTCCATCAAGGTCTATGTATTCAACATTTTCCTCTTCTGTTTCTTTCCCAGCAACCGATCTTTATACAAGTTTTTTTCATTAAATATGACATCCCTACTTCTAATGACTTTTCGGTTATCACAATCCCATAATATGTAACCCAAGCCATCAATACCGTAACCAATAAAATAGCACTTTTGGGCCTTAGCATCTAACTTATTTCTGTTCTCTTTGTCTATATGCATAAAAGCCTCACATCCAAATACCTTAAGGAAAGAATAATTTATTGGTTTACCCTGTCCAAAGCTCTTCCGGAATTCCTCAATCCAAGGCACTAGACAGTCCTCTATTAATCGGATATACCTGCAAGTATCAACGACGATGAGCCCATAAAAATAATGGTAAGCCTCCATGTATTCTCATGCTCCTAGCACGCTCCATGATGTTTCTATTCATTCTTTCTGCAACCCCATTTTCTTGAGGTGTTCTTGGAACTACCTTGATTCTTCTAATTCCATTTTTAGAACAAAACACATCAAATTCTCTACTGCAATATTCTCCACCATTATCCGACTTTAGACACTTTAACCTTTTTCCAATTTCATTTTCAACTAATGCTTTCCAATTCTTAAAGGTATTAAAAACATCACTTTTATTCTTAATGCAATATATCCATGTTTTCCTTGTTGCATCATCAATAAAAAGTACATAGTAAGAGGAACCTCCAAGAGAAGTTACCTGAGCTAGGCCCCAAACATCTGAGTGCACAAGCTCCAATTTATCTTTCTTCCTTTCCTTGCCATCCTTGAGAAATCTAACTCTCTTTGCTTTACCATAAACACAATCCTCACAGAATTCCAAATCAATCTCTTTGAACTTAGACAATAACTTTCTTGAATGTAAAATTTCCATACCTTTTCCACTCATATGGCCAAGTCTTTGGTGCCACAAAGATGCACTCTCACTCGTAGAAACTAAATTCATGGAGCAGTGAGAAAAATTAGTAAGTAAATAAAGAGTACCTACCAATTTACCTCTAGCTACTATCAATGAACCTTTAGTAACTTTCCAAGCATTTTCTCCGAATGCAACCGTGTATCCTTCACCATCAAGCTTACTTGCCGATATAAGATTTCTCTTTAAATCTGTTATGTGTCTCACCTCTTTAAGATCCCATTGACATCCATTTGAGGATTTAATCAAAATCTTTCCAATACCCACGATTTTACATGGTTGGTCATTTCCCAACAGAACTTGTCCATAATCTCCAGAAACATAATCTATGAAGTATTCCTTATGTGAGGTAGCATGGAATGAAGCACCACTATAAATTACCCAAAAATCACTATTTCTATCAAGATATAAGATTAAAGCATCTTGTAGAATTTGTCCAGTAATATTGGCTTCTGAAGTGTTACCATTATTATCATTACCTTCATTTCCATCACCCTTTCTTTGCCAACAGTCCTTCTTGAGATGACCCTTTTTGCCACAGTGCCAACACTGTAGCTTTCCTTTTCCACATGATTTAGATCTGCCTTTGGATTTTCCACGATGTGAACTCTTGCCTCTTTCTCTTCCTCTTCCTCTATTCTCAATAGTTAAGGCGGTGCTAGATGATTCTCCTGTGGTTTTTCTTCTCATGTCCTCACTAAGTATCACACCAACCACATCATCAAATTCTAATTTATTTGAACTCGAAGCAGAGTTACTTACCACCATTACCAAATTGTTCCAACTTTTTGGAAGAGAGCATAATATTAATAAGGCCCTAAGCTCATCATCAAAATCCAATCCTACTAAATGCAATTGATTAGTGACAGTATTAAATTCATTTAAATGATCATGCACAGATCCTCCTTCACTCATTTTCATGTTAAATAACATTTTCATTAAGAATACCTTATTTGATGCTGATGGTTTCTCATACATCTTGGCCAACTTATCCATGACTCCCTTGGTAGTCTTTTCATCGGAGATGTTGAAGGCTACGGTGGATCCCAAGCACAACCTTACAGTAAGTACCCAATGCCTTTCTATCAAGGAGATTCCACTCCTCATCGGACATAGATGAAGGTCTCTCTGTTTCCCCCTCAAGAGGTAAGTAAAGATCCTTCCGGTACAAGTAATCCTCCATCCGCATCTTCCGAATTGAAAGTTCCGGCCATTGAATTTTTGAACTCTAAACCTCCCTTCTTCCGCCATTGCTCCCACTTGATCCAAAAATTCTCCTTCTGTCAAGTGCACCCAACAAAACAAACGCTCTAATACCACTTGTTAGAGTAAATCACTATATAAAATATATTTATATAGAAAATCAATTATAGTGTTTCAAACTTTAATGGCAGAATTAACAAAATAAGACAAACACACACAGAAGAAGAGACAACGATTTTAACGTGGTTCACCCAATGTGGGTTACATCCACCGAGAATTTTTAGTCCTTCATTTTCTTAATCCAAGCAATAGAGGGTTACAACCTACAACAAACATCTGCTATAATTTCCTCTCTATATTTCCAAGGAATTAACACAATAATTTTCTTTGTCATAGTCTTCTTTGTTTTTCCTCACAACTATATATAAGAAAAAAACAGAAAAAACAAACTACTTTTCTTAATACATTCCAAGATTAACATTGAGTTCCCAACATCTAATTTTGGGATAAAAACAAAAAAAATTCCCTGGTTGTCCTGTTGTAAATCCGAAAACTTTCTCTGGTAGACTAACAGACTGTAAATCTGGAAGCTTTCCCTGCCCGTCCTGCAGTAAATCCAGAAACTTTCTCTGTTTAGCCTCCTCATAATTAGGCTCCATTCCTAACAAGAGGTCATCCTTTACCCTTACCCAGTCCAATTATGTCCTTTATGGATCTAGTATATTGAATCTTATATTTATTACATGCAATTATAAAAGTCACATAATGGTTTTACTTTTAAGGTTAATAGAGAACCAAAGGTTTCTTGGATGCTTCTATTGTAAATTTTCTATATTTATTTTTTACTTCTAAGATTAATTTCACCTCACTTAGCGCATTTTAAAATAGCATACAACTCCATAGAATATATTTCTATTAATAAAATGGAAGCTCTAAGATTCAAAATATTGTCTTTTAATCACTTTTATATACTAACAAATGAAAGGAGATTTTTTTTTTGTTAAGTAGCATTTGTATTTACAACGGGTTTTAACTAGGATCCCAAAACCTGATTACATAAGAGTTGGTAATAACATGCCAATAATAAGCCATTACAACAAAATTTTGGGCCCAAGGCACCAATACCTTGAAAATGAAAAACAAATAGAAATCCCGCCTAGCGGGAATAGGTAAATTTGAATAATCTCATCCAACGGGAAACCACCAATTTTGAAGGAAGGTAAGTTTGAATATCCCACCCAGTGGGGAGCAGCTGAAAACCACCATCGTGTAAATCCCACCCAGCAGGAAGCAGCAAAAAACCATTATAATATAAATCCCGCCTAGCGGGAAGTAGTCGAAAAACCACCAAAGAGTGAATCCCGCCCAGCGGGAAGCAGTAGAAATCCATCCCAGTGTAGATCCCACCCAACGAAAAGTAGAAAAAACCTCTACCAAGTGAATCCCACCTCCCGAGAAAACCAGTAGGAAATGAGAAAAACTCGCCCAGCGAGAAACCCAACGGTTTTGGAGAATCCCGCCCTGTGGGAAACCATCTTGCCTAGCGGGAAACCATATTGCCCAAAAAAATGGGGAATCCTGCCCAGGTGGAAGCAGCTAAAAACCAAAAAAGAGGAGATCCCACCCATCGGGAAGCAACCAGAAAGCACCACCAAGAGAATCCCGCCCCCAATACAACCAACAGGAAAAGACAATAGGTTAAGGGACCAGGGATATAGGGACTGGTGATCCCAGGTGGGAAGAGGTAACAACCACAAATATGGGATCCCTGGGAGCCTAGCCTAGGGGATCTAGGGTCTGCATGCATAGATCAGATCCCCCAAGATTTGAAAAATGTAGCAAAACCTAGAGAACCCCAACAGTAGGGGCCAAGAATCCCATCCTTGCATAGGAGAAACTTTAGGGAACTGGGACTGAGGCTGGGAACAGCCCAGGCAGAGAAAAAGCCCCCCCCAAGGCCAAAAAAATGCCTAGGGTGTCCACCAAGGAGCAGAACTAGCACGAAGAAGCCTCCAAGCGAGAAATCAAAGAGGGCCCTCCCCACAGGGATGGGACCAACAACAGCCACAAGATCCCAGAGAGGATTCACTAGAAAAAATGGGAAAGAGGCCCCCCAGACCACCCCCAAAGTAGTAAGGACCTCAAAGGAAACCCCAAGAAGCCATCAAAAACCCAACCAATCACCCCCACCACCCAGAGAACCGTAGGGAACCAGATCCATGCCAAAAAACTATAGAAAACCCCAGGGGGAAGCTTGAGGGAAAAAAAGGGAAGGGATCTTGAAAACAACAAGGAACCCTAGGAAGCACCAGGCCAAAAACTCAAACAAGGTAACCCTGACCGACTGGGAGATGTGCAGAAAGAGGAGAAGGATCTCCCTCAAGGAGATCATCTGCAACAAACAATCCTAGGGAGGGATGACCTGGGAAGAGCCAAGGACTGGGCAGGAACCAGGGGAGGGGGAGCAGGAATGAAAGGAGATTTTGTTTCTCAATGATGCTTAATAATAAAAATTTAATTGAAATGGTTAAAAATATACCTTTCAAAATTTTCCATATAATAGAGGGTGGATTTACAAATAATTATAAATCTTATCAAATCATGATCTCCTATCTCTTAGTAGAAATTTGACAAAGATATAAATTAATACATTAATATATAATTTTGAATTTGTTTTCTTACTCTTTGAGAATTATTTAAGTGATCCTTAGTTTTACTAATATAAAGTTAATGGTGGCTTGAGAGTGAGTACCTAAACATAACTTGATCTTTATTTATCATATTTTTCGAATATCTTGGTAATTATATATATATATATATAAGAATTTCCTTTGAGAGAGATTCATATAAATTGTAACATAGAGCTATGAATGGATTTTTCCTTTAAAATTTAGTCTTAAATAATAATCAATAAGTTTTTTTTAGAACAACTATTGAATTATAAATTTTAATTGGTTTTTCATAAAAAAAGTTTACTAACATCTTAAAAAATTAGAATCGATTTAGCAGGGGCAATACTAGTCACAAATTGATTACATCTATCTATCTCCATCTAAGTTCACATCACAGACTATTATGAGATACCACTTATATTTGTATGTGGTGCTCAAAGTGTATGGTCCTAGATCATCATTTCTTATAATATCACCTCCATAATCATAGTCTAATTCGACATCCTCTCTTTAAGGTATTATCGTGATCACTAGACAACAAAACAACAAGTGTTTTATCAACAAAATCTAGCTTAGAAGAAGATATACACTCATTATTCTTATCAAACATGACATCTTGACTAATATAAAACTTCTTGGTATTAAGAACGATGAGTTGATATCTCTTTAAATGAATATTGTATCCAATTAATATACATCATTTAGATTTCTCATCCAATTTTTCTTTGGAATGTGCACGAATGTTGTGAATCCAAACATGTGGATATATGACATGGTGGTTTTTATACCCATCTATGTCTCCTTAAGTGTGACATAATTTAATAGAAGAGTAGGTATACAATTCAACAAATAGATTACAGTATAAACATCTTCTACCCAATATGTTGGCTCTAATTTGAAATCACTCAACATGTTTTAAATCATCTCTCAAATAGTGCGATTATGTATTATCTACAATTCCATTTTTTTGAGACATGTAGGGAGTAGTTAATTATCATATAATGATATATTGCTTCAGGGAAGCAAACAACTAATTACGAGTATACTTCCCCCTCAATATGAGTGTAGTACAAGAATATGACAACCAAAATATTTTTCCACATGAGTTTTAAAATATTGGAAATAGTGGAAGGCTTCATCCTTTATATTTAGGCAATCAACATTTTTCATGTATGATCATCAAAAAACAATTAAAAACATCAATAGCTACTTAAACTAGAATCCATGGGATCACACATATCAATGCACTAAGTTGAGTTGATCAATCATTCTATTACTACTTAAGCCAAATGGGGCTCTATGTTGTTTTTTGTCCAAATAACTCATGCATATGGCATGATACTTTTCCAGTGACATAAGTCCTTTTACCATGGCATGATTGATATGTTATTTAGGTGGATAAAATTAAGAAGTCCAAATCACCTACCAAAGTATGATAGCTTCATTCATCTTGGTTATTAAAGCTTTATTGTCTTATAGTACAACCATAAGTTAAAATATTTTTCCTATATTAGTTGCCCATGAAACAATTGAAAATCCTATGGATTTTCCTTATATAATACAAATTTTCTTTTCACAAGTCTTGAAACTCTCAAATCATGATCAAACAACTAATTTATAGAGAGTAAACTCTTCGTGAGGCTAGGCACATAAAGAAATTGAGTAAGGCAACATGTATGTGAACCAAAATATAAACAAACATCACTAATACCAATAACTATGTATGTCAAATTATCACAAAGGGAAACCTACCTACAATAAGATGAATGGTCAAGGATCACAAACCATTTTTTTTTCCCGATCATATGTCTAGTATCCCTCAAATTGACTAGAAATAGTCTTTATTCTTCCTTCATTAGAAATAGCATCCTTTTCTACATTGTCATGTTGATGTTGAGGTGCATTTCGTCTCTACCAATGAGGACCCTTGTGCTTACCTCTTGATGCATTCTTCTAGTTATTATTTGAAAAACCTTATGAGAAGATATTGTACTTACACTCTTAAAGTACATGATTTAGTTTACCATAAATAATTTATATGATACTAAAACATGAATAGTTCTCTTGTCTTTGTTGCTATTACTAAGTATGATCTTCATCTTGTTGTTGTTGATGGTGCTTGTTGGGGGTTCTACCACTTTTCTTCAATTGCATCAACTTCTATAATTTTTTATAAATTACTAAAGCACATTTATATTTAGTATTCATCTCTCAAATTGGTTTCTTCTATTGATGCAAATTCATAAGAGTCTCACAAATAGGACTTTGATTAATCATATTTAGAGTTGTCATCAAAATGATGAATGTAGGTGGTAGTGATTGTAACACTATAGGAAAAAGAACATTATGATAGAAGGTTTCACCTAATATTTAAAATTATATTCCTAACTCAAAAATCAGTTATATAAATCCCTTTGGCTTATCGTTGCTTTTCATCTTAAAGCAATGTAATTAACTTTGTAGGTGTAGAATGTAGTTTCAATATTTTAATTCAAACATCATATTGAGTTTGGTCCATGCATCCTTATTTGTTATAATGTCATGAATATGCAATTGAATCTCATTATTCATGTCAAAAATTATTATCAAAGGATATTTTTGTTCTACTTTATCAAATTTTCTTTGTCCATTGAATCAACAACATATCTTTTTATGGTACCAAACACTACTTCCCATAAATATTTGAATTTAAGGTGAATCTTCAACTTTGTCTTCCACGTGGAATAGTTGTCACCTTTCAAAAAATATGAATCTAAAAATATATTTTGAGAATTTCAACTCTCATATTATGATAAAATAACTAATTTATAGAGATTAAGCTCTTCATGAGTCTGGGTATATAAATAACTTGAATTAGGCAACTTGTATATGAACCAAGATGCAAATGAACATTCTTAATACTAGTAATTGTGTATGTTAAGCTATCACCAAGATTAATTTACCCACCATAATATGAATGTTCAAGGCTCAAAAACCATTAAATTTCCCTTGTCATATGTCTCATAGCCCTCAAATTGACTATAAATAGTCTTATTCTTCTTGGTTATGATTGGCATCCTCTATTGCATTTCCATGTTTATGTTGAGGTGCATTTATTCTCAATCAATGAAGACCCTTGTGCTTACCTCTTGATGAATACTTCTAGTTTTTATTCAAAAAACCTTATGATAATATGTTGTACTTACACTCTTGAAGTACATGAACTAGTTTCCCATAGATGAAATATGTGATATTACAACAAGAATAGTCCCCTTGTCCTTTCTTCTATTACAAATTATACCCTTTGCCTTTTTGTTGTTAATGATGCTTGTTGGGGGTTCTACAATATTTTTTTGATTGCATAAATATTTTACTTTTTTTATGTGTGACTAAAGCACATTCATCTTTAGTCTTCATCTCTCAAATTAGTTCCTATTGGTGAAGCAAAATTACAAGTCTCAAATGTAGGACTCTAATTAGTCATATTTAGAGTTGTTATCAAAACAATAAATGCTAGTGGCAATTCTCATAACACTATAGAAACAAGCACATTATCATGGATGGTTTCACCAAACACTTTATGTTAGTCTCCTAGCTCAAAAAATTCATCACAAAAAACTCTCCAGCTTCTCACTGCTCTTCATCTTCAAGCAATGTAATTGACTTTGTAGGTGTAAAATCTAGTTTCAATTTTTGGATTTAAATGCCATGTTGAGTTTATCCCATGCATCCTTGGTGGTTATAGTATTATGAATGTGCAAGTGGATAGCATTAGTCATGTCAAAAATAATGATAAATTAGAACTTTTGATCTACTTTATTTAATTTTCTTTGTTCATAAAGGTCAACAACATATCTTTGTATGGTATTAGACACCACTCCATATAAATCTTTGAATTTAAGGCGAATCTTCAACTTCATATTCCACATGGAGTATTTATCACCTTCCAAAAACTATGGATTTGGAAATAACATCTTTAGGGCACTAACAAACATTTTCAACCTTCAAAACTTAAAAATAATAATTTGGTTAAATAGAGGTCACAAAAAAATTAATTTGTCAACTATAAATATCCCTATACTTGAAAAAATAATATTTCTTTGTCCACCAAAAAATGAATATGTCGAAAACTTGCTTTGTTAGTAACTTTTTTTTAACAAATTTTACATTCCATATAAAGACACAAGTTTCAACTATCATCATTCATCAATCCATCAAGGAAAGCCAAGTAGAACTATTATTGTCTTAAAATGAGAACAATACATCTAAACCCCACAATGATTCATCTAACATGGAGAAAGGTCATCATTGATAGGGTCGTCCATGTATCACTATTGTATTAAAGTGTAGTTTATATGTTGTCATATCAAAATAAAAAGTGAAGAGCTACCTTCAAAAGTGATTGGACCATCTAGCTGATTACTTTTGACAATGAAGTAAAGTTTGTGTGAAAAAATATTATGGGTTATTGAAAAACTGAGAGTCATCTAATTGAATGAAATTTTTCATATTTGTGCATCAAATTTTGTTGTTTGAAGTTATTATTTGGATGCGTTATCATCTAGATGTATTTTCATCCGATGTTGTCATATTGTAGATTGGATATGATAACTCTTGCATTGTTGTGATAGACGTGAATATATAGAAACGATGATCAATAACAAAGAGGTCTAATAGAAAATGATTTGTAACTACCCATAACACCTAGAATTAATATTACATCATGAAGATATAATATTTGTAACATTCGAAACCAAATTAGAACAATGGTCATGCTTTATAATCCCTTTACAAGGGTTTGAAAGTTTTAAGTTAAAATGAAAAAATACTTGGGCTAATATCTTGCATTGTATTTCTTTAGGATCAAAGTATTATAAGATTGATTAGCTTCAACAAAGTAGGAAAGTGTATATGGAACTCTCTAAGCCTTTGTTTTATAATATGTAAATGCATTTTAGTGCAAAATAAAATATCAACTTTTTGGAGAAGTGCACATCTTATAATACATCATACTTTTGTTAGTAGATATTTAAAATATAATTTTTCTACATAATTATAGTTTATTAATTTCTTCAACACAATTTTTATTTGTAAAAATCACTTCTCATAAAAAATATTTATCATTATGTTGTATCAAGTGCAAGCCAAGAGTGAGTGTGATCTAGAAGGAAGTGCAAGCTAGAAGCTAGTGTGATCTGGGAGGAAGTGTGAGCCAAGAGTGAGCCGACGCCCCACTATGTAGTATGGAAGGAAAGCCATATTTGAAAGTCCTAATGGGAAGTCAAGATGCACTAGCTAGAAATTAGGATTCCCTAGCTAAAGTATATATGCCCAAGTTAGAGATAAGTGAAAGAGAAAATATATGACAAGTTTGATCCAAGTAGCAAATGTTACAATAGAAGTGATTATCAAGGATGAGATGATCGAGCATTGGTTCTTGAAAGTAGAGGGTTAATATATAAGTTCCATGGATATTGGCCAAGGTTTTTGAAGATTCAAGGTTGGATCAAATTGAAGTGGGAATTGAATTCAAATTCCTTTGTGACTTTCCTTATTAAATATCTTTTCCTCATCATATTTTCTAGTTCAAAAAAATCAATGATAAAATCACAGGTGGTAGCCTTAGTTATCATGTTTGAGTTCATATTTGAATTCGACACTCTTAAAATTCGAAATAAATTCAACATGTTCAAAAATTTGGAATAAAATTCGATATATTATAAATGTACATATATCTTATTTTTTTGGTAGTTGTATGTAAAGTAATGTTCCAAGAGGCCGCCGATGTGGTATCAATTTATAGGAACACATGTAATTCCTATCACAACCATAACCAATGTCTAATTAGTGTCATTCGGTTAGTTACAACACCCAATTAGTTTGGGTTGTTCCTCTATCAATCCAATTACCCGAAGTTATATTCATACTAATTTAGTGTAACAAGAATCGATATAATTCAGCGATTGATATGTTTCTTTACTAATTGTGGCATTTGCAATTGATATATTTCTTTAATAATTATGGCTTATGGCATTTAATGTGTAGGTTTGTGTCAATCATAATCTTTTCAAACCTAGGTGTTACAGGCTTGAAGTTTGATGTCACTAGATTTGTGGATCAAATTTGTCACCTTAACCCTATTATATTATTAAAAGGTAATCCAAAAACTTGTTTAAATTTTTAATTAATATTAAATATTATTTATATATGGGATTTTTACGAGACTTAGGTGAAAAAATATGTATATGTATGGGGATTCGAGGTTCTGCATTCTGAATCATTTGCAGTTAATAAAGTCTAAAGTGAAAAATGTGACCTGACTGGGTTGTTTTAACGAGAGATACATGAAATACATCATTTGACCCACAGCAATAGGTTTTACATATAAATTTTCATTCGAACAAATTAATATGTTCCACACCACACTTTGAGAAACGGTTCGATATCGATCCGCTTGCACCTTTCTTCCATGTCGTACTTATGTCTGACAGTGTTTACACTGTCTTGCAACTTCAAACATCCACTATTAAATAAATTTTAAAAAATAAGTTTAAAAGCTAACAGGTCGACTCAGAATAAATAAATAAAACGACTTACCCTGCGCCAATTATAAATTGAAGATGACCGCATATAGAACCATAAAAAAGAGAATTCATAAATATCAAACCTGTTTTTTGCCAATTTTTTTTACATGCCAAATTTGACGTTTGGTCAGGGAATTTATTTTCCAGAGTTTAAAATTCGCCAAATTTCGAATTTTATCTCAAAAATTCTGCAAATTTGATAACTAAGGTGGTAGCCTATGTTTTAGGGGAGAGATGCCATTTATTTAGGACTATGGACTATTTTTTTTTGTTGATATAGAAACTATTAAGAAGCTTCCAGTGTGTTTTAGTCTTTTTGGACTTTCATCTCAACTTATCAATAAGAATATTCAAAAAAATATTGGGAATACCCTAGGGGAATTTAAGGAGGGACTAATTTTTTTTATTAGTTGGACGAAAGGAGTTTTGAAAGGACATCCAAACCTTATAACAAAAAGAAGCTAATATCCAACCCACTAGGATACTAAAGACACTTCAAAAATTAAAGCCAACCAACCCTTGGACACAACTACCTATACCCAGACCAACATATACTAGCCAAAAAAACCTAGACACATAAGCCAAAAAAAGATAAAAGTTGGGCACACAGACCCGCATGGATAAATAGAGATAAAAAACTAGGCACGCAGACCCAACCAAAACTTTAAAAAGCCAACATCCAATGGGGGAGGGTTCCAACCACCTGCCCTAAGTATTCTAACTTGAGTTTGACCTTTGCCTGAATTTATTATCTAACGATCTAAGGCCATCTGGGAAATTACCTGGAAAATTACTTGATTAGCCAAGAAGTCTGCAACTTGGTTACCTACCCTGAACTGCTACTTGAATTGGACTTTTTATAAATTTTGAATCATTCTCATGGCTTCAATTATAAAATTTGCAATAATATAGGAGGGATTTTGGTTTCCATTAATCATGTTGATAACATTGAGTGAATCTCCTTCTATGATTAGTTTCCTGCAATTCACCTAGTTCAGTTGGAAAACACCTTGAAATAATGCCCGAGATTTAGCGAAATGACTGGTTTGGTGACCTAATTTTTTAGCAAAGGCAATAAGGATTTTTCCCTTCGAGTTTCTAAAAAACCCCTGCACCCGTCGGGCTCGGGTTCCCTTTAGAAGCTATGTCAAAGTTGAATTTCATCCAACCCAATGGAGGGGGTTCCCAAATCATGCTAGCCCTATCCTGACTCACCCTACTCACTGTATTTTGAGGTTGAGTTAAAAAACCCAACGATCTCTCCAAACTGATCTTCCCTTCACAAGTTATCGAATCCAGTTTTAAATCTTTCACATTTTCCATTGTATCTACAATGGTCCTCGAGGAGACCGATGACTCAAAATGACAAATATTTTTAAAGGCGCGGGCATTCCTTTCCTTCCACACCTACCACCAAATATAGGTATCCCGAATTTCCAAAACTAACATAGGTGAGGAGAGGAGAAGAGGGAGACCCACTAAACAACCAGGTCCTCCAAAAAGTTGGGAAGAACCCAAGTAACATTCAGCTCCAAAACAAACTAACATAAGACTTCGAGGGTATAGGCACAATGGGAAAATAAGTGGAAAGGTGATTCAAAAGCCCTACCGCATATGAAGCACCTACTAGGGAAAATAATTTCCTGTTTTTGAATATATATATTTTTTTGAGTAATACTTCTTATACACATCCACCATGGGGATTAAACCTAGGTCACGTCACCAATAATGCAAGTGGCGTCCTTGCTGGTAGACCACACTCACGAAGATATATTTTTGAATATTATCAAGAGTAAGTCACTTTCCTTGAATTGCCAACGAGAAGAACACATTGACTAATTATTAAGGAGTGAAAGAATGTTATATATACCTGAATATGTGTTGTTATAGATATTTTAAAGCCTTTTCCATAATCCATTAAGATTAAATCTAAATCAAGAGAATGTGAACAAGTGGATTATAAAAATGTCAAATTTCAATGCCACAATTATTATGAGACTGGACACATGACAAGAGATTGTAAAGTGAAAACTATGAAGAAAGAGACAAAAAAATTGATCATGATATAAACTTCAAGACTAAGCAATATAACTATATCAGAGTAGAAGCTAGACTAGATTAAGGATATTCCACTCCAAAAAAAGAGGTAAATAAATCCTATCTACAACATCATATGGCAAAGGCCATCATAACTCACTCGAATCAATTGTTAGAAGAAACAAAGAAGGATATGAGGGATGAGAAAGTATAATGTGTAAGTTCAAGTTTAAAATAAATTAAAGGTGCAAAGGAAGATGTGGAGGAAATTTCTAAAACAAAGATGGCAAAAGAGGTCAAGTTTATTCCACGTAAATCATCTTCATTTTTTTCAAGTAGTATAAAACCCCCTCCTCATAATAAAAGTGAATGTGGTGTAGAGGTAACCCCTTGCACTTAAGAATTTCAAGAGCAACATAATAAATAAATAAGGATGGAGGAAATCCTTAGCAATTTAGGATTTCAAGAGCAACATAATAAATTAATAAGGACAGAGGAAATCCTAAGTAATTTAGGATTTTTAGGAAAGGTAATTTCTATGGAAGAGCATCCTTGCACTTTAGGGTTTCCAAGGTAACATAAAGAAGCATGTGTTTTTGAGGTTATTCCTTGCATGCCTAATATTTTAGAGCAAGACAAATCTATAGATTATAAGTCTTACAATGAACAATGTGAGAAGATTGACAAGATTGATAAATATGAGAGTGTTGGTAGGAATGAAAAAAGATAGGAAGATCCAAGAAACAAAAACAAAGAGAAAAATAAAGTCAAAGGGATGTTGATATGGAGAAACGAAAGCAAATATTGTAAGTGTTAACGAGAAGTGGAGCTAAACCCACAAATGGAAACAAAAAATAATTATGAAAATGATTTTTTGGAATATTAAGGGGATGAATAAGAATTCTTAAGAAAAGGTATTAAGAAATTGTTAGGTTGTTATAGACAATATATTTGTAGATATGAAAATTGAGCAACAAATATTTTAGTCATTTAAAGTGTTGAAGTTCATCTTGATAAAGTTTAAATTTTAGAGGGCAATTGCATGAAGAGGTTTTATCTCTTAATAAAAATTATATCAAGGAGTTGATTGCAGAAACTTAATAGTTTCACAAAGATAACAAATATATTTGATAGAAAGACAAGCTAAATATAGTTTAATTAACATGATAACAATATAATGAAAACAATATATATTTTTTAATTTTTCTAATAAAAATAATTCCACTAAAAACCATACATATCTTTTATTTATTTTATATATACTTTATTGTATATTATAATCATATAATTATATGAAATAAATGTAAAAAACATAAAATATAAAACTTATAAAAATATTTTATATGTTATATTATGTTAATTTTGATAATTAAAAATTATAATTAAACTTTTTAAATAAAAATCCAACACTTTTACTCTTCAATTTTTATTTTAAATATATTTTTAATTTTCTTTTATTTTTTTTTTAAAAATGCCCAATATCAAAATATCAAACTTTTACCGACTATGTATGCTAGCTTTTGTAATATTTTTAACATACACATATTGCCTTACGCTTTGAACATTACCTGTGTATTGGGGAAATATAATATATTTGGTAATGCCACTCACAACTTTTTGGTTATATAAAAAGTTTGTTGTAATTATATTAATTGATAAGTGTAAGGTTTATAGGACTGTTTTCATTAAATCTATTCAGTTTCATTATTGTTGACTCGATGTGAAGGGGACTATCCATAGCTCAGTATTCGTATTACGCGCACTCAAAATATTCAAATCAGACTACTACTTTTACAAACAAGCTACCCCAAAATTTGAACCTAAATGTTAACACCGGCATGTATGGAGTTGCTACTCTCACCCACGTGCAATTTCAATGTTAACATTGTTACTTATTTTATTACTCATTTCAAATATATAATTTTTAATGTGTGACCACAATATTAACATTATCAAATCATAGAACAACGCCGACAAGAGAACGCCAAAATCAAATAATGTATCGTACAATTGGAACGTATGTACACGTGTGTCAATGGAGTAGATGAGCACATGCATTTTGAAATCAAGCCAAGATATCTGGCATCTCTTTCTCCAACATTCTCTACCACCTATTATTATATGGTGCTCGAACTTCACCAAACGTTGATGTTAACCATTGAAGATGGAAAATTAGGATGAGTAAGGCTTCATTTCACATAGGATGAAAAGTTTTCTGTGAACGTTGCAGTGATTTTTATCTTACTATATTAAAAGAAAGCAGGGATGTTTCATTTATAGTTCAAGTAACTAAAAGTACAAATACAAGAGTAAGATCGATATTTTTGCTAGGTTAAAGCCTTTTGTTCATTATTGAAAAACAAAAATAGGTGGACTAATTGAAAAGTCCATAGTTTAGTAATTATTAAAGTAACTCAAATGAAATATTTATTTTTTATTTATATAGATAATTATTTGTTAATATTATTAAAGGATGTTATAACAACAATAAAAAACTTTTTTATGTCCATAATTATTTTAAATCTAATGAAATCTTTCAAGAGGTGGTTTATATGGTCCACAACCAATGCATTAACTTTGTTCTAGTAATAGATTTGGCCATGCAGACCCTCTAACTTCTCTATTGTAGCAATTAACATGCTAGAAGTATTAGAAATATGTGTATGAATGATAGTTACTTGCAAAAATAGATCTCAAAATAACTTTGACATCATCACCCTTCAAGGAGGGATTGGACTTCTAAACACTCTCATCTATCTCTATTTGTAGATACAACTACCTTGTAGGGTTTCTATAGTAGTTTGGTTACTATCTTTGAATTCCCAATGATTAGGGGCCATGAAAAATAATGAGTTATAATTTTGCAATGTAGAAACATCTTTTCAACTCTCGAAGTCTTGAAGAACGATAGAAAATCAATTAAGTATAGAAATAGTGATTCATCAAAGTAGTGTGATTCATTAAAAAATATGATCATCCAAAAGATGTGATCTACTCTAGAATAACAAATCACTATTTTACAATGTAGGAGTATTTTACAATGTAGCAAATCACTCCTTTCAAGATGAGTGAAACGTCATTTTTCAAGGCAAGCAGGACAAAGAGAGTAGAAACTAAGGAAACCACCAAGAAAGTGATATTTGATCATTATGGTGTCAAATGCTACTTAGAAGGCTTTTAAGTAGTTTAGAGATATTTTTGTAGAGTTTAATATTTAGTGGTGCATTATTTTGCTATAGATGCCCCTAAATTAGTGATTTTACAAAGAGTAGAAATTATTTCCTTGCAGAGAGGAATAATTTCCTATAAATAAGAGCTAGGGGCTCTATTGTAAATAAATTTTGGTCATTTAGAAATTGGCGACTGATCAGATGAATTCTTCTCTTATGACCCCCTTTATAGATGAGAAAATTAGAATGACCACGTTTAGTCTAGGTGGGGAAAATGCCCTAGGACCGGATGGTTTCCCAACTACTTTCTTTCAGAAGTTCTAGAATATTGTAGGATCAAATGTTACCGAGGCTATCAAGGAGATCCAAAGAACCCAATACCTACCTAAGGATGTCAATTCTACTTTTTTGGCTTTGATCCCAAAAATACAAGGAGCAAGACATCTTAAAAATTTTAGTCCTATCAGTTTGTGCAACACAATCTATAAAATTTTATCCAAAACTATTGCCAATAGGTTAAAGAGGGTTCTACTTTTTAATATGGTAGATCAGCAAGGTGGTTATGTTAAAGATCGATAAAGTTTGGATAACATAATTACCATTCATGAGGTTATTCATTATGGAAAATAGTAAGAGGGTTCGTATGCTTCTAAAGTTAGATATGAACAAAGCTTATGATTGGGTTTCTTGGGACTTCTTGACCAAAGTCCTATTAAAATTTAGGTTGCAAAGTAAATGGGTCGGATTGGTTAAAAATTGTTTTTCATCTGCTATGTTTTTGGTCTTGGTAAATGGAGTCCCTGCTGGCTACTTCAAAAGTGGGTGTGGTCTTTGTCAAGGTGATTCGTTATCAACATATATTTTTATTATTTTTGCTGAAGCACTAGGAAGATCTATTTTAGAGGCTATAAAAATTGGGCGAGTAGATGGTTTCAAACCAGCCTTGATATTGGACCCTATTTCTCATCAACATTTTGTTGATGATACTTTTTTAATATCTTGCTCCTTTGTCCCTCAAGCTAAGGAGTTAAAAAATATTTTAATGTCTTATGAAGAAGTTTTTGGTCAAAAAGTGAACTTCTGAAAAAGTAAAATTTATTTCATCAACACTCTAGTTGGAAGGAAAATAAAGTTTGCAAAGATCTTTGGGTGTGACATTGGAGAACTTCCAGCCACGTATTTGGGTATGCCTATGTTCAAAGGTAGGATGGAGTCACATCTTTGGAATCCAGTTCTAGAAATACTAGCACAAAATTTAACAGGTTGGAGAGGAATTCTTCTTAGCCATGCAGGTAAAGCTCAACTTGTGAAGTCTTCTTTACAGAGCATTATAATTTATTTTATGTCTCTTTTCGATATTCCATCTAAATTAGGAATTAAAATGGAGCAAATTCAAAGCTCCTTCCTCTGGTCTAGATCAGAAGATAGAAGATGCTTTGCCCTTGTTGCTTAGGATCAAATATGTTTTTCTAAAGATGTAGGAGGGTTGGGCTTTAGAAGGTTAAAATAGATGAATGAAGCCCTTGATGGGAAAGATAGGATGGAAATTATTGAAAAATGATCGGCTTGAGTGGGTTAAGATCCTCAAAGCTAAGTATTTATGAAATGGAAAAAAAATTATACTCCAATGACTTTCCAGTTGGATCTTCCTTTTGAAAACAATCTTGTGGACATTAGACATTTGTTATGTAAAGGGCTTCGATGACTATTGGAGAGGGCAATCAAGTGAAATTTTTGAAATATCATTAATTGAAGAATATTCCCCTCTCAAAGGACCCAGAGGTAAGTGCATTGGAACCTGCTCTATCCCTCCATTTTGGTATCAAAGTTGTTGATTATATTACAACTAAAAATAGTGAAAAACTTTGGAAAGATTTATAGAATCTAGACTTATACCCAAACTTGGCAAACCATATTAAAAATCTAAAAATATGGCTTCATTTGTATCCTCTATTGTCCTCCCATTTTAGTGATTTGATCATTTGGAAGGAGGAAAATAATGGAAAATACTTTGTTAAGTCTAGATACCATTTGCTTGAGATAAAAGGTAGAAGTTGGTTTCCAGTGAGGAAAATCTATTAAAGGGATCATCCCTGAAATAGCTTTCTTCTTATAGTTGGTAGATCAAAAATAGAATATTAAATATTGATAACTTGCACAAAAGAGACATTCTTGTTGTAAATAGATGTTATTTATGTGAACAAAATTTGGAATCGATTCATCATATTTTTCTCGAATGTTCCTTTGCTAGACATATTTTAGATAAGGTTTTGGAACCCTTGGATGTTTTTTGGGTCTTCCCAACCACTATAGGATATTTATTTATGTAGTGGGATCCTCCTTTCAATAGTGGTATATTGAAAGTTCTCTGGAGGTTTTGTCTCCCCCATTTTCTTTAGGGAATTTGGAATGATAGGAATAATAGGGCTTTTGAAAATAGGAAAAGAAAGACCTTTGTGGTTGGTTTTCATATTTTTAATGCTACTGTGGAAAATACTTAGACCTTATTATTTCTTGAAGTAGCTAAAACTAGACTCGAGGAAGCCATTGGTGTCCATTGTAATTTGAAGCCTTTAATATGTGTGAATTTGTTGAGATATTTAAGGCTGGAAGTTAAGTGGGAACCTCCTCTATATGGGTGGATCAAACTGAATGTGGATGGTGCTACAAAAGGGAACCCAAGGCATGCTAGTGTGGGTGGATTTTTTAGGAATTTTAGGGGGATGATTGTGCAAGCCTTTGTTGAACCTCTATTCATCCAGTCCAACCATATTGTTGAGGCTCGAGCCTTTTTTATAGGGGCTAAGTTAATCAAATAAGGCCATTATACAAATATTATTATGGAAGGAGACTCCTAAACCTTATAAATATTCTAAAAGGAAGATAGGAATTTGGTTGGAGTATTGCAGATATGGTTGTGGGGATGAAAGATCATGTAGTCTTGTCACAACCTTTAGTTAAAGCATGTTTATAAAGAGGGGAATGGAGCTATAAATTTATTGGCAAACATAGGGGTGGAGGCTTAGGATATTATTATATGGGAAGCTAATTTCTCACTTCAACTTATTAAATTTGTGGCTAAGGAAAAGCCAAATTAGCCCAATGATTTTCACTTTCCAGTTGGAAGAAGCTAAATTTTAGGGTTCAGCTCTTGGGATAAACTATTAAGGGTGTTCCAATCTATATGTGGTAAACTGTTATGTATGTAAAATCAACTATTGTTTGGCTATTCTTGTTATTGGTAGTGTAGTATGTATATTTCTTATTAGGTGCTTTAGGTTGGTTCTTTATGATTGTTAATAGTTTATATGGACTTGGTACCATGTTTTCTTCTCCCTTTAAGATCTACTTGTAAGGAAGTTTATGTAAAATGGAGGGGCCCTTTCAATATACTTATTAACATATTAATAATAAAAAAAAATTGGTCATTTGAAGAAATTAGAGTTACACTTTGTGGATTCCACATTGTACTCTTGAATTCATTTTGGAATAATAGAAATAGCATGCATGACATTTATTTTTCAAATGTGGCATTGTCCTTTTGATCATGGTATTGTTTATGCATGTGATATGGATATATTGGATAGGTTATATAGTACATTGTATCGAGTGGCTTATCGGAGTGGTAAGAGCTAAGTCTGTTGCACCCTACGGTAGATGTGGGCTTGGGAGCATATAGCAGTTAGATGACCAACCATAGATGAGTTGAGGATATTGAGTGCAAATACATTGATATTATTTCAATAAGAAATGAGCATGATGCCTACTCGATGTTTCTTAACACATGCTTGTTAGGTGATTGATGATTTGAGAGCTTCATAGATCACATGGCATTTATGGAGAAGCTGGTACAGGTAGGATTATGATGGCCAAGAGATAGCTCAAGTGAGGGGAATTAGATGGTTAGATGATTGGGTAAGGTGTTATAATATTTACCAATATGACATAGTAGTTCACTGGTCTAGGGAGATTCAGGGTATACCTAAAGTGGGAGACATGTGGATTCGATGGATTGCTCGAGAGAGGTTGTTTGCCTATCCTGATCTATACACTTTTGTAGAGGAGGATGAGAATTATCTTGAGATCCTTGACCTAGCTAGGGATGATTCTGGAATGGTAGAGGGATATATGATATGATATGCCAAATTTTGTCTAGATTGAGTGATACTTGTGGAGCCATGTAGAAAGTGATTGATATCAGTTAAGAAGAAAGCTAGGATTTTGAGAGGCATTTGATGGAGGCTAGGTAAGGATAGTTTTAATCAAATGGATGATAGGTAGGAGGGTAGGGGGAAGACTAAATATGAGAGTAGGACAAAATATTCTCCTTTGGATGTGGATCCATTGGCTATGATACCCCCAATACCAAGAGTATTTAGAGGAGTTGGTACTAGTTTCTCAATAGACAAGGCCACAAGATCTGAGTTGGAACCTTTTATGAGGAGCTTTCAAGTGGTGAAAGAGCAACTAGTGGTAGTGGAGGCAACATGGGAGGAGGAGGTAACCAAAACTTGAGAGGAGGTGGCTAGGGTGGAGCAAGAGTGAGATGCTTTTCTAACTCAGTGGGGTGCAACTATTGTTTAGTTGTAGGTCAATTTGGAGTAGGTTACTCTATAGAGGGATAAGGCCCTTTCTAGAGTAGGTGGAGGATTAGGTGCATATATTATTGTTGCACTAATTGTCCCTACAAAGTGACAAGTAGACCAACTAGAGGAGGATATTTCTAGGTAGATATCAAAGGCTAAAGAGCAAGGGTAGGGGTTGATGAAGTGTTGGAAGAGCTATGATTAGCAATGATGGAGGTTGAGAGAGAGAGAGAATATCCAAGCCATACACTATAATCATTGATATCATGTGATAGTATCTATTGTTTATAGGGATCCATCACTGACATGCATGAGGTTGAGAACTCAATCCATTAGTTGTTATTCATAGATATTAGTGGGCTTTAGGCCTCCTCCTCCACCAACACCTAGAGGTGGGGATGAGGGGTCTAGTTGTAGTTAGTGCCAGTCATGAGTGCACCAATTTTAATGTATGGTGCACCTCTTTTGGATGATAGGGCTGAGTGTGCTAACTTTTAATATTGTGGTACACCATACTTATAGGCATGTATGACTTTGAGGTTTTTATGTAGTTATGACACTATACATTTATGTATTAGTATGTTGTATTTTGATGTGATAATGAATTATTGATTGAATTGATGTGCATGATTAATAGATTATTTAGATAAATAAAAAAATAAAATATGAGAAAAAATAGCAGGCTCTTAAACATAAGTAGGATTTTGTAAAATATGTCATTTTAGCAATGGTCTAGGACACCAGATAGTGGACAAATGCTAAATATAACTATTTTTTTTTGTTTATTGGTAACCTAAAAGTACAATAATAAAAAAGCACTCAAAAGTATACTTTATGATTTTATATATGAGCAGTAGTCTTTAAACCAAATGAAGGACAATCACTCATTATGATCCTATTTTAAGGGTTGATATTTAATCCCAAAAAACACTTATGGGATAAGTATACACCTTTAAGTGGTGGCATTAGAGCCATGATAATGGATAAAAACTTAAATATGCAATGAAATGTCATTATGCTTAAATGGTAGCCTAAAAGGTTGTACAAGTGATAAGCACTTAAGACATGATGAGGTACCTATAATATGTACAAGAGATATATGTATGATGGTTAGTAGAGTTACTTGTGTTATTAAATATTAGTGTGAGGAACACAAGCTTATACTGAGAGGGGGGGTGAATAGTATAAGACCTCTTTTTACTTTTCCTTTATACTTCAAAAAAGTAAAGCAATATATCCAAAGCAATATCAAAACAATGCATAAGATCATCCACAAAGTGACACCAATTTTAACGTGGTTCATCCACAAAACTTTTCTCTAAAAGTTATCTCAAAGTTCTTTGGGAAACCTTCCCAATTACAATGTTTATGAACCTCGGCTCAAAGGAGATACCTTCCCCCAATCTGAATTTATGAGCCTCTGCTCAAAGGAGATACCTTCCCCTAGCTCTGCTCTAGCTGGTGATCCTCTAGAAGACCTTTGCCTCCGCTACCCTTAGCAAATGGAACTCTATCCAAAGAAGACACCTATCTTCCTTGCTCTGGCTGGAGACCTCTGTCCTCAACTCTATCACCTCAAAATTTGGTCCTCGAATATGCACTAAACATAGTCCTTCGATCTAGCACAAATCTGTCCTCAGGTTCTTCTCATAGAACCAATGCACCTCTGTCCTCAAGTTCTCTGATAGAACTATCAAACTCAGCTTCACAAGTCCTCTGCTAGGACCTATCCAAATCTGCTCACAAGTCCCCAATGGAACCTATCCAAAACCTACTCACAAGTCCCCAACGGAACCTGTCCAAAACCTGCTCACAAGTTCATCAAGAAAAACTTGCTTGGCATGAACCCACAAAGAGAATGGTTAGAGACCCAATGTGATTCATCAACCTCAGAGAAGCATAAAGAGAATTGTTAGAGACTCAATATTTTCTATACTTAACTCCCAATCTCAATCTCAAATATTATAGAAACATAAAGAGAATTGTTAGAGACTCAATATGTTCTATACTTAAATCTCAATATCAAACTCAACTCAATCTCAAATATCAAAAGAATAAGATAGATGTAGTATGCTTTTCTCAAGAACTTGAAACACAACTCAATAATTGCCAACTATGCAATATCTCATATAACAATGATACTCATGTTCTTTTCATCAAACAATTTGGTTTCCAATAACAATGCTCATCAAACAAGGTTTAACCAACAACATTCAACTCAACATCAACCTTGAAGCATTCAACCAATCATCACAAGAAAAGGAAACAAGTAGAAATCCTTTTCCCTCCAAAGATATTTGAACAAAACATTCACCAACACAATATCACCAAATGCAAAGAAAACTTGCTCAAATCAACTCAAAGGAGTAAGCCCAAATCATGTATCAAGTAAAGCACTAACTTGATCAAAAAACAACCTCTATGAAAGCATCTCATCCATTAATATCAAAATAGACAACTAAGGATTTCACCATCTCAATGCAAGTAGCAAGACTTACAAACATAAACCCTAGTGCAAAATGCTTCCACTTCCTCAAACCATAATTACGCATTCACCAAAACTCTCATCAAGGATAACAATGCATAAGTAGTTTTCAACAAACCAGAAAATAGGATTTACACCCAACCAAAGGAAACCTAGTTGAATACCTTTTCACTCCAATCTTATTTCAGGAAAAACATACACCAATCATACTCATAAGAAGAAAGTTCCCATACCTTATTGAAGATGAAGAAGATCTCATAAATTTGTCATAGCCATAACCACATTTTTGCCAAACTCAAGAAGGTTAGTAGACAACATATTTCTTTAATATTTCCTCAAGAATATTCCTTGGTCCAAATATAATCAAGGTTTTATGTCTTCTTCTTTCAACCTCATTCAAAAAATCATACATAGCATATTTCTTATATTCACCTTATCTACTCCATTACACTTAATAAAAACTATATAAAAAATATTAATTTTGCTAAACTTATATCTCCCAAACAAACTTTGGAAATATCATCAACATTGCAAAATTAATATATTTTATTCACTGCCCTTTTGCAATAAATGGAGTTCACGTGGATACCTCTTACATCCCTCAAAAAGGGGATACCCTCCGTCTCCTCTAGCCAAGGTGCTTGGCTAAACCGCGTGGGCTATCCATGCCCACGTGAGGAAGGGAGAGGGGCCTCCCTCTAATCTCCGAAACAGAATCTTCCTTGGCATGAAAATCGAGCCCTGACCTTCGACAGGTATGAAGCTCTATCACAGAAACAAGATGACTGCTGCATTATTTACATTAAACTGTGCATACCTTACACCATATCAAAACTTTATCCATGTGATTCGAAGTGCTTTTAGTTGTATCTTGGGAACCACTCGGGCTACACGCTCTCTTGAAATGTTCACAGCATACACTCTTGTTTATAGCCACCTCGAACCGCGAACAACAAAAAGCCAACACACAAAATCGTAAGCATCGGGTTTTGAACTCGAGGCTCTCTCTGCTATCTAACATCAACAACCACCAGCGCTGCCCGCTTACTTGAGACCAAAGAGGGAAGTCTTTATATTTGGATTTTCATCCTAGGAAGATACGAAGACTTTGTCCTTTTCCCTATCGTCGAAACCGACGAATCACCGTTTGTAGAGCTTTGAGCGGGATTTCTCAAGTGCAAAAACTCTTTGGAGATCGTGCCAAATTTTGGGGAGTGCACAATGTTTACCGATTATTCGATCATACCTTTTCATCGATTAAACTTCGATCTCAAGCGCAGGTGCTTTGATGTCGAAATCGAATTGCTCAGCGATTAATGTCGAACACCATTCCAAAAACTTAATGAATTTAATTGCCTTATTTTATATGCACTTTGATGCATATCCAAACACGTCGGCCCTTTTTAACATGATTTCCGTCAGTGGAAAATATTTTAATTTAAATTTTAAATAATTAAAATTTAAACTAAATATTTAAAATTAAATATCTTCATCACCGGGGCACCTTTTTCAACGAAACGAAAAGCCAACTTGGGTTTTAAGAAAAACCCATTTCAAATCTATTGTCCATGGTTTTAAATAAAACCTTTTATTTTGTCTACCTTGGTTTTCACAAAACCCTTCCTTGAACTTAGATTCTTTTGACATCAAATCAAATTCCTTCAAAAGCTTCTTGACATCAATGACAACATCAACACTTGAGCAAAGGCAATGTACCCAAGGTACCCAAAATTGCCAACATAGTGATGTCTATTCAAAGTACTTTATGCCTACCCAAAGGACTTTATGATTTCCTAGAGGACTTTATCTCTACTCAAAGGACTTTATGCCTACCCAAAGAACTTTATTCCGGCCTGAAGGATTTTATGCCTACCCAAAGAACTTGATGCCTACCTAATGGAATTAATGCCATATAATTTCTTATGCTATAAAAAATATAAGGGAAATATGAGTGAAATATGCCACAGATGGCATAAATATGTATGATTGTTAGAAATAGAGTATATTCCATCATTTGGGTCATGTAAATGTATCTTCCAAGGTACATACTTAGGACATTAGATTACTTTAGGGGGAAGTTATCTAGTTACTTCATGCAATGTAATAAATGCACAAGTGTCAATGTGCAAGTTGTATATGTGCAAGTTGTCCCTTGCACAACTAGGTAGAGTGTTGGCCAAGGAACCTATCTTCCTATATAAGAAGGGCCTCATTGTAATAGATATATAGAGTCAGGGACATAGATAGATAGAGATGCTTAGAGCATATTCGTAGGTAGTAGCATAGTGCTGTGTAGATCACCATATATTGGTGATGGGTGCAATGTAGTTCAGTAGCTTTATTAATGGAGTGTTCATTTCCTCCATAGCTACATTGTATTCATTTATGTTATTTCTATTTATAGCATACTTCAGTCATCTCACAGATTTACTTTCTTTCATATTATTCTGCATCTTGTGATTGCTATCTCCCATTGCACACTATATCAAAAGCTAATAGTGGTATCAGAGCTACGGTAGATCTAGCCACAATAGATCAATAAGAAAACCACCATTATTATTGAGCCTGAGTTTTTTGTCAACCTGATGTGTTGCTAGACCAACCACTGTCAAAAACTCTCAGAAGAGTCTAGGTGGTAGAATTAAGGAGAGCCACAAGTGAGGACTGAAAGAAATCTCAGTTCTAGAAATACTGAGATTACATTTGACTAGAGTCTTTCCATAGAGTTGCAGGAAAAACTCATGAAGACTAGGACTCAATATTCAATCCACTAGATTGATAGATCATCTAGTGAAGATCATTCATGATATCTAGAATTTGTTAACTATTGCTCAAAGTTTCTTTTGTTGTAGAAAATTAATTCTTAGATGATTGGGACTCCTACTACAATAAAGCTAGGAGACTTCAACTTTATTGCCCAAAGGTCGGTATGCCTTCATAGTGCAGAGATTAGTTCCTTGTGCAAGAGAAGAATACTATGGAAGAATACTTATGGAGAAGAGTCATAGTGAAGTTAGGAGACTGAAGATCTCCATTGCTAGATTGAAGAACTTCACAATAGAATAAAATGCCATAGAAGCCTTGATCTAGAATAAAATGCCATAGAAGCCTTGATACTAAAAAGGCCATAGAAGCCTTGATATTGAAAAGGCCATAGAAGCCTAGATACTAAAAAAGGCCACAGAAGCCTTGATCCTGAAGAAGAATCCAGAAGAGAGTATCTAATTCAGAAGTAGATTAAGATTTCAGTACTAATACTTTGTTGTAGGGAAAGAAGATTCAGTGAGTTGGGAAACTTCCTACAAGAAAGTTAGGAAGAGTATCTTCTTCAAAATCAATTCAGCACCTAAAGAAAAATTGAGGAGATCAGGAGAAGATCTCATTGAAGAACTTCTAGTCTTGGAAAGAAGAAGAAGAAGGACTAGGAGAGTCCTACTCAAATCTAGAAGCAACATAATCAGATATCCAGAAGAAGATCTCACCACCAACACTTCTAAGAGCAGAAGGTTGAAGAAAAGGTCTCAAGGAAGACCAATAGAAGTTGCAAGATCAAAGACCTTGGAAAGGTCTCATCGAGCATCCAGTAAAAGGCTAGGAGAGCCTTACTAAAGAAATCCTCAAAGGAGAACTCATTGGAGAAATCCACTACCAAGGAGAAGCCCCTGATAGTGAAGGACTTGGGACAATTATCGCCATCCAACAACAAGCCCAAGAGAAGAAGAATTTGGAAAGGAGTGTCAAATAAGAAGAAGAATTTGGCAAGGAGTGCCAAATCCTAGAAGAAGAATCTAGTGAAGACCTCAAGATATTCAGAATCTTGAGAAGAAGATCCTACTTGAAGTCAAAATTCAACAAGAAGACTTGAAGATAGAAGAAGCCCACCAAATCTTGAGATTTGAAGATTACCTCTCATAGCAAGAAGGCACCACTTCAGAGACAAAGACTTCTCCAAATCTATAGTAGAAGGAGGAGACCACAAGAGGAGAACAAGCCACCAAATCCTAGGCTCGTGAAAGAAAGTTCGAGACCATCTTTTGGTGAAGAAGGAGTTATTCAGGACAGTCTACAAAGAGTTGCAAGATCCTACTCAAAGCAGCAACTTGGTGATCTTAGACACCAAGATCTACATCCTCTATAGAAGTGGTAAAAGAGCTAAAAAAGCTTTCAAAAAGGTAAGCAACTTTTGGTGCAAGTAGATTCATTAATTGGATTACTTATCAGATTTGTTAAAGCACCTTAATTTGGATTAAAGTTGCAAGAAGAAAAATTGGATTACAGTCTTCAAAAGTGCAAAAAGAGAAAAGTTCTTTTTAAGGTTCATTTGTACATTAATTAGGAGTTGATTAGATTTCAGAATTACATCTATCAACTACCTATCATCTACTTTGGAAAAGGAAAAAATAAGACTAAGTCCTACAATATTAATTGTAGTGAAATTGTAGAATAACTCTTGAAGATTCATTTCAGATTATTCTTGATTAGTTGTAGTAAATTGATTAAGTGCATTAATTTGAGAGTTGATTGGAGTGATAAGGTGAAATTGTTAGTGCATTAAAATAAATATTATTAGATTCATTTACACTATTCTATTACTCTCAAAAGGATTATTGTTTGTGTTCTTAAGAAGGGCACAAAATCAGAAATTGTCAAAGTGTCTAAAGACACTATTAGTGCACAAAAATCTGCAACACATAGTGGCCAAGTGAAGCCACCAAAACAGGTTAGAATCCTCCAAAAACTTGGAGAAGAAGATGACTAACCAAAATCAGAAATAGAAGCTTCAAATATTGAGACTTGGTGAGTCTCAAATCCAAAGCATTACAGGGTTAGTTGCAAGGAGAAAAGTGCAGAAAATTGCATCATATAAGGAGCTTCTATCTAATTCTATCTAAGCTTGGATTTGTCATCATAATATCCAAGAAAAAATGGGAAGGTGTCTAAGCAAAGAGACAACCTCAAAACCCCTACATTGCATTCAAAATTCTACCATATAAACCAGAATATCAGACCTGCAAAAAGGAGTGCAAGAAAGGGTGCAAAAGGTATCTTATTTACAAATATTGTTACATTGTATTGCACTTCTCTAACTCATTCTATGCAGGAAAAAGGGCAGATTGGAAAGTGCCTCAAAGGCACAATATAAGTAGGTTGAACCAGCCAAAGGTGGTCGAATGCTAGCATTCTCCCAAGCATAGCAAAGAGCCACTCATATAGGCTCATCTTCTATGTATCTTGGATGACCGAACCTGTAAAAGACAAGGCACAAAGCTAGGGAGAAATCAAGCAGTGTATAAGCAAAGGAAATCAAAGCAAGCATACGTCCAATCAAGGAGCATTCCTACCATAAGTGGAGCATCACGGAGTCTTCATCAAAGTGCTACCATATCTCCACCAAAGCTCCTCCATATCTCCACCAAAGCTCCACCATAAGCATTGCTTGGCTGGAAACATCTCAGCACCAACGAAGTACAACAAAGAACAAGGTGGAAGAATACGTTGAAAGGCTTGCAAGAAGGTATTGATAAGACAAGGGCATGCAAAGGAAAGAGGGTGCCACTTGTCATTCTCCAAAAGAACCCTAAAAAATACCCACGAAGGAGATGTTACAACATTATCTTGGCATCCATACTCCATGCGAAAGAGGAGTTACTTACAGCTAGAAGCATTACAACAAGATATATGTTGAAGCAAAAATATCTCTTGGACATTGCACAAAGAGAGAGTAAAGAAAAATATCTCAAGTGAAGGTGACACTTATCACAAGCATTGAGACAAGATTGGTGTCTCCACCAAACACCCGAAGCATTCTTGGAGCATTTAAAAAAATGGTTGTGACACTTGTCACTCGATTGACCACCTATTAAAGATGACTTGGATGCACCAAGCAACTTGACAACAACTAAACAAGCAACACGGTAGCAAATTGGTAGAAAATTGAAGAGCAATTTGGGAGTATTCAAAAGTAGCAAAGAATAGTACTCTCGGTCAAACGAGTCAAGGAAACATTAAAGAGAGTGTTGAATCCAATAGCAAGTGGGAGAATATGTCATTACTCACAACGTCCAAGAAGGATAGACTACTATCAATTTCATAAAGGTGCAAAGCCTTATTAAGGTAAAATTTCCCCCATCTAATTTGCTTTCATTAAAAAGGGAGTTATAAGGTTATATTCTAAGGTTGAAGTATTAAAGGAAATCAATATTTATTTGAAAGCAAAACTTAGGGAAATTAAATATCAAAGTAGACTAATATTTGCAAAACACAACCTAGGAGAAATAAGGGATACTACTTGGAATTAATCCATTTAATGTTTGCAAATATTAATGTGTTCTAATTTTCCAAATTTGGGAGTTATAAGGGTTACAACATCAAACTAGGTTATTGGAAATTAGAAACACTAGTACAAAAAAGAGGTTATTAAGATTTTTTGTTAAGGTTGGAAATTTATAATATTCTTGTCTCAAAAATTTCTCAAAAGGGACAAAAGAAATCCAACATTAAAACCTCTTCAAAATTGAAAAGTGCTTAGTTCAATAGGAGTAATAAGGTGTTAGAAAAGTTGATTTTTGATCTTTACAAAAACTATACAAAATCAACCAAAATTGAACTATATTTTACAAAAGCACTATATCATATTCCAAAAATCTTTAGGGAGTCATAAGGCATTCTACAAAACTTGATAATAATAATATCTATCAAATATTATCAAGTTGGGAAGATATAAGCTTTCTACAAAACCTAAAATTAGGTATACATACTCTCATTACTAGGGAGACATAAGGAAGCCTACAAACCTAAGGATTAATAAAGGTTTTATCAAATCAAGCTTATATACTTCAATTAGGGATCATATATCCTAATATAGGGAGCTATAAGGTAGACTACTAAGATTCTATCAAATTCAATTCTAAGAAATAGCAAGAATCACTATTTCAAAGAACTATCATGGATGAAATTTTGAGAAAAGCTTTCAATAATGAAGAACTATTCCATGAAGTAGAATTCTACTCTCAAAACTTAATAGATACTCTAGAAGGATACGAGTATCTACCCTCTAGCGACAAAGAGAAATTCTCCTTATTTCTTAAAGAAGCCAAAGAAGGTAACTTTACAGCATTGATTAACTATCTTCATGAAATCCTCTTCACAGCATGGTGGAACTCACAAATATTGGTTATATTTTCATCGGAAGAATGTCTGATGATTTATCTATCATTAATTGTGTTTGTACTTACTCAACACAAGAAACAAGCTGGCAATAAAGAACAATACTATTGTGATGATAGACTAACTTGTCATGAAGCAGAGATTTCACCAACACCAATGCAGAATCATAGGAAGAGAAGGAGAAAAAGGAAGAAGAGACATACTAGAAAGAAACATGGCATCATGAATACTGAACTAGTTGAACACATACAAAAAGTAGAAGAACCTTCAACTACAACTTACTTTACATCATATGAAGACACATATTACCTGCTGAACCTGAACACAGTAAGCAACGAAGGAGAATACAAATTCCATTATCCAATGGAAGAAGATCCATATTGAAGACTAAAGTCTTCAATACCCAAATAATGTAATACAGGGGGTGTTAGAAATAGAGTATATTACATCATTTGGGTTATGTAAATGTACCTTCCAAGGTACATACTTAGGACATTAGATTACTTTAGGGGGAAGTTATCTAGTTACTTCATGCAATGTAATAAATGCACAAGTGTTAATGTGCAAGTTGTCCCTTGCACAACTAGGTAGAGTGTTGGCCAAGGAACCTATCTTCCTATATAAGAAGGGCCTCATTGTAATACAGATATATAGATAGGGACATAGATAGATAGAGTTTCTTAGAGCATATTCATAGGTAGTAGCATAGTGTTGTGTAGATCACCATATATTGGTGATGGGTGCAATGTAGTTTAGTAGCTTTATTAATGGAGTGTTCATTTCCTCCATAGCTACATTGTATTCATTTATGTTATTTCTATTTATAGCATACTTCAGTCATCTCACAGATTTACTTTCTTTCATATTATTCTGCATCTTGTGATTGCTATCTCCCATTGCACACTATATCAAAAGCTAACAATGATAATAAAATGCATGATGCTTTTATGTTAGAGATATTTGTAATAATGTATGCATAGTGATTTTAGGTTAGAGAAGAATAACACATGTATCTAGTTCAAAATATGCCCTCAAATGAGATAAAATATAATCAATAATAGAACTTCTAATGTGGTTCATCAATATAAATTTGAGCATCTAGTTGCCCCCTAATCAAATGGTGAAATGATAGATGTGTTGATTTGAATATGATTATAAATGCTTGTGAAAAGAATAATAGTTTGTATGTTTGTTTTCATATATTACCCCAATAAAATAAGATAATATATGAACATGTTGACCTCACAGAGGTGTATTTATGATGTTTGAAAATGAAAAGAAGCTAAAATATTCATCATGCTTCAATGTTAAAGTGTGTGTAATTTTTGATAGTGAAGAATGTAGGTAAAAAGGTTCATGATATGGTATGCATAAATGTTTTATATCAAAGGGAAGAATATTTTTCAATAAAATTCACATTATTCTCCCAAGTGAGGGAAAATATAGGTGTGGTTTATTCAATTTGAATTTTGAAATCAAGTTGCCCCCAAGCAAATATAAATTTATTTTGATGGTTATGCTAAATAGAAGTTGATGAATAATGATGATGTGATGAAAATTTCCTAAGTCACTTAATATATCAATGGGGCACTCAAGGTTTCAATCCAATTTACGTAATGCATATGCAAATATTTATAGACACATGAGATGTTGGTCATGAGGATTTAATTCCCCTATTGATATATGTGAGATTAAAACCTTTTGCAAGAAAAGTGTTGTCAAGTATGTCTTCCAAGGAAGTAGGGACTCTTTATCCATTAATTGGAACATGCATAAATGATTATGAACATGTAAGGGACTGGCAATAAGGTAACTACTTTCATGGATGGCAATATGGGCCTCACAACTAGTCACAAATGTGTATTTCATTTTTTGATAAAATATGATTTGTCTCCTACTCATCTAATAGACTGAGCTAGAAATATTAACACCATTGATCCCATGACTTGTAGGCATACATATAATTGCATGTATACAATTCATAGGGTCAATTATATAGTTTTCTCTGATATATAGGCTAGGATATTGATGATATTGTTAAATGTGATAACAAGCTTGCAAGATTTAAATTAAGGTATCGCATGGATATCTGAGAAAATATGAAAATATTCACCTTTGTCTGACATATGTACAAAAACTGTATATCTATAGGACATTGGTAAAAGAAATATTTTCACAAAGGTCCTATGCTCTACCCTAATGTAGGGCTAAATACTTGTTTCTAACATAAAATATATATTGATATAATATATTAACAAATTCACAAGTTTTATGATATGGTATTGCATGGACATTTGAGGAAAGATGAAACTCTTCACCTTTTTCCAACATATGTATAAACAATTAAATATGCACAAAACCTGGGTAAAAAAATCATATTTTCTTAGATGTCACTCACCTTACCATGTTGTAAATTATAACTTTTTTATTTATATGAGAAGATGTCCTCATGCCAATTCATAGACCGTCCAGAAGCACATGTATTTAGTGATCTACTACTTGGGGCACTTATAAATTATTATGAATACACAAAGTGATGATAGCTAAATCCTTGTTCTCCTATGGGTCTATAAATAGGTAAGGTAAATTTTATAAAGGAATGTATGTGATTGTATTGATGAGATATGACAAGGTCAAGATTTCATATTGCACCAATACTTGCTTTTTCAATAAAATAGGATATTCCTTGCCTTTGCCCGATGTATGTACAAGAAATTGTATATACACAGAACATAAGAATGAAATATCATATTTTCTTAGAGAAACATACAATTGGTGAAGTATGACAACTAGTATTTTGGTATGAAACTAAATGGTGCGGGAAGCAGGATCATTTTTATATTGAATCACTTTTTGATTGTAAGGTAGAAAACCCACAATAGACTTAATTTATATATTTGTTCGATGATGCCTTATTATCATATGTGGATTGCATTTAAATACCTAGTCTAATAGTTGTAAGAGTGAAGGGTTGTGACCCTAGAATATAATGAATAAATAATATAAGTAATTAGGACATGTTAGGAGGGTCCTAACATGCCACCCCCCTTAAAGGAGCTTTGTCCTCAAAGCTGGAAATTTGGAAATTGCTGCTGGATATCTTGAAAATTTTCCCACGTTGCGTCTTCTAAAGGTAGACCTTTCCAATGGATTAAAACTTCCATGATATCGCGAGTACGAAGGTGACGAGAGCGGCGATCCAAGATAGCTTCTGGCTCGACTAGAAGTACTCCATCATCGAAGAATTCAGGGAGAGTGGGTTGTGTCATGATATGGGCTCCCACTGCGAGCTTAAGGCAAGATACATGAAATACGGGGTGAAGTTTGGAAGAGGGAGGAAGCTCTAGTTTGTAAGCAATGGTCCCAATACGTTGGAGAACTTTATACGGCCCGTAAAATTTGGGTGCTAACTTCTGAGAACCTTTTTGTTTAAGAGAGGATTGACGGTAAGGTTGGAGACGTAAGAAAACCATATCACCCTCGTGGAAACTACGTTCGCTTCTATGTTGATCGGCTTGCTGCTTCATGCGATGTTGGGCGGTGTGTAGGTTCTCTTTTAGGATCCGTAGTATGTCATCTCTATTAGCAAGTTCCGTTTCCACCGCATGGACTTTTGTAGTCCCTGGAATATAGGAAGTGAGGGATGGTGGTGTTTGACCATATAGTGCTTCATAAGGAGTCATTTTGATGGACGTATGGTATGAAGTGTTATACCACCATTCCGCTAGTGAAAGCCACTTTACCCAATGGAGTGGTTGAGTAGAAACAAAACATCGAAGGTATGTTTCCAAGCATTTATTTACAACTTTTGTTTGGCCATCGGTTTGAGGATGGTAAGCGGAGCTCATACGAAGTTGAGTACCTTGTAATTTGAACAATTCCTTCCAAAAGGTGCTAGTGAAAGTTGGGTCACGGTCACTAACAATTGTGGAGGGCATACCATGTAATTTAAATATGTTATCTAGGAAGAGGTGGGCTATAGTGCTAGCGGTATAAGGATGAGCCACGAAACAAAAATGGGCATATTTAGATAAACGATCAACGACTACGAAAATGGTTGTTTTTCCTCCTGATTTTGGTAATCCTTCAATAAAGTCCATAGAAATATCTGCCCATGTTTTGGTGGGTATAGGAAGAGGTTGAAGTAATCCTGGAATAGCGAGGGTCTCCCCCTTTTGTCTTTGGCAAACTTCACATTCTTTTACAAAGTTTTTGATGTAATTTTTCATTCCTACCCAATAGAAGGAGGTAGTGGCTCTTTTATAGGTTTTTAAGAACCCCGAGTGGCTCCAATGGGTGAGGTATGTAACTCATGAAGAAGTTTTTCATGATAAGTTGAATTGGGGGTGAGGACCATCCTCCCTTTGTATCTTAATATATTGTCCTTCCAAGTGTATGGAGTTTTGCTACTAGGATTATGTTGAAGTTGTTGAATTAAGGCGTGGATAGTAGGATCATTTATCCATTCTTCATGCACCTCATCTACCCATTTAGGAATAAGGGAGGAAAGAGCATGGACTTGAGGCATATCTTCAAATTTTCTAGAAAGTGCATCGGCTGCCATGTTGTCCTTTCCATTTTTATATGTAATTTCATAATCATAGCCAAGAAGTTTAGTAACCCATTTTTGTTGTTCCAGGGTATTAGTCCTTTGTTCCAAAAAATACTTCAAGCTATGATGGTCAGTGCGTATAATGAAATGTTGGCCAATAAGGTAAGGCCTCCAATGTTGAATAGCATGGACAATCGCCAACATCTCTTTTTCATACGTAGAGCGAGCTAAATTCTTAGGAGAAAATGCTTTGCTTATAAAAGCTAGAGGCCTTTCATCCTGCATGAGTACGGCTCCCATTCCTATTCCTGAAGCGTCACTTTCAATGACGAACGGTTTAGAAAAGTTGGGCATGGCTAGAACAGGGGTGGTACACATTGCAGTTTTCAAGGTGATAAAGGCCTCATCCGCTTTAGACGACCATTTGAAAGCATTTTTCTTAAGTAATGTTGTTAGAGGAGCAACGATTTTACCATAATTTTGGACAAATTTTCTATAATATCCCGTTAGTCCAAGAAACCCACGTAGAGCTTTTAAGGTTTTTGGAATAGGCCAATTTTTCACCTCCTCGATTTTGGAAGGATCTACCATAACTCCTTCCTTTGAGACAATATGCCCTAAGTATTCAATTTCTTGTTTTCCAAAGGAACACTTTGATCTTTTTGCATAAAGTTGATTTTCCTCCAAGATTTGGAACGCTTGTCTAACATGGTCCAAATGTTCTTCCCATGTTTTGCTATAAATCAAAATGTCATCAAAGAAAACTAATATAAATTTATGAAGAAAAGGGTGAAATACCTTATTCATTAGACTTTGAAAGGTAGAAGGAGCGTTGGTCAGGCCAAATGGCATCACCAAGAATTCGTAGTGCCCTTCGTGAGTGCGAAAGGCCGTCTTAGGAATATCCTTTTCATTGACTCGTATTTGGTGGTAGCCTGACCGTAAGTCTAACTTGGAAAAATAAGCTGCCCCGTGGAGTTCATCTAATAGCTCGTCTATGACCGGAATAGGAAATTTATCTTTGATGGTCATTTTATTAAGCGCTCGAAAATCGACACATAAACGCCACGAGCCATCCTTTTTTCTAACTAAAATAATTGGAGAGGAGTAAGGGCTTTTGCTAGGTCTAATGACTCCTGCCTTAAGAAGCTCTTGTACTAATTTCTCTATTTCGGTCTTTTGGAGGTATGGATAACGATAAGGTCTAATATTAGGAGGGTGATGCCCTGGAAATAGTGGAATAGTGTGATCGTGACTTCGTTGTGGAGGTAGTCCTTTTGGTTCATTGAATACCGCCTTATGGTGGTCTAAAATATTTTGTAACTTTGGTGTCTCGTCTTCTTTGTGACTAGGTTGAATTGAAAATAATTGGGCGACCATTCCTTTGTTTCCTCTTCGGATAATTTTCTCCATTCTATGCGAGCTGACGATTTGGGAAGGTCCTGATTTCAGGCCTTGGATAATATAGGTTTGGTTCTTTGTCTGTGAATTTCATCCATAGTTCATCAAATTCCCATTGGACTACGCCCAAGGTTCGTAACCATTGTACGCCTAGTACAATGTCGCACCCACCTAGGGGTAGGACGTACATGTCGCCTTTCATGTTATAAACCCCCATAGTTAGTTTTATATTTCTGCATTTTCCTTTGCATGCAATTTTTCCGTCGTTTCCAATCATCACTTCGAAGTTATTGCAAGGGTATATAAAACAATTTGCTTGTTTAGCCACCTTTGGATCGATAAAATTGTGCGTGCTACCAGAATCTAGGAGCACGGTAAGGTTTTGTTTCTTAAAATACCCTTTAACTCGCATTGTTTGAGGGGCAAAAAATCCGGCAAGGGCGTTGAAGGAAACCTTTGGTGCATTTTCTTCGTCACTTTCAAGTGTGTTGGATAATACCTCTACTTCGAGTTCAGGTTCCTCTTCAGTAGAATTCCCTTCCTCTCTGGCATCTAGAATATATAATTTCCGTGAGGCACATTTATGATTTCTGTCAAATTTCTCATCGCAATGGTAGCAAAGACCCTTAGCTTGTCTTTCCTTCATTTCCTCGAAACTCAGACGCTTAATTGGTAGAGCGGGGTTAATTTTGGGGGCTGTGTAGGAGTTTTGGGTTCATCCATTTTGCATTGGTTTGGGGTTGGTATAAGTGTTTGATGGTTTCCCCCAAGTTGGTTTTGTGAACCGATTTCGTGCCTTGATTTTGTCCTCCGCTAATTTCGCCAAGCCGATGGTCTCTAACATGTTTGTAGGGTTATACATTTGCACCTCTATTCGAATTTCTTCTTTTAATCCACTGACAAAACATTCTTGAAAGAAGGCAGCGTCTAATCCGGATGTTCGATTAGCTAGCCTTTCAAATTTTGCTTGGTATTCGCTTACCGAAGTGGTTTGGCATAATTTAGTGAGGGCCCCTGTAAAGCTTTGAAACTTGCTAGGGCCGAATCGCACTAATAGATTCTGTGTAAAGGTTGACCACATCGGAGTGCCGTTAGTTTTCTCGAACCATTGGTACCATTGGATGGCATCGTTTTCCAAGTGGAAGGAGGCGATATGCACTTTTTGCATTTCTAGAATTTGATTTAGTGAGAAATATTGCTCTGCTCGGTAGATCCAGTTTGTAGGGTCTCCTCCTTCAAATTTTGGGAAGTCTAATTTGGTCGTCCATGGTAGAATGGAAGTTTGTGGACCTCCTAACATTGCTCGGTTTGATGACCCGTGGTTGGGTGAATTTGCATGTGTTGTTGCCTGATTTTGACTGATGGCATCAAGTTTAACATCCATTGCAAATATTTTCTCGAAGAGTTCTCTTGTGGTATGGGTATTCTCCTCTCTTTCCTGTTGAACTTCTTCAACGAGCCTTTCGTGTTTCTCATGAATGGAATCCAATGATCGTCGTCCTTCAGCCATTGCGGTTGGTGTAGGTAACGATCAATATGACTTGGTACAGGTGAGCAAAAAAATAAAAAAATAAAAAAATAATTTTAATTTTTTTCCTTTGCGTTTCGGACGTCGAAAACCTTGATGCTGCGTTGAAGATTTTAGCTTTTTCAAAATAGCCACCGGTCACCACGCGAAAGGTCGAGCAATTTGGGTGTAAGACAACTTAATTCGTACCTTAGGAGAAGGTTTAATTTTCTGCGAGGATTTTGACACGGATCCGTGAAGCGTGAATGTTGTTTGCGTCCTCGCGAATGTGGACTGGCTGAAATGTGCGGTGGGAAAAAATTTTAATGGTGAATTTGCTCCTTGATCTAGCTCTGATCCAGATGGTATGAAACTAAATGGTGCGGGAAGCAGGATCATTTTTATATTGAATCACTTTTTGATTGTAAGGTAGAAAACCCACAATAGACTTAATTTATATATTTGTTCGATGATGCCTTATTATCATATGTGGATTGCATTTAAATACCTAGTCTAATAGTTGTAAGAGTGAAGGGTTGTGACCCTAGAATATAATGAATAAATAATATAAGTAATTAGGACATGTTAGGAGGGTCCTAACATATTTATTATCATTATGTTGATAATAGAGGAACCCTAATCCAATTGGTAGACCATTAAGAAATACAATAATTTTATGATCTACAAATTGGTGCACTCATAAGCTATTTTAGGTATGCAAAGTGTTGATCATTAAGTCCCAATGTTCCTTAGGATCCAAAATAGGTGAGGTAAGTTTATATGCTTATTATGTAAGTTTGACTACTTGAATTTGTTCTTGATAAATACATAGATCAACAAGGAACATTGATATTACATGATCTATTTCCTGGCACACTTATACATTATTATATGCACATAAAATGTTGATTGTATTGTATTTTTGCCCTTATTATTATATGAGTGGATGATGCATTGAGAGACAAGAAAATATACTAGAGAGAAATTTATTTTAATTATTGATCCTCAAATTTCCTAGTATATCAACAAATGGATTTGGGCTCAATGTTTCATTGCCTAGCACGCGTACACATATTTGTATATACATGAAATACCAAAATTAGGAACCTAATTCCTCCTAAAGATATATAAGGTAATTCAAAAATTATTATAGCAAGTATATTTCCTAATTTGTGAATCATGGTGGTAGGGATGATTTAATTAGCATATGCCCTCCTCGCAAGGAATTACAAATATGTAATATAGTGAATGAAAGATCATGCTTACCAGAATAGAATCTTAGACCTTATTACCAACTACATGTTTAGATAGAGGATTTATGATCAATTGATTATGATGATAGTGATAGTGTCATAAATTAATTGATATATCATCATCTTAGGTCATTGTTGTCCCTCATCTAATGCATATATAAAAGTTTGCAAACATACGAGATGTAGGATAGGAGTTGCCAAGTGCATCAACTATATATTAAAAATTAGGTCTTTTACAATAGCAATGTTTCCAAATGTGCAATCATGATGGAAGAAGTTCTCTATACATGAATTGGTATATATGATTACACAAATGGATAGAGAGTATTTGCCTAAGTGGCACATGGGGCTACACTTACATAGTCACATAAATGATGATATGATTTGGGTTTGACTGCATGCTTGTTTAGTAAACCAAGTGGGAAAGAGGACCATATTAATATAGTGTATGATAAGGCTTATAAATAATTATAGGACTACAAGAAATTTGATTAAAAGGGTCTCTTAGACTGAGTGGTCTATTAGAAAAGAAACCTTTGACAGATTTGATGAATGAATACCATGACTATTTGATAATTTGTGCCAAGATGCTTAAATATTCCTTTGTTGCATGACATGTCTACAAAGTATAAATAATTACAGTCCATTAAATATAGATATCAATACATTGAGAAGGCCTATTAAATGATCTTGAGTGTTGGTGATAAACAAGTTTTTTTATGATGAAATTGTGTTGACATTTGGTGAATGAGAATGTGATGTGAAATTTGTGTGAATAATAATGATGATTCTATTGGAAAATAAGAAAGGGATAACGTTGGGTCATCAAGGCCATGGATGATAACATAATACATCACTTAACATAATATATAGAGAAGAAGAGAAGAATTTTTTATAGACAAGAATAGGCAAGTAGAAGAAAGTAGAGCAGAAATAATTAATTTGCTAGTGTTAGGTTATCAATATTGGGATATAATAAATGGATAAGGTTAGATCATAATGATGATGAATGATTGCATAATACATAACTTAACCCAATAGAGGGAGAAGAATAGAAGAAATGTGATAGATGAGAAATGGTAAAATAGAATACAGTGTGATAGGAGGTAAAGCAAACAACTTATTGGATTGGGAGGACCACTTAGTATTAGTTACCATATGCAAATGCAATGCAAGGTAGGATTACCATTGATCCATAGAAAATATCCTAACTTGATGGTATGAATAAGAAAACCTAGGCAACCATGTAGTTAAGAATGTGATTTTGGGTAAATATAAATTCAAGTAATGAGGCAAGCAATTGTGCAATCAATCATATGAACACACAGGTCATGCAAGTTTAAGCATAATATCATTTAAGATGCATTATTTTGATTGGTTATTTATGTTCTTTGTCATATAATGTGGCTAGGTGGTAGGTTCAAAAGCTAAATTTAGTGGTGATGATGAAGGGTCCTAACCAATTAGGCTCAAATTTTACCTTGAGCTCATCTTTGGCATTGGTATTCTTTTATTTTTCTTTGAGGACTAGGCTCCCAATTTCAAAGGACCTTGGGTATACCTTCTTATGATAGGTATACCAAAATATATAATGATAAGTTCTTAGGTGTTATAGGGAATTGATACTACTATTATTCTAAGAGCTCTAATTGATGAAGGCAACCTAGAAAATATTCATCATTGACCAAAGAGTATTGTAATAAAACTTTCAAAGAATGGATTTCAATCTCAAAAGGAAATATTGCTTTGATGTCATAAACCAAAACATAAGGAATTATGCTTGTAGGAGTTTGTACACTTGTACAAAATGCCCGTAAGGTAAGATACAATTGTGGTTGCCAATCTTGGCCATTTTTATTGACCAATTTCTTAAGGATTTTTATTAATATTTTATTGGAATATTTTTCTTGGCTATTTCCTTGAGGATAATAATATGTTCACCATTGATATTGAATTTCATATTTGACCTAGATCTTAGAGAATTATTTGTTCTTGAATTATGTACCATTATCTACAAATAAAATAGATGGCATGCCATAGAGGCTAATGATTTTATTGATAATAAATTTGGAAACTTGAATTCTAGTGGCAGAGGATAAAGGTATGGCTTCAACCTGCTTAGTGAAATACTTAGTGGTAGTGATAATGAATTTATGTCCATATGATGATTGAGGATTAATTTTACCTTTTATGTCTAATTCCAAAGTGGAGAAAGGCTAAGGTGATGTAATTGGTTGTAATTATTTTGAAGGAGCATGGACATGGTTATCATATCATTGGTATTTGTCACATTTATTGACATAATTGCATGTATCATTTTCCATGGATGGCCAATAATAACCCATTATAAGGATTTTTCTTGCTATGGCTAATTCACTAAAGTGTTTTCCGCATGATCCATTATGGGATTCTTTAATGATTGTTTGAGCTTATTTTAAGTTTATGTGTCTAAGAAGCATACCTTCAAAGGAGAATTGATATAAAATATCTCCTATGATGGTATATTTGTAAGGTTTTTTAATCTAAAATGTTTACATTTTAAATTATTAAATCCTTTAGGCAATGTGCTCTTTTTTAGGAAGTTAAAGATATATTTATACCAAGACTTTTGAGGTGAATTTGATTCAATGGCACAAATATCTAGGTTTGTTGACATGATTTAATGTTATAGGTTATTTCATTGATAGTATAAAAATGGAGGCTTGTTCATCCTCTATTATAAGGGTATAAGACATGTTTCTATAGCTAAAGCATCCACATGACAATTACTAGATCACATAATGACTTCTATTGTGATCTTGTTAAAACAACTTACTAATTTGTCTACAATGTCTTTGTAAGGTTTTAATTTATCATCTTTAGTGATGCAGGAGCATCCGGAGGCAAAGCTGGCAATCTTGCATCAACCAAAATGTTTTTTTTTCTAAGTGTCAAAACTGTCGCGATATCGCGACGCTTTTTGGTGAACAGGTCAAGATGCCAAATGGTCGCGAAATCGCGACATTTCTGAGGCAAAGAGGTCAAGGCGCCAAACGGTCGTGAAATCGTGACATTTTTGAAGGAAGGCAGCTTCAGTGCCAAACTGTCGCGAAATCGTGACATTTCTTAAGCAGCGCAGTCGGGACGCCAAACTGTCACGAAATCGTGACATTTCTTAAGCAGCGCAGTCGGGACGCCAAACTCACAAAATCGTGACATTTCAAATTCACAAAGACATTTACGTTGCAACGTAGTCTGGACGCAAAATGGTCACGAAATCGTGACACTTCCGAAGCAGGGTTTGAAAGCACAGGAACATCTTTGACAAAAAGTTCTAAGGCACAAGAAACGTCGCGAAATCGTGACACCTTCGAAGACAAAGTTCAAGGACGTCGCGAAATCGTGACACCTTCGAAGACTAGGTTTCAGGACGTCGCGAAATCGTGACACCTTCAAGATAAAGTTTAAAAGAAAGGAAAAAAAAAAAAAAAAAAGATGTCGCGAAATCATGACATATCCGGAGGCAAGGTTCCATAATGCAAAGATGTCATGAAATCGTGACACTTTCGAGCCAAGGACGTACGGAATGCAAAGATGTCGCGAAATCGTGACATGTCGCGGTTTCGCGGCCCAAGGGAGGAAAGCGAGTAAGGAAGGCCTAGACGTCACGATTTCGTGACGTGTAGCGGAATCGTGGCCCCAAGGAGGAGAGAGAAGCCTAACGTCAAAACGTCACGATATCGCGACCAAAGAGGAGAGAGAAAGTGTTGGGGCAAAAACGTCATGATATCGCGACAGGGCGCTCACGACGTTGACCAGCCGACGACTACAGGGACCAGTGTAGAAGGACACGTGGCGTGAAGTTACAGGTGGCCCGAGAATATGAAGCGGTTATAGGAAGCATGGCAACAGGACACGTGGCATCAACTGCAAACGGCCATGGCGCATTCTTAGGAATGATTGACTTGGCAGTGGATCGACAGGCAGCTGCAGGGCATACCGCCACTACAGGCATGATGTTTCTATGCATCTGACAGCATTTGTCGGTGGGACAGAGCATTCGTGCGGGCGGTATGGGGAGTCTCGCATTCCAAGTAATGATGGAGAAGGAGGTGGCGGCCGAGGAGAAAAAGGCATGCATGCATTGTATCGAGGGACTCTTGGCCATTTATTTTTTTTTTGGGGGGGGAAATTGTTGTGTATTCGAGGGGAGACCTCTGATTTTAATGAAGCTTGCTGGAATTTGCCTGTGCATTTTGTTAATTTCTGCATTCTTGCTGTGTGTTGTGCGTAGCTCTATATCAAGTGGTATCAGAGCAGGTTGGTTCTGAGAGTGCAAACCGATCGCCGAACAGAGAGGCAGTTTGCGCCAGGACCGTGGTTGTGGGGTTGTGAAGAAGAAGCAAGATGCCTCCGCGAAGAGATCGTGGTGGTATAAGGCACAGACGAGCAAGAAGGGAGGAGGTCGATCTAAGAGCCCTGCAGAGGCAAGTTGAGGCCCTACAAGAGGAAATTAGAAGAGGAGTCGAGCCGAGAAGGGAAGAACCCAGCGAAGATGAAGCGTGGGAAGAAGAAGTTCCATCTGATGCGGAAGAGGCCTTGGACCCAGCAGAGGCTAGGCTGTACAGGGCTATCTCCCAGATTGGGAAGAAGCCAAAATTTGACGTCTCGACTTACTCTGGAAACCTCAACCCTGAGGAATTAATAGACTGGATCAACGACATGGAGGAGTACTTCGAATACGAAGAAATCGCAGATCCAAATCGGATCAGATTCGCAAAAACCAAGCTGAAGGGGCATGCTAGCATCTGGTGGAAAGGAGTGCAGTTAGAAAGGAACAGGAGGGGAAAGGAAAGGATCACCAGATGGGATAGGATGGTAGAGAAACTAAAGAGGCAGTTCATCCCTGCAGATTATGAGCTGGATTTGTTGAAGAAAATGCAGAGTCTTCGACAGGCTAGTAAGTCTGTCAAGGAATATACTGAAGAGTTCTATCAAATCTCTATCAGAACCGGCCATTCGGAGGCGAACAAAGAGAAGGTCGCACGTTACATAAATGGATTGCGAACCAGCATTCAAGAAGAGCTGGGACTGGTTAGAATGAGCACAGTGGAGGATGCATATCAGTTTGCATTAAAAGTGGAAGAGAAACTAAATAGAAGGTTTGATGGCAAGCAGAGAGGGAAGGACAGGGGTGGAAGAGCTGGTGGAAGAGGCAGTGGTGGAAGATACAAAGATTTTGGGAAAACTGGTGAAGCTAGCAGTAGCCAGAAACAGAGAGAAGTGAAAGAGGAGGATGACCAACGCCCACGCAATCAGAGCAACAACTACCCAAGAGGAAGAGGTAGGTCTGGGCGAGGGTTTGGAAGAGGTGTCTTTAGAGGAACCTGCTTCAACTACGGTGAAGAAGGACACAGGGCATACAACTGCCCACAGCATCAAGAGAGGCCAAATCGAAGACCAGAGGGTCAGGCCCGAGCTACTGTAGCGAGACGAAGGTGTAGAGTCTGAGCATTCAGAGGAGGCAGAAAGAGGGGAAGCCATGATTATCAGAAGAGTCTTGCTGAATGAAGAGGAAAAGGCAGACCAAAGGAACAGCCTATTTCGGACAAGATGCAAGTGCGCAGGCAAGGTCTGTAATATCATTATTGATAATGGAAGCACTGACAATTTGGTTTCAGAGGAAATGGTTTCCAAGCTACGGTTGGAAAGGAGAAAACACCCACACCCTTATCGAATTGCATGGTTGCAAAAGGACCATCGGGTTCTGGTGAGTGAGCAATGTCTGGTGAAGTTCAACATTGGAACTTACCAAGATGAAGTGTTATGTGACATCTTGCCCATGGATGCATGTCACCTGTTGCTTGGGAGGCCATGGCAGTTTGACCGAAGTGTTGTTCATGATGGTCGAGCCAACACATATTCTCTATCAAAGAATGGAGTTCGCCATAAGTTAAAACCCCTGAAAGAGGCGGATGAGAAAGTATGCAGCAGTGCACGAGTCTGTCTAGTTGATGGCAGAAGATTCTTGGAAGGCCTGAAGCCGGATCATGTGTGTTATGCTATAATCCCTAGAGTTAGGGAAGAAGGATGCAAGGAGATTCCAATGGAAGTCATGGGACTGTTAGAAGAATTCCCTGATATCATTTACGACAATGTTCCTGAAGGTTTACCACTGTTAGGAAGATCAGTCACCACATAGATCTGGTGCCTGGATCGAGCTTGCCAAACAAGGCTGCACATCGAATGACACCGGTGGAAACTGAAGAATTAAATCGGCAAGTTCAAGATCTGTTGAAGAAAGGCCTGATAAGGGAGAGTCTTAGTCCATGTGCTTTACCAGCAGTATTAGCACCCAAGAAGGATGGAGAATGGAGGATGTGCACCGACTCTCGGGCAATCAACAAGATCACCATTAAATACAGGTTCCCACTGCCGAGAATGGATGATATCATGGATTGCTTGAGTGGAGCTGAGTACTTCACAAAAATTGATTTGAAAAGTGGATACCATTAGATCCGCATTAGAGAAGGGGATGAGTGGAAGACAGCCTTCAAAACCAGAGAAGGGTTGTATGAGTGGTTGGTTATGCCATTTGGATTAACCAATGCACCTAGTACCTTTATGAGGTTAATGAATGAAGTTACGAAGGAATTTTTGGGCAAATTTGTTATTGTTTACTTGGATGATATACTGATTTTTAGCGAGAACCTTAGAGGAGCACTCGATGCACATCGGGAAGGTTCTTGAGAAGCTGCGGGAGGAGCAGTTATTGATCAATCTGAAGAAGTGCAACTTTGTGAAGAAGGAGCTGGTATACCTGGGATTTGTCATATCAGCAAATGGTCTCAAGATGGACCCCAAAAAGGTGAAGGCTATCCTAGAATGGCCTGTCCCAAGGAGTGTGACCGAGGTTAGATCATTTCATGGTCTGGCCAGTTTCTACAAAAAATTTATTAGAAACTTCAGCAGTATTTGTGCATCTCTTACTGAGACAATGAAGGGAAACAAGAAGGAATTCCAGTGGACAGTTGGAGCAGATAAAAGCTTTGCTATGCTGAAGAAGAAGGTCACTGAGCAACCCATTTTAGCACTTCCAGATTTCAATAAGGTGTTTCAGGTAGACTGCGATGCGAGTGGCAGTGCGATAGGAGCCGTCTTGAGCCAAGAAGGTAGGCACGTAGCTTATTTCAGCGAGAAGCTCAATGATGCCAGGAGAAAGTATTCGGTATATGATCAAGAGTTCTACGCCATAGTTCAAGCACTCAAGAAATGGAGGCACTATCTATTGCCGAAGGAGTTTGTTCTCTATACCGACCATCAAGCGCTGCAGTTTATTAACAGTCAGGGAAAATTGAATCAGAGACACCTGAAATGGGTAGAGTTCCTGTAGAGCTATACCTTTGTCTTGAAGCATCGAAGTGGAAGATCCAATAGGGTGGTAGATGCATTGAGTAGGAGGCAATGTCGATGACAGAAATGAGAGTGGAGGTTGTAGGGTTTGCTGAGCTCAAGAACTTATACCCTGCAGACCCCGATTTCGTAGAAGCTTGGAAAGCCTGCACTGCGCCTGTTGCGTTGGACAGGACTAGATGGTTGGATTACCTGATTCAAGATGGAATGTTGTTTAAGGGGAACCAGTTGTGCATTCCAAAGAGCTCAATGAGAGAGAACCTCATTAAAGAGAAGCACAGTGGGGGTTTAGCTGGACACTTTGGTCGTGACAAGACCATCTCATTGGTTAGTGAAAACTATTACTGGCCACAATTGCGGAAGGATGTGGCAAAGTTTGTGCAGAGTTGCAGGATTTTCCAGATGGCAAAGGGTGTGAGGCAGCCTACTGGTTTGTATCAACCGCTACCTATACCTGAGCGGCCGTGGGAAGATATTAGTATGGATTTTGTGCTTGGTTTGCCTAGGACGCAGAGGGGGCATGATTCCATCTTTGTGGTAGTGGACAGATTTTCGAAAATGGCACATTTTATCCCGTGCCAGAAGACTAGCGACGCGGTCCATGTAGCTGGTTTGTTCTTTAAGGAAGTGGTACGCCTTCATGGGCTGCCAAGAAGCATTGTGTCGGACAGAGATACCAAGTTTGTAGGTTATTTTTGGAAGACCCTCTGGAAGAAATTAAAGACGGAGTTAAAGTTTAGTTTTGCTTACCACCCGCAAACAGGATGGCCAAACAGAGGTGGTTAATCGGAGTTTGGGCAACCTACTACGATGCTTGGTAGGGGACAAGCCCAAGGGATGGGATCTGGTGCTGTCGCAAGCTGAGTTTGCGTATAACAGCTCGGTCAATCGGAGTACCAATAAGTCACCATTCCAGATTATCTATGGGAGCAGCCCATGAAACGCTTCAGAGTTAAGAAGGCTGGAGACAAGGGAGAAATGCAGTGCTGAGGCAGAAGACTTTGCCGAACACTTGAAAGGAGTGCATGAGGAAGTGACAAGACACATTGCCAAGATGAATGCTCAATATAAGATGAGGGCGGATCAAAGACGCAGAGCTAAGGAGTTCCAAGTAGGAGATTCGGTCATGGTCCATCTGCGGAAGGAACGGTTTCCTGCCAAGACCTACAACAAACTCAAAATGAAGAAATTTGGGCCATGCAAAATCATTGGCAAACGGGATTCGGGTAATGCCTACGAGGTGGAGTTACCAAGTGAACTTAACATCTCCCCCGTGTTTAACATCTCAGATTTGGTTGAGTATCATGAAGGAGAAAGCGGTGAGGTACCCAGTCCAGATTTGTGGAGCATTTCGGCAATCACCCCAATTGCAGACGAGATAGAAGAAATTATGGATACGCGTGAGGGTCGCGAGTACTCGAAACAGGAGTTATTCTGAGTATTTAATCAAATGGAAGGGCCGACCCATAGAAGATGCGACTTGGCTATCCAAGGCGGAGGTTGATCGTTTGGGTCTACCTCAGTCAAATCAGAAGTGAGGTCACTTCTCAAACCCACCCCGGGTGTCTGATGCAGGAGCATCCGGAGGCAAAGCTGGCAATCTTGCATCAACCAAAATGTTTTTTTTTTCTAAGTGTCAAAACTGTCGCGATATCGCGACGCTTTTTGGTGAACAGGGTGCAAGATGCGAAATTGTCGCGATATCGCGACATTTCTGAGGCAAAGAGGTCAAGGCGCCAAACGGTCGTGAAATCATGACATTTTTGAAGGAAGGCAGCTTCAGTGCCAAACTGTCATGAAATCGTGACATTTCTTAAGCAGCACAGTCGGGACGCCAAACTGTCACGAAATCGTGACATTTCTTAAGCAGCACAGTCGGGACGCCAAACTATCGTGAAATCGTGACATTTCTAAAGCAGCACGGTCGGAACGCCAAAATGTCACGAAATCATGACATTTCTATTGCAACGTAGTCTGGACGCAAAATGGTCATGAAATCGTGACACTTCCGAAAGTAGGGTTTGAAAGCATAGGAACATCTTTGACAAAAAGTTCTAAGGCACAAGAAACGTCGTGAAATCGTGACACCTTCGGAGACAAAGTTCAAGGACGTCGCGAAATCGTGACACCTTCGAAGACTAGGTTTCAGGACGTCGCGAAATCGTGACACCTTCAAGATAAAGTTTAAAAGACGTCGCGAAATCGTGACACTTCTGGGAGGCAAGACTTGGAACCACAATGCAAAGATGTCACGAAATCGTGACATATCCGGAGGCAAGGTTCCACAATGCAAAGATGTCGCGAAATCGTGACACTTCCGAGCCAAGACGTACGGAATGCAAAGATGTCACGAAATCGTGACATGTCACGGTTTCGCGGCCCAAGGGAGGAAAGCGAGTAAGGAAGGCCTAGACGTCGTGATTTCGTGACGTGTAGCGGAATCGCGGCCCCAAGGAGGAGAGAGAAGCCTAACGTCAAAACGTCGCGATATCGCGACCAAAGAGGAGAGAGAAAGTGTTGGGGCAAAAACGTCGCGATATCGCGATAGGGCGCTCACGACGTTGACCAGCCGATGACTACAGGGACCAGTGTAGAAGGACACGTGGCGTGAAGTTACAGGTGGCCCGAGAATATGAAGCGGTTACAGGAAGCATGGCAACAGGACACGTGGCATCAACTGCAAACGGCCATGGCGCATTCTTAGGAATGATTGACTTGGCAGTGGATCGACAGGCGGCTGCAGGGCATACCGCCACTACAGGCATGATGTTTCGATGCATCTGACAGCATTTGCCGGTGGGACAGAGCATTCGTGCGGGCGGTATGGGGAGTCTCGCATTCCAGGTAATGATGGAGAAGGAGGTGGCGGCCGAGGAGAAAAAGGCACGCATGCATTGTATCGAGGGACTCTTGGCCATTTATTTTTTTTTTTTGGGGGAAATTGCTGTGTATTCGAGGGGGAGACCTCTGTTTTTAATGAAGCTTGCTGGAATTTGCCTGTGCATTTGTTAATTTTTGCATTCTTGTTGTGTGTTGTGCGTAGCTCTATATCATTTAGTTTGGTAAGTACCATTGATTTGGTTAGTCACTAATTACGAACCACCATATATTATTAAGGTCTTGATATTTAGATTTAATGTGGCTTGAAGACCTAAAATAAGTGTTTCATATGCCACTATATTATTAGTGTACAAAAATTAAAGTTTGAAGTATAGTGGTAGGAGTTGTTGTTGTGGGGTAACTAGGACAATTCTTGCCCCCACAACTTTTATGCATTGATCTCCATCAAAGTATAGAATCCACGATTCAGGATCTTGAGCTTCTATAGTTAGAATAGTTTCATCAGGAAAGCATATGTCTAAACTATGTTTTGATTCTAAAGGTGCTACGATAAGTTGATCTGTTATAATTTATCCTTTTAATGACTTCTGGTTAATAAATTCAAGATAAAATTCACTAAGGGTGATGATCCATTTGGTCATATACCCTAAAAGATAAAGTTTCGATATTAGGTATTGTAAGGGATATAATATTGCTATGACATGTCTTTTTTTTTTTATTGGTAAAAAATATTTAATTAAAATTCGGTTTTGAAATGAGCCCCCAAAATGATTCACGGACCCAACTTTCACTAGCGAGGGATTGGTAGAACAATGAGCAAAGTAATGGCGATTTGGCGGGAAATCTTCTGAACTGTCGGAGGCCAAAGCTCTTGGATTCTGGCTCGCGGCTTCTTCCTGGGTCTCTGTTGGTTTGACATCGTTCCCCTCTGAAGGCTCGTCCGTTTCCCCGGGAGGGCCCTATGGGGTCTCCTCCAGGTTCTCTTGACGGGAAGAAGAGCTCTTATGCCGAGATTCTAAAAGAAAATTTTGCGTCTTCTTCTGATGAAGCCCAGCGGGGTGCTTACCAAGCGCTTCTCAAGAATGTTGGCAAGGGTTCTTCTACAAACAGAGTTAATGGATGCCTCCCGCAATCAGCTTCCAGACCTAAGATAGTCATAGAACCAAATATGGTTGAGGATACGATCACCTACCATGCTAACCATGACTTGATCTACAAATTCATGGGAATCCGACCCACTCTGCACTTTTTGCACACCTGGGTTAGATAGAACTGGGAACCTATCGGTGAGTACTCCTGATGGCCTATAAGCAATGGGTATTTCATTATTAGTTTCTCTTCTTCGGTAGATAGAAACAGAGCTTTTGAATCAGAGAAGAGGACCCATGGCCCGATAGGGTTATTTGTCCAACCATGGAGAGTGGGTTTCGATCCTCGCATTGAGCCCACGGCTGTTCCAATGTGGACCCGGCTGTACGCTCTCCCGATGGAGTTTTGGGGTGAGCAGATTCTTGAGATGATTGGTAACTCTCTAGGTAGATTTATGGGAGTTTCCAAAGATACCATAGAGGGAAACACTGCTGTTTTTGCTAGAATCTGCGTTGAAATGGATATCAGTCAGCCACTACCAGCTGAGGTGGAACTGGAGTTAGCAGGACAATCCTGGATATAGTAGTTAGATTACGAAGCCCTACCTTTTAGATGCAGGGTCTTCCATAAGCATGGCCATTTGGCTAGGTTCTGTCCGAATACCTTGAGCACAAAAGCGGATGCCCCGCTAGGAATCTCAAAGAATCACAAAACACCCCCCAAGGTTCTGAAGCCCAGAAAGATGGATTTGAACAGCAGAAACGAAGAAGAAACAAAAAGAGAAATGGCAAGGACCAAGCTTCACTCAAGCCAACCAACCGGTATGAAATCTTTAAATCCCTGGTGGATCAGGAAGACCAAGTTATGGATGGAGTGGATGGGAACACTGAGGATTTTAACATCCACTCTCATGTTTCTCCCTCTTCAACTCCTGCCCGCGAGCAGGTGCTTAAACCCACTAATTTTTTACAGCCAGAGAACCCAGAGGCATTGGTTATCCATTCCTCAGCACAGCCAGTTATTCAGGATGTCATCATGGGAAGTGCTGAAAAGAATAGAGAAAGGCCAGCCCTGGGGATTACCCAGGTGGAAAAACGGTCCAAGAATAACATTTCTCAAGGTGCAGGCAGGAAGTCTAATAAGGACCTAATAGCATCGCAAGGAGACAAGCTGGTCACTGATGGATCAGTGAGAACAATTGACTCTTACTGTTCTCAAGGTTTCCAATTATTATTCAATCTTGGAATGTTAGGGGTTTAAACAGCATAACCCATCAATCTGTTGTTCAAAGACTCATAAAGAAGGGTAAAATAGAATTTTCGCTCCTCCAGGAGACAAAAATGTCTTTAGATATTATGTGTAGAACAGTTGGTAAAATATGGAGGGGAGCTGGATATATGGATGTGGCAGCTCAGGGGGCCTCAGGAGGGATTGTTACTTTTTGGAACCCCCTGGAATGGTCTGCTTTAGAACATATATCTTGGAGGGGTGTTCTCACATCTCTTTTTAGGAATAATATCACAGCGGAGCAAGTTTTAATTACAAATTTTTATGGGGCTCAAAGCCATGATGGCCAGAGGCTTCAATGGAAAGCAGTTCACAACATGAGGTCCTCAAGACAAGCTTTTGACTGGATCATTGCTGGAGATTTTAATGCCAAATTATCTGTTCGGGATCAGGAAGGTGGTTCCCCTGTTTTGGACCTGGGGGATCGGCTTCTGATTGCCTAGGTTCAAGCTTTTCACTTAGTTGATGTCCAAGGTCCTGGAACTTTTTTCACTTGGACTAACAAACGGAGGGATCCACACTGTTGTAAGGTAAAGCTGGATCGCTTTCTGGTCTCAGAGGAGGCTTTTGTTAAGTGGAATGTGCAATTACAGATTTTGGACGGTCCTATTTTTGATCACTCTCCCATCATGCTGAAGGGTGGGACTCTGACAGGGCAGTTCCATAAACCGTTTAGATTTGAGAATTTCTGGCTTCAGAAGGAGGACCTTCATGAGGTAATTCCACAATGGTGGGAAGAAGGTCGCCCACCTTTTGGGACAGCAATGTTTAAATTTCACAAACAGCTCCTTTTTGTCAAATTTAAATTGAAACAGTGGAGGCACGCCAATAAATCAGATTTCTCGCTGCAAAGAGCCCCCTTGTTGGCCCGCTGGGAGGAGGTGCAGAAACAATTTAGGGAAGGTTTAATTTCGAAACAGCTTAAAACTGAAGATGATGCCTTGCGCAAAGCTGTTGAGGACATTGATAACCACGAGGAAATTTACTGGAAGCAGCGGGCTAGAAATTCTTGGCTTTTGGAAGGAGATAGAAATACAAAAAATTTTCATCGTTCAGCATGTGCTAGAAGACAGATGAATAATATGGCAGTTTTAAAAGATGAGAATGGTCACTCCTTTGATACTCTTCCAGGTATGCACTCCCACTCTGTGGATTACTTCTCCAAGCTTTTTGTAGAAAACAAGGACCAAGATGTGGGGGCTCAAAATGAAGTTCTTGATGTTATTCCCCCTATTATCACTCCAGTAGAAAATCAGGCTCTCCTCAGACCTATTGATCGAGATGAATTGAAAAATGTGGTCTTTGGAATGAGCACAGGCAAATCTCCCGATCCAGATGGTTTTCCTATTGAGTTTTTTCAGGCATTTTGGGACACCTTGGAGGAAGATGTTTTGGATGTAATTGAGGAGTCCAGATCTAATAAGAGAATGCTCAAGGCTCTAAATCATACCTTTATCACGTTAATTCCAAAGGGGGAGGAAGGAGTTCATATCTCTGACTTCAGACCTATTGCTTTATGTAATTTCATTTACAAAATTATCACAAAAATTATAGCTGAACGTCTTAAACCTCTCCTTCATTACATCATTTCTTCAGAATAGGGGGGATTTGTTGAGGGTAGACACATCTTGGATGGAGTGATTCTTGCTCAGGAGGCTATTCATTCAATGCAAAACTCTGGTAATAAAGGAATGTTCATCAAATTGGATATGTCTAAGGCTTACGATCAGGTTGAGTGGGGTTTCCTGTCAAGGATGTTGGCTGCCTTTGGCTTTTCCCAGGAATGGATTGACTGGGTTATGAGTTGTGTTTCCACGCCTTCTTATTCGGTTCTCATCAAGGGGATTCCCTCGCCTCCCTTTGGAGCCTCTCGTGGCCTCCGACAAGGGGACCCTTGCTCGCCCTATTTATTCCTTATCTTAGCTGAAGGATTAGGCCGACTCTTCTTGAGAAGAAGACTTCAAGGCCTGATAACAGGTATTAAGGTCGGGGATGAAGTCTTGACTCATTTACAATTTGTGGATGACACTGGCTTGGTTGGAGTGGCTAGTATCAAGGAAGCTAGGGGAATCAGAGACTCTCTTTCTGTTTACCTTAGGGCCTCCAATCAAGTTATCAATGACAACAAATCTAAAGTTGTCTTTTTCAATCTTGCCCAACGGATGCAGGACAAAATCTTAGAGATTTTGGGCTTCTCTAGTTCATCTCTTCCTATACTCTATCTGGGGGTTCCTTTGCACTTCAAGAAATTGAAAAATGACATTTGGAAAGATCTTATGGATGGCATCAAAGATAGAATGAACCACTGGTCTCACAAATGGTTAAGCTACGGTGGCCGTTTAACTTTCTTACAGTCAGTTATTCGAGCCATGCCTATCTATAAATTTTCAATCTTGGCTACTCCTCTTTCTATTTGGAAAGAGTTGGACAAACTGGCTAGGCGATTCTTATGGGAAGGAGCAAAAGGTGGGAAGAAATGGGCCTTGGTTTGCTGGGACAAAGTTACTCAGCCCAAAGAAAAAGGAGGGCTGGGTTTGAGAAGCTTTATTCTCAACAACAAAGCCCTGGCAGGTAAATTGTATTGGAGATGGATCTCCCAGCCATCATCTTTATTCAGTAGAATCTTGACCAGCAAATATTTGGGTAACATCCACCCATCTGAATTTTTCTGTTTCCCTCTGGATGGTAATGGTTCCCTAGTTTGGCAAGCTCTCAAGTTGGGCTCTCAAGTAATTAAAAATCAATTGTTCTGGAAAGTGGGAAGGGGGGAGAAAGCACGTTTTTGGACTGATTCATGGGACCAGTTTCCATCCATCATTGCGGAGTATCCTGAACTGCTTCCAATTAAAACTACCATAGAATCCAAGGGCTGGGTCACTATTGAGAACTATTTCTTCACTAGTCAATTGGGTGAGTATAAATTCAAGAAATTTAAGCGACTTGAGGAGTGGCCTGTCACTATCCCTCCGGAGCTGGCAACCACTCTGACCAACATCTTGTCTGCAAGATTTATCACGGGCAGAGATGAAGAAGACGAGTTAGCTTGGGGTCATGAGAATCTTGGAATTTACACTATGAAGGCTGGTTATGATCAGCTTCTCCCAGAGCCTCCCCCACATTTATTTCCGGTTCATGACTGGAAGAAAATCTGGCATTCCAAGTGCTGGCCGAAAGTGAACTTCTTTGTCTGGCAGTTTATGCATAATGGCATCCTCACCTACGATAACCTCAGAAGCAGAGGAATTATTGGTCCTTCTCAGTGTATTTTGTGTCGTAAGCATGAAGAGACTACTGACCATTTGATGTTCGAATGTTCCTTCACAGGGCAGATCTGGAATCGATGGTTCTCTCTTTTTAATCTCCAAGGTAATGGTGCTCTGACTCGGAATAATATCTGGCAAATATGGAAGAAAGCTAGATTTAAATCAAAAGCCCTTCGATTGGGGTGGGAGCTTGGTCTCTTCTTCATCTGGTGGCAAGTGTGGCTGGAAAGGAACGCTCAAATTTTTAGAGAGACCTTCTCCTCTCTTGATGGAATTTGGCAGGTTATCTGGAGCAAAGTCACTGAGACGGTTGCCTTACATGCTGAAGAAGATATTCTGGTTGAGCTGGGTCCACAGGAAGAGAGAGTTGCTGCTCACGTTAGAGAAAACATGGTTAGTTGGAAACCCCCCCGGTTGGCTGGATCAAAATTAACACGGACGGAGCTGCAAAGGGCAATCCGGGCAACGCTGGAATCGGTGTTGTGTGCCGTGATCATACTGGATCTGTTCTTTATTGGGAACTCCAAGGTATGGGAAGAGCCACCAATAACGAAGCCGAAGCTTTTGCCATCAAAGTTGCTTCTTTCTGGGCCGTCACTCAGGGATACAGAAAGATAATCCTTGAGACTGATTCTCAAATTTTGGTTGGCGCTCTTGATTGTATGAGAAATTTTGCTTTGAAAGCGTGGAGGATTCAGATCTTAGTCTCTCAAATCAAGGTCCTTTGGAGGGAACTTGAGGATGTGATCCCTATCCATGTGAATCGAGATTCTAATTCGGTGGCCGATTTCCTTGCCAAGTTGGGTGTGGATAAGGAGGTTGGAGTTCAGCTGCACAGTAACATGCCTATGGAAAATGCTGTGATTAGACAAGGTCTTGCAAAATTTCTGAGCAAATGATTAATTTTGTCTTGGGAGTTTTTCGTTGCGTTTTCGCGACCTGCTGTGTTATCGCGACCCTCGATGGCAACCTGTCGCGATATCGCGACAGGTTTTGTCGCCACGGCCTTTGGAGACTTCCTGTCGCGATATCGCGACACTTTTGGCGCATTGGTGGCATTTGGAATTTGCGTAGCGATATCGCGACAATTCCAAGGACTGTTTGCTTTGTGATGTTTTCGTCGTGATATCGCGACATCTTTTGTGGTCGGGAGCAGCTGGTCTTGGTCGTCGCGATTTTGCGACATGTCACGAAATCGCGACACTTTTGGTGCAAAGGTGGCATCTGGAAAATGCGTCACGATATCGCGACAATTCTGAGGATTAACTGCTTGGTGATGTTTTTGTCATGATATCGCGACATCTTTCGTGGTCGGGGGCTGCTGGCTTTGGCCATCGCGATTTTGTGACATGTCGCGATTTCGCGACATGTCGCCAAATCGTGACACTTCTGGCGCATTGGTGGTATTTGGTTGATTCGTCGCAATATCGCGACAATTCTGTGGACTGACTGCTTTGTGTTGGTTCGGTCACGATTTTGCGACATTTTTTGCGGTCGGGGGCTGCTGGCTTTGGCTGTCGCGAATTCGCGACATGTCACGTTTTCGCGGTCGGTTGTGCGGTTGTGACCTCGGCCGGCTTGTCTGTCGTGATATCGCGACATGTCACGATTTCGCGCCTTGTTTGTCTCTAGTGCTTAGTGTTGGTTTGTGCTGCCCTCTCGCTCTCTGCTGAGGTCTTGTGTCTCTGGGTTCTTGGTTGGGATGTTCTTGCTCCCTCTTGTACTTGCTCTTTGTTTTAATACAAGTTTTTCAATTTTTTCAAAAAAAAAAATGAGCCCCCAAAATTTATACATCAAGGATAAAACCAACAGGTCATCAAACCCACCTTGAAAAAGCAAATATTAAAATAATATCCTAAAGGGACAACTCCTAAAACTGAATAAAACTCATAATCTCGCTTGAAAACTGAGTTGCCAAACCCACGAGAGCAGAAAACCTAGTGGTAGCTATAGCAAAAAAGAAAAAATTACAATTACAAACCCACCATGGCCATCCCACAAAGCCAACTCGATGGGACCAACCTAAAAAGGGGAAAAATAAAATAAACTCAGAATCCCACTTGGATATTGAATTGGTAGAACCACGACATTCCATCAAAAAAATTAAATTTTAAATTTAAATTTTCATTCCCACTATGGCCATCCTGTCAGGCTAACCTAACAAGTCCAACCCACCCAAAGGAGCTAGGGAACTAGAAACCAGTAAAGTAGCAAGAAATAAAAAATTCAAAATTTAAATTTAAATCTACCTTCCCACCCTGGCCAACCTGATGGGCCCAACTTGCCCAAAGGGGTCAAAAAACCATAAACTAGTTGAATAGCAGGAAATAAAAAATTCAAAATTAAAACTTGCATTCCCATTGTGGCCACCCTACCAAGACAACCCAACAAACCCAATCCACCCAACAGGTTTTAGAAGATTGGAAATCAATTGAAGGAGCAGCAGGAAGACCAGTAATGAATCACTATTTATGGAATCCCGAGAAGAGCATTAGGAACAAAGGAATCCAATTAGGGATTTAACCATCCACCAATGACTACATCAAATGAGGATCCCACCTAGGAAAGGACAGGACCATCACAGACAAATCCAACAAGATAATCTCGCTAGAAAGCAAAGGAAAACCATACTAGTCCAAAAAAAGAAGAAAACTATTTAGAGAGGCATGGGCAACTCGAAGACCCATCCCATGAATGGTATAAATGGAACAAGTCCTATAAAATAGATCAGTAGATGACATATATCTTAGAAGGCCGCAAGATCTCACTACAACAGAGACTAAGAATACTGGCTAAAGAGGAAGAAACCCAAGAACCCATCCACAAAGAGGCCCATGACTGGGGTGAAACTTGATCGCAGGGATTGTCCATCATGGACCTATAGCATAGAAAATGATGAAGCACAAGGTCCCACTCCAAGACCTTAAGCCTATAGAACCAAACCACCAAATATGACCACCCGCATCAGAAACACACCTAGTCCCACCAGAATACAAATATGACCTAGAGCAAGAAGGGATGACCATTTGCAGATGATGAGCATAGACCCCCTAGAAGCCAAAAAAAATGTAAATAGTGATCACGAGTAGTAGGAACAAAGAATTCCAAACCCTCTTTTAGTAGCCATAACTCCCCAACCGGGCTGGCCTAAAACCAACCAAACCAAGGCACCTGGGACAGGGTCTTAAGGATGATCCAACAATAGCAACTTTTTAATCAAGCATGGGAAATAAACCTAGGATAACCACTGGATCTCGTGGTCCTAGAAGGATGTAGGCAAGAATAAATGGAGTGATAAAATGGGACAGGGCAGATCCGGTGGGGTCATCCCACTAGAGGTAACCCACTCCCCACTATGACATGTCTTTTGGCTAAGCATATAATGTCTTAATTTGAGTGAGAAAAAGATAATTGCTAAACATAGATTTTACAATGGTGTATAGAGAGTTTCATAACTCACCAATGTTCTACTTATATAGTAGATATCCCTTATTCAATATTGATCATCATATTGAGCTAACATAGCTCCAAAGGTATGATTAGTAGCAACTATGTATAATAGTAATGGTTAAGTTGGATTAGGTGGTATTATAATAGGTGGTGCCAAAAGGTATATTTTTAAGGCTTAAAAATACTTTTGGAATTCATTGTCCCAATAAAAATTGGTATCTTTTCTAAATTGGTATATTTAGAAAAGGGATAGCATTTATTTTATAATTGCAAGATAAATATCCTAATGGCTTGTAGCTTACCTTGAATACTGTGAAGTTTGGTCAAAATTGTTGGTGGTGGCATGTTTGTTATTGCTACAATTTTAGTAGGATCCACCTCAATTCCATGATAGGATATGATAAATGATGTTACCCCAAAAATACACTTTTGGTATTTTAAACAAACTTTGTATTCTCACAATATTTTAAAGATGCTTCTTAGGTCTTGAATATGATCTTCTCATTTTTGATATCACCCTAAGAGGTTGTCTACATATTCTTCTACAATATCATGCATAAGATATATGTCATAGCTTTTTGATATGTTGATCTAGCATTCTTTATGTCGAAGGGCATGTATTGGTAGAAAAATATACCCTAAGGGTTTGTGAAGGTCATTTTGGATTGGTCTTTAGGGGTAATTTTTATTTGGTTGTATCTTGAAAAACCATCCATTAAAGGTAACATTTTAGATCCTATAGTGAAATATACTATCATGTCTATATTTGGTAGATGAAAATCATCCTTAGGACATGATTTATTTATATCTCTAAAGTCTGTGCAAATCCAAATAGCTTTTGTTTTTGCAATAGAGACAATATTTGAGATCCAATCCAAATAATCTAGGGCTTTGATAAAGTCATCATCTATTTTTTTTTTAAGTTTTTCCTTGACTAGAAGGGTGACTTTGGGCTACATTTTTATTATTTTTTGTTTAGTAGGTTTTGCATTTGGATGTACGATAATATGATGTATGACTAAAGGTGGATAAAGTCCAAGCATACTAGCATATGTTTAGGCAAAATATCATTAAATTATTTTAAGAGGTTTGTATATTCTATTTGTTTGTCTTGTGTGAAGACTTCCTAATTTTAGATTTTAAGGATTTTTCTCTATACCAATGTTGATGTCTATTTTTTTCTCAATCAAATATTTTTATCCATCTTCAAATTGAGGAGGAGCGGGTAATATTCCTAACTCCTCAAATTCTTATGGGTCTAATATCATTTGTTCTAATTTAGGTATTTTTGAAGAATCTACATTGAATATTTGCTTAAAGTATTCTTCAATATGATCTTGGTCACAAGAATCTTTGATATCCTTTTCTTCTTGGTTTGATATGAGTTTGAGATAGATAATTGTTAACATGTTGATATTAGAAAAACATAAGGTTTTATGAGGTTTTATATTGAGAAGGGACCATCGTTATTTCTCATATTCATCATCCCATTTGGATTCATGCAAGGATTTAGTGTAATTGTATTCATTATCTTGTAGTAAAGGTGATGGTTGATTTTTGTTGGGAATATATCCTATCCCACAATTTCCTATTTAAGTCTTGACTTCTAAATGTTCTTTAATACCTTGTTTGAATCGACTTAAACATTTTCCTAACTAGTATTTGTTTATGTATAGAAAATATGGGTGACATGTAACATGATGCATATGTTCATTCAATAGGCATGAAGTTACCACCTTGAATTTTTCATAAAAAGTGGTTCCTTCATAGATAAAGGAACAAGTCCCTATTTGAAATTTTAATATTTTTCTACTAGGTAAGCTAGTGATATGAGGGGAAAGGAAAATGCTAACCGAATATGTGAAAGGATATTTGTTTTGATGGGTTAAATAATTTTTTTTTTTTGAAGATATTGAGGGTCATCTTATAAGTGAAATAGAGATTATTCTATTACTTCTTTACCCTTTTTTGTTTTATAAGTTTATGGTAATGTTGGTTGAAGTGAGGTACAAAGGTTGAATTAATTTTGTTGATTTTATAATAAGTGGTATAAGGTAAAAGGTTCTAGATCTCCAGGAATATGGATAATCCTTCCTTGATATTCATATTTCAAACATTGGTATAGGGTGGATGGTACTACCTTCATGGCATGTATCCAAGGTATACCAAGCAACATGTTAAATGTTACATCACATGATATAACATAAAAGATATTGTTAAGGACACATGTCCTACTTTTAAAGGTAATGTTATGGTGTCTATGACCTCTCTTTATTTATTATCAAAATCTCTAATAACAAGGTCAATTTTTTGCAAGTATTTTGTACAAGTAAAAAATTTATAAAAATTGAACATTGCAAACATTGAGAGTTTACCCATTGTCAACTAAAACTCTCTTGATATATTTATCCCCTATTTGGGCTATTATATAAAGAGGTGAATCTCTTGATATGGTTTCAAGAGGTGTATATATCTCATTAAATGCTAGAATAACACTTTAACTCTAGTGAATCCTACTATACTTGTAATATCATTAAGATATATGTCTTGAGGGACTTCTTGATCACTTAAGAGTTTAATAAATATTTTCCTATGGGGAGGTGATATTTTTAGCAATTCTAGAAGATAGATCTTTGCAGGTATGTTTTCTAATTGTTGTCATATATCAAAATAATGTAGGTTATTTTCAAGAGGTGCAAGTACTAAAGGTGATTTTTTGGGAATATTCACCTTAGTATTGCAAGGGATGACCAAGGGTGGTTGTGTAGATGGTTCTGAAGATTGGTTCTTAGCTTGTTGTCTAGTTACTACATAATACGGTTTTGACAAATGAATTGTGACTACAAAATTGATAGCCTTTTGATCATGTGTTGGTAGAGGATTTTGAAAATTCATAAATTTTTATTAAGAGTATCTTGTTGGTTGAAAACTATATTTCCTTCTTCTATGAGATCTCAAATGAGATTCCTCAAAGTGATACGCTTATCAATTTTGTGATCATTCACTCGATGATAGTCATAATATTCATCTTATTTGTACCAACTGGGTACTTTTTTCAAAGTATCCCAAGGTCTAATAGGTGGGAGAATTATCATATTTAATTCAAGGAGCATTTTCAACATGGTAGTTTGGCTTTGTCCAATATTTGTAAATTATCACCTAGATTTATCTTGTCTTGATACTACAAGATTTTGAGTTGTATTTACATTATTATTTTGATGGAAATTAGTTATATTGTGCCCTATAACATGCTTATTTTTGTATTTTCCTTTGTTATAAGGCTTATATTATTCCTTATTATAGCTAATTTATCTTATTCTTATAAGGATGAATTTTGCCCTTTTTTCCATGTCCACAACTTCTTCAAAAGAGGTAATGTTGGTCATTTCTAGAGGATAGGACAATTTTTCATAGAGGTTTATTATGAAAATTTGAAAGAATTACTTAGGGGGAGGAATATATTGAAGTCTTCATACCAAGGCCCTCCCTTTGGATTAGAAATATGATAAATTTTCACTCTTGGATTTCTTAAGTTGGTATAGGTCATCTATGGTGACCGTTTCTTCTATGTAAACTAAAAATTGTTTAACAAAGGCTTCCATAAGTTTCTTGAAATTTTTAACGGAGTGGTGAGATATTTGAAAAAACCATTATAAGGATAATCCACTAAGGTTTTTAGGAAATAACCTAAGGAGTAATTTTTCATCAAAAATTTATATCACTACATGCTATTTAAAATAGACTTAAGTGATTAAAGGTGTTTTGTTTTCCATTGTCCATTTGAATCTTAGGAGTCTCAATTTTTTTTTGAAAGGATGATTAAATATTGTAGGATCTAATGGTTCACTATAGAATTCATCAAATGAATACTTTTTTTGTGATGATCCTTAAAGAGAATAAATTTGGCATTCAAGTTATTCAAAGTTAGAATCCCTCTTTTTGAGGTGTTCAAGTTTGTTATTGATTTTTTGAAAATCATCACTTGGTGGATTTGGTGGAGTAGGTAAAGTTATATGGGGTTGAGAGTAATATTGAGATAGAAAAGGTAAATTTTGTAACTTTATTATATGTTGTATGTGGAGGGGTAGAATTAAACCCTAAGTTATGTGACAAAAAAGGATTTGTAGAATTAGGATTTGGAATAGGTATTATAATACTAGGAGATGATGTTGAAATTGGTATGCCCATAATAGACACACTGATATATATGGTTAGGGGATTTATAGAATTATTTGGATGTGCCATATCCATATTAAGACTAGTAAGATTATTTTGATTTTTATTCATTTGTGCAACAGTGGATTGCCCATTGGAATGTTTAGGATTTTCATGAGAAATAGAATGTTCTCTTCTATTTTGTTCTTCAAGTTCTTCCCTAAGGACATATAAGAAGATATTTTTGTTTCTTTTAACATATTATCTAATTTTATCTATGGAATCAAAAGTTACTTTTTCAATAACATGTTCTTCTTTCTTAAGTTCATGATTTCCCCCAATATTCTCCTCAGGTCTCCCTTCACAAGCATGAGAATATTAAAAATATGTTGTTGCTAAACCCTTGCTTTGGGTATTTTAAGTATGTTGAGCCATAGGTTAAAATTTTTGAAGGAAATAAGATTGATTTGATTAAATTTTTGTTTCTAGAGTACTTATAGGAAATAAGATAAAATGTGAAATCCTTATGTCATCTTGGAAAAACAAGCTGCCTTATGACTCTCGTTAGCCCATCATAATATACTATCCAAGAGATATAACCCCCAACGTTCATACATCAATTTTCTCAAGGGGTCGTTATACTTCCCCTAGTAGGACTAAAAATTTGGTTATGTTCTTATTATCTTGGATTAATGTGATTTACACTATGAAAACAAATTAGATGGTCTTGTTTAAGTTTTAATAATTTTTATCTTGTTAAGGCAAAAGGGAGTGTTCCCATTGAGCTCACAAAAAAATAGATTCAAAACCTAGGACACGTAATAGGGGGATATATTGGGACCATTTCTTACCCACAAGAGACCTCTTTCCAAAGGAATCCTTGAAGATGGAATTTTCATGCAAGTGGACTCTATCTCAAGTCTATAAAAAATTTTGTGTTGATGTTAAATCTTGTGCTATGTTTTATAGGTTAATTCAATAAAACACCTAATTTTTAGTCTCTAATAAGATCCTTATCAAGATAAAAATTATTTGAACTTAAATGGAAGATCACCTAAAGTGTATTCTAAATGTAATCAAACAAAAATACAACAAAATAAGTTGTTCTAGCCTAGTATGCTTTTTAGTTTTGTATGATAGACTATGAAGAGATTTTCCTTTCCAAGAAAAACAAAGGGATTATGTAGCAACCAAATTAGCCTAAAATGCAACTAAGTGATTTTGATTTCTTTTCCATTTATGATTTTGTGAAATAAATTTAACTATATAAAAGTTTCCTTGATTTTCCTAAAGTAGATGTGATTTTAAGCAAACAAATTACAAAAAAAAAATTATAAAGTAGGAAATAACTAAGGAGAAGTGAAAAAAGGGTACCAAGTGGCATAATTATTTTTTTCATAGGTTAGAAAATTTTTCCATGGTTTAACAAATTCACGACTAGCATTTTTAACAAAACTTGATGAATTTTGTCACTTGCAAAACATTTAGGGAAAAAATTCAAAATTATCTATTTTAGGGGGCTTTTCTGAGTGCAGTGAGTTGGTTTCCTACATTTATAGATGATAATGCCCTCTATTGTTACATAAAATTGAATTTTGTTCTTATATTTGGAGGCAAAAGTTAAAGTGACAAATTTGCCATAAGTGAACAAATTCACCACTAACATTTTTGTCAAGGTTTGACGAATTTGTATTGTGTAATTCTAGAGAGTCAAATTTTCCAATGGCTATATGAAGTGGAAAATTTATTATATAATATAGTATGGATGGATTTTTAGAAGAAAATTTGGGTCAATTAAGTTTATTGGATGCAAAATAAAAGAAATGGGTTAAAAACCCCAATCCATAGGGCCTGCTACTTGGAGTCTTACAAAATTTTGGTAGAAGTTTTACAAATACCCCCAAAACTACAAGATTAGTTAAATTTTATAAAAAGGAGTATTAAAAGGAAATTGGATTTTTGATTATGATTCTAATGGGAATGTGAAGATGTCTAAATGGCTGAAAGAAGAACTAAAATGCCTACAAAATGGGATTAGAAGATTACAAAACTTATGATAAGGTAAATTAAGTGATATAATGTGGGTATTATGTCATGTAATCAAGTTCATAAGTTACTATTATAACATAAAAGTAATAGCAAAGATTAAATATTATTTCATGTCAAGACAAAGATCATAAAAAACATGTAAGAGGGAGTAGAATGCTATGACAAATTAAATGAAACTATGTTTGATTTGCAATAATTCCAATATGATATTAGAGAGCATAAAGTAACATGTAGATGAAATATTATTCAATACTTCATGATTGTAAACATGTAAATATGAGATTAGATAATGAAAATAAGCATATAAGCTTGCAAGTGGAATATAAATGAGAATGTAAAATAATAAAAATTTAATATAAGCTTGAAAGTGAAACCAAGTTAGATGAAATAAAGCTAAAATACCTACAAGTGAGAAATACTAATGATTATTATGCACAAATGAGAGAAGACACAAATATTAGGATGTAAAAATGATAGGAAATTGCTAGCAAGTGACTAGATATTGGGAAAATAGTGAAAACTTACTACAAATAAAGCAATGTAACAAAAAATGACCATTAAAGGACTACAAATATATGTTAGGATGCAAAATAGGAAATGTAACAAAGATTAATAACTGCAAATAGAGAATCCAAGTTAGCAAAGCCAAAATAAAAGGTAAAATGCATTAAATGAGAGTAATAAAATAGAAGGAAAGAGAAGCTAGGGAATATATAGTCCTAGCAAGAGCTCCTCCTTGTTCCAAGATGGTATCCTTACCACAATTCCATTGTTCCTTGCTTTACTTGCTCAAATTATTGATGAAGAATGCTCCAAATGAGAGAAAATGAGACAATGCAAATGAAAGAAGTTAGAGAGAATTTTGGGCAGATTAATGCTAATTTAAATTGTTTTGTTTTCTTGCTCACCCTTAGGGCTATATTTATATGTTTTGGGAGTGAATATTGAGGGGGAGAATTAGGTCTAAGATGCTATTAGACCATAAGACCAATTTTGAACTTTGTAAGCCTAATTTAAGATTGAAGCATGTGTGATTAGAGAAGGTAGTAGGATGAAGGAACCTGCATGGTTTTATTTCGTGCTATAGAGATTCCACTCATGTGGATAAATTTTCCACTAGTGAATATGTAAAATATTGGTTATTTTTTCCAATGATCAAGTTGAATGGTCAAATGACTAAAAAATGGTTGATTACAAATTTGCCACAAGTGTACAAATTTACCACTAGCAAATTTGTTAGTGAGTGGTGAATTTTTAAATGCTTGAAATGATGTCTATAATGTTTTCCTAGGTTTAGGGTTACTAGGCATGTCAAAATTGGGTGTCTACAAGTTGTCATCAAAAAACTAAGGATCATCTAATTGAATGAAATCTGCCATATGTTTGCATCAATTTTTGTTGTTTGAAGATATTATCTAGATGTGTTGTCATCCATATGCATTGTAATTTGATGGTGTCCTCTTGTATAGTGAATATGATAACTCTTGCATTGATGTGATAAATGTGAATTTATAGAAACAAGGATCAAGAACAAAGAGGTTTGTTACCAATTGATTTATAACTACCCAAAACACCTAGACTTAATATTACATCATAAATATATAATATTCATAACATTCTAAACAAAATTAGAGCAATGGTCATGCTTTATAATCCCTTTACAAGGGTTTGAAAGTTTTAGGTTAAAATGAGAAGTGATGTTGAGGATTTTTTAATCCATGGTATAAAAAACTATTTAAAAATAATAGCATATCATGTTTGAAAAATACCTGGGTTAATATCTTGCATTGTATTTCTTTAGGATACAAATATTATAATATTGAATAGATTCAATAAAGTAGGAAAGTATATATGGGACTCTCTAAACCTTTGTTTTATAATATGTAAATGTATTTTAGTGCAAAATAAAATATCAACTATTTGGAGAAGTGCGCATCTCATACTACATCATAATTTTGTTAGTAAATATTTAAAATATCATTTTTTCTACATAATTATCATTTATTAATTTCTTCAACACAATTTTTACTTGTAAAAATCACTTATCATAAAAATATCTATCATTATGTTGGGATCAAGTGCAAGTTGGGAGTAAGTGTGAGCTAGGAGGGAGTGCAAGTTGGGAGTTAGTGCAAGCTAGGAGAAAGTGTGAGCCTCACTAGGTAGTATAGAAGGAAAGCCATATTTGAAATCCCTAATGGGAAGTTAGGATTCCCTAGCAACAAAATGGGATTCACTAGATAGTGTTAGCTTTTGATGATTTATATTAAAGTAAATACAATCACAATATGTAAAATGAGCAAGCAATGATAACTATATGATAATGGCACTATAATATGCAGGAAAACTATAAGATAAACTTCTAAAATAACTTAGAAATATACCACTAATGGATGCTCATAAAAGTAGTACAATGTATTATAATGGAGGACATGAACACTCCATAGTTTCAATGAAATAACTACATTGTACTCTAACTACCAATCACTATAGTAACTTTAGTATCTTTCACTCCCTTCCTTCATCTCAATATCTCAATATATATATATATAGGAAGATATGTGACTTGGTATTTATTCTACCCATGAATCTTTATCTACCTATCCTATGACTCATGTACATGTGGACTACATGCACATTAACATCATTGCACATTCTAAAACTTGTGCATTTTGAAGTAACTACTCAAAAATTAATCCAAGATAAACTCCTAATATAGAAATGTACCCAATGTGGTACATTAACATGTACAAAATAATGTAATATACTCTAACACCCCCTTGTATTACATTATTTGGGTATTGAAGACTTTAGTATTCAATATGGTATTCATCCTGGTTTTGGAATTTGAGCTCTTCTTCATTTTGTTTCCTATCTGTATCTTGACCAAGTAGATAGTTAGTATCTTTATAAAATACTATCTTTGCTGAGAGGGATTTAATTTAATGTTCATCTATAGGTTCTTCCAGTTCCTAAATTTCTTGAATCTCTTGAACCAAGTGATATTTTTGTTTCCCTTCTCTATATTACATTTGAGAATAATTGTATTGATTTTGAGAAGTATATGGATCCTAAAATTGTTTTTAATGTGAACTATAATGATTTTAATATTGTCTTGGCTGGAATGGCTTGTTTGGTTGGCTTCCATAATTTGTATGATTCCCTTTATTATTGTAGACTTGAAAATATTTGTTACTCCATGGTCTTCATACTTTTGAGTATGAGGAAACATTTCCTTGTGGATTATATTTTGAAACTAATGCATTGTTAGTCATTTCATATTTAACTATATTTTCTACCTTATATTCTTGAAGAATATTGACTAAATCATAAAAAGATGTATCTTTACTTAGGATTTGTAAAGATGTAACTAAGTTCTTGTAGCTATCTAGAAGTGCTCTCAAGGTTACTTGAACAAAAAACTTATCTTCAAACTTTTCTTGTAAGATTAACAATTTTTCATTTATATTCGGTAATTTCCTTAGGAATAGTTCTATACTTTTACCACTATTCATTTTAGAGAATGTAATTGAGTTTGATGATTTAATATAGTGGCTTTACTCTTCCTTTCAAATATTTTGGCTAAGGTTTTCTAGGCTTCTATAGATGTTCCTGTTGAACTAATGTAGGGTTGTATTTCATCTGTAATGGAAAAAGTTATTTTCATTAAAGATTTTGCTTCATTTTATTCAAACTTTTGAATCTCACTATCACCTGAAGTAGGTTTATATTTTGTTCCCTTAACTATATTCCAAAATTTTTCAACTATCATAATTGCCCTTACTTTGTTTTTCCATGAAGAGTAATTTGGACCTCTAAGTAGTTGGGATTCAATGAGAATGAATTTTTTTGTTGTCATGATGATGTTTGTGGACTACCTTATGTCTCCCTAGTTTATAATATGTGAACTAACTTGATAAAACCTTATCAAATCTTGGATTTTGTAGTATTCCTTATATCTCTCAAATTATTATAGTATGTTATGGTCTTGACAAAGTGCTTAGAATCTATTAGATTTCCTTTTGATTTGATTCCCTAATATTTTGAAGACAATAACCAACTCCTATATCACCTTATTTCTCCATATTGATATATGCACTTTTTAATTTGATGAATTTCTCAAAATTCAAGACTCTATGATAAATTCCATCTCTTTAAGCAATCAATGATTTTGCTTCTTTTATCCTTATTTTCCAATGCTTCAATTTTTTAAATTCCAATGTTCTAAAGTTTTATGTAGTACTCCTTATATCTCCCTAATTTGAAACTTTAGAAAATAATAATATTTGTAAAATAATGTTTTAATTATCCAAGGTAGAAACCCTTATTTATCCTAATTTAATTATTTGTAAATATTAAGATATTAGAATTTCAAGCAATGTAATTTGAAAAAGCTCTTACTAATACAAACTCCTATATTTTAATTAGCCTTCTAAACATTAATACTCTATCTAAGGTTTTAGCTCCTCATTTATCGTATCAATTAATTAACTAACCTTAGAAAATAGATAAATTTATATCTCCTTTATGTTATAGAAATCAACTATTAAAGTAATGCACTTATACCTCTTAATAATGTGCTACGTACTGCTTGAATTAGACCTTGACTACACTTTCAAAGCTTGAGTATTGTATCTTCATCGATCTACAAGGTATGATGCTTAGAGTTAATTGAACATCATTCTATGGTGCACTTAGATTGTAATATCCTCCTTGTTAATGTTGATTGACCTGAGTATGCAATAGTCTTTGCACTCTCCTTTGGATTGAGGTATTTAATAAATTTTACCTCCCTTTGAAACATATGCCAAATGGTATATATGTTACCTTGGAGCCTGTAACTCCTTGCTAGGTGGTACTGGTATGTGAGGAACATTAGATAATTCTAATATTGGTAACATAGGCATTATTTTAACCTGAGTGTATTGAGTAATGAAGATTGATATTTGTCAGTTTAAGTTGAGCGTTACTTGGGTGCTCATTTCCTTTGCAAGCATTGTAAAATGAAGATGTTACAAAGTTTTTGCAGACACTTTTGTTATCCTTATACCCTGTGCCAAGTTGCATGAGATTCCTTCTCTAAAGGTGGTAAGTGGAATATCTCACTCTTGCATGTAGCTACACTCTCAACTCCCTTATTTTCTCAATGTTCTTTCCAACTATTGTTAGTTGTCATTGGCTTAGCTTTCTGTAGTGAATGATGGCTCTCTTCAATGTAGGTGGTTCCAAGATGCTTCAATGTTATCACTATTATTTCAAGATAAACATAATGTTCACTTGGATAATAAGCCTCTCTTATTGTACTTTGTTCTTTCCATATTATGTTACATTGTTCACCTTGCTAGTGATACATTAAACTTGCCTTGCTAATATCATTATGCTATCTGAATTGGTATCCTTTATATTGTAGGTTTATCTTGCAACATTAATGATGCTATCATGATACTGACGGTGTAGAACCTAGTGTCTTTAGAAACCTTTAAAACTCTACTAATGATCCCTTAGTTGGCTCTCTTACTCTGCTTCAATATTTGCTCCTCAACCTTGATGATATGGTTATTGGATGATTGGTATATGCTTGTTGTAGTGTCTTAATACACTCTAGCTTTTGTCCTCCTTTGAGACGTTGGACACAACAAGCATTGTGCAAATATATGTTGTAAATAATTCTACTTTAATTTGCACCAAAATTTGAGACCTTAAGTCTCCTTTTTGAAGCTATCTTGCTTCCTTGATATGGTGGCTTCTTGCTCTACTCCTTGAGGGAAAATAGTGATTTAATGTTGCCTTCCTTACTAGACAACACTTCTCCTCTATCTTCTTTGCTTGAATAAATTTGTAATAATAATTCCAATATTTTTAATCAAGCAACTAATATGTCTTTTTGGATGGTATAACTTTGCACTATAGATAATGCAATATATACTATTAGAATAGCGTCTTCTTTATTTTCAATAGAAGGTAGGATATTGATATTTTTATTTCTTTTGAAATATATCTAAGTCCCTTTTCTTATGTGCAATTTTTAACCCTTAAAGAAACTAACTTCTGCACTTGAAGACTTGAAACTTGAAACTTACCCCCTTGCAACTTTAAACTCTAATGTGGTGCTTAATGAAACTTAATAATAAGATGAATCTAAAAGTTCAAATAATGAACCTTTTGCACCAAATTTGCATACCTTAATAACCTTCATAGATGATGGATATCTTGGTGATTTGAATAACCTAATTTCTACCCTTTGTTAGATGAAATTATAGCTCTTATTTGCTATCCAAAATAACTTTTTAACTCACCAGTTTGTAACTTTGAAACTCCTTTAACTTGCTGCTCAAAAATGTAGTTTGGTGGCTTTAACTCTCCTTTAGGTTCCTCTCTTGAACTCTAAAAATTAGCAGCCAGTAGTGCTACCTAAATTGATGCTTTCTTGTTGTCCTCAAATCTGAAACTTTCATATTTGCAAAGCAGTCAATTTCTCCTTCAAAATTTTATCCTTAAATCTCAAAAAAATTAGTAGGAAAATCCTCCAAATCGCATCTAAGATTTTACTTCAAGAAACCTTCAATTTTCTACTATAAAACTAGCAATATCCTTTCTATAAAATATCCTTTAATGGTAATCTACAAATCCCTTATATTTTGTGGCTTGTTTTAACTACTTTCTCCTTCAGATTCCTTGTCAAATTTTGACATCAACCTTGGCCTATCTAGTGGTCTTCTTCTCAAGAATATGAATGTCTTGAGGTCTTCACTATTCTCCTATAAAATTTTCTAAACTCCTTGTCAAATCTTTCTCATTTTAAACTTGTTGAAGGATGGCTACAATTATCCCAAAAAATCCTTTATCAGTAACTCCTTCCTACTAGTAAATTTCTTTAATGAGTTCTCCTTGAAACTCCTTCAATGACCTTCTTTGAAATCTAGAATAAAATCTTTGCTAGTCCTTCTCTATATTCCATATTCCACAACTAGAATTTCTTCAATGGGACATCTTATGGTTCTCTTTAGCTTCTTAAGCTATTTTCTCCTCCTTCAATCTATAATCTATAGTCTTCAATCTTCAATGAAGATATCCAATATTCAATCTTCTCCTAGACTATTTTCTAGCGTCTCTTCTTCCTTCAATCTGCAATAAGGCTCCTTTGGTATTTTACTCTTCAAATCTTGCAATGGGACCTTTTCCTTAGGCCTCCAAATATTTAATCTTCAACTTGTTGCTTTAGGTACTAGATTTATTCCAAAGAATATATTCTTCCTAGCTCTTTGTAGGAAGTTTTCTAACTTTATTTGAATCAACTTTCTATGCAACAAAGTATTAGAAACTATAATGGAGAAAACTTTAAATCTAGAGATTATGAATCTTTACTAGTTGATTTGTCAATCTAGTGGAATTAATGTTGAGTTCTAGTCTTTATGAGTTTTTTTGTAACTCTATGGAAAGACTCCAGCCAAATGTATTTTTAGAAATTTTGAAAATGATATTTCCTATCTCCTATCAATATCTCTTATGAATCTCCCTATTTCCTATTGATCTACCATATTATCTGATATCACTATTAGCTTTTGATAATTTATATTAAAGGAAATGCAACCAAAAGATGTAAAATTAGAAAGCAATGATAATTATATAATAATGAAACTATAATATGTAGGAAAACTATAAGATAAACATATAAAATAACTCAAAAATATACCATTAATGGATGATCACAAAAATAGTACAATGTATCATAATACAAGACATGAAAAGTCCATAATTTCAATGAAAGAACTACATTGTCTTTTAATTACAAATCACTATAGTAACTTTAATTTCTCTCATTCTCTTGCTTCGTATCAATTCCTCAAGGTATATATATAGGAAGATATGTGCTTTGGCATTTACTCTACCCATGAATCTTCATCTACCTATCCTATGACTCATGTACATGTGGACTACATGTGCATTTACATCATTGCACATTCTAACACTTGTGCATTTATTACTTGCTTGAAGTAACTACTCAAACCTTAATCTAAGATAAACTCCTAATATAGAAATGTACCCAAGGTGGTACATTGACATGTACCAAATAATGTAATATACTTGTGAAGTGAAAATACGACGCTAAAATAAATATGAAAGTAAAATAATTCCAATGAACAAGAGACTGCACAAAATATGATTTTATTCAATAAATGGGGAGGGATCTAAGAAACTCCTTTGTTACAATTTGTTTGTTCAAAATAACTTATTTTGATACAATAAATACAGGTGCTAGGGTTCTCCGAAACCCTAGCTACAAAGCAAGTAGTGTCTTTGGTGTATCTTGCTTCCAACAGGATGAGTGGGATTTTGGTTATCCATAATCAGACCACTCTAGCTTCAACAACTACTCAAAAATCCTTGGTTGATGCTACTTGATCCTGCACATACAAAAAATATAGAGCCATTAGAAAAAAAAATGAGGGTTCCATAGTGTGAACCCTTAGAAATGTAAACTAAAATCCTAGATCTAAGTAAATAAAACATGTAGAATCTAAATAACATCAAATAAAAATGCATAAAATACTTACTTTGTTGTTGATGATGTTATTCCATTGCTCCATTGCAGATTGATGGTAGGGTGTATTGATGACACCTGATGATCTTACATTGCAGGTTATGGTTTGTGGTTATGGGTATGGTAGGCTCTATGCTGCACTCATAGAATACAACAGGCATGTTGCTACACCTGTGGGATGAGGCAGACGCTCGAAAACACCTACATATTAGGATTAAATTTGTATAGGCAGATCAATGGGTTACGAATGATTCAACGGATGGAAGATGATGGTGGTAGTAGAAATAGGCTACAAATATGGCTAGAATCAGGAAATCCTAGGACAAAATAGGGTTTTTGGGGAAGGTTAGGCTTGGGCACAACCTACTCAAAAGAAACTAGCTCTAAGAAAATTTAGATCTCACAAGTAAATTAAAGCTCCAATGTTCAAGTTTTCCAAGGGTTGAGAATTGAGAAAACTCCTATTTATTATCAAGCCTAGGGTTTTCTTAGGGTTTTAGCTTAACACTTTTTATCATGTGGCTAGTATTAAAGCGCATCGAAAGGCTGATATTAAACTTTAGGTGTGACACATATTAAGGAAGATGACGACTGAGATTAGATCGGATCAAATGGTTTAGGTTAATTTGGCTTATAAATATATGCTTTATAATAAATATAATATAAAATATTATATTTAAATATAAAAAAAAAAAAATGAGTCAAATAGGGGTCGAAAAATGGTGGGAAAGGGCTAAAATGGGTCATTGGATGGCAAGAAAGGAGGATGGTGGAAAAGTGGGTGGTAGAATAACCAGGATGAAGGACAAGTGGCTAGGATTTGGTGTCTATAGATGCCCCTTTCACACAATATGGTGCAAAAACATGAGATACATGATTGGGCTCTGGGCATAGAAGCAACTTCTCTCTATCATTGGATTTTTGATCAACAATGTTGAAGACACAAGAATAAAGAATTTTGGAATTTTGTGTAGATTACCCCCTTAATTGGTGAATGGGGTTACAGATGAATATCACAAGGGATACCGTTTTTACCCAATGGTGTGAAGGAGGTTGGTGTAATAAAGAATGATGGTTGTGTCTATTTTTGCCCTAACGGATGAAGGGTTTTGTAGATGTGGAGATGATGATTATTGATTGTGCCAAATGTTGATGTCATGATCATGTAATATGTATCCCATCATGGGAAAATCATAATCAAATTTTTGTTACCCCAAATTTGGGGTGATTCCATGATTTGGAATAAATTTTGTCATATGGCATCATTGATATGCAATATGAAGATGCAAAAAATAAAAGGAGTCAAATTTGAAGGGATTGCTAGTGATTGTAGGATAATTAATTTCAAATGGAACCAATAAACCCAGCTATATCCAATCGCTATGATGACTTTCAAGGAAATTGGGAATGATGTGATGTAATTTTGTCCATGTTTCAAGCCCCGTGAACTAGGTGATAAATGATAACTTTTTAGCAAGATTCATCTTTTTCAAAGGTTTCACTTGAAATGTGAGGAACCAAACTTGATTGTGCTTTTCTAACTAGGATATATATAATTATGATGATGATCAAGTATTATTATGGTAATTTATTCATCTTACCGAATTGCATGGACGTAAATCACTGCAATCACCAAGTATATAGAATAAACAACTATATACGAGATTCACTTGTAATTTTGACAAATATTGGAAGAACTAATGGTAGATTATGATAGTGGAAGAATACTGATGGAAGAAGAAATGTGATGATATCACCAAAGTTGGAGTTGATTTGTAAATGTTAGAGCTTTTAGTGGTTGATTTTGCACTTTTTCGGATGGAAACAATTGATTCAATGGTCAAATCAACTTCATTTTTTGTAAAACTTTATAGGATGATGAATAATATGAAGTAGAAGAGTCGAGTGTTGGTTTTGTGAAAATTTGTGTCTATTTGATATATTTTGCAACTCAATTTGTGCATTTGAAAAATTTACGCCATGCTCGAAAAATATGTGTGCAAAGTGATTTTTGTTTTCACAACACCTGATTTTATGATGTGTATGATGTGTGGATGAAATTTGGTAAATTTTTGAAGGAAAAATATAATGTTTTGATCACTTTTGTCTTCATGCAATTTTATCGCCAGGTGCCCTATGGTGCCTGTGGTATCCTGCAGGCGCCCTGTTGTGCTTGGATGCACCGAAAGGTGCCCATGTGCACCTGTGGATGTTGTAGGTGCCACCTTGTGCCTGAGTGCACTAATTTTATTTATAAATAGCTTATAGGATGGATTTGGAGGCTCATTTGTGTGTTTGAGAGATTGTGAAGTTGCACTTGAGGAGTGGAGTGGATTTGTGAGGCAAGTGAGGCTAGTGGAAATCTATGTAGAAGCTATGGTGATGGAGGGAGTGAATGCTTCTAGTGGAGCTGAGGCATGATTTGCCCCGATAATGTTGAAAAACACTTTTTATTTTATACAAAAAAATTGAAGTTTTTTTTTTAAATTAATACTAATTGAAAAAAATGTTTTTTGTTGCAGTTGCGGGAGATAGAGCCTCGACATCGATTCTCTCCTACCATTCCTGGGATGAGGAAGAAGCTTACTAAGGATGATTAGCATATTTTGAAGAAGGTGGGCTTGGAGGGAGTGGCTCGATTGGATGTGGTGAGGGCGGATGATGGGTACCTCTCATATTTGATAGAGAGATGAGATTCAAATAGGGGGCATTTCAGCTACTGACTGGGGAGGCTATTGTCACACGTGAGGATGTATACCACATCTCCAAGGTGCTAGTGGAGGGTGTGAAGGTGATGGTTGGACATGATAAGAAGGCAGAGATGAAAAATATGTTCAGAGAGTGATGGCGGGAGGCGAGGATGGGAGAGAGGAGGTTATGCTATTTGAGCATGTACAAGGCTAAGGAGTTGAGTGCACTCTTAGCCTTGCTTATATTCGTGTTAGCAAACATAGTTCTCCCCAAAAACATAGGGTGTAGGTTCCCTTGGAACCTATTGGTATTGGTGAGTGACTTATTCACCTATCCAAGAGCATATGCATGGGCTCCTGCATTATTAGCGCAGTTATACCAGGAGCTATATGATATTACATAGATAGGTAGGAAGGGGATTGGATGTAGCTTCCTTCTGCAGTGTTGGGCATGGGAGCACTTCAGTGTAGATTGGCTAGAGGGGTTACCTTGCCATGCATAGCAAATGGGTGAGCCCTATGCTAGGATATGGGAAGTGGTGGTTGAGGTGCAACCGAGTCGAGAGGAGCATACCAGCCAGTGGTATAGGGATATGTGGGTAGGATTGAATTTGGCTCAAGTGATATGGAGGCCATGGCAGGGAGCCATGTGGGAGGTTGATGAGGAGAAACTATGGCAGGTGAAATAGACACAATGGCTATTTGGGAGGAAAGATGATGAGGTGGAGTACTTTCAGTACTCATGGATGTTGAGGTAGTTTGGTTTGCCTCAGGATGCACTTGATGAGACAGTGTTGTACCAACATCAATGGGATGATGTTAGGACCCTCCTAACATGTCCTAATTACTTATATTATTTATTCATTATATTCTAGGGTCACAACCCTTCACTCTTCCAACTATTAAACTAGGTATTTAAATGCAATCTACATATGATAATAAGGCATCATCGAACAAATATATAAATTAAGTCTATTGTGGGTTTTCTACCTTACAATAAAAAAAGTGATTCAATATAAAAATGATCCTGCTTCCCACACCATTTAGTTTCATACCATCTATATCAGATCTATATCAAGGAGCAAATTCACCATTAAAATTTTTTCCCACCGCACATTTCAGCCAGTCCACATTCGCGAGGACGCAAACAGCATTCAAGCTTCACGGATCCGTGTCAAAATCCTCGTAGAAAATTAAACCTTCTCCTAAGGTACAAATTAAGTTATCTTACACCCAAATTGCTCGACCTTTCACGTGGTGACCGGTGGTTGTTTTGAAAAAGCTAAAATCTTCAACGCAACATCAAGGTTTTCGACGTCCGAAACGCAAAGGAAAAAAATTTAAATTTTTTTTTATTTTTTTATTTTTTTTGCTTACCTGTACCAAGTCATATTGATCGTTACCTACACCAACTGCAATGGCTGAAGGACAACGATCACTGGATTCCATTAATGAGAAACACGAAAGGCTCGTTGAAGAAGTTCAACAGGAAAGAGAGGAGAATACCCATACCACAAGAGAACTCTTCAAAAAAATATTTGCAATGGATGTTAAACTTGATGCCATCAATAAAAATAAGGCAACAACACATGCAAATTCACCCAACCATGGGTCATCAAACCGAGCAATGTTAGGAGGTCCACAAACTTCCATTCTACCACAGACGACCAAATTAGACTTCCCAAAATTTGAAGGAGGAGACCCTACAAACTGGATCTACCAAGCAGAGCAATATTTCTCACTAAATCAAATTGTGAAAATGCAAAAAGTGCATATCGCCTCCTTCCACTTGGAAAACGACACCATCCAATGGTACCAATGGTTCAAGAAAACTAATGGCACTCCGACGTGGTCAACCTTGACACAGAATTTATTAGTGCAATTTGGCCCTAGCAAGTTTCAAAGCTTTACAAGTGCCCTCATTAAATTATTCCAAACCACTTCGGTAAGAGAATACCAAGCATAATTGGAAAGGCTAGCTAATCGAATATCCAGATTAGACGCTGCCTTCTTTTAAGAATGTTTTGTCAGTAGATTAAAATAAGAAATTCAAATAGAGGTGCAAATGTATAACCCTACAAACATGTTAGAGACCATTGGCTTGGCAAAATTAGTGGAGGACAAAATCAAGGCACGAAATCGGTTCACAAAACCAACTTGGGGGAAACCATCAAACACTTATACCAACCCCAAACCAATGCAAAATGGACGAACCCAAAACTCCTACACAACCCCCAAAATTAACCCCGCTCTACCAATTAAGCATCTGAGTTTCGAGGAAATGAAGGAAAGACAAGCTAAGGGTCTTTGCTACCATTGCGATGAGAAATTTGACAGAAATCATAAATGTACCTCACAAAAATTATATATTCTAGATGCCACAGAAGAAGGGAATTCTACTGAAGAGGAACCTGAAATCGAAGTAGAGGTATTATCCAACACACTTGAAAGTGATGAAGAAAATGCACCAAAGGTTTCCTTCAACGCCCTTGCCAGATTTTTTACCCCTCAAATAATGAGAGTTAAAGGGTATTTTAAGAAACAAAACCTTACCATGCTCCTATATTCTGGTAGCACGCACAATTTTATCAATCCAAAGGTGGCTAAACAAGCAAATTTTTTTATATACCCTTGCAATAACTTCGAAGTGATGATTGGAAATGGTGGAAAAATTGCATGCAAAGGAAAATGCAAAAATATAAAACTAACTATGGGGGTTTATAACATGAAAGGCGACATGTACGTCCTACCCCTAGGTGGGTGTGACATTGTACTAGGCGTATAATGGTTACGAACCTTGGGCGTAGTCCAGTGGGAATTTGATGAACTATGGATGAAATTCACAGCAAAGAACCAAACCTATATTATCCAAGGCCTAAAATCAGGACCTTCCCAAATTGTCAGCTCTCATAGAATGGAGAAAATTATCCGAAGAGGAAACAAAGGAATGGTCGCCCAATTATTTTCAATTCAACCTAGTCACAAAGAAGACGGGACACTAGAGTTACAAAATATTTTAGACCACCATAAGGCTGTATTCAATGAACCAAAAGGACTACCTCCACAACGAAGTCACGATCACACTATTCCACTATTTCTAGGGCATCACCCTCCTAATATTAGACCTTATCATTATCCATACCTCCAAAAGAATGAAATAGAGAAATTAGTACAAGAGCTTCTTAAGGCAAGAGTCATTAGACCTAGCAAAAGCCCTTACTCCTCTCCAATTATTTTAGTTAGAAAAAAAGATGGCTCGTGGTGTTTATGTGTCGATTTTCGAGTGCTTAATAAAATGACCATCAAAGATAAATTTCCTATTTCGGTCATAGACGAACTATTAGATGAAATCCATGGGGCAGCTTATTTTTCCAAGTTAGACTTACGGTCAGGCTACCACCAAATACGAGTCAATGAAAAGGATATTCCTAAGATGGCCTTTCGCACTCACGAAGGGCACTACGAATTCTTGGTGATGCCATTTGGCCTGACCAACACTCCTTCTACCTTTCAAATTCTAATGAATAAGGTATTTCACCCTTTTCTTCGTAAATTTATATTAGTTTTCTTTGATGACATTTTGATTTATAGCAAAATGGGAAGAACATTTGGACCATGTTAGACAAGCGTTCCAAATCTTGGAGGAAAATCAACTTTATGCAAAAAGATCAAAGTGTTCCTTTGGAAAACAATAAATTGAATACTTAGGACATATTGTCTCAAAGGAAGGAGTTATGGTAGATCCTTCCAAAATCGAGGAGGTGAAAAATTGGCCTATTCCAAAAACCTTAAAAGCTCTATGTGGGTTTCTTGGACTAACGGGATATTATAGAAAATTTGTCCAAAATTATGGTAAAATCGCTGCTCCTCTAACAACATTACTTAAGAAAAATGCTTTCAAATGGTCGTCTAAAGTGGATGAGGCCTTTATCACCTTGAAAACTGCAATGTGTATCACCCCTGTTCTAGCCATGCCCAAATTTTCTAAACCGTTCGTCATTGAACTTGACACTTTAGGAATAGGAATGGGAGTTGTACTCATGTAGTATGAAAGGCCTCTAGATTTTATAAGCAAAGCATTTTATCCTAAGAATTTAGCTTGCTCTACGTATGAAAAATAGATGTTGGCGATTGTCCATGCTATTCAACATTGGAGGCTTTACCTTATTGGCCAACATTTCATTATACGCACTGACCATCATAGCTTTAAGTATTTTTTGGAACAAAGGACTAATACCCCGGAACAACAAAAATGGGTTACTAAACTTCTTGGCTATGATTATGAAATTACATATAAAAAGGGAAAGGACAACATGGCAGCCGATGCACTTTCTAGAAAATTTGAAGATATGCCTCAAGTCCATGCTCTTTCCTCCCTTATTCCTAAATGGGTAGATGAGGTGCATGAAGAATGGATAAATGATCCTACTATCCATGCCTTAATTCAACAACTTCAACATAATCCTAGTAACAAAACTCCATACACTTGGAAGGACAATATATTAAGATACAAAGGGAGGATGGTCCTCACCCCCAATTCAACTTATCATGAAAAACTTCTTCATGAGTTACATACCTCACCCACTGCAGGCCACTTAGGGTTCTTAAAAACCTATAAAAGAGCCACTACCTCCTTCTATTGGGTAGGAATGAAAAATTACATCAAAAACTTTGTAAAAGAATGTGAATTTTGCCAAAGACAAAAGGGGGAGACCCTCGCTATTCCAGGATTACTTCAACCTCTTCCTATACCCACCAAAAAATGGGCAAATATTTCTATGGACTTTATTGAAGTATTACCAAAATCATGAGGAAAAACAATCATTTTTGTAGTCATTGATCATTTATCTAAATATGCCCATTTTTGTTCCATGGCTCATCCTTATACCGCTAGCACTATAGCCCACCTCTTCCTAGATAACATCTTTAAATTACATGGTATGCCCTCCACAATTGTTAGTGATCATGACCCAACTTTCACTAGCATATTTTGGAAGGAATTGTTCAAATTACAAGGTACTCAACTTCGTATGAGCTCCGCTTACCATCCTCAAACCGATGGACAAACAGAATTTGTAAATAAATGCTTGGAAACATACCTTCGATGTTTTGTTTCTACTCAACCACTCCATTGGGTAAAGTGGCTTTCACTAGCAGAATGGTGGTATAACACTTCATACCATATGTCCATCAAAATGACTCCTTATGAAGCACTATATGGTCAAACACCACGATCCCTCACTTCCTATATTCCAGGGACTACAAAAGTCCATGAAGTGGAAAGAGAACTTGCTAATAGAGATGACATACTACGGATCCTAAAAGAGAACCTGCACACCGCCCAACATCGCATGAAGCAGCAAGCCGATCAACATAGAAGCGAACGTAGTTTCCACGAGGGTGATATGGTTTTCTTACATCTCCAACCTTACCATCAATCCTCTATTAAACAAAAAGGTTCTCAGAAGTTAGCACCCAAATTTTACGGGCTGTATAAAGTTCTCCAACGTATTGGGACCGTTTCTTACAAACTAGAGCTTCCTCCCTCTTCCAAACTTCACCCCGTATTTCATGTATCTTGCCTTAAGCTCGCAGTGGAAGCCCATATCATGATACAACCCACTCTCCCTGAGTTCTCCAATGATGGAGTACTTCTAGTCGAGCCAGAAGCTATCTTGGATCGCCGCTCTCATCACCTTTGTACTTGTAATATCATAGAAGTTTTAATCCATTGGAAAGGTCTACCTTTAGAAGACGCAACGTGGGAAAATTTTCAAGATATCCAGCAACAATTTCCAAATTTCTAGCTTTGAGGACAAAGCTCCTTTAAGGGGGGTGGCATGTTAGGACCCTCCTAACATGTCCTAATTACTTATATTATTTATTCATTATATTCTAGGGTCACAACCCTTCAATATTACAACTATTAGACTAGGTATTTAAATGGAATCTACATATGATAATAAGGCATCATCGAAAAAATATATAAATTAAGTCTATTGTGGGTTTTCTACCTTACAATAAAAAAAGTGATTCAATATAAAAAAGATCCTGCTTCCCGCACCATTTAGTTTCATACCAGATGAGGTGGGGCTTCCATGTGCAGATCCATGGAGGGTGCAGATAGAGGATGATGAGCAGTTGGAGGTCCCATATATGGATGATGCATGAGTGACTCTTGAGTATGCATCATGGTTTTATACCCAACCAGTATGGGTGCCAAAGGTGGTAATGAGTGGGGATGCGACAACTATGGAGTCAAGGATGACTTAGAAGAGGAGGAGGTCTAGGTGATCGATGAGTCAAAGGAGATCAAGGGGAGCATCACAATAGAATCTTGAGGTGAAGGTAGTGAAGGATGAGGGGAAGGATGATGAGGATATGGTGGAGATCTCTAAGGTGTCTAGGATATGGGCTAAGGTGGATCAGCTTCATGAGGAGTGAGAGACTATTATGGAGGTGCATAAGGAGTTTTTGGTAGGGTAGGATGCGATCGTAGCTAGATTATGGGCTACTATAGCTTGAATGGAGGCAGAGTGATTGGTATATGGGGTTGGTGCAGGTGATCAGGAGATCATCACGTGGCTCCAAGTAGATATGCTAGTAAGAGAGCATTGATATCGGATTGACTTGTGATGACTAAAGTCTTGTGAGACATATGCACACTCTTTGGAGGAGTCGTGCATGACTTATCATATTGCTTTGTTAGATCTTCCTTCATCCTCTAGGACTGAGTCATCGAGGCAACCTAATCTAGGCAGAGTTCTAGTTCTAGGGCTCCTACTAGGTCTCAGAGGTCCTCTCATAGATATTAGCTTAGTGCTTAGATGCACTCTTTGTATATGAGCCTTGGTGCTCCATTGTAGCTTTTTTGGCACTCATTGTACATGTGATATTATATATACATGGATTTTATGTTTGTGCTATCTTTTGTGTGAATATTTTTATGTGTATACAATGCGTGTTTTATGAATATGTTTCATGAATGTCTTATGGATGATTAATGCAAGATAAATGAGGGGAATGCATGATGTTCGAATGATAATTTATAGTTCAAAATTTTGTTGGCAATATTTGTTCATTATTTTACAATTGGGGGTACCAAACTTGGTGGTGTTATGTGGGTTAATCCATGATGAAGACATGAATATTGATATGGAAGATGATATGGATGTTGATATGGAAGAATATATGGATGTTGATATGGAATACTGAAGGATTTTTAGAGACTCAAAAATACTAGTGCTATCAACCAAACTCACTGAATGTTGTCTTTCTTTAGGACCAATGTGTGTGCAAGTGAAGTTCATGTACCAAATATTGAGCATGACAATGACCCTAGGCAATCAAGCACCAATGTGTGTGCACGTGAAGTTCATTAACCCATTATAAGTAAATTAGGCATGGCCTATTATGGAGAGGACCAAGAAGCTAGCTTATATGTATGTGTGGTCATAGCTCTCCCTTTTTTGAAGAGAGACATGTCGTCTCGCATGAGCTTACTCCACTGTCATTCAAGCATCTATAGCCCTGGTGGAGACTCACTCCATAGTCCAATGATATTATCTTTAGGCCTTGGGTATGACTACATAAATTTTTAATGGAAATTTAGTATGATCCTTATAGATTTAGGGATTTGTGGCGTGTGCATAGAAATTGTTAATTTTAGATAGAGCTTTGGGGAATCAAATTCTCAACTGAAGTGTGATGAGAATGTGACCCTATCCTTACTATTATATATTTTGTGTTTATATTTGGAGAGCAACTATGATAGTGGTTAAAACCACTATATTTTATTTTGGACTATGTTGCATGATAGGACAAGTGAGGAATACCCTTTTCACTTCAAGGTGCCACCCAAGTATGGTGTTATCCCTCTTTGAATCAAAATGTTTTTAATATGTGAAGAAGTGTGGTTGGTGCAAGATTGTTTTTGGAATCAGTTGACAAGACTCAAGATTTTATTAATGTGAAAAGGTGCTTTTGGTCCTAAAGAAAATTAGACATCTTTTTGGAGGTTTCTAGACACACTAGTAGTGGTTGAGTGAATAAAAACTTGGGGTTTATGATTTTTGACAAATGGGATTGTTGGCTTATGATATTGGTGAAATTTTCATAAATGCCAAAAATAGGTACCTCCAATTGTGGAAACTTGACTTTTTTATTTGGCCATATCATCACTACTATAGAATATCATTAAACGTGGTATGGGATGAATGCAATTTGCAAAATGAAGGAATGTAGTGAAATGCATATGATATGTAAAATGCAGTGGAATGCATGTGGAATGAATGCAAATGGAATATGTGTGAACTTTTTTCTTTTTTTTATGCAGTAAGTGTGAATGCAATGTGAAAAATGCATGTAAATATACCTATATGTAAATGCAAGATGTATGCAATTGGAACATGCCTATGTGAATGATCTATTTTTGTTTGTTTGTTTATTTTTTTTTAGCCATGTATATATATATACATATAAACATCATATTAACACTAAAATACCTTCAAATGGATAACATTAAGTGGTTTGGGTTCCTCCAATCCCTCTAAATTGGCAAGTCTATATGTACCATTACCCACTTTTTGGGCAATTATTTATGGACCTAACCAATTAGCCATGAATTTGTCATGAATATGTGGTAAAGCATTGGTGTTTTGTTGGTTCTATTTAAGTACAAGATCTCCTACTTGAAATTCACAAATATGGACTTTAGCATTGTAAGCACACTTTAGGCGGTCTTGATAAACTCATAAGTGTTCTAGTGTATTGACTCACCTCTCAAAAAGAAGAGTGAGTTGGTCAAGACATTCTTGTCTAGCGGTGTCATCATCTATGAATTCCTACAAATAAATTCACAAGGAGGGAATATCAATCTCAAGAGGCATGATAGCTTTAGCTCCATAGACCAATGAAAATGATGTTGCTCCTATTGACGTTTGGATGCTTGTTCGATAAGCCCATAGTGCCAAAGAGATTTTTGTATGCCAGTCTCTATGATTTTTGTTAAAAAATATCTTGAGAATAGAAATCAAGGTCTTATTGGTAGCTTTGGCTGATTCATTTTCTTATGGGTAATAAGGAGTTGAGAAACTATATTGGATATTATATTTCTCGCAAAGTGCTTGAACATCCTTGTTCTTGAAAGACTTACAATTATCAAAAATAATTTTATAGGGAATACCAAAATGACAGATGATATGGTGGAGTATGAAGTCCACAATTTGAGGTCCTATCGTATTAGTTAGAGGAATGTCCTCAATCCACTTTGTGATGTATTCAATGGTCGTGATGATGAATGTATGTTGTCCTGAGGAAGGAGGCAAAATTTTGCCAGTTATGTCTAGGCCCTATTGTGAAAAGGGCCAATGGCTTTGGATAGGTTATAAAGCTTGTGATGGTACATGAGTTTAATTGGTGTGTGCTTAACATTGCTTACAAATTTTGACATAGTTGCAATAGTCATGTTTCATTGTGTGCCAATAATAATCCATGCATAAAAGACACTTTGAAATGACCATCCCACTAAATTGACCACCACAAGTACCATCATGGGATTTAGTTATGGGTCTTTGAGCCTCACTTTTTTTGAGACAACAAAGAAGGATTCCATCATAACCACATTTATACAACACATCCCCCAAGAGAATAAACATGTTGCTTTTTTCTTGAAAGAGCATTTTGTAGACCGAGACATATCATATGGGAGTGTTCCAAATTTAGAAAGGCCACTATTTGGCTTAACCAAGACTCATATGGTTTCAAATGGATAAAGCAAATGTCTTTTCCATCCTTAGGGTCAGTACGGACAATGGTTTATTTAGATATTGTTGAGATTATTAGGGGTTGTACCTCTCCTAAGTCATATTTTGGAATAAATGATCCAAGAGAGGTCATTGCATCTACAAATCTATTAGTCGAACGAGGCAAGTTGTTGATTTCATACCATTCAAATGTTGAGAGCAATTTCATTGCTACTTCATGATAAAGCTTAATGGTAGGTTTTTTGCATTGGTATTCTCTAGTTACCTAATTAACAACAAGATGAGAATCCCCAAATATCCTAATACGCTTGATACCTATAGCTATAACAGATTGAAGACCTAATATTAAGGCTTCATACTCTGTAGTTTTGTGGATTGAATGATAAAGAGATGGGTATCTCGTGAGGTGTATGAAAGACAACTCCAGCACCTTGACCTTTCTCGCACTTAGATCCATCAAAGAATAAGGTGATATCAATGTCTTCTTTTGGGATGATATTTTCTTCTAATTTAGTGACATAAAATACCAAATCATCTGGAATATCTATAATCAAATAATGATCCCTAGGTAGTGGAGCTTCCACAAGTTGATCGACTATAACCTGGCCTTTAATATATTTTTGGTTGATAAATTTAAAATCAATTTCTATAAGGAGCATTATCCAATTAGTGGTACAAGTGTTATTGTAAGTGCGAGACATCATAAAACGTAGAGGATTTTATCTAGCTATGACATAATTTGTATGGCTAAGCATATAATGTTGAAGTTTCTTAGTGGAAAAAACCATTGCTAAGCACAAATTCTATACAGAAGAGTATCGGATTTCATAACTTACCAATGTTCGACTAATGTAATAAATGACTTGCTCTTTATTTTGTTCATTTTTTTGTGCAAGCATTGTCCCTAAAGCAAAGTTTGTTGCTGAGACATAAAGATAGAATGGGAACCCCGAACAAGGAGGAGCTAATACTGGTAGAGAAGCTAGGTATTTCTTGATATCATCAAAGGATTTTTGACATTCATCTATCAATGCAAATGGCACCCCCTTTTATAGTAGGTAATTGAATGGCCTGTATTTATCAGAAAGTTGCACAATAAAATGTTGGATTGATTGAATATTTCCTTGTAAACTACTTAATTCCTTAATATTAGTTGGGGGAGGCATTTCCATGATGGTCTTGAAATTTTTTGGGTCCACTTAAATACCTCTTTTGGAGATAATGAATACTAAAATTTTACCTAAGGTAACACCAAAGATACACTTTTTGGTATTTAACCTCACCTTATGTTCTATAAGTTGGTCAAAAATCTTTTCTAATACACTAATGTGCTCTTTCCTAGTTTTATATTTAGCCAAGAGATCATCCACATAGTCTTCGATAATCTTATGCATGTAATTGTGAAAGATGTAAGTCATGGTGAATGTTATTTTGTGTTTATCATTAGGATTTATGCGAATTTGGCTATATGTTGAAAAACCATCCATAAGGGAAAGCATTTCATGGCCAACGTAGGTATCGACAAGAGTATCAATGTTTAAAATAGGAAATTCATCCTTACGACACGCCTTATTAAGATCTCAAAAATTAGTGCAAATGCATATCAACCCATTAGGCTTACAAATAGGTACCATGTTTGAAATCCACTCAAGATAGTCAATAGGAACAATGAAATTGACATCTAGAAGTTTTTGAAGTTCTTCCTTGACTATGAGGGCCACGGTAGGATGCATCCTTCTAAGATTTTTTTTGACTGGTTTGGCATCGGGATGTAAGGTGAGTTTGTGGACCACAAGACTAGGGTTAATATCAGGCATATCCTTATAGGACTATGCAAACACATCTTTCTTCTTCTTGAGGAGAGCAATGAATTTCTCTTGTTCATTGGATGATAGGCTTTTTCCAAACTTGATAATTTTGGGATTGTCAGGATCTAAACTAAGGTTCACTTTGATGGTATATTCAATAGACATATGTAAACCAACCTGAAATTGATGTGGTGTTGGGATCAGATGAATATCGTCTAAGATGTCATCCAACTCTTCCTTCTTATCGTATTCTAACTATGCCTAAAATACCTCAAGATTCTTGGTAGGAGATGGAGGTGAAAGTGGAGGGGAAGGAGAAATGTAGTTGGCAAAAGCCCTTAACAATTTCTTCAGATAGGAAAAACTCTAAAAAGGAGGGTGGGGAAGAAATTCGGTCCATATCAACAAGGCTTATGTCAATTGGAATTGGCTTAGCCAGATTGTATGGATTGTGGAGTGGGGTGAATAAGTCAATAGGATTCATATTGACTTAGTAGGAGAAGAGATGGATTGGAATAATGGATGGGTGGAATGATTGGATTGGAACCAATGTTGAGTCTTTTTAACCCTAGATAGCAACAAAAAAACATGAAATTAAATAATATTTACATGCAAAGAAATTTTTTGTTTTGTTTTGTTTTGTTTTGTTTTGAATATTTTTATTTTTTCTTTATATATACATATGTTACAAGTTTTGGCTTGGTTGAATGGTTCAATGGAACTCAGGTGAGGGTGGTTCACAAAGTGGGTCAACTTGTTATTATGGAAGAAGCAAATGAAATATGGGCTGATGGATGGGAAAAAATTTGAGGTAAAACATATCCTATTGGGTAAGGGGAACAATTGGCTGAGACTCCTCTTCATAATTGTCAGAAGAGTTGGATATAAGTTCATACTCTTCATAACTTTCATCATTGAAATATGGAAGTGGGTAGGAAAAATTTAGTGGGTCTTCTTCTTCATTGAATCTAAGATCTTGAAGGGTTTGTTCAAGAGAAGTGGTGGAGGAAAATGAAAGGGGGCTTTGTCTTCTTCATTGAGGCTAAGCCTTTGGAAGGCTTGCTCAAGGGAAGTAGTTGAGGAAAGTGGGGTATATCCCAAGCCTGAATGATCATGTGCTCCTCGATATGGGAAATAAATTATTTCATGTATCCCTTGTTCATTGTAACCTAGACCTTGACCTTGCCAATTGACTATATGGAAGTAACAAGAGGTAAATACCGTCATATTTTTTATGTTGGCACGTCTTGGCTCTTTTGTTTCTTTGGGCAGTTTTTCTGTAATTGAGGAATCCAACCCTCCATAGACAAATTTGATACTATTAGGAGTGGAGCTCATATCGTAGATAGCACCTAAGGTTAAAATATGGTCACATGGGTGACCTAAATCCTTGGTTGTGGGGATGGCAAGAGGGGTAATAGTAACATCTTGGACCATGTATTCACCAATACCAAGACTAGTGATGTGGACCTCAACTTGGGATGAGGTGGTGGATGATGTAGAAATGGATGGCTCAATATTGGAGGGGGTCGTGGAAAGTGGAAGAGAGTTGAATATTTAACAAATAGAGAAAGATTGGGTGATGGCTTGGAATTAGAAGAAATTGGATGAGGTAATGATGATGAAGAAGAAATGGTTGTAGAAGGAGTGGTTGAGGTGGATGATGTGGTGAAAGTGGGTTGAAATTGACCACATGTACAAGAAGAAATGGATGATTGAGGGGGTTTAGTGATGGGTAACTCCTCAAAAATAGGAGCTTTGGAAGAATATATGGATGGATTAAAAGGTGAAGTTGATGGATTTGAATATTATGGGGATAATAATAGGTGGGTGGAAGGCAACATGGATTCATAGGGATTTGAAATCAAATTACAATACTTGAAAGGTTCTATATCTATAGGGATGCAATGGACTTGACCATCATGAACGTATTTCAAGCATTGGTGGAGAATTGATGGAATACATTTTATCTCCCTCATCCAAGGTCTACCAAGGAGTACATTGTACGCTATGACCCCTTCAATGATGTGGAACATAGTATGCAACGTTTTAACCCATACTTCAATGGGTAAAACAACAGTGGAAATTGTGGTACACAAAGCATCATTAAATGCTTTGAGGGTGAATGAGGACTTGGAGATATGGGAAGTCAAAATATTGAAGTGGCTAAGGGAAGCAGTAGTGATAATGTTTATGGACGAGTCGATATCAATTAGGACTCTCTTAAATGGCTTTTTGTATATCAGGGCCATAATATGCAATTGAGGATCTACGGATTTTGAGGTCATTGACTTTATTTCATAGTCATAGAAGGTGATGGATGGCTCCATGTATGTTCTAGTTTTCCCTAAAAAATTGTTGAAGGTATTAGAGTCTTAAGCTTCAAACTCAATAGACTTAAGAATTTCCATTAGGGTGTCTCTATACCTAGAGGATTGTTGGATGAGCTCATATATGGATAATTTGGCTGAAGCTATTTTCAAACTTGTAGTTAACCGGCTTCTTAAGGATACCGTTGGCCTTATAGGATGATGGATGGGTTGATTTGGTGGACTAGAAATATGGATTGGTGGGGATGGATTTGGAGAGGTTTGAATAAGTGATGGATTTGAAGGTTGTGGCACTGTTGGTTGTTGGACATTTTGTTGATTTTTCTTTGACCTCTTGTGATTACATGGACTGCTCTAATTATGTCCTCTTGGATTTTTATCTCCTCAATTATTCTAGCCTGTGCTAAGGCTTCTTCAAATGAAAAATAGGTATGAAGTTGAAGCATCCAAGAGATGGGTTTTAAGCAACTCTTAGTAAATAATTTGATGATTTCATCCATTGGGAGGGATAATGGTAATTTGGTAATGAATTCCCTCCAACATTTTCCAAAGTCATAAATAGGTTCATCATCTCATTGTCTTGAGGCGTATACATCTGATAATGAAACATTCTTTTTGATATTTAGGACAAAATGCTCAAAGAATAGGTCAATCACTTGTTCAAAGGTATAAATAATATGAGTTGGTAGATGATTACACCACTCTATGATGTCTCCTCCTAATGTTTGAGGAAATTTTTATAGCATGAGAGCATTGTCAGTTTGAATCTGAAAGCATGCATGAACAAATTAGCTAACATGCTCCTTAGGGTCTTTGGTTCCCCTAAATTTGTCAAACTTCAGTAATGTAAAGTCTTCCAGATATGGAAATTATGGTACCAAAGGATGGATTGGTTTATGGATAAGTTGGCTTAAATTTGATATTTGTCTTGACATGCCAGGAGTGTTTTGCATCAACTGGTCTATTTGTTTTGCATGGCCTGAATCCTAAGATCTTCCCTAGGAATGTGGAAGCCTTGGATAACATAATGATTTGGAGATGGACTAGAAGAAAAATGTTTGGGAGTTATTAGATGGTTTTTATGGAATTGATTGGTTTGAAACTTATGGGGGGAAGATTGGTGGTTGAGAGAAGGAAAAGATTGATGAGGAGGAAGATTTTGGAAGAATTGGTTGGGTTGGCTAGAAGAAATTGTGATTGGAGGGGTTGGATTTTGCATTTGGGGCGGATTGGGGATAGACACCACCAAATATTGAGGTATCCAAGGGGAATTTTGGTTGGCCATAGTTGGTTGGATTGAAACTATAGGAAGTGTAGGATTTACATGAACTTGTTGTCTAGTTTTTTTATGTTGTAGAAGCAATCTGTTCACAAGACCCAACGTGTCATGAAGTTATTGTTTGAACATAGAAGAAATTGACAAGGATGTAGATAGATTAGAATATGTAGGTATGGATGTGGATGGATTGGAGGAAATAGGCATGGAGTAAGTTGCACTTGATGTGGAAACTTGGGAGGTTGGTACCTGTGAGGCAGCATTAACATACTCCTCATACAAAGGATTGGAATAGATTTGGATATAGCTATATGGAGGATGAGTGTTAAAAGCACTTGGTTTTTATTGGGATGGACTAGGAGAAGAGGGCATACCATATTCATAGGCAGAATTAGGATATCCTTGGGTGGGTTTTGATGGATAGGATATATCTAATTTTGGTTGTACAACATAGTCTTGGATAATGGGTTAAAATACATAGTTCGAAGACCTATAGATGGCATCTACCTTGTCCATGTCAATTTGGATGGATGGTTTCTCAATGTTTTAGGTAAGAGATCCCTCTTGTAGGATAGATGCATCAATGGACCTAGATGGACTAGGTTGGATAGAATGGGAAGAGTTGGCTACTGAAGTAGCAGGTATGTTTGTTGTATTTTACATTAAATTATTTTGATTTAATACATTTTTTTGATTTTGAGTTAGAAACATAAAGTAATTAAATAAAAATGCAATTTTAGTACTGTCAAAATAAATCTCCAAAACTAAAAAAAATATATAAAGAGTTTAAAAACAACAAAAAAAATCAATCATAAGTTTCACCTTGTGTGGCTTACCTTGTTAATTGATTATCTCATTTTAGTGTAAATTCTTTTTAGAAATGACAATTTTGTATGTTTGATGTATCCTAATATTGCTTAATAAAAAATAAAGGTGAAAAACTATGGTTGGATGGGGTAATGAGATTCTTGTTGGTGATGAAATATAACAAGTTTGCTCGGGAGTAGTCCTAAGGTGTCTAAGGGTAGAGATTGGTGGATGGAAATGACTGCCACCATCACCAAATCTCAAGCAATAATCGGTGATGAAATCCAGTTACTACTATTTAGAATGCATCGTGCTTGTGTGTGATTAATTTTAAATTTTATGTTTTCTATTGTGGCCAAAAAATGTTAAAGGTAAAATATTTTGCAAATCTAAATTAGAATCCAACACATAAATGTAAATTTCTTCTAAATAGTGTGAAGTACACCGCTTAAAACCCCCTATATAGATAGCAACCAGAGGGCTCTTCCACATCTCTGCCAAATGAGTCATGCAAGGGTAGGAATACTTTTTACACTTAAGTATTGTTTCTACTTAGATAAGTAAAATAAGCAACCCTTAACTCCTAAGATGAAAATTCTAATTGATGCTTTTTACTTTCAAATGCAAATAGAAAGATGTAGGAATTATTTGAATTTGTAATTCTTTACGAAGTAGAAAACTCAAAATATGTGATGAATGAATGCACGGATGCCCTAGATGCAGTATAAAATGAATTTATTTCTATATTACTTAGTGTGGGTTCATTTTAAACTTAAAAAAATAAATAGCAAAATAATAAAATACATAGGAACATAAGTTGAAATAGAATGGTTGTAGGGCTTACCTGAAAGCCTAAGCTCTACTCCAAATCACTGCCAGGCATAGCTGGGTGCCTCTGTAGGTGTATTATAGTACCTATGTATGCATAGGAGGGTACATGTGGGGATCAACAAGTGCCACAGAGCACCTGCACACCTTCTACAAACTGTCACAGGACCTTCTAAAAACCCTAACCGGCAATTTTGGCTGGTTTTTCACTCCAAAAAACCCTATAAAATGGAACAACATAATGAAATTAGTACAAAAAAGTAAATAAAAAAGTAGAACCCTTGTGGGGTCCCACCATGATTGCCATTTGTGAAGAAAAAATATGACACTAAAAAAATATGAAAGTAAAATAATTCCAATGAACAAGAGACTACATAAAAGATGATTTTATTTAATAAATGGGGGGAGCTAAGAAACTCCTTTGTTACAATTTATTTGTTCAAAAGAACTTATTTTGATACAATAAATACAGGTTCTAGGATTCTCCAAAACCCTAGCTACAAAGCAAGTATGTATTTGGTGTATCTTGTTTCCAGCAAGATGAGTGGGCTATTGGTTATCTATAATCGTACCACTCTAGCTTCAATAGCTACTCAAAAATCCTTGGTTGATGCTACCTGATCCTGCACATAAAAAAAAATAGATCCATTAGCAAACAAAATGAGGGTTCCATAGTAAGAACCCTCAAAAATGCAAACTAAAACCCTATATCTAAGTAAACAAAACATGCATAATCCAAATAACATCAAATAAAAATGCATAAAATACTTACTTTGTTGTTGATGAGGTTATTTCACTGCTCCATTGCATATTGCTGGTAGGGTGCCCTGACAACACCTGATGATATTATGTTGCAGGATATGTTCTATAGTTGTGGGGATGGTAGGCTCTGTTCTATGCCTACAAAATATAAAAGGTACATTGTTGCATCTATGGGATGATGCAGACACTCGATAGAATATGTGGATTAGGGCTAAAATATGGAGAGGTAGATCGAGGATTGTGAAGGATTCGACGGATGGAAGACGATGGTGGTGGCAATAATAGGCTATGAAGATGACTGGAATCAGGAAATCCTAGGAAAAACTAGGGTTTTTGGGGAAGGTTAGGCTTGGGCACAACCTACTCAAAAGAAATTAGCTCTAAGAAAAGTTAGATCTCACAAGAAAATTAAAGCTCTAGTGTTCAAGTTTTCCAAGGGTTGAGCATTGAGAATGCTCCTATTTATTATCAAGCCTAGGGTTTTCTTAGGGTTTTAGCTTAACACTTTTGATTGTGTGGCTAATATTAAAGTGGATCCAAAGGTTGATATTAAACTTTAGGTGTGACATGGATTAAGGAAGATGAATGGCTAAGATTAGATCGGATCGGATGGTTGAGGTTAATTTGGCTTATAAATATATGTTTTATAATAAATATATATTAAAATATAATATAAAATATTATATTTAAATATAAATAATATAAAAAAATGTAAATGAGTCAAATAGGGGTTGGAAAATGGTGGGAAAGGGCTAAAATGGGCCATTGGATGGCGAGAAAGGAGGATGGTGGACAAGTGGGTGGTAGAAAGACCAAGATGAAGGAAAAGTGGCTAGGATTTGGTGTCTACAATACTCTAACAAATAGAAGTATGGATTCCCAAGTTAGATATAAGTTAAAGAGTAGACATATAGCAAGTTTGATCCAAGTAGCAAATGTTACACCAGGGTGATTATCAAGGATGAGATGATCGATCATGATATAATGGTCCTTAAAAGTAGAGGATTAATATGTAATTTCCATGTATACTAGCTAGGGTTTTCGAAGATTCAAGGTTGGATCAAATGGAAGTGGAAATTGGATTCAAATTTCTTAGTGACTTTTCTTCTTAAATATCTTTTCCTCATCATATTTTCCAATTTAAAAAATCAGGATAAAATAATGGGTGGTAGCCTATGGTTTAGGGGAGATATACCCTTTATTTAATACCATGGACTAATTTTTTTTTGTTGAGATAGAAACTATTAAGAAGCTTCTAGTGTGGGTTAGGCTTTTTGGACTTCCACATCAACTTATCAATATAAATATTCTAAAGAATATTGGAAATACCCTAGGGAATTCGAGGGATTAACTATTAAGGAGAGAAAGCATGTTTATATATATCTATATATATTGAAATATGTTTTTCTATGGATATTTCAAAACCTTTGCCATAATACATTAAGATTAAATCTAAATCAAGAGGATGAAAACAACAAGTGTATTATAAAAATATCACATTTCAATGCCACAATTATTATGAAACTAGACACGTGGCAAGAGATTGCAAAGTAAACACTATGAAGAAAGAGAAAAAAAAATTGATCATGAGATAAACTTCAATATGAAGCAAGAAATTCATAATGGAGTAGAAGTTAGATCATACTAAGGATATTCCACTCCAAAAAAAGAGATAAATAAAGCTTATTTACAACATCTTATGACAAAGGCCACCATAGCTTACTTGGATCAATAATTAGAAGAAACAAAGAAGTATATAAGGGATAAAAAAAGTATAATGTGTAAGTTCAAGGTCAAAATAAATTAAATATGAAAAGGAAGATGTTGAGGAAATCCTAAAAAAAAGACGATAGAAGAGATCAATTTTATTGGAGGTAAATCATCTTTATTTTCTTCAAGTATTATATAATTGTCTCCTCATAATAAAAGTGAAAGTGGTGTAGAGGTAACCCCTTGCACTTTAGGATTTGAAGAAAAGCATAATAAAAAAATAAGGATGGAAGAAATCCTTAGCAATTTAGGATTTTTAGGGTAGTATAATAAGGTAATTTTTATGGAAGAGCATCCTTGCACTTTAGGGTTTCTAGGGCAACATAAATAAGAATGTGCTTTTGAGATTATTCCTTGCATTTCTAATCATTTAGAGTAAGACAAACCTATAGATGAAAAGTCTTACTATGAGATTATTCCTTGCATTTCTAATCCTTTAGAGTAAGACAAACCTATAGATGAAAAGTCTTACTATGAGTAGTATGAGAATATTTACGAGATTGATAAATATGAGAATGTTGGTTGGAATGAAAAAAAAAAGAGGAAGACCCAAGAAACAAAAACAAAGAGTAAAAAGAACTTAGAGGGATATTGATATGGTAAAATAAAATAAAATAGCTTGTGTGTTTAAAAAAGTGTGGCTAAACCACAAATATTAACAAAAAATATTAGGGGGATGAATAACAAACTAAAAAAAAGGTATTAAGAAATTGTTAAGTTGTTATAGAAAATATATTTGTAGATATGGAAATTGGGCAATAAATATTTTAACCATTCGTGGTGTTGAATTTCATATTAAAAAAATTTAAATTTTAGAGGGTAATTGTATGATGAGGTTTTATCTCTTAATACAAATGATATCAAGGAGTTGGTTGTGAAAACTTGGCAGTTTCAGGAAGATGACAAATATCTTTTATAGAAAGGCAAGTTGGATATGGTTTAATTAACTTGATAGCAATGTAATGAGAGCAATGTAATATATTATTTTTTAATGGGAGTGCTCCCAATAGAAGCCACATAGATTTTTTATATATAAACTTTATTGTATATTATAATCATAGAATTATATGGAGTAAACATAGAGAACACAAAATACAAAACTTATGGAAATATTTTATATGTTATATTTTGTTAATTTTGATGATCAAGAATTATAATTAATTTTTAATAAAAAATTACTAGAAAAAAACTCTCTTATTCTTCATTTTTTATTTTAAATATATTTTATTTATCCATTTTTATTTTTTAAAACTCTCCAATATTAAAATATCAAACTTTTACTGACTATGCATGATAGTACGTTAGCTTTAGTACTATTATTAACATACATATACTACCTTCTACTTTGAATTCTACTTGTGTATTTGGGAAATATAATATATTTGATGATGCCTCTCATAATATTCATCGCCAAATATATTAATGTGTGCATAGGATGAACGAACCCAAAAGTTAGATAAGCTCTTCATTTATGTTTTTATAAATGTGGCACCTTTTAATTTTGGTTGTAATGCAAGGGGTTTATTTTTATAAAGAACATCATGGTACTACTAGATGCTTTAATTTCCTATGCTTAGGCTATGCCTAAGAGAGTCACTCTTCCATAAAAGAGAAGGTGCAATTACTCTCTAGGTTGACCAATTCTTGGTAAAAATATATTTGGCATTTAATATCTTGTCTTCCCTTGGTGTATTCTACTATATTCATTTAATGGACGCTCAAGAAAGTATGTGGTGAAATAGGACCTTCCAATATTACCCCTATGTAAGGCCCTTGCCACCCATATGGATTCTAGAGACACTTCAAGTTAGATGATCCAAGATACCCATACTTCCTTTGGATTTAGGAACAACATAGAGTTTTCATAAAATACCAATTATTCCATTTGATATATCCCACTTAGACCACAAGTACCTTTGAATGACTTGCATCAATTTGAAGTAAGCGCTATGAGATTCTATCCATTCTAAATATTAGTACACATGAGATACCACTAACACCTTACTACCAACATGAATTTTACTAATGGAGAGGAATTTTCTAGGCCATGCATACATTTTGTTTCTAAAATCTAGGTATTACCCCATTACCATATGTCTCAAGATGATACATTGATGCCAAAAGATATCCCAAGCTATTTGATAATTTTCTCATGGGGGATATTTTTCTAAAATTTAGACACATTTCCATACACAAGAAAAGAAAACAAAATAGAACATTTATTTTATGCTCATTAATTATAGGATCTTGGTGCTTCATAATATAATTAAAAAATAAATTGCGTAGAATTTTTCTTTTATCAATTTTGAAGGAATAAGAAAGAATAATCTAAAAAATGTAAGTTAAGCACAAATATCCTATTGGTTACTCTAAGACTAGGTAAAAAAAAAATCAATACAAACTTGTTTCATCAAATGTCCTACCAAATCAATAGTTACAAAATAGAGGAAAGCTAAAGGACACACTTGTATTATTGAGTGTTGAATTGAAAACTTTTAGAAAATATTCTATTAACTTGTACATGGGCTAAAACATCTTTGAAAAGGAATGTAATGTGATTAAAAACACTTTCCCTTAAACGTAATCATTTAAAAATTTGTAGGATAAAATTGCATTTGATTTTATAATAGGGCAAATGCCAAAAATTTAGGCAGTCTTATTATGTATATAAAATGACTCAGTATCGTGAACAAGATTCACTTACCTTTTTCTAGAGTAGGAAGAGGAAGTATCATCTTATGTCATGGTAGACTCGCTTATTGAATTTTTAAGCTTTGGTCAATTTAAATTTAACTAGAACATATTGATTAGAATCATGATTCCACTATGAGACCTCCTAGTTTAACATCAAATTATCTAGTATATAATTGTCTTTCATGACCAATTTGCTCATTTATAACAATTATATGGGATATGGATATAGTCATAATTGCTAAGATTTTTGCAATGACTTTTTATGAAATATTGAGAAGGGTAATGGATCTCCATTTTGAGATTGTGTCTCTACTAGTGTTCTTAGGGATACGTTCAATTATCCCTTGGTTTAAAAAAAATTGACTATTTTTTTAAGTCCTCTTTATACATCATAGCCCATAGTAGGAAAAATACTTTGATAATTTTTTATTGGGACCATTTTTTTCGATGAGTTTACATAGGTTTTTATGAGGGGTCCCATTCCCCTCATACTTATTGGGATTTGAACCTTGGACCTCTCAAAGAGAGGATAAATCTCTTACCACTATAGTAAGCTTTCAACTATAAAAATTTAAGTTTACATGGGTTTTTATGAGGGGTACCATTCCCCTCATACCGAGTGGGGTTTGAACTTGTGTCTTCTAAATGAAAAACCAAGAACTTTACCACTAAGATAAGCTTATAATTTTTAATTAGGAGACCATTTAAGTAGGGGGCCTTATATTTTTTTGTATCCCATAGATATTGTTTGAGCTCTTAAATAGGTAACATATTATCTATTGGTTTAGCCATAAGAGTGAGTAGAGATGGGATAAAATCTTGAACATAGTTGTATAAAATGACTTGAGTTTCATCCATAGGAGATTCAAAGAAAATATTAGTAAAATGAGAATGGAAGGCATTAGCTATGGAAGAAGAGTCTATGATAACATAACTATTAGAAAGAAGTAGCTTAATTTTTTTTTTATGAGACTTTATTTGGAACCTACTACCAAATAAAAATCACTCACATAAGTACTAAAAATAATAGAAAATTCATCAAATAACATAACACACTACAAAAAAGTAATTTTAGAATTGAAACAATCTCACAAAATAACTCAGAATCACAGGCCTCTTCGAGGGGAAAACACCTTCAATATTTCATTAACTTGTAAAAAGATGCATTCGTACATGGCTTCATAGATTTTAAAGAAAAGACTTGATGCAACCCTAACCCTAAGCTCAAGAGTTGGCTTACATGCAAAATGCCACTCGAGCTAGAATCTTCTACCAAACATCGGTTATATTCTTGATAATGGTTACATGAAATGACCCCACTTGTCTAGGTACCTTACTTACCACATACCATTACAAAAGTATTAAAAAATAGAATTATAAGTGGATCCCCACGTTGGACATGGGACATTACATAATCAATTGAGAATTACAAAAATAATGTTAGGATGGGGTCCTAACATGTCCTTACCCTTCAAAAAGCTTTGTCCTCAAAGCTATAGATGAGGAAACTGGTGTTGGAGCTAGTGGAGAGACTCCCATGTAGCATCTTCTAGTTGTAGGCCACGCCACTAAACAAGGACCTCAATAATGGTGTGGTTGTGAAGTGTGTGTGTGTATGTCGATCCAACAACTATTCTAGCTCAAGCAAGATAGAACCTTCTTCATCCAATTATGGGAGAGCATATTGAACCTATACCTAATTTTCCACAACCTTCTTGAGAGAGGAGACATGAAAAATAGGGTGGATCTTGGATGTGGATGGTAGGGCCAATTTGTAGGCCATGGTACCAATCCATTGTAAAACCTGGTAGGGCCCATAGTACTTGGGTGAGATTTTTTGGCACCTATGAAGCTAGAGGGATGATTGTTTGTATGGTTGCAAGCGAAGGAAGACCATATCACCAACATCAAAACTATGCTTAGAATGATGTTGATCAACTTGTTGGTGCATCTGATTCTGGGTTTCTTCCAAATTCATCTTTAGTTGATGGAGGACTTCAACATGTTGGTTGAGTGTAGTGTCAACTACATGGACCTTAGAGCTACTAGAAATGTAGGAGGAGGGAATGCATGGAGGTCAGCCATAAATTTCTTCAAAAGGTGTGACCTTGGTCACCGTGTGATAAGAAGTATTATACCACCACTCTACCAAGGGAATCCACTTCACCCATTGTGTAGGATGCTTAGATGTAAAGCAAAGAAGGTAGGTCTCCAAACATTTATTGAAAATATCAGTTTGGCCATCCATTTTTAGATGGTAAGATGAACTCATATTGAGTTGAGTTCCCTGCAACTTAAACAATTCTTGCCAAAAATTACTAGTGAATGTAGGGTCATGATTAGACACAATGGAGGTAGGCATACCATGAAGGCGGAAGATAGAATCAAGGAAAATTTGGGCAATGGTGGAGGTCGTGTAAGGATGGGAGAGGGAACAAAAATGAGCATACTTTGAAAGACGATCCACTACCACAAAAATAACCGATTTACCGTCGGACTTAGGTAACCCTTCAATAAAGTCCATTGAAATATCTATCCAAACCTGTTCGAGAATCGATAATGGCTAGAGAGTTCCTAGAGAATGCATTGTTTCACCTTTCATCCGTTGACAAGTGTCACATGATACCATAAAATTGTGTATGTCCTTCTTCATTCCCTTCCAATAAAAGATATACTTAATCCTTTCATATGCTTTAAGGAACCCTGAATGGCCTGTTATGGGGGAAGCATGCATTTTATTCATGATAAGTTCTCAGAGGGAATATGTGTGAGGAACCAAAAGGAACCGATGGTAGCATAAATCTTATCCATCCCAAGTATATCCTAGACATGAGGAAGGATCTGTTTGAATGAAAATAACAAAATTTTGCAAATCTAAATCTTGAAGCACCTCCTCACGAAGATAATTTATCCATTGAGGAATGGGAGAGGAAATGGCACATAACATACTGTGAGCCTCAAATTGATGAGAGAGGGCATCGACCATAATGTTCTCTTTTCCATTTTTATAGGTAATATCATAATCATAACCCATAAGCTTAGAGACCCACTTTTGTTGTTCAAGGGTGGCAACCCGTTGCTCTAAGAAATATTTGAGACTTTGATGATCTATTTTAATGGAAAAATGACGCCCAATGAGATAAGGTTGCTAGTGAGTGACTGCATGCAAAATGACAAGCATTTCCTTAGCATAAGTGGATTTTCCTAGATTGTGATTGGAAAGCACTTTACTAGTGAAAGCCAAGGGTCATCCTTCCTACATCAATATTGCGCCAATACCATTTCCAGAAGCATCACTTTCAATTACAAAAGGCTTAGAGAAATTAGGCATTGCTAAGACCAGAGTTGTTGTCATAGCATGCTTCAAATCAAGGAAAGTCTGTTTAGCTGGACCCAACCAAGTAAAGGAATCCTTTTTCAACATGGATGTTAAGGGAGCAATAATTTTTCCATAATTGCAAATAAATTTGTGGTAATAGCTAGTAAGCCCCAAAAATCCATGAAGACCCTTGAGAGTGTGAGGTTTTGGCCACTCTTGAACTGCCTGAATATTTCTAGGGTCAACTTTAACACCATATTTGGAGATGATGTGTCCCAAATATTCCACTTTCATCAACCCAAAATAACACTTGGACCACTTAGCATAAAGTTGATGTTGTGCCAACAGTTGTAGGGTCTGATCCACATGGACAAGGTGCTCTTCCCAAGAGTGACTATAAACCAAAATGTCATCAAAGAAAACCAGAATGAATTTACGAAGAAATGGATGAAAAATGTTGTTCATGAGACTTTGGAATGTGGAAGGTGCATTGTTCAAGCCAAATGGCATTACCAAAAACTCATAATGGCCCTCATGAGTATGAAATGTGGTTTTGGGAATATCTTCTTCCTTGAGCCGGATCTGATGGTACCCAGAGTGAAGATCTAATTTAGAGAAAAACATAGTCCCATGCAACTCATCCAACAATTCATCCACTACTAGAATAGGAAACTTATCCTTAATGGTGAGCTTATTGAGCTCACAAATAATCAATACATAATCTCCATGAACCATCTTTCTTTCTCACTAATAAGATAGGTGAAGAGTATGGGTTGTTACTGGGGTGAATGACTCTAGCTTTTAAAAATTCCTGCACTAACTTCTCGATATTTGAATTAAGAGCATGAGGGTATCGGTACGACCTAATGTTAGGTGGTACACTACCAAGGACCAATGGAATGACATGATCATGTGAGCGGTGTGGTGGAAATTCAGTTGGTTCAACAAAAAATGCATTGTCCTTTGTCAAAACAAGTTGCAATATGTTGGAATTTGATCCTCTACTATAGTAGGTAGTTGTATGGTAAATATTTGTGCAATGACCCCACGAGATGATGTTTTTAACAACTTCTCCATATGATTGGAATTGATAATCTAAGGAGTCCCTACTTTTGAACCATGAAAATTGTACAATGTTTCTTTCTATGAAAAATGCATCCATAGTTTTTCAAAATTCCATGAAATGGTGCTCAAAGTGCCCAACCACTAAGTGCCTAACACAATATCACATCCCCCTAATTGAAGGACAAGCATATATTATTTGATATCGTAATCCCAAATTTTCAATTGGCATTATGGCATTTACCTTTGCAAGGTAAATTTTCCCCATTTACCACCATGACCTCAAAGGAATTGCATGTGTGGATGTAAAAATTGGCTTGCTTTGAAATTCAAGGATCAATAAAGTTGTGTGTGCTACCTGAATCAATAAGGATTGTAAGGCATTATACCTTGAAGAAACCCACAACTTTCAAAGTCTATGGAATAGTAATCCCTGCAATAGCACGAACCAATTTTTTTTCCTAGGATTCGTCATGTGTTTTCTCTTCATTTTGAGGTTGTTCTTTGGTTGTGTCTTCTTCATCATCACTATGGTCACTACTTGGAAGGTTCCTCTACATCTATTAGGAACAACTTATTTTGGGCACACCTATGCCCCCTAACATATTTTTCATCACAATTATAATACAACCCTTGGGCTTTTCGAGCATCCATTTCCTCGGTGGTCAAGAATTTTGAAGGGATAGATTTATTTTCATGATTTCTTGTAAACTTGGGAGGAAAGGAGGGTTTGGTTGGTTGAAATTTAGATGTCCTTATTTGAGCTATAAATTTGGATTTGGCCAACCATGCTAGGCTTATGGCCTACATCATTATTTTTATATTAAACATCTTAACCTCGACTTGAAGATCATCCCTTTAACCACTGATGAATCAGCTCATAAAAACCCTTCATTCAACCCCATAGTTCTATTAGCTAGTTTTTCAAATTGAAAAACCTGTGGACTATTAGGATACTAAGTTGTTTGGAGATGATATCGAGCTATGATGTGGCTTGTTCTATCTCTTTTTAGTGTCCACAAGTCCCCTCAACAATTTTGGTGTGTTTTGGATGACTACCAATGACTTACTAAAAATATAAGTGTGATTTTTGGGGCTACTATTTTTAGTAATAATTCCAAAAAAGTGCTTGGGTGTTATATATAAAAATGATCAACTTGGAAAGATGATTACAATAAGCTATATCCCACAAAACTGCTTTTGGTCACCCCAAACTTTTTTTTGTTTGGAAATTAGGTTGAAAAACTTATTTTAGGATAGGGACCACTTTGATGGCCACTCAATTTGAGTTCTCAGTGAGGAGATATACTAACTTCTTTGACTTTTTGTGATCTCCAAGTTTGGTGCAAGTCAATGTTAGGTCAATTTCTTCAACGTTGACTTAAAAATTCATAGGTGGGTCCTTCAGGGTGTTTAATTCAGAATAATGAGCTACTTCTAGTCAAAATTTTGGGCCAAATTGATTGATATTTAAGTTATGGCCTTAAAAAGAAAAAAAATTGCTAATTTTGGAAAATCGATGTAAAATTTAACCAGTAGTTGCCAAGGAAAATTTTATCTGAAATAGAACGTAGATTTTTCTACTAAATTTTGGAGTCAATCTAAGCTTTGAGTGAAGAGATATCCATTTTTGAATGAAATTTCAATGCTTTTTTTACTAGAGATTTGGTCTAAAAGTTGGGTATTGTGTCAACTATCTCTGCCTTGTATGTTATAACTACTTTCCACTCTCATAATTTTCTTATATCTATCTCTATCACCTGTACTACAATTATTAAGACTATTTAAATACTAACCCTAGGATTCTTTGTACTATGTAGTTATTTTATCGATTCTATTTCTATCACTAACAACCCTATAATTTTTTATTAATATTGACTGTTACTGTCATTGAATCGAAGGTTACTAAAATAATTATTGGTTGTCATAGACACTTGCATACTTTGTCCTGATTGTATGGTGCATGCAATTTGTTTCTGTGATAGGGAAGTCTTCCTCCGTATGTTCACTTTTGTGGGAAACATTTGCAGGTTTAACAGAATAGGGAGGTTTCATGCTTTTTGTAGGTTAAATGTTTTTGATAGAACTAGGGTACACTAGGAAAAAGAGTATGTAATACCCATAGGCCCTCTATTATACCGTAGTGACAAACAATAGTGCTCGAACCAATATTTTAGGCCACTACCTAAAGTGGATTCCACACATGCCCTTGAGCACACTATATACCTCTTTGACAATACGGGAAGGTAGTCTTCCAAGATGATGTGTCCCATGCACTATGGACAATACAAGGCTAAAAAATCTTCCTAGGGATAAAATTTTGTTTAATCCTAGATGGTCTCCCAATATACTTGAAGATATGTGGGAGCTTAATTTCATGCATAAGTGTTGTTTGAGGCCTAGGTATTGGAGCCTGATAAACCCTCACTTCACTAGACAATGTATGGGCTATCTAGCTTAGCCAATAATGATAGCTCCTTCACAATATTTTAAAACCCTTGGCACAGGGTTTTTAGCCTACTCAACTACTATAAAAATAAATACTATATTTTTTTTGCTTTTTCTAGTTTTTTCTGATTTTATTTAAATAAAGGAAAATAGAAATGAAAAATACTAGAAAATTATACCTAACAGTTGGAATGCATGGAAAATAATTATCATAGTCATAGCAGAACTCAGTCCTAGAAAGCGCTCTGATACAACTTGTTAGGAACCTACTATTAAATAAAGCTCACTCACACAAATACTGAAAATAATAGAAAATTCATCAAATAACATAACACACTATGCAAAAAAGTAATTGCAGAATTAAAACAATCTCACAAAATAACTCTAAATTGTAAGCCTCTTCGAGGGGGCAACCTCCTTCAATATTTCATTAATTTGCAAAAATATGAATTCATACATGGCTTCATAGCTTTTAAAGAAAAGAATTCATGAAATCCTAACCCTAAGCTCAAGAGTTGGCTTACATGTAAAATGCCACTCAAGCTAGAATCTTCTGCCAAACATTGGTTATATTCTTGATAACGGTTACAAGAAATGGTCCCACTTGTCTAGGCATATTCCTTGCCACATACCATTACAAAAGTATTACAAAATAACATTATAAGTGGATCCCCACATTGGACATGGGTCATTACATAATCAGTTGAGAATTACAAAAATAATGTTAGTATGGGGTCCTAACAACCTTTTATTTTTAAGTAAATATATAAAAACTTGAACCCTTATCCCTATGTTTATAGTAGTATAATCTTGACTGAACATGTGCACCATTAGCCATGTACAACTCAGACTTGTGCAATTTACTTTATTCTTGTATTAATTTATGATGAAACATAGGAGAGGGGAGATTAATCACATCATGAATTAGTTCTTTGAATTTATTGTAGTATAAATTATTTAGCCTAACATTTTTGAGCCACTATTTTGCCATACACCCATAAGAAAAACTCTAGTTTTGTGAATCAAAGGATTTCACCAATGGATCCACCCATTGGATCTAAAAGGATTGGTATATGCATTATATATTTGTTGTATAATATTTATATATTCTTTAAAATATATGTGGGATATATTGAGTTTGAAAGACAAATTGGGAAAACAATTGGGTTGAAAGCAGTAAAAAAAATAGAATATGATAATCAAATGATCATATAGGATGGTGTAGGGAATTGCAAAAATAGTTTGGTTTAGAGGTAACATTTATAGGAGTTGTGTTATATAGTCAAGGTCAATATGACTTTACATATTATCCTACATAGAGCTATTGTTGTGTCAGGTTTATTTAATGATATCATAATGGGGTGGACTAAATGAAGGATCAAACACTCCAAGGATATTGTGATAAAACAACCAACATACTCATCAATACTAAGGGGTTTATTGGATTACTAGCTCTAATACACAAATACTTCAACCATGTTGAAATAACCTTACAAAAACCATTGGAAAAGATAATTTCATCCATTCCCAACTTTTTTTATGACCAACTTGATAGTTGGGTGCATATATGGAGCAAAATATCAACTAGTTTTGTATAATCATCATTGACCAAATGCATCTATTGTAGGTATCATTATTTGTCTATTCTACCACCAAATCCAATACCAAATGTAGGATCAAGACAACATCCTCTTTATCTATCTCATTAATTGTGAATAAATATTTACCTCAAGGCTGAATATGGGTTAAATATTGCTCAACACAAATTTTTTTTACCTCTTGTAAGAAAATTATATTGATCTTATGATGATAAATAACCCTTGATACATGCAACTTATGTGTATGGAGGGTAGATATCCTAAAAATTCCATGAGATAAAAATTATTATTTTTGTTTAGATAAAGGAAGGAGTTTTGAAAGGATCCCCAAACCTTAAAACAAAAATAGGGACTGGAAGAGTCCTAGATCAAGCCTAGGAGACTCAAATAAGAACTACTTCCTAACTAAAACAATGAATTGCCAAATAAAACCACCAACCAACCAACCATAGAAAACGTTGGAATACATACCCTTCATAGGAAATAAGATCACTATCTAGACAAATAGGATATAGAGAACTCAAAAAGAAAATATAATTACACCTTAGAATGTGTATTCCCTAAGTTTACCACATCCATTTTAGAGGTAGTTGGTTTACCACAATAGCAGGGTAATACCTTGGATCTCTTCAATAAAAGATATAACAACTTGGAGAGATCTGATCAGAGCTTGGTGCTTCTCATATAATTTGTTGAGGAAAGACCGAAACTTGGGAGACTTAAGTTTTTATGAGGAGGGCATATCCTTAACATCTTCCTTGTCCTCTGACAACTTTATTTTTTTATTAATAGGTGATTGGTCTTTAGGGTATGAAATTTCCACCATACAATGGAGCTTTCAACCATACTCACATTCTTGGATAGATGATTAGAGCATATAGTATGACCTCCCCTGATACATCTAGGTGAAGCTTTTACACCTTCACCTAAAATTTTGGCTTTCTTTCTTGCAAAGGTGTTGGGAGCATTAAAATATTCTGAATCAAACTTTTGGGATTCATTGGAAGTAGATTCAAAATATGTCGGAGGCTAAAACAAATTTAGGAGTAACATTTTGATGCTCAATTTTTTCTAAGGTCTCATCCACCATTACACCTTTATGTTTTGGCCACATGCTCAAAAATTAGTAAAATTAAGTTTTGGTGGATTAGGTTTGACCCTTTCCCTCCCCTCACATCCTTTTGATTTTTTTCTATAGAATGGAAGAGAAATTGAGGGATATTCATGAGTTTTTTATATTGTAACTGGTTCAAAAATATCATGTGGAAGCTACTTAGTACCTCTCTATTGGAATCCAACATAAATAAATCCATGACCATTTATAAATTGATTCCATGATATATTGAGGGCTTTAGCATCAAAACCATTTTGTAACTTTGGAATATACTCACCATCATCTAGAAAAAAAAATCAATTCCCTAATGAGGGAGTGTTTTTCTTTGTTGTGGCAGGCACCATCAACAGGGAGATCCATCACCTACCCTATCAAGGCCACTATGATTTTGAAATCTAGACCTCCCACTTGCACCCAACCCTTTCTCTATGAATGATCAAACACCCTAGAGAGCACCTTGTGATGTCCATGAAAAGATTGAATGCATTCCAGAAGGCCACCTTTACGTAAGATCTTCTTAACTTCATTAAAAAATTAAAATTCCATATCCATTAAAACTTGAAATCGATTACTCAAACAAGCACATTCCATCTAAGGGGGCACTAGAACTAAGAAGAAGGGGGACCCAAGGGGGTAGGATGAGAAATTATGGGGGGTGGAGGAATAATATGAGTTATGAAAATATTGGGTGATGTATATCCTATGGAAGAATCTTGGAATGACTTCATTAGCTCCTTTATAGATAATTTTTTACCTTAAGAGGCAGAATGCTCAAGATGAGGGTTTGACAATAAATACCCTCTTTACCTGCAATGTGAAATCCTGTTATAATTTATATGTCATAGGGATGACTATCACACATGTTTATAAAGGAGTTTTGAGCTTTATGTCATTTCTTAACAATATTACCCTTGATTAGTTCAACGCTTAGGTGGACCACTATTTGCATGGGGGCCAAGGGTTAGCTAAAGATGGGATCATGGCAATAATTTGTGCCATAATTTCTTAAATTTTATTTTGTTAAGTAAGTTTCTTTGGGAATAACTTAACCAAATTCCATAGTAAGGGCATTTCTTATTTCTTAGTGAAGAAGGATAATTTATCGACAAGGGAGTGACAAACACTCTGTTGCTGGGGAATTATCCTTCTTCACTAAGAAAGAAGAAAGGATCAACAAGGACAAGGGAAACATTATTAGTGAATCTCTTCCTAAGATTTGAAATAGGGTCATGGTGCTCGTCCTTCAATACTTTACAATGGATGATCCTAATTCCATTCTTCGAAGGTTCCATATTACCTTCCTAAACCATATTTGAGGCAACAAATTCATTAAAATCCCAAAGTATATTTTTAGATCGATTGAATAGTCCATCCACAATATTAAGAAAGGGAACTCTTCCTTTCCTATCCACCAAGGCCTTCATCTTATCATCTATAGACATATCCTTCAAAGAGAGTCTAAGAGGGCAATTATCTCTTGTATTGTTGGGCCCTCAACCCCTCCCCAAGTGTCAAGTCACTGTGAAAGCCCTCTGCCTATTGCCCTCAAATATATTGCTTCAAATATAACCTTTCCTAAGGCTAGCCAAATTTTTGAGTTTGATGTTGAAGCTCATGGCACTCCTCCAACTATAAAATTTGAATCCCAACATCACTCAATTTGTAGCAAGTCCCAAACTTGGAAGCATAAGTTTCCCATAATATTGGAGTAAGAAGGAATATTTTTTTAAGACCTCCTACTAGAATTCATAAAGTCAAGCATGAGGATGATCCAATGTGGTCCTCCTCTTAGAAAAGAGATCCCCTGTGCAACTTCTCCAATCCATCCAATCATAACAAAAAGTATACATGTGTTTCCTTCATCACCAAGAAGGGCTACATGCATCCAGAAGATGATCCAGATCCAAATGATCTTGTGAATAAGATCCTCCAAGAATACATAATTAGGACCATATCTAACATGATTTTCATCTGGATAACACCATGTCTATAATTATTGGGACAATTACCCATATGAAATAGCATAGGAATGCTCTAAATATCTTGTTATTCTGTGACAACTTCACAGAGGATACTCCTACTAAGATTATCGTTGAAGCCAAACTAGAAGTCAAGGATGAGGATGTTATGGAAATTGTAAAGGATGCATTCAAGGATGCCCCTAAGGATACCACAAAGGATGTCAAGAAGGATAACATCAACGACACTATAATTACGTAGTTGGTTGTTCCTCTATGATCTTACGTTTCTATCTTGTCTAGGATTTTCCTGGTTTTATTTTGGTTTTTTTATGTTTTCCTTTGTATTTTTAGGTTTTCAAGGATGCGTCGATGTTTTTTGAGGATAGTGCATCCTTTTCTCTAGATGATGTACTAAGGCATTAGGAAAACTTTCAAATTCCCACATCAATATAAATTTTTAACTTATCAAAAAAAAGAAGGGCTACATGCATGAGATGGATAATCTCATGAGCGCGCAATGTCAAGAGCCACAAAAATGAATGCATCATTGTTGTTATTATATTGGAATAATTCCATAGCCAGTTTGAAGATGACGAACCAATGAACATTGTTGACTCCCCTATTCCTAGGAATGATAATTGATAATTCTCTACTCCTTAGATGGATTTGGTTTTATGATCATCTCTTTTATTTTTAAGGTGATCCTCACTATTTTTGATACCCCCTCTTTAGTGTTATTATTGTTCTTGTATTTATTTTAGAGACTATCTCCCTTGCTTTGATGGTTTATATTTTTTTTATTTTTGGGATATAGCCTCCCTTGAAGTTATTTTTGTACAAGGTTTGGGGATCCTTTCAAAATCCCTTCCTCCAACTAATAAATAAAAATAAGGGTATATTTAGATAGTGTAAAAGTTATGAAAATTACTCTCTAGACCCTATAATATCAATGGAGGTGGGGATGTCCTACAAGATGTATATCTTGATATAGACTTGCAGGTGGACATTAAGACCCATGAATTTATTCTTGTATAGCCTATGATAAATAAGCCTAACAATTTGAGATGTAATGCACTAAAGAAATAGTTAAAATGACAAATTCATGAACAAGAATTCTATCCACATAGGGAGTTGTATTTGGGATTCTCCTTTAGGATGGAATTTAAGGGTCCAATTTCAAAGATGTGAAATTTTATTGCATATGACCTAGATTTTGTATCTTAAGGTAGTGTGGAATGAAATAAAGATATACCCCCTACCTAGACCTCTAGTTTAATTGATAGGCTACCATATTTATTTTGAAACACAATATTTATCCAAAGAAATAGGTCAAACTTTGATATAAAGCCATGTGCAAAATTAATACCACAGTTATTTAAAAAATCTCAAGATAATATTTTGTAAATTTATGAAGACAAAAATAAGGAGGTTTATCTCTTACTTTTCAAATTTAGGGGTTGATTCTCCATTGTTGGTGGGTCATAAACTTGTGTGAGCTATGTTCTCCTCTATGCATCAATATTTTCCTTCTTGGGGTTAATTTTAACTACAAATAATTATAGATATAAGGAATTTAAGGGAAGTAAATGAGTATGATATATAGGACAAAAACAACATGGCTAAAAGGTAATGAGAGAAAATAAGTATTAAGCATTGATCCTAACTTTATAAACCCTCAATGTTTAAAAAGGGAATGAAGTGTCAGTTTCCAAGATTGACAATAATATTTTTTCTACCTTTCATAATATATTTTTAGGGCATATACTTGTTCAAAGGGGACAATATTGCATGTATTTAGGCTAAAAGTGGTTTCAAAACCTATCACAAATAGTGGATTTTTTTGTGCTAGACCATATTTGTACATGTGGTAATATTAAAAAAAATTGATGTAATCTATAGGCTAGGCTTAAAATAGGGCTTCAAGAATTCCTCCATGTGTGGAGGATAAGGGGAGCCTATAAATGTAAACTCCCAAGGATGACCAAAGTGTGTGACACACATAATAGAAAAGAGGGTTTGTGGCTTTAGGCCATGGAAAAGGAAAGAACCAAACATACTCTTCCAAATGTAGCTATCTTACTATCACATCTAGAAAAATATTAGATTATTGAAATTATTAAGTTTGAAAATTTATAATACTTAAATTAATGATTAAATTAATTTTAGTTTCTTGTCAATTATTATCACTGATGAGTAACTAACTTGTTAAATTTTGTTATAAATGTTGATGGGTCACCTTTAGGAGGGGAAGAGTAAAGGTATCATATGGGAAAGGGTGGAAAATCTAGGAGAAGATACCAATAGAGAGACTTCACACACCACCTTTGCATATGCATTTAATTGATAAATTTTTATTAAAATGCATTATTAGTTTAGTGTACATTGAATGCTATTTGCATAATCATGGAAAGCATATAAATTATAAATTTGTCAATAGATTTGAGTGTTCTCAATTTAAATACATTGTTTTTCATATAATAAAATGATATTAATTATTAATGGAAATTACATTGAATGGTCTTATTGTATACAACTTTATAAATTTATTGTGTTGTTTTAAGTATAAATGTTTATTTATTTATTTTTTTTGTTGGTCATATTTTGGGTGTTATAAAAGTATGGATGTCCTTGTTTTTATCTTAGAAGGAAGACCCCCTTGTGCCCTGTAATTTTGACTCTGAGTTCTAAGAGTTAAAATATTAAAAAAGGATAAAATAATTGTTTTGAATCAAGTTTCCACAAAGAATGTCTTCCACTCACCCTACTATGGATTGGGCATGACTATTAAATGTGAATTTAGCCAATTAAAGCAAAAAAATGGTGTTATTTTGGGGGAATTGGAGAGGGAATGCTAGGAGCTTGGTTTTTCCTTCTTGTGCATCTGGATTCTTGAAAAAAACAACTTGCTTGATTAACAAGCATTTTCTCTTGCATAACCATATTTTGGGGATTTTTGAAAGAAAGTTTCACCTAAGAAATGACGAACACGGGGAAGTAGAACCAAGGAGTAAGAGGATGAGGAGGATGGTAGCAGGAAGTCATGAAACTAGATCAAAATTTATTCTTTGCATAGCTAGAAACTTAATGCTTTTTTTGCTAAAGAAAATTTGAGTTTGAAAGGGCTTGAATTTAAAAAAATTATGGTTTTTTTTTTTTAATGAATGTGGAAGCTTTTTGTTTTAAAATTTTAGGGCATTCACCTTTTGTATGCAATTGCTAATTTCATTTTTCTCCTTCAAATTTAATTTAAAATATATATACTTTCCATGCAAAATTGTAGTTTATGTTCTTATGGTTTTCTTGTAAATTAGCCATACCTAAATGAAAATAAATCTTGAGATATTTTAGTGTATGTATATTGATTACTGTTGGGACCCTTACTATGGGAGTTGAGTGTTTGCTTCAAATTTTGTTTTGATACATTGTTTTCATTATAAAAAGGTTTATTTCAAAAATGTGTTTGCTAAAAGATTAAGCATAACCTACCTATTTACAAATTGTAACTTGAATGCAGGTATGCCCTATTCAAGGCATATTTGTATTCTCTATTTATAGAGAGTCTTCTAGACTATTGTGTAAAAGTTTTATTCCAAAAAACAAAGGATTGTATATGGGATTAATTTAGCCCTTATGTAAAGAGTAGCGCTATGCATAAGCATGAAACATCGTAAATTTGCTCTGTTTAGGATTTTCAAAATTTTAAATTTGCTAATTTTAAATCCTTTCTCTAGGGCCCATTCACCCAAAATTTATGGGATGGAATTTTTTTGGGGGTAAATTTTCCCACCATTGATAATAATTATCCTATTTTTATTTTAATTTGCTGACCACTTTCGCCCAATTCCACGAATAATTCACCTTCAAATTATAAATAATTTTGTTTTTCCCACCCAATTCACCTCATATACTACTCGTATAAATACTATATGGGGTACCTACAACCATACATCTAAAACACTCTAACTCAAAAATATCTTTGAAGCAAAAAAAAACTTGACAAGGTTGTAGAGGAGTGTCTATCGGCATAAGTCGATTTGTTGTAGAGGAGTGTCTATCGGCATATGTTGATCAATTATAGAGGAGTGTAAATTGATATAAGCCGATCAGTTGCAAAGGAGTGTCAATCAACATAAGCCGATTGGTTGTAGAGGAGTTTCTATCAGCATAAGCTGATTGGTTGCAAAGGAGTTTCAATTGGCATAAGTCAATCAATTATAGAGGAGTATCAATCAGCATAAGTCGATCGCTTGTAGAGGAGTTTAAATCAATATAATATGATTGGTTGTAGAGAAGTATCAATTGGTATAAGTTAATTGGTTGTAGATAAGTGTTTATCGATATAATCTGATCGGTTGTAGAGGAGTGTTAATAAACATATATTGATCGATTATAGAGGAGTGTCAATCGGTATAAGCTGATCAATTATAGAGGAGTGTCTATCGATATAAGTTAATTGGTTGTAGAGGAGTTTCAATCAACATAAGCCAATTGGTTATAGAGAAGCTTATATCAACATAAGTTAGTTGGTTATAGATAAAAGTCTATTGATTTAAGTCGATCGATTATAGAGGAGATTCAATCGATATAATTTGATTGGTTGTAGAGTAGTGTCAATTGGCATTAACTGATTTGTTGCAAAGAAGTGTCTATTGGAATAAGGCAATAAGTTGTAAAGGAGTGATAATCATTATAAGACGATCAGATGTAGAGTAGTGACCATTGGTATAAGTCTATCGATTTTAGAGGAGTGTCAATTGGCATAAGCCAACCGATTGTAGAGGCATGTCTATCAGCATAAGTTGATTAGTTGTAGAGGTATGTCTATCATCTTAAGTTGATTTATTGCAAAGGAGTTTCAATCGACATATACCGATTGATTGCAGAGGATTATCAATAAATCATGAATGAGCGGTTGCAGAGCAGTGTTAATCGGTCTTGATCGAGTGATTATAATAACATTAAAGTGACTATCAATGATAGAAAGTTGTGATGACTATGACAATAGGTAGAGTATTTTTCTTCCACAGTTATGTTATCCAAAGCTCTTTTTTTCAATTTCATAGGTAGTGTAGATGCACTATCTGCAACTATAGTAGACAAGTATTCATGTCATGTTGTTGTATGTTAGGAGCTTTTTCTTGTCAGATATTGTTTCTTGTTTGTTAGAGTATATTTCATAGGTAGTGTAGATGCACTACAACTGTAATAGACAAGTATAAATATCATTTTGTTGTGTGTTAGGAGTATTTCTCTTGTTAGAGATGGCTTCTTGTCTGTTAGAGTATGTTTCTAGGCAATATAGATGCAATATCTACAACTATGATAGATAAGTATCCATGTATTAGGAGCATTTTTCTTGTCAAAGACTGCTTCTTATCTGTTAGAGGTCATTCTATAGGGCAGTGTACATTCATATGAAGATTCATATATTATTTATGGAATTACAGTTTAACCTTGGTTACTTAGAAACAAAAGTTATTATTGAGGGAAGTATGTGATTTTCCTTCAATTTCATATTCATTTCCTAACATCTAAAGTTTTTTTCTTTACAGATACAATGTCACCTACTGAATATGGAAAGAACAAAGGCCAATATTCTGGTAAAAATATAATTCTAAAATATTTTACATAAATATCAAAATATAGTGAGGCATCCACATCTACACAACATGTAAATACAAACACCTTTTACCATAAAATCATTAATTTTTCTCTATTATTATTAAATATAAAGCCTTTATTTATTAATAGATAAGTAGTTGTCTGCTTATCTACCTCTTTTTAAATGCTTTGTAAAATTATATTCTGTTAATTCTTTAAATTAGTGCTTTTTTACATCCTAAAATGATATAGAACACCAAATATTGAATGCAGTTACACTATAGATCCTGATATGCGTCCACTCAAAGATATTTCAATAGATGATATGGGACCACATGATAATTTTCTTGATAACGACATTCAACAACCACTTCATAAGATGCATAATATAGAGACATCAACCGAAAAAGGAAATGACAGTACAATTAACATGTAAACCTCTAGGGAATCTTGTAGTAAAAAATCTAAACTTCAATAGACAAGTGAATGGACTATTGGAAGGTATTTTAAAATTGAATGGGCACGGATATACTTTATTGAGCAAGATGAGATAGAGAAAGTGTGTAGATACGTTATTTGTACTTGGAAGTTAGGAAAGAATCATTTGTTGCAAAATAATAAAGGTACAATAGAAAAACACTATGGGAAAGTTTACATCAAAGAAATACAAAGTTATGGAACAATTAAAATATTCTCATAGGTGGAAGGATGCACTAAAATGTGTGAATTTGAGATATGCACTTGAATATGAAAAAACAATGAAACACCAACAAAATCCCATTGAGAAGGGTGGAACAATCCAGGCCCAATTTCAAAAAATTAAAAATATTGTATTAGCCTCAAAATATTTGTAGTTTTTTTTTGTATACAGTATTCTAAAAAGGGTTGACCCATGTCTAATTTTACTAATTTAAAGAAACTATTTCAACTAGCTGATGCGTCCACCATTGCATGATATCATCCCAAATTAAGAAAAAAAATCCTTTGTGAGGAAGAAATCATCTTCGATTTCAAAACTTGGGGATCACCCCTTGTTGGACGAAATTTCCCCTAATTTGTTGATTTCGCCCTCAGACGAAATCGACGATCTAGGGATGATTTCAACGAAATCGAAATGATTTTGTCCCGACGATGTCGACGGCCTAAAAATAGCCGCGATGCCCCAAAAAATCAAATTTAAATCAAAAAACTTGCACAAAGTTAAATCAAACCTAATCTACTAGGATTAGATCCTTACCCGTAGCCCGCGCCGAACCTCTGTCACTTTGTGCACTGTCTCTACCATATTTTTTTTTTCTCTGCAGAGCCCTGGAACAGTAAAAATGAATTAGGGTTTTACCCTATTTTCTTAGTTTTATTTAAAAATCAACATTTTACTTTTTGCTTTTCTGTTTTTTTACCTCAAATTTCCGATTTGGGTAAAAACACAGAGGGGGTACCATAGTTAACATTCGTACGATTCGACCAAGAATTGTCGTCTAAAAAATTGAGTATATTTTTGCTTTCTCATAAAACAAGAAAAACTTGTCTTTAACGCATTTTATTTGGAAAATTCGCTAAAGAGGGGGCAAAATGTAGCACCCTAAAATTGGCACGATTAAAACCTTAGTAAAAATATAAAATATAAAAATTTGAATTTCAACCCCAAACTGCCCGTTAAACCACCTGTTACCAGCTTTCCCCATTTTTTGCACCATTTTTAGGATTTGTTTTGACTATTGGACGATATCATCATAGATTAGACGAAATTGTCCCTGATCTGACAAATTCATCTAGAACAGAATGTCCAGACGATTTTGTCCCAAAACCAAATTTTCATAATTAGCTTCTGTTTCAACAGCCTCTCCAACTTGGGCAGAAATGCGTCTACACAATTGGAGATTTCCCTGTTGGAGATATCCCAGATTGGGATGATCCCCAACCTCCTAAACCTCTTCCTAATCCTATATAAACTAGGATTTTTCTAGTTTATCCCCCTGAACCCCCTAAACCCCTTAGCTGACGGATTTCCTTGTAGATTTAGTTCCTTATTCCCTCGTACTACTGTCTGTATTCTGTATTTTGTATTTTGTATTTTCTTGCAAGAACTCTACTATTTTTTAGTCGAAGCTAGCTTGGATCATTGTGGACGATCTCAGATGATTACGGATGATTTTGTCAAGGAGCACAGATGATCTCGTACGATTGGAGGTGATCCTGACTTAGTCTAGATTGGGGGCAATCAGAGTCTAGAGTTTGCATTTCCTTAGCTTTCTTTGCATTTTTTTCTACTGTATTTTTGCACTGTCTTAAATTATTATGTTTTTTGCATCTTGGAGTTCACCTCATTTAGCATAACCGCATGATAAAGTTAAAATCAATCATTAAATCTACTGCATTTCCTTATTTGTTATTGGAATCCATTATTTAGGCATGTTTGTTGTTATTTCTATCATTCTCCTTTGCTTCTACACTTGCATATTTGGTATTTTGCATCTATTTTTATGATTGCAGGTTTCTAATGAATTCGTTTGATGAATTCATTAGATTTCAGATGACCTTCTATGGTTTGGGATGATCCTATGAAATATCAGATGATTACATACGAATTAAGGCGATCTGAACTGCTACAAGACTCAGAATCTTCATCAAACATCCAGAATCAGGTATGACACATTTTAGCTAGCATACTCTCTATTATTAGCATTCATTTTCATTTTTTGTATTCATTTAAATTAGCATTGGCATATAGAATAGTTTAGATTCATCTTGGCCAAACCTAAGAGTTGAATGATCGAGTATAAAAATGAACACATCAGACTCACTGTCAACCTAGACGTGGAAACTGCCGTTCAAAAGTTTCCTGGTGAACCCACCATCCGTCAAAAATTCACCCTTATACCCCTCCCCAGAGAGGCAAGACATTTAAAGGGCCTCTCAGTCTGAGGTATTATCCCATCCTTTTCACATCCCCTTCCAGGCGCGGATCCTATAGCCTAAAGGTAAGGATGCGAAAAATTTGGAGCGATACATTTTGGTGAACCCGACGTGAAAACAAAAACCTTTTGAAAAATAAAAATAAAAAAAATAATATAAATATATATGTATACAAGAAAAAAATAATATAAATATATATGTATACAAGAAAAAAATATATAACAAAATCATCGTTTCAAGTTTGTATGTTTTATATTCAACTCTAAGTAGTAGATATTAAATATTACTTTTAGAAGTACTTAAGAAACCATGAGTTTTAACTCAAATCAATATGAGCCCATCAGTAATGTTGGAAGAATTCAACCAAATACATTTGTTGATTATGACCAACCTCATCCCTATTCAACATCACCTCCATCACACTTTTCTCATTTAACCCAACAGGGCAATCCCTTTTCCAATCCTCTTCATAACGATATTATCTATCCTCCTATATATCCATATTATTTCTATCAATCCACATACAATCCTCCTCCACCCTTTCAATATTCTTCTTTCAATATAACACATCCATTTCAACAAGAAAATACTTATTCTTCCAATCCTACCATGCACTCACATCATACTTCACAATCTTCCTATCATCATTCTACCCATAACAAAGAAAAGAGAGGTAAAAAACCATTAGGTCCTTTTATGACTGAACTCCTAAGGCACATATCAAAAACCTCTCAAAAACCTTCATCACATACATTTACAAAGCTTAATCAACCAATGGATATAATTCTCAAACATTTACTTGATACAAATAGGATTGAACTGCCTTCCATAAGACAACTTGATACCATAGCAAATTGGTTTAAACCTAAGCTACATTGTGAATATCATAGAGTAGATGGAAATATGACACAAAATTGTAAATATTTAAGATGTGCAATTCAATATTTGATTGATAAGGGTCTATTTAATATAAAGGAATTACAATCTACAACTGATTATAAATCTCTAGTAAACTATCAAACTCCTACACAACAAATACCAATAATCAATCAAGACATGGGGATCTCCCAAGAACCCCTATTCAATTATCAACAACAGAAAACCAATCAAATATTGCATGTTAATGTGTCCCATCATGATGATATTACTAATATTGTAATAGAAACTACAAATGAGCAACCTCAAGTTCAATCAACTCAATCCGATATTCAAGATATGGGTTCCTCATTTGACCAACCTTCAAAACTATCTTTGGCTCTAGAGAATGATCCAAAATGGAATGTAAGCATAGAAAGCTCATCTTTAGAATCAAAATCTCAATCTGAAATCCACTTTGATAGCCAACAACAAGTGATTAATCCTCAAGCAAAGATATCCCATTTAGAAGTATTACAAAGTTCTCATAAGGAAACTTTGTTCAAGATACCTAGCCAACAATTTGTTCCTCATCATATTTTCTCTAAGAACATAATTGATGATGTAAACCCTCTTGAGGTTAACCATATTTCATTCTATGATGAGGAGATTCCTTCCTCTACTCCACAAGAATATTACTATCTTTACAGTACAGGATCTAGTAAAGAAACACCTGTTAAAACTATCATGGAATATAATGGCTCGTCTCTTAATTTATGCACTTATCAATTATTCCAAAAACTCAAATTAAAGGAAGAACATATTAATGAATCAAATGTTAGTATAAAATCTTTTAACAATGAAATTCAAGAAGCTCAAGGTACTATAATTTTCCCCTCGATATTGGATCCAAGATCTTGGATACTTTGTTTTATGTAGCATATTGCCCTTCACCTTACAACCTACTTCTCAGAAGTCCTTGGATTTATACGATGAAAGTTGTCCCTTCCACTCTTCACCAATATTTGGAGTTTGAACTTGCAAATAAAATTTTTACCATACATGGTGACCCAAAACCATTTGAAGAATATTTAATGGTTGAAACATCAACTTCTATACATTCTCTATTATCACAATTATCTTCTATCCATCACTTTTCTTCATCCATATATGATCATCCTTGTTTATCAAATAACATCCATGCATATTTTTCACATATGCTCCCTCCATCTTATCAAGATTTGGAATATAGTGATAAAAATGAAGAACCTTCTTATCTTTCTGATATTTTATTGTGTAACATGATTGATTTTCCACATACAAAAGTCAAATCTTTTGCTACATTATTCTACATTATAACAAAGATTTTGTTACCACTACCTTTTATTCATCACCTTTTGTTCTTACCTTCACCACAACCAAATTATCCTTCAAAACCACCTTTGATTTTGAAGCAACCTTAGACATGCTATACTAAAGTAACCTTGTATAGTGTATATAGATCATCTTGTATATACCACCAATTTCACTTCATCAATTAAAATCAAAATACAAAAACATCAAAATCATCAAAATATTCAAAAACAATATATCTTTTTACATTAAAATGATTTCATTGCAAATTCAATATGATGCTACATAGTACAAATGATTTCTTGAGCGAAAATTTTCCCCTGCTATCCTATCATGCACATGGTCTAGAATCTTTGAGAATTGACAAAAAGACAAGCTCACCCCTACCCAGAATAAAAATCCCTTGCTCTACAGCTAATCCGAGCAAGTATCCCTAGCATAGGAAGAAAATAAAAGTTCAAGAAAAAGAGAAAAAGAAAAAGGTTATTTTGTATCATCACAACAATATTTCAGTATTTTCTCAAATATCAAGCAAAAATACAAAAGTACAAAAAAAAGAAAAGAAAAATGAAGCAAAAAGAGAAATGCAAAAGCAAAATGCAATAAAATACTTTCCCTACCCCTTGAAAAGAAAAGAAGGGTAAATGAGCTTGAATCCCTGGAATTCTCAATTATTTGAAAACTGTGAGGTAAGCCCCATAACAGGTGGTTTGTGCCCAACACATTTGGCCTTGGGTAATTCCTAGCGTGGTGATATGTCTGTCACATTAGCGACCTTCTTTTGTATAGACCTATGTCAGCTTATGTATTATCTAGATCTTGATAACCTAACCTACATAGTAGTCTAGTACGGTTACATGCATATAAATCATGGTCAACGAACATTCATTTGGTTAAGGCAAATTACTTGTATCAAATTATCTTGCTCAAAATTGGTGAATGAACAATACAATCGCACACACATTTGTATTTGAGATATTTTGTATCATTATGATAAATCAAGATCGGTAATGAACTCACATTTGCACATGAGGATCCCTTATAAATCTACATTTGTCTTTGAGATAATTTAAAATGTTTCTTTAATTCTTTTCAAAATAATTTTATCCTTTTATTTCAAAATTTTTGTTTTCTATAAAAGCAATTATATAAATTTTCTCACAAAATCACAAAACTGATTTCAAACAAAATGTTCATATTATTATTTTTATGTTTATAAAAAAGTCAAAAATTCATCTTGCAATAAAACTAAAAATCTATTTTCTTCTTTGGATTTCGCGATGATGGTATAAGTCTATACCTATAAATTCTATGCCTAGCACAAACCATTGTTCTAATTTTATTTTCTATTTATTTTAAAAACAAATTCATCAAAACATATGACTTGCATCATTATGTTACACAATTATGCTTTACAAACAAATGAACACTTATTCTATTTCATGTCATTATGTCAAAATTCAATCTTGCAACCATGGTATAATTTCTAAGGAATTGTTCAAAATTTTATCACACTTAGGAATTTATGCCTAGCAAAATCATATTTCTTTTAGTATCTCATGCATACTATTTTTATGAAAATATGAAAACAAATCATCAAACCATCATTATCTCCATCATTACAACACAAAGTCCTAAGACAGTCTCTTAAGCACTCTTTTACTTTTAACAATATTTCTATACTAGGATTAGCTTGACGACCGAGTGAGCGGCGACTCCATGAAATGGTCTATAACAACGATAATGTCCTTTGAAATTATTGTTAGAGGTCCCTTTTATTTTTCATCAAATCACACCACAACAACTAATTGTTTACATCAGATTATTTCATTTAAATTTCATAGCATGACATCAAATTCTAATATTTCCAAACGACATAATAACATGAATCATCAATCAAACAAGCAAACAATTCAAACATTAAAGCATCATAAAAACATATGAACAAGTCATATCATCAAAAACAAGACCATATATATATATATATATATATATATATATATATATATATATATATATATATATATATATATATATATATATATATATAAATTATATACATCATATCAAAACTGGATTGGTATGCCACAATCTATACCCTGGCATACTAAATCCTCTCAAAAATCTATACAAAATCTATACAGTCTATAGCACCTAGCCTCAAGAAGCCCTCATGCTCTCAGCCTCATCTCCTCCCCCACCCTAACATGGAGGAGGTGGTCCCATAGAGGTCCGAGCTATATCGCAGATCCTTGTCATCGATCGTGAGGATGTCCTCGTCGATCCCATCTTGATTGGTTCTGCAATGTTGGCTAGCAGCTGTACCCTCTAGCCCTTTGGAACCAACTGGAAGTATACCCCCTGGTAGAATGTGGTCTGCATCATAGACCACACTAGATCATCCCTAATCACCCCTCCGCTCCGTGCCCTAAGCCGTGTAGTCTCATCTTGTAGTGTTCGTACTTGAGTCCTCAACTAAGTAGCCTCGTCCTACAGTGACTGCACCTGATCTCGAAGGTGGGCAGCCTTAGCCCATATAGCCACTATCTCGTTGCTCTCCTCTACGTTGACACCCTTGCCCTTATCAGGTGATGGTGGTCTCTCCCTCTGCTACAAAGGGAGTATCTCCTCCCTCTGCCCTATCTCTTGTGGCCTCTATGGAGCCTGACCCATCCACTAGCATCTCTCCTATGGGGACCACCACTGCTCTCTCCCCCCGTGACCCCACACTGCCTCAATAGCAGCCTATCATTGCCTCCACATTTGGTGCACCATGGTGTGCACTGAACCCTACACCCTCGTCATTTGAGGAGGGTGGATTCCTGCATACTAGGCATCATAGCCAGCTGCAACCCCAGCATTGTCACCATCCATTTGCTGGATGGGGGCATCATCCACATCCTGACTCCAGAATCACTACATATCTGGAGCCCCGCTCAATGTAGTACTATCCTAAATAATCTTGGAGTATTCGTAATCCTTGAGATAAGGGATCCCCTACTGTAGACAGAACTACCATAGTACTTGATCGTAGCGGTGGAGCTCTACCTCTCCCTGCTCCATCCTCAACCAGTAGACTCGCCTGATGTGAGCTAGCTCCTACCCATCCTATACCCACCTGAGGTGCTCTCACCATAGTCTCTATGTGATCTGGTCTAGGATGATGTCGTCTAGCAACCTCCGTGACATCAGCAGATCTATCCGCCATTGTGACCCCCTTTGTAGCCACCAGTAAAAAACCTTAGGTCTCTCTCGGTCAACCCCTATCAATGGAAGCCCTACCGGCCTTTGCATCGCAATGTGCTCCCACCACCAAACCTGTAGTAGCAATGTCAAGACTAGACATCGACCTCCCTTATATACGACCCCATGCAAGATCCTATACAAGTGGCATAGTTCAAAGCTGCCCCATGCAAATCTATACCTATGGTCTCTCATGTCATAGACTATGTCTGAGAGCACCCACGATAGTCTACACCCACTCTGGTGGCATAACAGTAAGCCACCAACCACTCCTACCAAAACTCAAGTTAGCCTAGATGCCCTAGGCATCTACCGTAGAGACTCGATGTTCATCCCACCCTTCTCCACGGTGAAGCTCAGATCTCTTGTCAATTTCATCATCGCCTGGCCCTGATTGGCCATAGGCATCATTAGTCGTCCCTATATAGGGATCCTCATGATCCTCCATACATCCTCTAGAGTGGTAGCCATCTCCCCTATCGATAATCGAAAGCAAGATGACCCCGGATACCACCTCTCTGCTAGGGCTATCAGTAGCCCCATGTCAGTCGATACTTGTGGCATCTCTGCCACATGCTATAGACCGACCTGTGCTAGTCGGTCGTGCTCTACCTGGTCGAGCGTAGATATGTCATATCTTAGTCCATCATATTTCCATTCCTGGCTCTTTAGTAACCCTTTCTGCAAAACAAACAATAAAACAACAAAATCATTAATAACTCAATCATTCAAATCAAATTAAACACATTTTAAAATCAAGTTAAAGATGATATCGTCCACCATTGCATGATATCGTCCCAAATTAAGCAAAATCATCCTTTGTGAGGATGAAATCGTCTCTGATTTTGCAACTTGGGGATCATCCCTTGTTGGAGGAAATTGCCCCTAATTCATCGATTTCGCCCTCAGACGAAATCGACGATCTAGGGACGATTTCAACAAAATCATGATGATTTTGTCCCGATGACATCGACGGCCTAAAAACGGTCATGATGCCCTAAACAATCAAATTTAAATCAAAAAACTTGCACAAAGTTAAATCAAACCTAATCTACTAGGATTAGATCCTTACCCATAGCCCACATCGGACCTCTGTCGCTCTATGCGCTGTCTCCACCATCTTTTTTTTTCTCTGCAGAGCTCTAGAATAGTAAAAATGAATTAGGGTTTTACCCTATTTTCTTAGTTTTATTTAAAAATCAACATTTTAATTTTTGCTTTTTCGCGTTTTTACCTCAAACGTCCGATTTGGGTAAAAACACGGAGGGGGCACCATAGTTAGCATTCGTACGATTCGACCAAGAATCGTCATCTAAAAAATTGAGTATATTTTTGCTTTCTTGTAAAACGGGAAAAACTCGTCTTTAATGCATTTTTTTCAGAAAATTCGCTAAAGAGGGGGCAAAATGTAGCACCCTAAAATTGGCACGGTTAAAACCTTGGTAAAAAGATAAAAGATAAAAATTTTAATTTCAACCCCAAACTGCCTGTTCAACCGCTTGTTACCCGATTTCCTCGTTTTTCGCACCATTTTTAGGATTTTTTTGACCATTGAATGATATCGTCATAGATTAGACGAAATCATCCCCGATCTGACGAATTCATATGGAATAGAATGTCCAAACGATTTCGTCCCAAAACCAAATTTTCATAATTAGCTTCTATTTCAATAGCCTCTCCAACTTGGGCAGAAATGCGTCTACGTAGTTGGAGATTTCCTTGTTGGAGATCTCCCAGATTGGGATGATCCCCAACCTCCTAAACCTCTTCCTAATCCTATATAAACTAGGATTTTTCTAGTTTATCCCCCTGAACCCCCTAAACCCCTTAGCTGATGGATTTCCTTGTAGATTTAGTTCCTTATTCCCTCACACTACAATCTATATTCTGTATTTTGCATTTTATTGCAGGAACTCTACTATTTTTAAGTCAAAGCTAGCTCGGATCATCGTGGACGATCTCATATGATTATGGATGATTTTGTCGAGGAGTGCAGACAATCTCATACGATTGGAGGCGATCCTGACTGTAGTCTAGATTGGGGGCAATCAGAGTCTAGAATTTGCATTTCCTTAGCTTTCTCTGCATTTTTTTCTATTGTATTTCTGCACTATCTTAAATTATTATATTTTTTGCATCTTGGAGTTCACCTCATTTAGCATAATTGCATGATAAAGTTAAAATCAATCATTAAATCTACTGCATTTCCTTATTTGTTATTAGAATCCATTATTTAGGCATGTTTGTTGTTATTTCTATCATTCTCCTTTGCTTCTGCACTTGCATATTTGGTATTTTGCATCTATTTTTGTGATTGCAGGTTTTTGACAAATTCGTCTGACAAATTCATCAGATTTCAAATGATTTTGTCTGATTTCAGATGACCTTCTGTGATTTGGGATGATCTTGTGAAATGTCAGATGATTACGTTCGAATTGAGGTGATCTGAACTGCTACAAGACTCAAAATCTTCATCAAACATTCAAAATTAGGTATGACACATTTTAGCTAGCATACTCTCTGTTATTAGCATTCATTTCCATTTTTTGTATTCATTTAAATCAGCATTGGCATATAGAATAGTTTAGATTCATCTTGGCCAAACCTAGGAGTTGAATGATTGAGTATAAAAATGAATACATCAGACTCACTGTCAACCTAGGCGTGGAAACTGCCATTCAAAAGTTTCCTGGTGAACCCACCATCCGTCAAAAATTCACCCTTATACCCCTCCCCAGAGATGTGGGACCTTCAAAGGGCCTCTCATTCCGAGGTATTGTCCCATCCTTTTCACATCCCCCTTCCGGGCTCGGATCCTATATCCTGAAGGTAAGGATGCAAAAAATTTGGAGCGATACATTTTCATCTCCATTCGTCAATATTTGCCCTTAGCCAGCATGGGATACCCATGAGAAAACTTTATGGACTTCATCACTAGAAATAATATCATTACCTATCCAGGCCATAGGTTTCATCCTTCATAATTTAGTTTAGTATCTTATGGTGTTAACTAGATAATAAAAAAATGAGGTAAGACACATCTGTTGCAAAAACATAGGATTGAGTTTCTTTACTTGATTTTGTGAAGATTCATTTGCATTAATTTCTTGCATATTGCACATATTTGGTTCAGTAGCTTATGGTGTTAACTAGAAATGAAACAAAAGTATTGAATCAAATTTCCATCCACCAAGATAATTCATCAATGAATTGTTCATCATCATTCCCCACCACTTCTATGGTCAACCCCACTAGTGTGATATAGACAAGTTATTCAGATTTATCTGCTGGTCCCTCAAACATTGTGTCATCCACATAGCCATTCCATAAATAGAATCATATTCACCTACACTTGACCACCACATAACCCCTATAAACATGGCCCTATTGGAAGATCTTTATAGATTTGCTAACTATGTCTTAGAACCAATCCATAGCTCACCTAGGAATGATCCTTATTTTCAATAGAAACATGTCTCTTCCTAGCCTTCTAGCCTTATCCAGGTGTATAAAAACTCTCTTTTTGAGGTATCAATTGCACCTTCCCATCGTTCACCCATCCCTTAATAGTTAGGTGCTCCAAGTACCTCCATTCCACCTTCATACACTACTACCTATGGCAATCCTTTGTATGAAGCACATGTCAATGTTGCTTTAAAAATGCTAGTATCCACCTCATCCAATGTCACCCAACCAGTTGTAATTCTTGTTGTAAATTATCTCCCAACTACTTCATCAGTTCCATTCACATCCATGCCATCTATCTCAGATATGGAAATACATGAAGCATGGGAGCACCTCAAAAAATTTCTTAAAAAGTGACAAAACATTCAACAACAAATTCAGGTGGTTAATCCTAAGCCTCAACCTATTTATATTAAACCTAAATTTATCACCCAAATTCCATCATGGATACCACAATCTTCTGTGGTTTCCATCCCCACACCACCATCAACCCATACCCATTCCATTCCCATAAATAATCATATTCATAGCCCTCATACATCATATATATTTCAACATTCACCATCATTTCTTCACCAACCTTCACATCATCAATTTCAATCCACTCCACCAAACCATCATCATCTCATCACACCCCAATACCTTCATACTCCACCTTCACAGAATCATCAGGTAATTTAGGGCTTCCACATACATAAGGAAGACCCTAGAATCCAAGCTATGCAACAGTAGATTGATAGTCTGATCCAACACACTCTTGGTATGATGAACTAGAAACCAATGCTCAAGTAGTTTATCAATCAACCAATCCATTTTTTGGTACCTTCAATGCCATATCTAGAATACTTCATAGTACCAAAATTTTACAAATTTAAAGGGATTGAGGATCCTATAGAACATGTGAGAACATTTATCCATTCATGTTTCAAAATTCAAAGTAATGATGCTCTAATGCTTCAAATGTTTCCTCAGACATTGGAGGCAGATGTTGTATAATGGTACAACCATTTGCCTCACCATATTATTTATACTTATGAGTAATGTTTTGATCAATTTATTAAAATATTTTCCCTTAATGTTAGAAATAAGGTCTCATTATCTGATATATAAGGTTTAAAATAATATAATGATGAGTCTCCATACAATTTTGGAAATCATTGGAGGGCCATTATTACCAAAATACCATTCACCCTACCAATGGAAGATCTTACTAGAATGTTTACTAAGAGTTACTTAAAACCCATATCTTGGTTGTTCCAATGACAACAATACTGATCATTTGAAGAAGCTCTTGCTCATGCTAGCATCATTGAGGAAATAAAAATCCAAGAAGGTGTACTTAATCCTAAAAATAAATAATGGCAAAGTAAGGACCAATATAAAATTAATTATTCAGGCTAATCTAAACCAAACTAGGCTAACCAAGCCAACCCAGCTAATCAAGTTAATCAAGTGGTCATGAGCCAATCGATAATGGCTTAACAACATCCTGTGCAACAGCAACCATAACAAATTGAATATCATGCATTTACTTCAACATCTCAATCAAGTCAAAGCATAGTGCCAACTATAGAAAACCACCCATGTCAACAATCTGTTCAACAAAAACTATCAGTACACCCCATTAACTAAATCATATGCTTCTATCTTTCGTAGGTTGTATGACATCAACAAACTTGCCTTACCTAAGGTTAAACTGTATGACCCTACCAAGCATAGAAAATGCTATAGAGAATATTTATTTTTCCTTTATCATAAGAAAATGGGCATGACATAAATGGTTGCTTCAATTTTAAATAAATAGTGCAAGATCTCATTGATTTAGGGGTCATCAAGCTCGATACTCCCTTAGCCCAACACTATAAAAACCTTGGTATTTATCAAACACCACTTCCTCATCATAAGGAGGTGCAACCATTAACAGGAGGTACTAACATCAAGACTCCTCAAAATCAAGTCAATCATGTGCAACAATATCAAGGTTTTATGGGTGTTATACATGTAGTTACCCGAGGTCAACAATGCTATAACCAACAAAATACATAACAACAACCTGCTCAATCGCATATAGCACCACAAGAAAGTGTGTCTCAACCCACCACATCATCAACACCCATCCAAATTTCCACAAATACTTCTCAACCAATTCATATTCCAAGTCATCCATCTCAACCTATTCATCTCATCAATCACCCCCAAGACCAATCATCTCCTTGAGTAAATGGTTAACTACTAGCCTAAAAATATATTCAACAAAACTATCTATATATGAACTCATTCAATAATCTCCTCCACATCATGAGGTATTAATTGATATTTTAAAGTTTGTTGAACTTAATTCCTAATATCATAATACCTTCAACAATTTTATGGGGAGTATCCAAATATGTATGGAGCCTTCTATCACATTCTACAATTTTGAGGTCAAACCAATATCATCAAAATCGATAGACCCTTCATTGCATATTATGGCTCAAATTGATAGGAAATCATTTAAAATGAATTTTAATTGACACCAACTCCTCCATCAACATCATCATCACATAAACTCTTCAACATCTTAATCTTCCACCAGATCATATTACAAAACCTACTTTTACCTTAAAAGCATTTAACGATGCTCTCTGCTCTATAGTTGGCACTGTCATTTTTCCCATTGAAGTGGGGATCAAAATGTTGCATACCATATTTCACATATTATAAGGTTCAAAGGTGTATAATGTATTCCTTAGATGACATTGGATGAGATAAATGAGATGAGACCTTTCTATACTCAATCAATGCTTAAAACATGTACATGAGGGATAAGTGCATTGCATACCAGTGGATTTTGAATTGTTCAAGTATTACAATTTTATTTCAAACCCCTATGAATCCATGTTACCTTCCACTCATATTTTTATCATATCATCAACCATCTCATAATCCACACCATCCACATCTGCATCAAAATATGCTATTCCTAAGGAGCTACCCATCACCACTTTACATTAAGCTTCCACTTCCATTCCCACATCTTCATCACCTTTGACTACATGCACATGTGGTCAAACTAAATCAACATTAGCCACATCATCATCCACTATCATTCCTTCCACATCATCCTCCATTCAACAACCACCTCAACCAAATCCACCACCATCCTCATCAGCCAATATCTCAAAAGTCAAATTGATGGATTGTGAGATACCATCCCAGTCCATACCTCTCCCATTTTTGAAGCCCTAATCCAATATTGAGTCATCCATATTCACTTCCACATTCACATCCACATCATCCCAAGTCAATTTCCACCTCACTAATCCTATATTGTGATAGGATCTTAGGTTAGTAACCAGGAAGAAAAAGTTAGGAGAAAATAGAATAAACTTGCATTAGAAACTAATCTGCGGTTACAAGGTTTAAATAGAAGGAAATAAACCATAATCGCTAACTAAGGGGAAAGATAAAAGGATAAAGGAAAATAGGGAGGAAAGAAGAAGAAAATTAGAATTCATTCTCTCTGCCGCCCATGCCGTCAAACCTCTATCATCCAATCTCTACCATCTAGGGAGGTAAAAGGTAAGGTCCAACCTTACTGTGGTAAAAATAAATTTTTACCATGCGTTATTTCCAACATTCTCCCCCTTAAAGTTGAGAGGACTGACTATACAGTCTCTCAGCTTTATAAATTGAGCTTTAGCCATGCCTTTGGTGAAGATGTCTGCTAGATTATCCAAAGTGCTACAATATTGAAGCTCAACTATCTGTTGTTCCACCATATCTCTTATGAAGTGATACTTCATATCAAAATGTTTTGACCTTTTGTGGTGGATCGGATTATATGCCAACTTTATGGCACTAATATTATCACAATTCAGTTTAGTTGGACCAATTTTATTTTTTCCAATCTCTTCAAGGATTTTCCTCAACCAGAGGATTTGAGTACTAGCATGGGTAATGGCTATATACTCAACTTCTGTAGATGATAATGCTACAACAGATTGCTTCTTGGAACTCCAAGTTATTAGTCCTAAACCTAGACTAAAACAGTTCCCTGATGTAGATTTTTTGTCATCTATATTACTGCCCCAATCACTATCACTATAACCAACTAACTTCACAGAGTTAGACTTGTGGTAATGGATTCCAAAATCCAATGTACCTTTTACATATCGTAAAATTTGTTTGGTTGCTTGAAGGTGCAGCTCGGATGGGCAAGCCATAAACCTTGATACTAGAGAAATAGCATACTGTATATCTGGCCTAGTGTTGGTGAGAAACATTAAACTCCCAACCATGCTTCTAAAATTGGTCATGTCAACTTTTGGTGCTCCATCATCTTTGCTTAGCTGGATTCCATGTCCTGTTGGTGTTGCAACTGATTTGCACTGTTGCATAGCAAATTTCTTGATCATGTCATGAGAATATTTTTGTTGACATATGAAGATCCCTTGCTTTGATTGATGTACTTCCATGCCTAGGAAGTATCTCATTAATCCGAGATCCTTCATCTCAAATTGATTCATCATGGAGTTTTTGAACTCCATATTCATCTTATTATTACTACCCATAAATATTAGATCATCCACATATAAACAAACTATGAGGATATCTACTCCATTCTTAAGGTAGTATAGAGTTGGTCCACTCTTGCTTTTTGTGAAACCAAACTCGCTAAAATAGCTGTCAATGCGTGAGTACCACGCTCGTGGTGCTTGCTTGACGACATAAAGTGCTTTTTTCAATTTATAAACAAGGTTCTCTTTTCCTTGTTCTTGGAAACCTTGAGGTTGTTGAACATACACCTCTTCTATCAGACAATTGCTCCGACCGAAATCTTCCCGAACCACAGTTTTGAAAGAGGATCACAGCGAAGTATTTCTCCAAGGCATCGACGAAGCAATTTTGTCGACAAAGTGGCAAAAGCAAAGAGGGTCATTTTGCGAAGTAGATATGCTTCGGCACTCCCCAACCCCGAAGCAGTTTTGCAAAGCCCAATTTTGTGAAGTATAATCCAAGGAGGAGTTTTTGCTTCGGCCCAAAGCCATTGCGAAGCAAAGTTGTGAATGAAGAATTAGCAAAGCGCTTCACGGGCACGCGTTCCAAGCTGGGTATTTTCCCGAGGTGATCAAGTGCCTCATAAATGCAATTTTTCGTGCCCAACAAGCCCGCTGCTCATTTTTGGCAATCAAAAACGAAGTATCAAGCCATGATGGAGAGCCCAGCGAGCATGGCGGCCACTCGAGCACCGCACCCGGAGACCAAGGACGTCCAGACGGCTCATCAATGCACCTTTCCATGGTTGACCCGGTTGCAGTTGCCAGTTTTGGTAACAGATTTGAAAGCTCGATCACGAGAGCCTCGGGGAGCCAAATTCTTAGGGCTCGAGGGTGTACTCTTCTTTGCTATGTAATTATGACTCAGAGGCCTCGGGTCCTCTATAAAAACCCAGGCATTGTAATAGAAAAAGGGGGGGAACTATCTGCTAGAAAGCTGCTGTAACTTGATGTCCTGCGATTAATACTAAAGAACCTTGAGCTTAATTCTTCTCTTTTATGCTGCCTTCTGTGCTTGATTCTTTTGTCTTTCTTTGTTTGTATGCTGAGATGCTGAACCCTGCGTCCAGAGTATGATCGAGGAATGTACCCTAAAACTCGTTCTGAAGGATACATAGGAGTTGAAAGACGTCGTGTTGGCTTTCTTTTATGCTGCCTTCTGTGTTTGATTCTTTTGTCTTTCTTCGCTTGTATGTTGGATGTTGAACCCTGTGCCCGATGTGCGATCGAGGAATGTACCCTGAAACTCACCTGAAGGATACATAGGAAGGTTGATATCACGTTCCTTCCATTACTCTTGGTGTTCTTTGCTTCTACTTAAGTTGCTAGTTAGTGATCGTGCTTCCTGTTCTTTCCCACCTTAAATCACCAATCTCTCTTCCCTTAACCCCTTTTATTTATTTCTCTAACTCTACTCCTTTTATTTCTTTCCTGCACTCTTATCTTAAAACCCCCAAGTAGTTTAGCATAGGAGCCGGCCTTTCTTCGGAGATTGGCACGAGGGGCATCTCTTCCCTTCGGCCTTTCAATGTTGGTCCAGGTCTAGGGCGTGTACATTTACTCAAAATCCTTACCTAGGTAGATTTGATGACCAACAGTTTTTGGCACGCCCGATGGGACCGACTGTGTCTATCTCAGTAAGATCCATAACCAGTCAAGGTCCCATATTTTAACGCAAAACCCGTCTTCACCGGGGCCAATAGTTCTAACTTGTTCTCGGTGTGACCCGATCGGCATCACTCGACTAGTGGTAGTGAGGACCGATGCCCTCATTACTGAAAGACTCTTAGCATCTGGCGACTCTGTTTACCCAAGAATATTTAAGTCATAAAGACCAGTACCAAAAGTCTGTGCCTTCATGCAAACAAGATGGAGAGTTAAGAATAGAGGAGAGGAAACCAAGTTTTTTGAGCTAGATATTGACGCCTTCAGGGAACAATCAAGGTTGGTCACCCCCGAGTCACTATTACAAGGAACATCCTCTATTGGTAGACAAGGCTCAACTTCTGATAGTACAACATCTAGTTTTCCTCCCAATCCTCCCAACTCTCCGAAGCGTCCTAGTCCCTCCATTCCTATTAGTTGCCCTATTAGCAATCAAGGGGGAGCTTCGAGAATTCTTGTTTCTCAAAATCCAGGAGCAAGTATGGCACAACAACAACAACAACAACAACAACAGCAAATGCAGCAGCCACAGCCGCCTAGGTTGTGCCCAGCATGGGATTCTTTGTCACCACTGAATCTAGCGAGACAAGGGCAAGTGCCGCCTGCTGCCATAAAGAAGATCCCGATGTTCGATGGAACTGGGAAGACTGCTCTAGAGCATATCCAAGACATAATATCTCTGGCGGCGATCCATGACATTACAGAAGAACAAATTATGGTAAAGCTTCTGGTTCTTTCCCTTAGAGGAAAACTCCTCTATTGGTATAGATCTCTACCACCCGGTAGCATTACGGGATGGGACCAGTTAGCTGGGCAAATGATGGGAAACTTCAATGAGTCTTCCGATCCTACTTCTCTTCTGCATCAGTTCACTTCGATCAAGAGACATCCACAAGAAGAAATCATAGATTTCAATGTTAGGTTCGCTCGAACCTGGCAGAGAGTGCCAGTTGGACTTCGGCCAACCGACGAAGCTGCAACACTCTATTTCCTTTGGGCTTTTAATCCCGATATCAGTCTCATGGTAAGATATTCCAACGTTAATACTTTTCTCGAGTTGTATGAGTTAGCTAAGAGGGCCAAAATGGATTTGATAGCTATGGGCAAGCTTCCCCAAAGGATGCCAACGCCCATACTTCCTGAATTCCTTCAATTCCAGTATGCAAGCGTAGCCGCTTCGCAAATCTCTACAACCCCAACACTCCCGATTTCATCTTGGAACCCAAATCCTATCGTGTCTCAAATCACCCCTCCACAAATTCATTTCCCTACATTTTCAACTCCACAGCCCACTGTCACTTCGGCATTCCCTGTACTGCCAGCACCACCTCAACACCCCGCCCTGCCTCCAATACCGACGATGGCTCCATTACCACTCGCTCTGAAAGCCGATGATATACAAACCAAAATTCTATAGGAGATGCAGTCTCTGAACTCTACGGTTCAGATGTTGTCTAATGACATGACCATTGTAAAAAAGAAGCAAGCACAACAGGAGTTCCTACCAAGGAGATCTTATCCTACGCCTGCGCTTACCAAGGACCAAGCGGTTCAGCAAGGGAAGGCTGCGGCGAGAAATGCTGCGATTGATGAAGCCTCGAGTACCTCCGATTATGTATATTGGTGCTCTACGTGCAATGATCCGCATGAAGAAAACACCTGCACCCTGCACCAACACTATGTACAAACGTTGGCAAACAGTAGTCATAGCGGTCAAGTCAACGTCATTAGGCAGACAACTCGACAATTGGCGAGGAGGAGCCGGTTGCAGTGCTTACCAGAGGAGGAAAGAAGGCAATAGAAGTAGATACTACTCAGAAGGCTCCTTCAAAAGAGCAAGTTTGACCCGAGAAAGGACAATCATCTACTTCAGCCCCGAGCGAAGCTCCTCCGCCTGCACCGATCAAAGAAAAGGCTCAAAAGGCCTCTGTCGAACCACCTCAAGCAGAAACTAAGGAACAGGCAAAGGAAAAGCTCAAGTTTCCTTCCCTGACTAAGCGGCAAAGAGTTGAAGCCACGGAGCAATATCGCACCAGATACGAACCTAGAAAGGAGCCCGAAGCACTCAAATCCCTGGCGTACAACATTGTAGAGGAGTTGAAGAAGATTCCGACCAAGATCAGCCTGTACGATGCACTGCAACTACCTGGACAAGTGGACCTGCTGCAAGAATCATTGAAGACAATTAAAGCAAAAAAGGTGACACCGCTTGCTCTTGTGCAGACCCTATCCACATCCATCACGGGGAAGAACAGACCACCTCCATTCTACCTGTCCCTACAAATGGAAGGGTATATTGTACATAATTGCATGATCGACTCTGGGGCCGCTACAACAGTAATGCCAAGAGCAGTCTGCGAAGAAATAGGGATGGAATATACGTGAAGCAGCCAAGGTGTACTCCAGTTGGATGGTACTCCAATAAATACTGTAGGAGTGATCAAGGACATTCCTATCCGACTACATAAGATGCCTCAGATCACGATCATACAAGAGGTGGTGGTAGTCGACTTGGAGCCATATTTCAGTATGTGCTTGTCAAGGGAATTCACGGAAAAGCTGGGTGGATATCTATCTATGGATTACTCTCATCTAGAGATTCCATTCAAAGGAAAGAAGGTGAAGATCTACAATGAAAAGCCTTCTTCCTTTCTTGTGCAGAAGATGTCCGAAGAAGAAAGTAGCGAACCAATGAATGCAATGGTGGAGGAGATAGAGCAGGTAGACCTAGTCGAGGAATCTCTTGCACAATTAAGTTATGAAGATGAGTTTTCATTAGCAGACTTCAACGCCATGGTGGAGACCGAGATAGGATGTTATGCGATCGCCAAGCCTAAAAAACACTCCCAACCAGGGAATAGAACAAGTGCCCAGGAAGAACTATGGAAGTTGTTCTTCGACGGCGCCCGATGTAAAAACGGCGCTGGGGCAGGGATTCTTCTAATTTCACCCTCCAGAGAGCAAAAGGAATATTGCTACCGGTTGACATGGAGCTGCACTAACAATGCAGCAGAATACGAAGCATTGTGCCTAGGACTCAAGAAAGCTGACAAGTTAGGCATAAAGCATCTCCAAATCTTCGGAGATTCCGAACTGGTTTGCAACCAGGTCACAAATAAGTGTACTTCAAAGAAGCATTATCTAAAATCATACCGCAACAGGGTATGGGACCTACTTGATCAGTTTGAATCTCTCAATCTGCAGTCAATCCCACGAGAGAAGAACCGACATGCCGATGTTCTGGCATCCATCGCAGCCAAGTACTCTCCAGCAGAAGACATGGTGCACAAGCCTAGAGCTGTGAGGATGATCTATAGACCCTCTGTCCCAGACAAAGATCTGCATTGGCAAGTGTTTGACAACGATGAGCAGATTGTAAATTTCATGATCCAAGAAGCCGCCACAGTCGAAGACCGAAGCTCTGATGAAGGAGAATATGAAGGGCTGATTCAATTGAAGAACAACCACATTCCCAAGGGACTAATCACCCTTGAAAGCCTCTTTGATCGGAATGACCGAGCTCTCTCTCACATGATCAAAGTCAATGAAAAGCAGTATCGAGATCTGGAGCTTGAGCCTGGAAAGGCAATCAAAGTTGGAACCGACTGCACTTTAGAAGAGATAGAACAGATACAGAATCTGTGCAGAAGTTTTCCAGACATAATTGCTTGGTCTTATCAAGATCTCAGGGGATACAATCGACAGCTGGTTCAACACACAATCGAATTGCAGGAGGGGGTCAAACCCTTCCGACAAAAGCAAAGACCGGTTAATCCCAAGATCGAGGTCCTAATGAAGGCCGAACTCTTGAAGATGCTCGAGGCAAAGATCATATATCCCATCAAGCACTCTTCATGGGTAGCGAACCTGGTCCCAGTCAAAAAAAGAATGGAGATATAAGGTTATGCGTGGACTTTCGCAACCTAAACCAGGCATCCCTCAAGGACCACTATCCTCTCCCACAAATCGATCAAATCTTGCACTCAATGGTTGGAGCTCAACGCTTCTCTCTGCTCGATGGTTTTTCTGGATACAATCAGGATCTGGGTCAGGGATGAAGACCAACACAAAACAACATTCACCACCAAGTGGGGGACATTTGCTTACCAGCGAATGCCATTTGGCCTATCTAATGTTGGTGCCACTTTCCAGAGAGCGATGGATCTTGCTTTTGGTGAGCTTCTAAATAAGGTTATCGTCATCTATCTGGATGACATGACCATTTTCTCCCGAAGAAGGGAAGATCACCCCACTCATATACAACAAGTTTTCAAAAAATGCCGAGAGTTTGGCATTTCAATCAATCCAAAGAAGTCCATATTCGCAGTCAGCGAAGGAAAGTTGTTGGGACATGCGATATCAAAAAAGGGGCTCGTTGTAGATCCTGATAGAGCCGAGGCTCTAATGAAGCTCCCACTCCCAGCAGACAAGAAAGGACTTCAATATTTCTTCGGCCAGATTAACTTCGTAAGGAAGTTCGTCCCCGACTTCGCCCAAGTCATCAAGCCAATGTCCCAACTCCTGAAGAAGGGCACCGAATTTAGCTGGACGAAAGAAATAAAGGAAGCATTTGAAGAGATTAAGGCTCGAATCGCTCAGGCACTGGTCTTGATCAATCCAGATTACAGTCGGGATTTCATCCTATATGCTATAGGGGAACCCGAAAGCTATGTTGTCGTCCTGACACAAAAGGGGGAAGATGGCGAGGAGCGCCCCATCATGTTTTTGAGCCAGGTGATCAATCCCCATGAAGAGAAATATAATTTCATAGAACGTCAGGTGCATGCGGTAATGAAATCCCTCAAAAAATTCAAACAGTTCATTTCCCAAAGTCGGGTCACAGTTTTTGTCATTCACCCCGACGTGCACAATTTCATCATCCAAGGAGAGTTGGGAAGCAAAAGAGCTGGTTGGGTGAACAAGATACAGGAGTTTGACATCGAGATCAAGCCCACAAAATTGGTTCGCGGCCGTGCATTATGTCAAGAATTAGCGAAGAATGCCACGGCCGAAGCTACAGAATCTCAGTGGGACGGCTTACCAGCTGAAGGATGCTTCGCTAACCAGGAAGAGGATGAGAAAGACTGGGTCGGTGAAATAGTTCAATACTTCCACACTGGCAGCTGTCCTTCGCATCTAAATGCTTCACAGTGAAGGCATTTCAGGATGCGGACCTCCCGATACACTCTGCGCCCCGAAGGCCTATTCTTCAAGAATATTGATGGAGTCCTTCTCAAATGCATCAAAGATGATGATAAAAGAAAATTCCTAGGAGAGTTCCATTCAGGGCTATCTGGAGGTCACTTCGTAGGAAGAACGACGACACTAAAGGTTATCAAAGCGGGTTATTATTGGCCCACACTCTTCACTGATGCCTTCGCCGTTTGCCGCAAATGCGAGCAGTGTCAGAAGTTCGTCGGTCGAAGCAAAAATGCTTCGATGCCCCTTCACCCGATACAGGTAGAAACTCCCTTTCAGCAATGGGGGTTGGATTTTATAGGGGTCGTATCACCGAACTCCTCCGTAGGACATAAATTCATCCTGACCGCAACAGACTACTTCACCAGGTGGGCCGAAGCGATTCCCACCAAGCATGCAGATCAAGAGACTGTAGTCACCTTCCTGGAAGGATTGATCACTAGGTTCGGCATCCCCAAAGCAATCATCATAGACAATGGCCCTGGCTTCACAGGCGCTAAAATTAATGAATTCCTCTACAAATATGGGATATATCATAAAGTATCCTCCAACTACTATCCACAAGGCAACGGCTTGGCAGAATCCACCAATAAGACTCTGTTGAGGATGCTAAGGAAGCTCATAGAGACAAACAAAAGGACTTGGCATCTCCTTCTAGATCGGGCCTTGTGGGCCGATCGAATTTTTGTCAAAAGGTCAATCAAGACTTCGCCTTATGCCCTGGTCTACGGCAAGGAGGCCATCTTACCCATCCATGTTGAGATCCCTGCACTGCAGCTGTTAGAAGCAGAAGATGGAGTTAGTCCGATGGAGAATAGGTTAGCTCAACTCCTGCGACTAGAGGAAGATCACGAAGAAGCATACTAGAACTTCGCCAAGCATACCCAGGTCATCCGAGACTGGTTCAAGAAAAAGTCATCCGATCGCACATTCAACGTGGGAGATCTGGTATTGAAGTGGGACTCTTGGAAGGCCAAGCCTGGGAATCACGACAAGATGGATACCTTTTGGGATGGGCCATTCAAAATTATGAAGGTGAACTCGGCCAATTCATTCATCCTCAAAGATGTCGATGGTCAAGTTCTGTCGATCTCTGTCAATGGTCTTCACCTGAAGACTTTTCACCGCTAAAGACGATTTCTTTCTTAAAAAAAAAAAATGTGTATATATACTTTTGTATATATTTTGCATTTGTATATACATTCTCTTCCAAGATCACAAAAGCCAAGTACCACTTCCAAATCCTCTTCGAGGACTTCTGATGTGAAGTAGCAAGTACAAGAAGGTTCGCTGCGAAGAAGGCTACCAAAGGCACAAAAGGAGAACTTCGCACCCGAAGTATTTTCAGCAGCTACTTCGGGCAGCATTTTTGCGAAGTGAATTATAAGAGGCTCCTTGCGAAGCATTTACCCAAAAGGAGGCCAAACCAAAATTCGAACAAAGGCATGAAAAGAGCTTCGCACCCGAAGTATTTTAGTAGCTACTTCGGGCAAAAATTCTGCGAAGCAGTTTTCAAAAGGGAAAGCTTCGGTGACCATCGTAAGGCAGAGCGGCAACACGAAAAAGAAGAAGTACTTCGGGCCCGAAGCATCGAAAATTAGTCCGAACCAAAGGTTCACCGTGAAGCATTTTCAGCATTGAAGTTCAACTTCGTCGAGCCGAACACGCGCGAGGTGGAGAATTCAAAATGTGCCTCGGAGAACGTGCCAACAATGGCCTTGAAAGGAGTACAAAGCGGATGAATTTAAGGCAAAAGGGTGGTGGAGCACTTCTCGAGGTAACCGAGTCAGAAAAGGGAAAGGAAAAGCTCGCACCAAGGTACGAGGTGGCAACGGGTGGCATCTCCAGTACAAAGTGTAATCATCGAAGCATGCAGCCCTGTGTACCACGTCGCTACAGAAGCAATTTGAGAATACGGTAGCCTCTTTCATCCAAAGTACAAATTTAATTTTAGTAGGTGCCATAAATTCAGGTGGTTGCCTTTTTAGGCTATAAAAGCGAATTACTGGCAAGAGGGAAGTCATTTGTCCATCAGACTAAGAGCCTTCAGATACTCTGCAACCCTCCCGTCCTTTGCATCTGGCCATTCACATTAAAGCCCTCTGTATCAAGAACCCTGCCGCTATCACTAGCAACATGGGAAAGAAAAACTCTAAGGAGAAGGGAAAAGAGCCCAAAGTTGCAGGCCCCAAAAAGACAAAGAAGGGGAAGGAAGAGAAGAAGCGTACTCCGAAGAAGCTAAATCTTCCCCTTCGACCCGAAAAGCAGCCAATGGAAGAGGGGGATGACTCGGAGGAAGAACAGCTTGTGGAGCCACCAATTGATGGGTGGGAGAAGATCCGAGACACACAGCTCTCTAAGGGTGTATCCGATCTTCGACGCACCATAGAGTTCATGACAAGCAGGCTCACACCAAAAAATAAGAGAGCTACTGCATATTACTCCTAGATTTACTGGTTTTTAACCCCGCCTGCTCACCATTGTCCCGAGCTGATCTACGCTATCGCACAGAATTACCAACCTGCGTCCAGGCAGGTGTTAGATGCTTCGGGACACAAACTATTCTCCATCCTGAAGGAAGATGTACAAGCAGCCTTCGCTCCATAGCAGGGCCTGCCCAAGGGCTATTCTGTTCGCAATGTCATCCTAAGCGAACAAATGGAGAGATTCACCTCCAACAGCTACATATTGAAATTCTTGCATGAGAATCTCAAGAGCGGGCTGCCTTCAAACAAGCTGCCCCAGATGCCCTTACCCTTGGAGGCCTTCAAAAATATCGATATTTTCTCCATTATTGCATGGGTGGCGGGCTTGTCAACAGATGCTTCAGTACAGCCCTGGCAGGTGTCTTTGGCCGAATGCATTTCAAGAGGGGAGTTTTATGCCCCTGACGCTTCAAGGCCGAACACCAACCTAGTTTTCTTTGACTAGGCGGAATGGGTGGCCCGAACCCTGCATACAAGGCTCACTAGCATGAAGAATGCAGCAGCAGGCCAGTACTTCGCACCCTGTTCTTTTCTTGTCTGGCTATACTTCTACCAAGTTCATAAGCGGTTTCCTCATATCGCCATCTCTCCAAGCGGCAAGGATGGAAATCCTCTGCCAGTGTATCAATGGACTCCCCTCTTATTGAAGGAAGAGTCCTATTATTCTTTTAATCAACAATTTTTGGGACCCGCCATGCATCTGTTGAAAGGCTCTTGTCCTCGGGTACCACTCAGTTTGAGAGATAGAGTGGTGCTGGGAAAAAGGGGGGACGTCTTCCAATTGACACAAGGACTGGTGATTCGCCTGTTTGGCTTCATTGGGAAGCCCTTCCTGTTACCAGTCTACCCCTCTGAATATCAGTTCGCATTGGAAGTCGCTCGGCAGAGCGACTCTACAAATGCAATATACGGTCACGACCGAAAGTGGGCACATACCTATGACTTCCCCTTCAGGATGGGCGTAATTGAAGTCTTTGCCCTAAAACAGGGCATTTTCCTGGAGGAAAAGCTTGCCTATTTTGGCCTACTCCAGATTCCTCAGCAGTGGCTCTATGATCCTTTGGGCGTGATGAAGGATCATTTAAAATTCAAGAACTTCCACATCTGCCCTCACCCCAAAGTTGTGGAACAAAGGAACAACCCCAATGGAAAATATCTGGAGTGGCATTTAGAAAGGATGAGGACATTGCCTCCATGGCATGAGTTCTATCCTATGGAGGTCAAGTTCGACCCTGATCAGTATCCCCTCCCGACTCCAAGCTCCACATTTTGGAAGAAAGCAAGGGACGATTTGAAGGAGGAGGTAAAATACTGGAGCGAGGAAAAGCTTCGGGAATGGTGGATAATGAGAGTCCATCATCAAAAAATGAACTCCTATGGACTCTTAGCATCGGATAAAGACTTCGCAATTCTTTATGACACCAATGTCGAAACCTGGAAGTCTATATCCTTTGCAGATTTTATTCCCCCAGCTACCCCAGGATCAGGCGAAAGCCCAGGTGGAGCTAAAGATGCCTCGGAGGAAGAAAAGGAAGTGGGGGCCGAAGAAGTAGAGCAACCATTGGAGAGAAAGAAAAGGAAAATGCAGGAGCAAATTCAAGTGCCTCCGAGCCACCCAAAGCGCCCTCGCACAAAGCCTACAAGTACTCCTATTGGATCCCCTACGTCAGGCCCGATCGAAGCAAATATTGAAGATGTAGGGCCACCAAGTGCTGAGACGGTCCCCAAAATAGACATCATTGATGTGGAGGAACTCCTCCAACAAGAGAAAGACCCCGAAGTAGAAGTCGTGGAGGTCGGGAGTGTTGAAGCCCAATCGAGCCAAGAACCAACCACGCAAGAAGTTACCATAGCCGCTTTGCCAGGAGGGCACGTAGGTACGCACTCTCTTCCCTTCACTTCGGTCTCTGACACATCCATGGTAGTCCCGAGTGGAAGCCCTCATCAATCTCTCCATCCCCCACAAGGTCAATCCCCCACTCAGAAATCGCCCATTGCAAGTCCAATCCTGCATAGCCCCACTCCTCCCGAGTCATCTGACCAGGATAAACCCGTTAAAACTCCTTCGCCTACCCATGTCGTCGTTCCTTCAATCCTAGGTCAAGGTGAAGGTAGTGTCCCAACACCAAGCCCCGTCGCCCACTCTCCCATAGCTCAAAGCATAGTCCCACTTGCCGAAGTCCCTGCCACACCAGTCTCCGAGCCGTCAGGGGAATCTTTCCCTGTTAGTACTTTATATTTGTTCACACCTTTGGCTAGAGATTCGGCCTTCTCTGAAATAGACTTATCTTCAATAAAGGAGTGCCCCCTGGCTGAAAAGCTACTCCTAGCTCGACAGAATACAGAGAAGATGCTAAAGGAGGCAAGAAAGAAAAGAGGGAAATCTCTGGCCCAAGTTGAAAAATGTGCGGTTTTCGACTTGAAGGGCAGAAAGTTGCATAAGGTGAGGAAGGTCCCTAAGGTCCAGAAGCCTCTGGATGAAATGACTCCAGCTGACTACGACTACCAGGAGAAGACCAAGGACCTAGAGCATTTAAACATAGATGACGAATCCGCATCCATGCATGTCAGGGTTGAAACTTTTCGAGCACATGCAAACATTGCCAACCAATGCAGGTTTGAAGCAAAAAATGCCAACATCAAGTTGGAAGAAGAGCTGGCTAGGATCCGCTCCGAGCTGGAGGATTCGCAGAAGCAATGCAAATTGTTGAAAAAGGAAACGCATGCCCTCAAGCAGCAAATTCTACAACTGCAGACTTCGGCCGAGCATCAAGCACAAAAATAGGCCAAAAATGAGCTAAAAGCCAAAGAGCTCGAGGGCAAGATCTTGCGGGCCCAGCAGCAATTGTACGAAAAGGCAAACCTGGAGCTATTCGACAAAGGTAGGATCAAGGAGATCCGCTCTCACCTACTCAAAGGTTTCAGATCTCGGGCCTCTAGTGCCCTATCAATTTTAATTTTTGTCACCGAAGCTCAGCATGCCATTGCTAAGAAGGGACCAATAGTTGATGAGGTGATCCAAAAAATCAAGAGGCAACTCAAGCTTGCCTTTGAGGTTCAAAGCATCAGATATCAAGACCTACAGGTCGCTGCTATGAGTCGAACGGCTAGGGATTGGTCTACTGCCCAAGCCATTGTTCGTGCTTTCTTCTCCAAGGTGAAGAAAGCACAAAAGGCGAAAGACCTCCTTGATATATTTGAGCAGGAGCAGCGCACATCAATGAGCTACTTTGAAGACCTTTCTTCTTTGGGTTTCCCGAGTTTCATAGACGATGATGGGAACCTTCTCACCAGGGAAGAACTTAAGCCGGCGTGGCTCCATTTCGAAGGTGACGTCTCCAAAATTGATGAGTGGGAAGAGCCAGTCATAGAAGGACAAGTCACCGACTTCATCCTGAGACATTGCAAAATCATGGCTTGCCTGAATGACCTGGGTGCAAGAATCAAACACGTCGACATAGGGCAGATTGATCATTTCCATGTTCTGGTCAAGGCACTCGAAGACCAAGAACCATTTTAGAAAGGGGTCTGGGCTCATGTTCGTCGAACTATGAAGAGAATCCGCGACCGCCTTGTCCCATCACCACAGCAGGAGGCCACGCCACCAGACGAAGGAGCAGAGGAGGAAGAAGAAGCAGAAGAAGAAGGAGAACAAGAACCAGCTACAGAAGCGCTCCAAGAAGAAGAAGGAGGAGATGGATCGAGAAAAGACTCTGGCCCAATGGATCAAAACTAAAGGGTCCTCCCATCGAGACGAGCTCGTTGCCCCGTGAGCCGCCAAGAATGTTGACAATTTTGTCACATTTCTTAAGGGGTAGAAAAAGAAAACAAATTTTGTATAGTATTGTGTAAAGTTTTTTGCTTTGTTGTTTTTATTTTGAAAAGTTGCAGCAATTTTGGCTTCCAATGCCACCCCTTTGTATATAAAAATAGAAAAGAAAGAACTTCACTGTCGAACAAGCTAGAGAAAAGAGCTTCATCGAAGGAAAATGAAAAGAGCTTCGCACCCGAAGCATTTCCAGCGCTACTTTGGGTAAAAGTTTTGCGAAGTAGTTTCGTCGAAGGAAAATACAAGGAAAAGAGAGGGAAACTACTTCACGCCCGAAGCGTTTCCAGCAGCTACTTCGGGCGAAAGTTGAGCGAAGCGGCATTCAGAAGAAAAGAGAGCTTCGCACCCGAAGCATTTTCAACACCGCTTCGGGTGGAGTTTTTTGCGAAGTAGTATCACCGAAGTAAAATACAAGGATAGCAATTAAAAGAACTTCGGGCCCGAAGCGCTTCAAGCAAATACTTCGGGAGAGATTTCTGCGAAGCGGCGTTGCCAAAGTAAAATACAAAGGAGAAGGCAAGAAAACTACTTCGCATCCGAAGTATTTCCATCAGTCACTTCGGCCAAAAAACTAGCGAAGCGGAACTCAAAGGAGCATTGAGAGTACTTCGCCAGAAAGTTTTCGAAGTACTCACTTCGGGCCCCTCCATCAGCGAACCATTTTTACTTCGGCAAAAGCTCATTGCGAAGCATTTGCTTCGGCTAATTTTTTGCGAAGTACTTCTACCCGAAGTAAAGGGATGCAACATTTTTTGAAGACAATTGCTTCGACCGAAATCTTCCCGAACCACAGTTTTGAAAGAGGATCGCAGCGAAGTATTTCTCCAAGGCATCGACGAAGCAATTTTGTCGACAAAGTGGCAAAAGCAAAGAGGTCCATTTTGCGAAGTAGATATGCTTCGGCACTCCCCAACCCCGAAGCAGTTTTGCGAAGCTCAATTTTGTGAAGTATAATCCAAGGAGGAGTTTTTGCTTCGGCCCGGAGCCATTGCGAAGCGAAGTTGTGAATGAAGAATTAGCGAAGCGCTTCACGGGCACGCATTCCAAGTCGGGTATTTTCTCGAGGCGATCAAGTGCCTCATAAATGCAATTTTTCGTGCCCAACAAGCCCGCTGCTCATTTTTGGCAATCAAAAATGAAGTATCACGCCATGATGGAGAGCCCGACGAGCATGGCGGCCACTCGAGCACCGCACCCGGAGACCAAGGACGTCCAGACGGCTCATCAATGCACCTTTCCATGGTTGACCCGGTTGCAGTTGCCAGTTTTGGTAACAGATTTGAAAGCTCGGTCACGAGAGCCTCGAGGAGCCAAATTCTTAGGGCTCGAGGGCGTACTCTTCTTTGCTATGTAATTATGACTCAGAGGCCTAGGTCCTCTATAAAAACCCAGGCATTGTAATAGAAAAATGGGGGGAACTATCTGCTAGAAAGTTGTTGTAACTTGATGTCCTACGATTAATACTAAAGAGCCTTGAGCTTAATTCTTCTCTTTTATGTTGCCTTCTGTGCTTGATTCTTTTGTCTTTCTTCGTTTGTATGCTGAGATGTTGAACCCTGCGTCCAGAGTATGATCGAGGAATGTACCCTGAAACTCATTCTGAAGGATACATAGGAGTTGAAAGACGTCATGTTGGCTTTCTTTTATGCTGCCTTCTGTGTTTGATTCTTTTGTCTTTCTTCGCTTGTATGTTGGATGTTGAACCCTACGTCCGATGTGCGATCGAGGAATGTACCCTAAAACTCGCCTGAAGGATACATAGGAAGGTTGATATCGTGTTTCTTCCATTACTCTTGGTGTTCTTTGCTTCTACTTAAGTTGCTAGTTAGTGATCGTGCTTCCTGTTCTTTCCCACCATAAATCACCAATCTCTCTTCCCTTAACCCTTTTATTTATTTCTCTAACTCTACTCCTTTTATTTCTTTCCTGCACTCTTATCTTAAAACCCCCAAGTAGTTTAGCATAGGATCCGGCCTTTCTCCAGAGATTGGCATGAGGGGCATCTCTTCCCTTCGGCCTTTCAATGTTGGTCCAGGTCTAGGGCGCGTACATTTACTCAAAATCCTTACCTAGGCAGATTTGATGACCAACAATACCAAAGTTGAATACCTTTTTTTGGTTTACAGCTTAGAATAAGATTTTTATCATTAAAAATATTTAAAAAAGAGGTTGGTCAATGTTGAATAGATGTTGCCTCTATGGTGCTAATGAGGAATATACAAGCCATCTATTCTTTCAATACTCATTCTCTGTGGATGTTTTTAAATTTATTTTTTATTTTTTGGGACTGAGTTGGGTGGTGTCGAGTTTGCTTGTTGATTTTTACGCTCAATGGTCATCTTCTTTTTACTCTCCAAGGCTAAAATATTTTAAAACTTTTTTTATCTCATATTTTTTGGTGAGTATGGAAGGAGATCAATAGTATAATTTTAAAAACTTCAAAAGAGATCCTACCTCTATTTGTGCTAGAGCCTTAGATTCCACCCTAGAGAATGTATCCTCTCTAGCTTTGGAGGAGGGAATATTAGAGGAGGCTAAGCTCAAAAGGAAAATTATCTTTCAATAGAGCAATAGGGTTATTAGTCTTACTGATCCTAATCCTCGAGCCCTTGTGAGGTGGGAACCTCCTTCTTTGGGCTGGGTTAAACTAAACTTCAATGGAGCTTCAAATGATAATCTTGGTAATGTTGGTGTTGGTGGGGTATTTAGGGATGATAAAGGTGGGCTTCTACTAACATATGTCGAATTCTTAGATATCCAAACTTGCCATACTTTAGAGGCTAGAGCCCTTTACCAAGGTCTCTTGCTTGTGGGGAATATTGGATACCAAAAATTTTGCATTGAAGGAGACTTGCTTAATATTATAAACTTGGTCAAAGGTGATTCAGTTCCCGATTGAAACATTGATGCTATGATTATGGAATCTAGAAATATTCTTCATGCTAGAGATTATAGGAATATAATGCATATCTTCAAAGAAGGAAACTGCCACGTTGACTTTATGGTAAACTTGGGTATAATTCTCAATGGTCTGTTTGTTTGGAGATAATTTTTCCAAAGGTCTTCTTCAATTGGATTTAGTGATGCATGCTTCTTGATGCTCTATAAGCTTTTACTGATATTTTGTGTCACAGTTGTGTGTGAGTGTTGGTTGGTTGGAATGCTCACAAGCGCTGTTCTAATTTTATTTCTTGTATCAAGTTGTTGTTAGTCCACTTGGTGATGGGTGGCTAGTTGTAGTGCTTTATAGTTGTTCTTGTTCTTGTATTGTTGGTCTTAGCCCAATTTTTGTAGGGCTTCTCCTATTGTAAAAGGTTAAAGGACCCTTTCAAAACCTCTTCTATGTCTAATTAAAAATATATATTATCATAAGTTTTGTTATTTTCAAAATTTTCATCACCATGTAAAGGTTAGGTTCCATTTACTATTTTTTACTACTTACTTAATTACCCTCTCTCTATATATAGGTAGATAGATACATTTTGCAGATTTTTGTGGAGTTATATACTATTAAGGCTATTAGCACGAACTATATTTTCATATTAGTAATAAAAAATAAATAATAGTAATAAAATATTTCTTTATAGATATCCAAATATGATAGAACATGGATTGTTGAAAAGTGTTTTGATATCTACTTTCTAATTTAAAAGTTTCATTTAAATTCATTCCTTTAGTACAAAGTTATGTCTTTTATACTAACTTGCCTTGATTTTTCTTGGAATATCTCAAATTCAACTTGTATGTCACGTTTACCATGTCCACAACCATAAGGTAAGCATAATTGCAAAAATAAATTAAAATAGGATAAGTGGGACACTTATACACCCAAAAAAATTAAATACCCTTATACTAGGCTTGTTATCCTTAAATGATATACATCACTCTTCTTTTATGAGATGTTTAAAAATGAATATAGTAAATGAATATAAAGTATATTATAATTATTATAAAATGGAGATAAATCCCCTATATGAAATTAAAATATAGTTTAACCATGGTGATATTTTTTCCATGGTATTACATAAATTGTCATTTCCACCTACTATCAATAATAAGAACATTTTAACAAATTGCTTATATTACAGATTACTAGAGTGACTAGACATAATTTTCAAATCAAGTATCATAATTCACTTATGAGCTTTATATCAAAACATCTATGTTATATTACATTACAAAATATGCTATGTTTGGGCACACAACGTGCCTCTTATTAGATTATAAATTATTCTACTTCTTTTTCTAACCTAACATTGAATTTTTTTTATATAGAAACTCTTTGGTAGAGAGAAACCTCTAGAGCCACTCTTACGTCGTCGACAGTGTCATCCCATCCAGGTATACCACTATCTAAAGGGAAGCCACAAGAGGTCTTTTTATGTGTCCACAAAGACAGTATAGGGGTGGTTCAAACATTAGACCTCTCATTTATTAGTGTTGGTACCATGTCCCAAAAACCAACTGCACTTCAAAGATGCATAGGGGGTGGTTCGAACACTGGACCTCCCATTTATTAGTATCGGGGCCATGTCCTGAAAACCGACTGTGCTACAACGATGGAATTTAATATTTTTTCATTGAGTTTGATACACGTGTTTTTATGAGGGGTCATGGTCCCCTCATACTGAGTGGGGTTTGAACCTTGGACCTCTCAAAGAGAGGCCAAATCCCTTACCATTGCAATAATCTTGCAGCTTCTAATGTTGATTTTTTCATTCTATGTACATTAAAGTTTGATATATATTTTTTTTAATTAGTTATATGGGATTGAAACAAGTCCCACTCATATTGCATCATGACCAAAGAGTGGTATTACAACAACTAGGCAATTATGCATGTATAGCTTCACAAGACTCTAACCTAGTTCTCCTCCTTGAGCATTAAAGAATTTAACTAGTTGAGCTAATGGTATTTGATCATTATTCTAAAAAAAATTGTTTAAATAGAGTCCTAGAAATAAATGTTTTCCATAATTAAGAAAACAAATAAATAGCTTAATATAAAATAATTTTTGAAATTTGGTTTATGTAAATATAAAAGAAGGTTTACCTCATTTACAAATGATACCGTAAATATCAAACAAACAAAATGAAAGTATATCATATATAGAGGTTAGCAATTAACCGATAAGTAAGGATGATTTTGTAATCAATTTAAAGCAAAGATGTCAAATTTTTAATTTGAAAAAGATTCATCACTATGTTTTGAAAATCAAACTAAATTTAGTGATGAAGAGCATATCATGTTTTTGAAAAAAATGCATGTTGTCACAAATTCTCATATTGTTCAATACATTCATGTAATAAACAAATAAGAAAAAAAATGAATGTTAAACTATCTACGAATTACTTTATCCTAGATGAAAATATTAATGAGTTTGATTATTTAACTAGAAAGCAATTCAAAATATAAATGTGGGTCATATGTGTAAAAACAAATTTTAAAGGAATCTTGTATCGAATAAGTTATTACATTACTAATATCTATAGTTTGAAGGTGGATAGAAGTGGTTAGGGATCATTTTATGTGATTGCATGTAATAATAGATATTAATATATTTTTCAATGAAGTTGGAGAAAATTTAAATAGCGTACAAAAAGCCTAAAACCTCAAATCTAGGATACCTCCATCTAACGTATATTATATATCCTCCTTTATAACATGACTCTTCTTCTTTTCTTTGTAATTTTTAACTATAAATGTCCCTTCTAATATATAGTTTATCACACTTTCTAGAATGTCCCTTTTAGAATCTATAATAATTTTCATAAATACTTAAACATAAATAAATATTATATTTAAAAACATCTAAGTTAGAACAATGTATCACCCTGTTATCTTAACCCTTATACTATACTCTATATTTCATTAAAATTCCAATCATAATAATAATGCTCAAAGTGGCACAATTATAATGCTAATAATGTAAAAGGTAAAGGTAAAGTAGTTTTTAACATCAATGAGACCATAGACCATATGAGATGATCCTCATAGAGGATGTCGTTTACCCAATATGTGTTTATCCATCCAAACTCTAGTTATCAAAGTATGGTGAATAACTCTATCGTATATTGCATTTGAACCTTGGATCTCTTATTTGGAGCTCGAAATTCTTGGCCATTAGGCCCACTTAATTTGTATTAATGTCATTTTTTTTACATGAAAAAATCATAATTTTATTTCAAAAATGAAATAAAATTACACTTCTCAAGTGCCTTGGTGTTAGTTAATGGAGACAAATTGATAATAAATGAATTAATTACCATTAAATATTGTTTTCGGGGTTCCAAGGCCATTAAATATTGTTGGCAGGGTTCCAAGGCCATTAAATATTGTTGATGGGGTTCCAAGGCCATTAAATATTGTTTGAAAATTTAATTGTATTTCTTGGTGAAAAACACTTGTCAAAAGAACGTGATAACCGTATGGGTGGTTTCAACCCATATTTTTAGCTCATTGTATTCCGACACCACTATGTGGTTTCTGGTAGAGGCAAATTCATGAATCTTTATATATATTGTATTGTAAAGGTTGTCTTATGCGGAATGCTCTTTTCTGGTTTGGAGGAAGAGAGGGAAGGAGACATTGTACAAGTGGAGAAGATTGATGTATTGTTGCTAATACAAAGAACTGATTGTTTCTCCGTGTATGTAGGGTACACTACCCAAACCACGTATATCTTGTGTCTCTTACATTTGTGTGATTGCTTATTGTTTATTGCACTGCTTAACTAGGGTTTGAACTATTTTTCCATTGTCGCTATTATTATTTGTTTTTCCACATAGGATGTGTATTGTTTGTACATGGTAAATTCCTAACAACTGGTATTAGAGTGATTTTGTTGGGAAAGGGCACTCACAGGAGAGTTTTATGTTCGAGTGGGAGAAATGGGAGAAAGTTTGAAGTTTAAACTGAAGAAGTTTACTGGATAAAATTTTGGTATGTGGAAAACCAAAGTGGAGGATTATCTATATCAGAAGGATGATATGTACTTGGCTCTAAAAGGAAAGACTAGTGGTAAACCTAAGATTATGGATGATGAGGAATGGGATCTGATAGAAAGGAGGGCACTAGGGTGATCTGGTTGAGCCTGGATGATTCTATTTCATACAACATCAGGAAGGAAAAGACCACCAAAGGAACCATGGATACACTAGCTAAGTTGTATAAAAAACCTGATGAGCAAGGTGCAACCAAAGTATTGTCATTATTGTCAACACAGTCAGGTTGATCAGTTGATGCAATGGACAGGAATGGATAGGAGTTGATTGATGAGCAAGGTGATGGACAGGAGTTGATTGATGAGCAAGGTCCAGCCAAAGTATTGTCATTATTTTCAACACAGACAGAGGATCGGTTGATGCAATGGACATGAGCCCAAAAGTCATTAGATAGATCGGTTTATGAAGTGAACAAGAGTTCAGAGATCATACAGAGCATGTACAATGATTCTCCAAGGAGACAGAGGTGGCCCATATGCAAAAGCTCAAAGAAAAAGACCAAGTAAGAAAAGTGTCGCGATATCGTGACATGTTGAGCAAGCATGAGAAACTGTCGTGATATCGCGACATGTTGAGAAGCTGGAAGAGAAACTATCACGATATCGCGACATGTTGAGAAGCTAAAAAATAAATTGTCATGATATCGCGACATGTTAGAAGAGAGAGAAAGCGCAAGGAAAACTATCACGATTTCACGACATGTTGGAAGAGAGAGAAAGTGCAAGATAAACTATCGTGATTTCGTGACATGTTGAAAGCAAAGAAGGCAAGTAGAAAAACTATCATGATTTCGTGACATGTTGAAAGCAAAGAAGGCAAGTAGAAAAACTATCACGATTTTGTGACATGTTGGCAGAGAAAAAGCCAAGTGGAAAAACTGTCGTGATTTCGCGACATGTTTGAAGAAGAAGCGCATGCAGGGAAAACTATCGCGATTTCGTGACATGTTTGGAGAGAAGGCGCAAGCAAAGAAAATTGTCGCAATTTTGTGACATGTTTGGAGAGAAGGCGCAAGCAAAGAAAACTATCGCGATTTCGTGACAATCTGCAAGAGAGGCAGTACGGATGAAAATGTGTCACGATTTCGTGACATGTTTGAGAGAAAGAGCTTGCAAGGAAAAGTGTCACGATTTCGTGACAATTTGCAAGAAGGATGGTACGGACGAAAAAGTGTCACGATTTCATGACAGGTTCGAGAGAAAGAGCTCGCAAGGAAAAGTGTCACGATTTCATGACAATTTGCAAGAGGAAGCGCTAAGGAGAAAAAGTGTCACGATTTCGCGACATGTCGAGTTTTCACAATTCGATGAGAAGAAAAGCGTTAAGGAGAAAAAGTGTCGCGATTTCATGACATATTGCAGGAGAGAGAAGGCAAGATAAAAAGTGTCACGATTTTGCGACATATTGCAAGAGGAAGAGCTTGAGAGAAAAAGTGTCATGATATCGTGACATGTCGCATTTTCGTGACCTGAAGAGAAGAGAAGAGCTAAGGAGAAAAGATGTCACGATTTCACAACAACAGTAGTGAGGAAGACTCCAAAGGATGAAGTGTCACAATTTCATGACAGAAGCATGGAAGCAGAAGCAGAAGCAAAAGCGTCATGATTTCATGACAATAGCAGTGAGGAAGACTCTGAAGGATTTAGTGTCATGATTTTGCAACAAAAGCAAAGAAGCGAAAGTGTCACGATTTCGTGACATGTTCCGTTTTCATGGGCCAAAGACAGAAAAGGCACAAGGCAGCGAAAGTGTCATGATTTCGCGACATGTTCCATTTTCACGGGCAAGAGACAGAGAAGAGCTCAAGGCAGTGAAAGTGTCACGATTTCGTGACATGTTCTGTTTTCACTGGTGGAAGCCAAGAAGAGTGTACGAAGGCAAAAAGTGTCACGATATCGCGACATGTGTTTTCGTGGGTGCAAGCCAAAGTAAAGTTAACTGAAAGAAAACGACAGTTACAGATGCAGTTGTAGAAGAAAATCATGCAGCTAGAACACGAACAGTTAACTGGAGTCAAAACTATAGTTGCAGGGGGTGTTGCAAAGACAATCATGCAGTTAAATAAGAATAGTGAACTGAAGTAATTACGGTAGTTACAGGGGCAGTTACAGTGACAGTAAACAGAAGTCATTACTGCAGTTACAGGAGCCGTTACAAAGAAATATCATGCAATAGTGGTTACTGAAAGTCATCAGACGAAGACCACGAGTTGGACAGAGAAACGTCTCGAAGCCCAAACAAAGAACCATTCTATTAATAAGGCTGCATGTGAGAATAAAGAAGTTATTACTATTAATAGGCTGCATGCACGAATATGGAAGTTAAGAATAGAAATAGAACATCGTTATAAAAGGAGATTTGTGTGAAGTAGTGAGGTTGAGCTCCGTGCGGGAAGAGAGAGCAGCATGTTGAAGAATAGGGGGAAAGTGCTGCAAAAAGAGAATAGAGAGAGCGTTGCTGTGAGGGGAAAAGAGTCGTCGGATAGTGAGATAGTGTTGCGGGCTGTAAGAGAGCTGTAAGTGAGAAGAGAAAGCCAAACACAGGGGCTGAAAGAAAGCAACAAGAGTGAGCCATAAAATAGTTGAGCTTTGTGCGGTAAGAGAGTGTTGTGCTCTGAACGGGGTGATAGAGCAGTGTGTTGTTGTATAGAGGGATAGTGCAGTGGGCTATTAAAAAGCTGGAAGAATGCTGTAAGAAGTACAGAGTTGTGAGAGCTACAAGAGTAAGCTATAAGAAAGGGTTGTAAGTGTGCAGTAAGTAGAGCTGTAAAAGAGTGTATGCTTCCATGAGATTGATTTGAGTTAAGATAGACCAGTGAGGGTCTTGTAACATAGAAGGCATTTTTATGTCAATCAAGATTTAAAATAGAAATCCAAGTTGGTGCTTGGAATCAGGGGTTGGTGCTCCTTCCAGTTGGTGCTGGTAAATTAGGGGTTGGTGCTCCTTCCAGTGGATGTTGGTAAATTGATTGTAAAGTTGGTGCTTTGCAATGGTTGGATTTGGATGGGAGTCCAAGCAGTCTATTTTGAGGAGTAGCCAAAACTGGTGAACCTCGTTACATCTTGTGTTATGTGATGCTCTCTTGTGGTACTTGTTGTTTCTGGTTTTAAGCTTTCATTATTTTGGCTTTAAGAGTTAAAGTTTTAAGTTTTAAATAGCTGCATTGATTCACCCCTCCCCTCTTAGTGCCATTGTAAGACTAACAATTGGTATCAGAGCCAAGTTCCCAGTTCAAGCTAAATCAGTCAGGGTTGATCTTGGATTAGTACACAATGGGTAAGAAGAATAGATCCTCCTCCAAAAAGGCATCTCAGCTAGTTTTAGTTCCTGTGGAAGAGAAAACTCGAACTAGAGAAGGTAGAAGAAGTGAACTCGAAGTATGCAATGAAAACACCGAAGAAGAACAGATGTGATGAAAACCTTGAGGCGAGGTTGAAGTAAATCTAAGAGGTGAGTTGATCGCTGCACTTGAAGAGTTGGGTTTAGAAAGGAAAAAGAACAAAAGAATGTCCAAGAAGTTAGAAGAATATGGGGATGAGATTGAAGATCTCTTCCTACAAGTTCAAAAGGCCAAGAAATTAGAAGAAGCCTTGAAGACACACCTGGATGATGTATGCAACACAAGTGAAGAGGAATCTAACAAAGTTATTGTTGATCTAAAGCTGCAAGTAGAACAGTACAAAAGGATTGAAGATATTCTCAGGTCTCAAATCAATGAGAAAGAGACTGTTTGCTGCCAACAAGAAGAAGAGATTGTTTCATTGAAGAAACAAATAGAAGAGGCCAATATAAATCTCAAATTTGAGAAGAGCACAGAGTTACTAGATACAATGATAAAGCAACAAAGAAGCTCCACGGCTAAGTTTGGTCTTGGATATGAAGCTGAACAACCTTCATCTTCCAAAAATGCAGAGAAGAAAAAGTTCACAGTTGAAGGATCAAAGCGAGAAAAGTCTGAAGCTGAACAACCCTCATCTTCCAAATATGCAGAGAAGAAGAAGTTCAAGGTTGAAGCTAAATCTTCAAAAGGAAGAAAGCATCAAAGAAGATCTACAGCAAAGCAACCACAGCAAAAGAGGTTCTCTCACTCTCACTCTTTTAATAATAATGCTTTTAATGGCTATTGTTCTAAATGCAACTGCTATGGTCACAAGGCAATTTATTGTGGATCGAATAATAGATCAAAGAGTTATGCTGATAAAAACACATCTGCTTTCTTGAGTGAACACCCCGTGCAATGTTTTAAATGTAATGGCCATGGGCACATAGCAAGGTTTTGTCCAAGCACTTCTGTATCCAATCTAAGGCAAGACCATAGATTTCATCATGCACACATAATGCAATGTAGATAGGGAATGAAACATGTGCAATGTTTTAAATGTAATGGTCAAGGGCACATAGCAAGGTTCTGTCCAAGCACTTATGTATCTAATCTAAGGCAAAACCCTATATTTCTTTAGACACAAAGAGGGCAACATAGAAAAGTAACATATCATGTGCATAAAATAAAAGAAAATAATCATCCATCAAGAATGCACAAGAGACAACCCCGCAAGAGAAATGTTCAAGTTCACGAACAGGGTCAAAATAGGGATGAAGTTGAAAAACTCAAGCCTAAGTTCAAGAAAGTCTGGAGAAAGAAAGAAGAAAGGAATTTGTGTCTCCTTGGACAGAAGGAGATTACTCCTCTACTGCATTAAGCAGATCCAGGTGGCACATCCTCAGGGGGAGCAATATTAAAGTTTTATTTTAATGCTCCTATATATTTGTTTGTTTGGTTATCTGAGGATGAAAGGCAAGTAATCTGGATATTGTTGTTTCAGTTGTCAAGTGTGTTTTTAGTTCTTGTTGTTTGTGAAGGGTAGTGATTGAATTGAGAATCGTCACCATTGGTAGTATTGCTTATGTCATTGTTGTTCTGTTGATGGTTCTTACTGCCACTGTTCATAGCTATGGATTATAATAGTTCAGATTGTTTTTGTTTAATGAAAGAATGCTTGCCCTAGCTGCGTATTTGTGTTTCGATAATAGCAGCATGTTTTTGTTCGACGCTTTGATGTGAAGATTGTCAGATCTTTCATGACACCTTGGTGAATATAGTTAATTCACAGACAGTTTCATTTTAACTATTGATAAAATGCCAATCCAAGGATAAGAAGTATGAGGCTAAGTAAGGTGCACTATGGTTGGCCATAAAGTGTTTGACAAAATGTCTTCTCGTGATTTGCACAGTTGAAAGTAAGGTGTGATCTGCAGGAATCGTAGAAAACTCAGATCAGGTTGTAAATATAAAAAGGAATTTGGTTGTGTTGCGGTACAGTGTTTAATGCTTGCACAGAGTTGGTAGTAAAATTGCGGTGTTGGTACAGTGTTGGACAAAAGTTGGTGTAAATCCCGCTTTTGAATATTGAAGATTGTTTATGCATTAAAATCATTGATGAGTTTTCTTTGGGTGAATGCATAATTCTGGTTGAGGAAGAGGAAGCATTTTGCACTAGGGTTTATGTTAGTAAGTCTTGCTACTTGCATTGAGATGGTGAAACCCTTAGTTGGCTGTTTTGAGATTGATGGTTGAGTTGCTTTCATAAGAGGTTGTTTTGATCAAGTTAATGCTTTACTTGATACATGATTTGGGCTTACTCCATTGAGTTGAGATTGAGATTGGGAGTTAAGTATAGAACATATTGAGTCTCTAACAATTCTCTTTATGCTTCTATGAGGTTGATGAATCACATTGGGTCTCTAACAATTCTCTTTGTGGGTTCATGCTAAGCAAGTTTTTCTTGATGAACTTGTGAGCTGATTTGGATAGGGTCTAGTGAGGACTTGTGAGCTGATTTGGACAAGTTCTATGTGAGCTTGTTAAGCAGGTTCTTAGTGAGCCTATGACAGAGTACAGAGGATAGAGTCTCAATGGATAGAGATCCAGTAGCCAACACAGTTGAAGATAGATCTGAGTGAGGATTCTTCAAGTGGACAAGTTTGAGATTGCAGAGCAACAGAGGGTTGAGGCTCAGAAGACAACGTGAACTGAAGTGGTCACATATTCCCAAGAATAGTCTAAGAATTGACTAGCTATCGGGATCAAATTCTCAAGGGGAGCATTTATGCATTTGTTTATCTTATTGCTCATATTTATGATTTTGGCTAACAGTAATAATTTTTGCCTGAGAATGTTGTGCATGGACTCAGGGGGAGTTTTGCAGCCACCCTTTGGTATTATTGTCAAAGGGGGAGAAGAATTACAGGTAATTGCACACAATTACGTGTGTTGCCAACAATTCCAAAGGGGGAGATTGATGAGCAAGGTGCAACCAAAGTATTGTCATTGTTGTCAACACAGTCAGGTTGATCAGTTGATGCAATGGACAGGAATGGATAGGAGTTGATTGATGAGCAAGGTGATGGACAGGAGTTGATTGATGAGCAAGGTGCAGCCAAAGTATTGTCATTATTGTCAACACAGACAGAGGATCGGTTGATGCAATGGATAGGAGCACAGAAGTCATTAGATAGATCAGTTGATGAAGTGAACAAGAGTTCAGAGATCATACAGAGCATGTACAATGATTCTCCAAGGAGACAGAGGTGGCCCATATGCAAAAGCTCAAAGAAAAAGACAAGTAAGAAAAGTGTCGCGATATCATGACATGTTGAGCAAGCATGAGAAACTGTCGTGATATCGTGACATGTTGAGAAGCTGGAAGAGAAACTGTCATGATATCGCGACATGTTGAGAAGCTGGAAAAGAAACTGTCACGATATCATGACATGTTAGAAGAGAGAGAAAGCGCAAGGAAAACTGTCATGATTTCACGACATGTTGGAAGAGAGAGAAAGCGCAAGATAAACTGTCACGATTTCATGACATGTTGAAAGCAAAGAAGGCAAGTAGAAAAACTGTCATGATTTCATGACATGTTGAAAGCAAAGAAGGCAAGTAGAAAAACTATCATGATTTCACGACATGTTGGCAGAGAAAAAGCCAAGTGGAAAAACTGTCGTGATTTCATGACATGTTCGAAGAAGAAGTGCATGCAGGGAAAACTGTCATGATTTCATGACATGTTTGGAGAGAAGGCGAGGGCAAAGAAAACTGTCACGATTTCATGACATGTTTGGAGAGAAGACACAAGCAAAGAAAACTGTCATGATTTCATGACAATCTGCAAGAGAGGCAGTATAGACAAAAATGTGTCGCGATTTCATGACATGTTTGAGAGAAAGAGCTTGCAAGGAAAAGTGTCACGATTTCATGATAATTTGCAAGAAGGATGGTACGGATGAAAAAGTGTCACGATTTCATGACAAGTTCGAGAGAAAGAGCTCGCAAGGAAAAGTGTCACGATTTTATGACAATTTGCAAGAGGAAGCGCTAAGGAGAAAAAGTGTCACGATTTCGCGACATGTTGGGTTTTCACGATTCGATGAGAAGAAAAGCATTAAGGAGAAAAGTGTCACGATATCATGACATATTGTAGGAGAGAGAAGGCAAGATAAAAAGTGTCATGATTTCGTGACATATTGCAAGAGGAAGAGCTCGAGAGAAAAAGTGTCATGATATCGCGACATGTCGCGTTTTCGTGACCTGAAGAGAAGAGAAGAGCTAAGGAGAAAAGATGTCATGATTTCATGACAACAGCAGTGAGGAAGACTCTAAAAGATGAAGTGTCATGATTTCATGACAGAAGCATGGAAGCAGGAGCAGAAGCAGAAGCATCATGATTTCATGACAACAGCAGTGAGGAAGACTCTGAAGGATGAAGTGTCACGATTTTGCGACAAAAGCAAGGAAGCGAAAGTGTCACGATTTCGTGACATGTTCCGTTTTCGCGGGCCAAAGACAGAGAAAGGCACAAGGCAATGAAAGTGTCACGATTTCGTGACATGTTCCATTTTTGCGGGCAAGAGATAGAGAAGAGCTCAAGGCAACGAAAGTGTCACGATTTCGTGACATGTTCTATTTTCACTGGTGGAAGCCAAGAAGAGTGTACGAAGGCAAAAAGTGTCATGATATCGCGACATGTGTTTTCACGGGTGCAAGCCGAAGTAAAGTTAACTGAAAGAAAATGACAGTTACAGATGCAGTTGTAGAAGAAAATCATGCAGCTAGAACATGAACAGTTAACTGGAGTCAGAACTGCAGTTGTAGGGGGTGTTGCAAAGACAATCATGCAGTTAAATAAGAATAGTGAACTGAAGTAATTATGGCAGTTACAGGGGTAGTTACAGTGACAGTAAATAGAAGTCATTACTATAGTTACAGGAGCCATTACAAAGAAATATCATGCAATAGTGGTTACTGAAAGTCATCAGACGAAGACCACGAGTTGGACAGAGAAACGTCTCGAAGCCCAAACAAAGAACCGTTCTATTAATAAGTCTACATGTGAGAATAAAGAAGCCGTTACTATTAATAGGCTGCATGCACGAATATGGAAGTTAAGAATAGAAACAGAACACTGTTATAAAAGGAGATTTGCATGAAGTAGTGAGGTTGAGCTCCATGCGGGAAGAGAGAGCAGCGTGTTGAAGAATAGGGGGAAAGTGCTACAAAAAGAGAATAGAGAGAGCGTTGCTGTGAGGGGAAAAGAGCCATCGGATAGTGAGATAGTGCTACGGGCTATAAGAGAGTTGTAAGTGAGAAGAGAAAGCCGAACATAGGGGCTGAAAGAAAGTAGTAAGAGTGAGCCATAAAATAGTTGAGCTTTGTGCGGTAAGAGAGTGTTGTGCTCTGAACGGGGTGATAGAGCAGTGTGTTGCTGTATAGAGGGATAGTGCAGTGGGTTGTTAAAAAGCTGGAAGAATGCTATAAGAAGTACAGAGCTATGAGAGCTACAAGAGTAAGCTATAAGAAAGGGCTATAAGTGTGCAGTAAGTAGAGCTATAAAAGAGTGTATGCTTCCATGAGATTGATTTGAGTTAAGATAGACCAATGAGGGTCTTGTAACATAGAAGGCATTTTTATGTCAATCAAGATTTAAAATAGAAATCCAAGTTGGTGCTTGGAATCAGGGGTTGGTGCTCCTTCCAGTTGGTGCTGGTAAATTAGGGGTTGGTGCTCCTTCCAGTGGATGCTGGTAAATTGATTGTAAAGTTGGTGCTTTGCAATGGCTGGATTTGGATGGGAGTCCAAGCAGTCTATTTTGAGGAGTAGCCAAAACTGGTGAACCTCGTTACATCTTGTGTTATGTGATGCTCTCTTGTGGTACTTGCTATTTCTAGTTTTAAGCTTTCATTGTTTTGGCTTTAAGAGTTAAAGTTTTAAGTTTTAAATAGCTGCACTGATTCACCCCCCCTCTCAATGCCATTGTAAGACTAACAATTGGAATCAGAGCCAAGTTCCAAGTTCAGGTTAAATCAGTCATGGTTGATCTTGGATTAGTACCCAATGGGTAAGAAGAATAGATCCTCCTCCAAAAAGGCATCTCAGCTAGTTTTAGTTCATGTGGAAGAGAAAACTGAACTAGAGAAGGTAGAAGAAGTGAACTCTGAAGTATGTAATGAAAACACTGAAGAAGAACAGGAATATGATGAAAACCTTGAGGCTGAGGCTGAAGTATATCTAAGAGGTGATTTGATCGCTGCACTTGAAGATTTGGGTTTAGAAAGGAAAAAAAACAAAAGAATGTCCAAGAAGTTAAAAGAATATGGGGATGAGATTGAAGATCTCTTCCTACAAGTTCAAAAGGCCAAGAAATCAGAAGAAGCCTTGAAGACACACCTAGAAGATGTATGCAGCACAAGTGAAGAGGAATCTAACAAAGTTATTATTGATCTAAAGCTATAAGTAGAATAGTACAAAAGGATTGAAGATATTCTCAGGTCTCAAATCAATGAGAAAGAGACTGTTTGCTGCCAACAAGAAGAAGAGATTGTTTCATTGAAGAAACAAATAGAAGAGGCCAATATAAATCTTAAATTTGAGAAGAGCACAGAGTTACTAGATACAATGATAAAGCAACAAAGAAGCTCCACGGCTAAGTTTGGTCTTGGATATGAAGCTGAACAACCTTCATCTTCCAAAAATGCAGAGAAGAAAAAGTTCACAGTTGAAGGATCAAAGCGAGAAAAGTCTAAAGCTGAACAACCCTCATCTTCCAAATATGTAGAGAAGAAGATGTTCAAGGTTGAAGCTAAATCTTCAAAAGGAATAAAGCATCAAAGAAGATCTACAGCAAAGCAACCACAACAAAAGAGGTTCTCTCACTCTCACTCTTTTAATAATAATGCTTTTAATGGCTATTTTTCTAAATGCAACTGCTATGGTCACAAGGCAATTTATTGTGGACTGAACAATAGATCAAAAAGTTATGCTGATAAAAACACATCTGCTTTCCTGAGTGAACATCCTATGCAATGTTTTAAATATAATGTCCATGGGCACATAGAAAGGTTTTGTCCAAGCACTTCTGTATCCAATCTAAGGCAAGACCATAGATTTCATCATGCACACAGAATGCAATATAGATAGGGAATAAAACATGTGCAATATTTTAAATGCAACGGTCAAGGGCACATAGCAAGGTTCTGTCCAAACACTTCTGTATCTAATCTAAGGCAAAACCCTAGATTTCTTCAAACACAAAGAGGGCAACACAGACAAGGAACATATCATGTGCATAAAATAAAAGAAAATAATCATCCATCAAGAATGCACAAGAGACAACCCCGCAAGAGAAATGTTCAAGTTCATGAACAGGGACAAAATAGGGATGAAGTTGAAAAACTCAAGCCCAAGTTCAAGAAAGTCTGGAGAAAGACAGAAGAAAGGAATTCGTGTCTCCTTGGATAGAAGGAGATTACTCCTCTACTGCATTAAGTAGCTCCAGGTGGCACCTCCTCAGGGGGAGCAATATTAAAGTTTTATTTTAATGCTCCTATATATTTGTTTGTTTGGTTATCTGAGGATGAAAGGTAAGTAATCGGGATATTGTTGTTTTAGTTGTCAAGTGTATTTTTTTTTTGTGAAAGGTAGTGATTGAATTGAGAATCGTCACCATTGGTAGTATTGCTTATGTCATTATTGTTCTGTTGATGGTTCTTACCGCCACTATTCATAGCTATGGATTATAACAGTTCAGATTGTTTTTTTTTATGAAAGAATGCTTGCCCTAGCTACGTATTTGTGTTTCAATAATGGTAGCATGTTTTTGTTCGATGCTTTGATGTGAAGATTGTCAGATCTTTCATGACACCTTGGTGAATATAGTTTATTCACAGATAGTTTTGTTTTAACTATTGATAAAATGCCAATCCAAGGATAAGAAGTATGAGGCTGAGGAAGGTGCACTATGGTTGGCCATAAAGTGTTTGACAAAATGTCTTCTCCTGATTTGCACAGTTGAAAGTAAGGTGTGATCTACAGTAACTGTAAAAAACTCAGATCAGATAGTAAATATAAAAAGAAATTGGTTGTGTTGCAGTACAGTGTTTGATGCTTGCACAGAGTTGGCAGTAAAATTGCAGTGTTGGTACAGTAATGGACAAAAGTTGGTGTAAATCCTAGTTTCTGGATATTGAAGATTGTTTATGCATTAAAATCATTGATGAGTTTTCTTTGGGTGAATGCATAATTTTGGTTGAGGAAGAGGAAGCATTTTGCACTAGGGTTTATGTTAGTAAGTCTTGCTACTTGCATTGAGATGGTGAAACCCTTAGTTGGCTGTTTTGAGATTGATGGTTGAGTTGCTTTCATAAGAGATTGTTTTGATCAAGTTAATGCTTTACTTGATACATGATTTGGGCTTACTCCATTGAGATTGAGTTGAGATTGAGATTGGGAGTTAAGTATAGAACATATTGAGTCTCTAACAATTCTCTTTATGCTTCTATGAGGTTGATGAATCACATTGGGTCTCTAACAATTCTCTTTGTGGGTTCATGCTAAGCAAGTATTTCTTGATGAACTTATGAGCTGATTTGGACAGGGTCTAGTGAGGACTTGTGAGCTGATTTGGACAAGTTCTATGTGAGCTTGTTAAGCAAGTTCTTAGTGAGCCTATGACAGAGTATAGAGGACAGAGTCTCAATGGATAGAGATCCAGTAGCCAACACAGTTGAAGATAGATCTGAGTGAGGATTCTTCAAGTGGACAAGTTTGAGATTGCAGAGCAATAGAGGGTTGAGGCTCAGAATACAGTGTGAACTAAAGTGGTCACATATTCCCAAGAATAGTCTAATAATTGACTAGCTATCGGGATCAAATTCTCAAGGGGAGCATTTATGCTTTTGTTTATCTTATTGCTCATATTTATGATTTTGGCTAACAGTAATAATTTTTGCCTGAGAATGTTGTGCATGGATTCAGGGGGAGTTTTGCAGCCGCCCTTTGGTATTATTGTCAAAGGGGGAGAAGAATTACTGGTAATTGCACATAATTACATGTGTTGCCAACAATTCCAAAGGGGGAGATTGATGAGCAAGGTGCAACCAAAGTATTGTCATTATTGTCAACACAGTCAAGTTGATCAGTTGATGCAATGGACAGGAATGGATAGGATTTGATTGATAAGCAAGGTGATGGACAGGAGTTGATTGATGAGCAAGGTGCAGCCAAAGTATTGTCATTATTGTCAACACAGATAGAGGATCGGTTGATGCAATGGACATGAGCCCAAAAGTCATTAGATAGATCGGTTGATGAAGTGAACAAGAGTTCAGAGATCATACAGAGCATGTACAATGATTCTCCAAGGAGACAGAGGTGGCCCATATGCAAAAGCTCAAAGAAAAATACCAAGTAAGAAAAGTGTCACGATATCACGACATTTTGATCAAGCATGAGAAACTGTCGCGATATCGCGACATGTTGAGAAGCTGGAAGAGAAACTGTAGTGATATCACGACATGTTGAGAAGTTGGAAAAGAAACTATCATGATATCGTGACATATTAAAAGAGAGAGAAAGCACAAGGAAAACTGTCATGATTTCACGACATGTTGGAAGAGAGAGAAAGCGTAAGATAAACTGTCACGATTTCGCGACATGTTGAAAGCAAAGAAGGCAAGTAGAAAAACTGTCGTGATTTCGTGACATGTTGAAAGCAAAGAAGGCAAGTAGAAAAACTGTCACGATTTCATGACATGTTGGAAGAGAAAAAGCCAAGTGGAAAAACTGTCATGATTTCATGACATGTTCGAAGAAGAAGCGCATGCAGGAAAACTATCACGATTTCGTGACATGTTTGGAGAGAAGGCACAGGCAAAGAAAATTGTCACGATTTCGTGACATGTTTGGAGAGAAGGCACAAGCAAAGAAAACTGTCACGATTTCACGACAATCTGCAAGAGAGGAAGTACGGACGAAAATGTGTCACGATTTCATGACATGTTTGAGAGAAAGAGCTTGCAAGGAAAAGTGTCGCGATTTTGCGACAATTTGCAAGAAGGATGGTACGGACAAAAAAGTGTCGTGATTTCACGATAGGTTTGAGAGAAAGAGCTCACAAGGAAAAGTGTCATGATTTCGCGACAATTTGCAAGAGGAAGCGCTAAGGAGAAAAAGTGTCACGATTTCGCGACATGTCGGGTTTTCGCGATCCGATGAGAAGAAAAGCATTAAGGAGAAAAAGTGTCGCGATATCGCGACATATTGCAGGAGAGAGAAGGTAAGATAAAAAGTGTCATGATTTCATGACATATTGCAAGAGGAAGAGCTCAAGAGAAAAAGTGTCGCGATATCACGACATGTCACGTTTTCATGACCTGAAGAGAAGAGAAGAGCTAAGGAGAAAAGATGTCGCGATTTTGCGACAACAGCAGTGAGGAAGACTCTGAAGGATGAAGTGTCATGATTTCACGATAGAAGAATGGAAGCATAAGCATCATGATTTCATGACAATAGCAGTGAGGAAGACTCCAAAGGATGAAGTGTCATGATTTCATGACAAAAGCAAGGAAGCAAAAGTGTCACGATTTCGTGACATGTTTCGTTTTTGCAGGCCAAAGACAGAAAAGGCACAAGGTAGCGAAAGTGTCGCGATTTCGTGACATGTTTCGTTTTCACGGGCAAGAGACAGAGAAGAGCTCAAGGCAGTGAAAGTGTCGCGATTTCGCGACATGTTCTGTTTTCGCTGGTGGAAGCCAAGAAGAGTGTACGAAGGCAAAAAGTGTCATGATTTCGTGACATGTTGTGTTTTCACGGGTGCAAGCCGAAGTAAAGTTAACTGAAAGAAAATGATAGTTACAGATGCAGTTGTAGAAGAAAATCATGCAGCTAGAACACGAACAGTTAACTGGAGTCAGAACTGTAGTTGCAGGGGGTGTTGCAAAGACAATCATGCAGTTAAATAAGAATAGTGAACTGAAGTAATTACGGCAGTTACAGGGGTAGTTACAGTGACAGTAAACAAAAGTCATTACTGTAGTTACAGGATCTGTTACAAAGAAATATCATGCAGCAGTGGTTACTAAAAGTCATCAACCGAAGACCACGAGTTGGACAAAGAAACGTCTCAAAGCCCAAACAAAGAACCGTTCAATTAATAAGTTTGCATGTGAGAATAAAGAAGTCGTTACTATTAATAGGCTGCATGCACGAATATGGAAGTTAAGAATAGAAATAGAACATCGTTATAAAAGGAGATTTGCGTGAAGTAGTTAGGTTGAGCTCCGTGCGGGAAGAGAGAATAGCGTGTTGAAGAATAGGGGGAAAGTGCTACAAAAAGAGAATAGAGAGAGCATTACTGTGAGGTGAAAAGAGCCACCGGATAGTGAGATAGTGTTGCGGGCTGTAAGAGAGCTGTAAGTGAGAAGAGAAAGCCGAACACAGGGGCTGAAAGAAAGCAGCAAGAGTGAGCCATAAAATAGTTGAGCTTTGTGCGGTAAGAGAGTGTTGTGCTCTGAACGGGGTGATAGAGCAGTGTGTTGCTGTATAGAGGGATAGTGCAGTGGGCTATTAAAAAGTTGGAAGAATGTTGTAAGAAGTACAGAGTTGTGAGAGCTACAAGAGTAAGCTATAAGAAAGGGCTGTAAGTGTGTAGTAAGTAGAGCTATAAAAGAGTGTATGCTTCCATGAGATTGATTTGAGTTAAGATAGACCAGTGAGGGTCTTGTAACACAGAAGGCATTTTTATGTCATTGAAATAAGATTTAAAATAGAAATCCAAGTTGGTGCTTGGAATCAGGGGTTGGTGCTCCTTCCAGTTGGTGTTGGTAAATTAGGGGTTGGTGCTCCTTCCAATGGATGCTGGTAAATTGATTATAAAGTTGGTGCTTTGCAATGGTTGGATTTGGATGGGAGTCCAAGCAGTCTATTTTGAGGAGTAGCCAAAACTGGTGAACCTCGTTACATCTTGTGTTATGTGATGCTCTCTTGTGGTACTTGTTGTTTCTGGTTTTAAGCTTTCATTGTTTTGGCTTTAAGAGTTAAAGTTTTAAGTTTTAAATAGCTGCACTGATTCACCCCCCCTCTCAGTGCCATTGTAAGACTAACAATTGGTATCAAAGCCAAGTTCCCAGTTCAGGCTAAATCAGTCAAGGTTGATCTTGGATTAGTACACAATGGGTAAGAAGAATAGATCCTCCTCCAAAAAGGCATCTCAGCCAGTTTTAGTTCATGTGGAAGAGAAAACTAAACTAGAGAAGGTAGAAGAAGTGAACTCTGAAGTATGCAATGAAAACATTGAATAAGAACATGAATGTCATGAAAACCTTGAGGCTGAGGCTGAAGTATATCTAAGAGGTGAGTTGATCGCTGCACTTGAAGAGTTGGGTTTAGAAAGGAAAAAGAACAAAAGAATGTCCAAGAAGTTAGAAGAATATGGGGATGAGATTGAAGATCTCTTCCTACAAGTTCAAAAGGCCAAGAAATCAGAAGAAGCCTTGAAGACACACCTGGATGATATATGCAGCACAAGTGAAGAGGAATCTAACAAAGTTATTGTTGATCTAAAGTCGCAAGTAGAACAAGTACAAAAGTATTGAAGATATTCTCAAGTCTCAAATCAATGAGAAAGAGACTGTTTGCTGCCAACAAGAAGAAGAGATTGTTTCATTGAAGAAACAAATAGAAGAGGCCAATATAAATCTTAAATTTGAGAAGAGCACAGAGTTACTAGATACAATGATAAAGCAACAAAGAAGCTCCACGGCTAAGTTTGGTCTTGGATATGAAGCTAAACAACCTTCATCTTCCAAAAATGCAGAGAAGAAAAAGTTCATAGTTGAAGGATCAAAGCGAGAAAAGTCTAAAGCTGAACAACCCTCATCTTCCAAATATGCAGAGAAGAAGAAGTTCAAGGTTGAAGCTAAATCTTCAAAAGGAAGAAAGCATCAAAGAAGATCTACAACAAAGCAACCACAACAAAAGAGGTTCTCTCACTCTCACTCTTTTAATAATAATGCTTTTAATGGCTATTGTTCTAAATGCAACTGCTATGGTCACAAGGCAATTTATTGTGGATTGAACAATAGATCAAAAATTTATGCTAATAAAAACACATCTGCTTTCCTGAGTGAACACCCTGTGCAATGTTTTAAATGTAATGGCCATGGGCACATAGCAAGGTTTTGTCCAAGCACTTATGTATCCAATCTAAGGCAAGACCATAGATTTCATCATGCACACAGAATGCAATACAGACAGGGAATAAAACATGTGCAATGTTTTAAATGCAATGGTCAAGGGCACATAGCAAGGTTCTGTCTAAGCACTTTTGTATCTAATCTAAGGCAAAACCCTAGATTTATTCAGACATAAAGAGGGCAACACATACAAGGAACATATCATGTGCATAAAATAAAAGAAAATAATCATCCATCAAGAATGCACAAGAGACAACCCCGCAAGAGAAATGTTCAAGTTCACGAACAGGGACAAAATAGGGATGAAGTTGAAAAACTCAAGCCCAAGTTCAAGAAAGTTTGGAGAAAGACAAAAGAAAGGAATTCGTGTCTCCTTGGACCGAAGGAGATTACTCCTCTACTGCATTAAGCAGCTCCAGGTGGCACATCCTCAGGGGGAGCAATATTAAAGTTTTATTTTAATGCTCCTATATATTTGTTTGTTTGGTTATCTGAGGATGAAAGGTAAGTAATCAGGATATTGTTGTTTCAGTTGTCAAGTGTAATTTCAGTTCTTGTTGTTTGTGAAGGCTAGTGATTGAATTGAGAATCATCACCATTGGTAGTATTGCTTATGTCATTATTGTTTTGTTGATGGTTCTTACCACCACTGTTCATAGCTATGGATTATAACAGTTTATATTGTTTTTTTTTAATGAAAGAATGCTTGCCCTAGCTACGTATTTGTGTTTCGATAATAGCAGCGTGTTTTTGTTCGATGCTTTGATGTGAAGATTGTCAGATCTTTCATGACACCTTGGTGAATATAGTTTATTCACAGACAGTTTCATTTTAACTATTGATAAAATGCCAGTCCAACGATAAGAAGTATGAGGCTGAGGAAGGTGCACTATGGTTGGCCATAAAGTGTTTGACAAAATGTCTTCTCGTGATTTGCACAGTTGAAAGTAAGGTGTGATCTGCAGTAACTGTAGAAAACTCAGATCATATAGTAAATATAAAAAGAAATTGGTTGTGCTGCAGTACAGTGTTTGATGCTTGCACAGAGTTGGCAGTAAAATTGCAGTGTTGGTACAGTGTTGGACAAAAGTTGGTGTAAATCCTAGTTTTTGGATATTGAAGATTGTTTATGCATTAAAATCATTGATGAGTTTTCTTTGGGTGAATGCATAATTCTGGTTGAGGAAGAAGAAGCATTTTGCACTATGTTTTATGTTAGTAAGTCTTGCTACTTGCATTGAGATGGTGAAACCCTTAGTTGGTTGTTTTGAGATTGATGGTTGAGTTGCTTTCAAAAGAGATTGTTTTGATCAAGTTAATGCTTTACTTGACATAAGATTTGGGCTTACTCCATTGAGTTGAGATTGAGATTGGGAGTTAAGTATAGAACATATTGAGTCTCTAACAATTCTCTTTATGCTTCTATGAGGTTGATGAATCACATTGGGTCTCTAACAATTCTCTTTGTGGGTTCATGCTAAGCAAGTATTTCTTGATAAACTTGTGAGCTGATTTGGACAGGGTCTAGTAAAGACTTGTGAGCTGATTTGGACAAGTTCTATGTGAGCTTGTTAAGCAGGTTCTTAGTGAGCCTATGACAGAGTACAGAGGATAGTGTCTCAATGGATAGAGATCCAGCAACCAACACAGTTGAAGATAGATCTGAGTGAGGATTCTTCAAGTGGACAAGTTTGAGATTACAGAGCAACAGAGGGTTGAGGCTCAGAAGACAGCATGAACTAAAGTGGTCACATATTCCCAAGAATAGTCTAAGAATTGACTAGCTATCGGGATCAAATTCTCAGGGGGATCATTTATGCTTTTGTTTATCTTATTGCTCATATTTATGATTTTGGCTAACAGTAATAATTTTTTCCTGAGAATGTTGTGCATAGACTCAGGGGGAGTTTTGCAGCTGCCCTTTGGTATTATTGTCAAAGGGGGAGAAGAATTACAGGTAATTGCACATAATTACGTGTGTTGCCAACAATTACAAAGGGGGAGATTGATGAGCAAGGTGCAACCAAAGTATTGTCATTATTGTGAACACAGTTAGGTTGATCAATTGATGCAATGGACAGGAATGGATAGGATTTGATTGATGAGCAAGGTGCAGCCAAAATATTATCATTATTGTCAACACAGACAGAGGATCGGTTGATGCAATGGACAGGAGCCCAGAAGTCATTAGATAGATCGGTTGATGAAGTGAACAAGAGTTCAGAGATCATACAGAGCATGTACAATGATTCTCCAAGGAGACAAAGGTGGCCCATATGCAAAAGCTCAAAGAAAAAGACCAAGTAAGAAAAGTGTCGCGATATCGTGACATGTTGAGCAAGCATGAGAAACTATCGCGATATCGCGACATGTTGAGAAGCTGGAAGAGAAACTGTCACGATATCGCGACATGTTGAGAAGCTGGAAAAGAAACTATCGTGATATCGCGACATGTTAGAAGAGAGAGAAAGCACAAGGAAAACTATCATGATTTCGCGACATGTTGGAAGAGAGAGAAAGCACAAGATAAACTATCACGATTTCATGACATTTTGAAAGCAAAGAAGGCAAGTAGAAAAACTATCACGATTTTGTGACATGTTGAAAGCAAAGAAGGCAAGTAGAAAAACTGTCATGATTTCATGACATGTTGGCAGAGAAAAATCCAAGTGGAAAAACTGTCGCGATTTCATGACATGTTTGAAGAAGAAGCGCATGCAGGGAAAACTATCGCGATTTCGTGACATGTTTGGAGAGAAGGCGCAGGAAAAGAAAACTGTCGCGATTTCATGACATGTTTGGAGAGAAGGTGCAAGCAAAGAAAACTATCGTGATTTTGCGACAATCTGCAAGAGAGGTAGTACGGATGAAAATGTGTCATGATTTCGTGACATGTTTGAGAGAAAGAGCTTGCAAGGAAAAGTGTCATGATTTCACGACAATTTGCAAGAAGGATGGTACGGACAAAAAAGTGTCACGATTTTGTGACAAGTTCGAGAGAAAGAGCTCGCAAGGAAAAGTGTCACGATTTTGCAACAATTTGCAAGAGGAAGCGCTAAGGAGAAAAAGTGTCATGATTTCGTGACATGTCGGGTTTTTGCGATCCGATGAGAAGAAAAGCGCTAAGGAGAAAAAGTGTCGCGATATCGCGACATATTGTAGGAGAGAGAAGGCAAGATAAAAAGTGTCACGATTTCATGAAATATTGCAAGAGGAAGAGCTCAAGAGAAAAAGTGTCGCGATATCGCGACATGTCGCGTTTTTGCGACCTAAAGAGAAGAGAAGAGCTAAGGAGAAAAGATGTCGCAATTTCGCGACAACAATAGTGAGGAAGACTCTGAAGGATGAAGTGTCATGATTTCATGACAGAAGCATGGAAGTAGAAGCAGAAGCATCGTGATTTCGCGACAACAGCAGTGAGGAAGACTCCGAAGGATGAAGTGTCACGATTTCGCAACAAAAGCAAGGAAGCGAAAGTGTCATAATTTCACGACATGTTCCATTTTTGTAGGCCAAATATAGAAAAGGCACAAGGCAGCGAAAGTGTCACGATTTTATGACATGTTCCATTTTCGTGGGCAAGAGATAGAGAAGAGCTCAAGGCAGCGAAAGTGTCATGATTTCGCGACATGTTCTATTTTCGTTGGTAGAAACCAAGAAGAGTGTACAAAGGCGAAAAGTGTCACGATTTCGCGACATGTGTTTTTGCGGGTGCAAGCTAAAGTAAAGTTAACTGAAAGAAAACGATAGTTACAGATGCAGTTGTAGAAGAAAATCATGCAGCTAGAACATGAACAGTTAACTGGAGTCAGAACTACAGTTGTAGGGGGTGTTGCAAAGACAATCATGCAGTTAAATAAGAATAGTGAACTGAAGTAATTACGATAGTTATAGGGGCAGTTACAATGACAGTAAATAGAAGTCATTACTACAGTTATAGGAGTCGTTACAAAGAAATATCATGCAGTAGTGGTTACTAAAAGTCATCAGACGAAGACCACGAGTTGGACAGAGAAACGTCTCGAAGCCCAAACAAAGAATCGTTCAATTAATAAGTCTGCATGTGAGAATAAAGAAGCCGTTACTATTAATAGGCTGCATGCACGAATTTGAAAGTTAAGAATAGAAACAGAACACTGTTATAAAATCAGATTTGCGTGAAGTAGTTAGGTGGAGCTCTGTGCGGGAAGAGAGAGCAGTGTGTTGAAGAATAGGGGGAAAGTGCTACAAAAAAAGAATAGAGAGAGCATTGCGGTGAGGTGAAAAGAGCCGTCGGATAGTGAGATAGTGTTGCGGGCTGTAAGAGAGCTGTAAGTGAGAAGAGAAAGTTGAACACAAGGGTTGAAAGAAAGCAGCAAGAGTGAGCCGTAAAATAGTTGAGCTTTGTGCGGTAAGAGAGTGTTGTGCTCTGAACAGGGTGATAGAGCAGTGTGTTGTTGTATAGAGGGATAGTGTAGTGGGCTGTTAAAAAGCTGGAAGAATGTTGTAAGAAGTATAGAGCTGTGAGAGCTGCAAAAGTAAGCTATAAGAAAGGGCTATAAGTGTGTAGTAAGTAGAGCTGTAAAAGAGTGTATGCTTCCATGAGATTGATTTGAGTTAAGATAGACCAGTGAGGGTCTTGTAACATAGAAGGCATTTTTATGTCATTAAAATAAGATTTAAAATAGAAATCCAAGTTGGTGCTTGGAATCAGGGGTTGGTGCTCCTTCCAGTTGGTGCTGGTAAATTAGGGGTTGGTGATCCTTCCAATGGATGTTGGTAAATTGATTGTAAAGTTGGTGCTTTGCAATGGCTGGATTTGGATGGGAGTCCAAGCAGTCTATTTTGAGGAGTAGCCAAAACTGATGAACCTCGTTATATCTTGTGTTATGTGATGCTCTCTTGTGGTACTTGTTGTTTCTGGTTTTAAGCTTTCATTGTTTTGGCTTTAAGAGTTAAAGTTTTAAGTTTTAATTAGCTGCACTGATTCACCCCCCCTCTCAGTGCCATTGTAAGACTAACAAAACCCTCAGCTTCAAATAAAAAATTCTTTATTAGAAAGCTTTTTACTATGAAGTTGCAAGAGGGTGGATCTATCCAATAACACCTTAACAATTTTTATGTTGTTATGGGTTCTTTAAAATTTGTAGGGCTTGCTTTTGATGATGAGGTTATGGCTTTAGGGTTTCTTTGTTCACTACTAGACTCGTGGGGTAGCTTTGTAATGGCAGTGAGTAATTATGTGCCTGGATATGGAAAGATGGTATTTGATGATGTGATTAGCACAATCATCAATGAGGATATGAGGAGAAAAACCTCAGGGGAGCCTTCATCATCTGGAGTAACACTATCTACAGAAAGCAAAGGCAAAAATAGAGAAAGAGGAAAAGGCCAAGCTAGATGAAAAAGCCAGAACAAAGGAAAATTGAAGGGTAGATCTAAAAGGAGAGACAAAAGCAAGATTGATTGTTAGCATTGTGGGAAGAGTGGACACTTCAAGAGGGAGTGAAAATACAGAAAGAAGAATGAGGACAATAATGGGAATGATGCTCAAGAGGTAAACATTGCAGGTGTAATTTATCAAGATGCCCTAATTCTTCCATCAAATTGCACGAGTGAGTATTGGGTTATAGACTCTGGAGCTTCTTATCATGTTATTTCTCATAGGGAGTAATTTTTTTATTATACTCTAGGTCATTATGGAGAAGTTTTGTTGGGCAATAACTGTCCATGTGAGGTTGTGGGTATTGGCACGGTGAATGTAAAGTTGCCAAATGGAAATATTTGGGTGCTTAAAAATGTTAGGCACATTCTTGATCTGAAGAGGAACCTGATTTCAGCCAGTGCACTTGATTTGGAGGGATGCAAAACTACTTTTGGAAACCAACAATGGAGAGTGACAAAGGGTTCAATGGTTATTGTAAAAGGTGAGTTGAATGGAACTTTGTATTTACTGCAGAACTCATCTTATTGTACATTGAACTATGCTGCTCAAGATGATGTGAAAGCATGGCATTTGCAATTGGGTCATATGAGTGAGAAAGGGATGAAAATCCTTCACTCCAGAAAACCGTTGCCAAAACTCAAGGAGGTTGATTTGGATTTTTGTGAAGGTTGTGTATACAAAAACAAAAAAGGGTAAGATTTCTAAAGGTTGGTCCAAAAAGGAAGAAAGAGAAATTAGAGTTAGTTCACTCGGATGTGTGGGGTCCCTCACCGGTACTTTCTCTTGAGGGCTACTCTTATTATGTTACCTTCATTGACAATTTCAATAGGAAGACATGGATCTTCACAATCAAGCATAAATCTGATGTTTTTGACACTTTTCGAAAGTGGAGAGCATTAGTGGAGATTGAGGCAGGTAAGAAAGTAAAGTGCCTTAAATCTGACAATGGTGGTGAATATTGTAGCAAGGAGTTTGAGGACTATTACACAAAGGAAGAAATATGGAGAATCAAGATTACTCCTAGGAAACCACAGGAGAATGGAGTCTCGGAGAGTAAGAAAAAAACTATAATAGAGCATGCCAAAGCCATGAGATTAAATGTAGGGTTGCCATTGTTCTGTTGGGCTAGTGCAGTTGATACAACAATTTATTTGATAAACAGAGGACCTTGTACTGCATTGGATGGAGGTATTCCAGAGGAGAGTTGTAGAGGTAAGCCTGTAAACTACTCTTTCCTTAGAGTATTTAGTTTTGAGGCTTTTGTCCATATAGATAAATAAAATAGGATTAAGCTTGATGCAAATTCTATAAAGTGTTGTTTTATTGGTTATGGTGTGGATGATATGGGATATATGTTATGGGATAATGTTGGTCGAAAAGTTATCAGGAGTAGAGATGTGATTTTCAATGAGGATAGGTTGTACAAGGATAGGCACATACAAGTTGAAGAGGATGCACCTGAGTTTGTTGAATTGGATGCAATCCTAGAGCATGGTATAAAAAGACAGCATCTTGTTTAGATTTATGAACATGGTGCTCATGAGGAAGAGCAAGGTGAACAGGAAATTGTTGTTACTCCACCATCATCCCCACAGGAATTAAGGAGATCTACAAGGGTAAGACATTCACCTGATAGGTATTCTCCTGCTTTACATTATGTACTGTACACTGATGTCAGTGAACTAGAATGCTTTCATGAGGCTTTGAAAGTGGATGCTAGGATTAATTGGGAGCATGCTATGAATGATGATATGGACTCATTTACTCAAAACCAAACTTAGTATTTGGTTGAGCTTCCCAAGGGAAAAAGGGCATTGCATTACAAATGGGTGTACAAGGTGAAGGATAAATTGGATGGAAGCAAGAGATACAAAGTAAGACTTGTTGTGAAAGGATTTGCATAGAGAAAAGGTATTGACTATGATGATATTTTCTCACCTATAGTAAAAATGACTTCAATTCGGACTATTTTGAGTATACTTGCAGTAGAAGGTCTTCATATTGAACAGTTAGATGTGAAGATAGCACTCCTTCATGGGGATTTGGAGGAGGAGATCTACATGCACTAACCAGAGGGGTTTGAGGTCAAAGGCAATAAGAGTATTATGTGTAAACTAAATAAGAGCTTGTACGGTTTGAAGTAAGCTCTAAGGCAATGGTATCTCAAGTTTGACAGTTTCATTATTGATCATGATTTTACTAGGAGCCATAGTGACCATTGTGTTTATTTTTGGGCTACAAGAAATAATAACTTCCTTATTCTCTTATTGTAAGTTGATGATATGCTTGTGACAAGATCCAATATACAGGATATTAAGAAATTGAAAAGGGAGTTGGTAAGTAAATTTCCCATGAAGTATTTTGGGGAGGTTAAACAAATACTTGGCATGAGAATCACTAGAGAAAGGAAGGAAAAAACACTGAAGTTGTCTTAGGAGAATTATGTGGAAAATGTGCTTAAGAGGTTTAGTATGCATGATGCAAAACTGGTAGCCCAACCTCTTGCAAATCACTTTAAGATCACAAAGAAGCTATGTCCCAAGACAAAGGAGGAGGAAAAGTACATGAGTAAGGTACCCTATGCTTTAGTAGTTGGGATTTTGATGTATGCTATGGTGTGTACAAGACTAGACATTGCCCAAGAAGTGGGAGTTGTGAGCCAATATATGAGTAATCCAGGTAAATCTCACTGGCAAGCAGTGAAATGGATAATTAGGCATCTGAAAGAGACTTCAAAATTTTGTTTGAATTTTGGAGGTTCCAAATTTGAGTTACAGGTCTATGTGGATTCAGATATGGCAGGTGATTTGGATGGTGGGAGGAGCACTATTGGGTATGTATTCGTAGTTGGAGGTACAATAGTGAGTTGTATATCCAAGCTACAATGTGTTGTAGCTCTTTCTACTATGGAGGCTGAGTATGTGGCCGTCACGAAAGGTTCCAAAGAGTTCATATGGCTTCAAAGGTTGATTGAGGATTTGGGTCAGGAGCAAGGAGATGGAACACTTTGGAGTGACAGCCAAAGTGCCATTCATTTAGCTAAGAACTCTGATTTTCACTCACGGATAAAGCACATTCATTTGAGGTATCACTTCATTTGATCGACAATGGAATATGGTTTGGTAAATTTGGGTAAGATTCACACTCCTCAAAATTTTGTTGATATGCTTAATAAAGTAGTAACCATGGAGAAGTTGAGCTTTTCTTCTACTTCGGTTGGCCTTAAGGAGTAAGGTCATGATTATGAGAAAATTTTAGTCCTAGGGTGCAAGGATGTTGTATCAATCTTGTCTCCAAGTGGGAGATTGTTAGGTAATGGAGCCAAATTGATAATAAAGGAATTAAATACTATTAAATATTGTTGGTGGGGTTCCAAGGCCATTAAATATTGTTTGAAAATTTAACTATATTTCTTGGTGAAAAATACTTGTCAAAAGAACATGATAACCGTATGGGTGGTTTCAACCCATGTTTTTGGCCCATTGTATTCCGAAACCACTATGTGGTTTTGGGTAGAGGAAAAGTCACGAATCTCTATATATTGTGTACAGTAAAGGTCATCTTATGCAGAATGCTCTTTTCTGGTTTGGAGGAAGAGAGGGGAGGAGACATTGTACAAGTGGAGAAGATTGTTGTATAGTTGCTAATATAAAGGATTGATTGTTTCTTTGTGGATGTAGGGTACACTGTCCGAACCACGTATATCTTGTGTTTCTTACATTTGTGTGATTGCTTATTGCTTATTGCACTACTTAACTAGGGTTTGAACTATTTTTCCATTGTCGCTATTATTATTTGTTTTTTCGCATAGGTTGTGTATTGTTTGTACATGGTAAATTCCTAACACATGGCACAAATAAAAACCCAGATAAAATTATATTATTGGGACAATGTCTAAGATAAAACAAATGAATTCTACATTTAAAAATAACATCTAAGTTAGGACAATGTCTCACCCTTCTATCTTAACCCTTATACTATCCTTTATGTTTCATCAAATTTTAAATCATAATAATAATGACCAAAGTGGCACAATTATAATGCTAATAATGTAAAAGGTAAAGGTAAAGTAGTTTTTAACATCAATGAGACCATAGACTATATGAGATGATCCTCATAGAGGATGACGTTTACCCAATATGTGTTTATCCATCCAAACTCTAGTTATCAAAGTATGGTGAATAACTCTACCGTATTTTGGATTTGAACCTTCGATCTCTTATTTGGAGTTTGAAAGTCTTGTCATTAGGTCCACTCAATTTATATTAATGTCATATGCTTTTTACATGAAAAAATTATAATTTTTTCTCAAGAATGAAAGAAAATTACACTTCTCAAGTGCCTTGGCACAAACAAAAACCCAGATAAAAGCAGATTACTGGGAGTCAAAATATAATTACATTTAGGTAGATCATAGATGAAAAAACTCATCTTAAAAATAGCATGGGGATAATAAGGATAAATATCCTTATTAATCATTCAAATAACCTCCATGTCCAAAACTTGGATAGAAATCAATGAAAAAGAAACCAACAGAAAGAAAAAAAAAATAGTTAAAATCTACCATAAAGCTCTAATCAAATGAATAGGCCCACAGTAAAAAAATAGAGGTAGCATAGAAACTAGGGGTATGATATGTGGGTGAAATAAGAAACTCCATCCTTGTTCTCTTTCATTTGCAAGAAACCTTCTAGAACATGTTGACCTTCTTTTGATAATCTATTTACTTCTTGATTTAATTCCTTATAAACATGAGTAAAAGAGACATTATCAAAAAGGAAAATTGTCTCTATTAGTTCATCTCCTACTGGTCTAAGCAGATTATTTTTTAATTGAGTAGATTTGTTCATCTAGTTGATGACTAGAGTAGAATCTCCAAAAAATTGTAATTTTTTCACATTTCTCTCTGCAAGCACACTTCATTAGCAATCTCAAAGCATGAAACTTAGCAAGACCTGCTTTAAATTTTATATAGTGGGTATTCGAGAAGTACATAATGCCTTACGCACTACTAATATTTGACTATCTTTGACTGACCCCATCAAAAAAATTTCATGGTTGAGACTTTTCATTGAACAACTTTTCTACTTGTTGAGGTTTCTTAGGTTTTTTAGGCCCTTTATTGATTGAGACCAAAGTCCTCACTTGAAATATGACTTGAAATGGGGGTATTAACTTCCCTTAAAAAATAACTACATTTTGTGCCAACCATATACCCCAATATATAAGACATGGTAAAGAAAGAAATTGTTTTAGCTCTTTTTTCAAGAACCATTGTCTTAAGCATATTTCCACTATTTCTCTTTCCCAAATATTTTGTACTCCAGTTATCTATTCAACTTCTAACCAAATCTATTGAGAAAAAGAGTATTTGATTAACAAATGTGTGATATTTTCCTCCTCTAACCGACACAACATACAAATACTTGGACCTTTTTTGCTTCTCCTCTGTAAAACTTCCCAAGTCAAAGCCTTATTTCTCAAAGCTAACCACATGAAAATAATTATCTTTTTTTGAGGTAGATAATTTTCAAATTTGCTTCCACCATCAAGTAGAAACTTGAGGATGAGGGTCAAAGTTTTCTTTCTAACCAGGTCTAGTCGTATACCAACCCCCATATTTTTTCTATGCCCAAGCAATAGTATATGGTTCAACTCTCAAATTGATATGAATCTTATTAATATTATCAGTGTAATCCTTCCACAAAACAACTTGCTCACTAGAAAAACCCAAGACCTTATCCTACTTCCAACATTGGGTCCAAAGACTAGAATAATCTGATTCCTCCACCTGATGAAGAAAGTAAAAATCCTTGTCTTGTAAAGAACTTATCATAGCTTCCGGTAATAAAATATTTTCTCCACAACCCAAAATAGAATCAACCCCTATTCTAACTTGTTCATCGTTGCCCACTTTCCAAGCCAAATATTTTCCAATCATAGGAAATGCTTGTACTAGTGCCTTCCATTGAATGAAAATATTTTTAAAACATTTATGTGGACATCTGATCCAATCCATAAATGTCCCTAGACAAATATACTTATAGTCAATAGTCTTCTTCCACAATCCTTCTCTAGTCAAAATCCTCCATAAATTTGTTGATGCCAAAGAACCAAAAAGATGGATATTTTTAAGTCCCCAACCACCTTCCTCCTTTGGCCTAGAAATACTCTGCCACTTAACTAAAGGAATGCTTTCATGTTCCTTGCGTCTAGTCAAAATAAATCTGAAGCAATGTTTTCTTATTTTCTCTAGAACTCCTTTGGGAATGAAGGCCAAGGAGTGCCAAAACACATGAATTTCCTTAAGAACCAACTTTACAAGTGTTAATCTTCCACCAATAGACAATCATATATTACACCAATGGTTAATCCTAACTTTAATCTTCTCTAAAAGCCATCCCCAATCTCTCTTCTTCTAAGTATTTGGCTTCAATACAAAACCTAGATACTTAAAGCCTTCATAGAAATCTAAGAGATTACAAGAAAAAAGTCTAATCAGACCCTGTTCAGTCTCTTGCTCTAGACCATTAAAGAAAATAGTGGATTTTTGAAAATTTATCTCCATGTCGATAGCAATACTGTAAGTGTCCAAGATTTCCTTCAAATTTTTAGCTTCCCTTAAACTTCCATTTGTGAACAACAATAAATCATCAACAAATAATAAATGAGATAAATAAAGCACCCTCACTTTCACCCCGATTAAGGATCGTGTCCTATTTGCATCCAAAATAGCTCTTCTCAATCCTTCAAAAACTAGCAAAAAAAATAAAGGATATAAAGGACATCCCTGTCTCAGTCCTCTCGTGGATCTAATGAATTTGGAAGCCAATCCATTGATAAGAACTATAAAAGATATAGAAGAAATGGATCCCATAATCCATTTTACTACCAGATAGCTAAAACCCATATGTAATAACATCTATCTGAGATAGAACCAACTAGTTCTATCATGAGCTTTAGATAGATCTAGTTTAAGGACCATTACGAGAAGATTTTTATTTTTAATAGAGTGAAGGCACTCTTGTGCAACTCCTCTGGCTTCAAGAATTTGTCTATCTGCTATAAACTCAAACTAATCCTAGGAAATAACTTCAAAGAAAATAGTCTTCAATCTAACAACCATATTAATGTCATAGTTATGTCATTCAAGTGCTAATTTAGCATCAACAAAAAAATTTGCCTTTCAAGATATTGTTATATTTTAATTGTAAAAAACAGGCTAGTGATGTTAGGGTGACAATAAGAGTACAATACAACCTTATTTTTATAAATACATAAGAATAAATAGATGCTATATTAAAAACCAATATCTAAGATAGAATAATACCTCCTCCTTTTAACCTATCCCTTGTATTACCCTATCACGTTTCATCAAAACCTAAATCATAATAATACCTTAAGTGATGTTACTCCCTCGTAAAAAAATCCTTGAGTGATGTTACTTTAATGCTAATAATGTTATATTGATGTCATTTGTGCCAATTTAGCACTAGCAAAAACATTGAAGTTCAAAACATTATTCTTTTTTTATTGTTAAAGAATAGGCTAGTGATAATAGGGTGGCACTGAGAGTATAGTACAAACCTAAAATGTAGTATTGTATGTCATTTTTTGTTTTTCTTGAAGTTTACTTTAAATTAATAGATATTATTTTCCCCCCTTTGTTTCACCTATCACCTATCAACCTATGATGACTTGAACCTTTCACATCTTAATTATTCTTATTTTGCAATCTTTTTTCATGTGTCTTGTGTATTATATTATGTAACATCAAAATTCCAAGATTTTATAGTCTTTCTACTAAAACCGTCTTTTAATTTAGATTTAATGATGATGCAATTAAAAAAGGTTTTCAAGTATCCAAGGATTATGTATATGTGCATATAAATAGATAGATTTTATTCCATAAAAGTTAATATAACCTAGATAAACTCCCTTAGAGTATGATGAAAGCAAAATCAAAATAATTTATCTCATAGTGGAAACCTTTCAAAAGTTTTTTTTCTATATAGGAAAATTTTACTTTGTGGCATAAAAAATAATCCATCCCTTATAGATCATGTGTCTTTTGGTCTTTTAAATGAAGAAGATTGTGAGAAATTATCCTTTCAAAAGAAAAATCGCATAATATTGCAAAATTAGCCACTTGCAACTTTAAAAATATTGTAAATAACATCTAGATTTATAGATTAGTCTTAATACTTTAGGAACAACCATAACATATTGATCATCTACATACTTTTAGTGAATCTTGTCACCTAAACGAGCTTTTTCTATAATATTTTTTTTCATTAATCAATAAAATATTACCTTTCTTAACTAAAATATTTTTACTTTCATTTGCACTTGCTTCTTTCATCTATAAACAACATACTAAAAATAATTAAAAGCTAACCTGCGAGGGATAACGTAGCAAGTTCAAACCTGGGTATGAGGGGATTGGAACCCATTCTCTCGTAAAAACCTGTGTAAACTCAATTTTTGGTCAGTTAAGGATAACACAATGGTTAAGGCTTTGGTCTATCTTTGAGGAGGTCCAAGGTTCAACCATAGCGTACCTAGAAAGTGATAGGTTTGATGGTAGCAGAGTATTTGTCAATTGATTACTTTCAGTTTGATCGCTTGAAGGGTCAGGGTCTCGTTGACTTTGTTTAGCCTAACAAACTAAGGTTTATAATGACAGCATCTCAATAATATTTTTTTTTTTAGAATTTAGATGGTGGAATCGGTAGCCACCACGAATCCGGACAGGCTGTCCAGCTTTTATGGCCACCACAATATTATGCATTGTCCGCCCCAGAAGTCGTCACACAAATCTTCGCGCAATCCGCTCCTATAACCGCCATGCCACAATCATTTTAAACCTTTTACGTCGCTGAAAGCACCAAAGCACCAGAAAAGGGACAAGCATTCAGTCCAGCGAGACCCGAGATTTGAACCTTGGACCTCCGCCCCCTTATGAGGTTTAGATGAACCAATTGGTCTACACTTCGAACCTAACACCCAATAATATTACTGATTTCCTATGTATTAAAATAAATAAATAAAAACTTTAATTTAAAAAAAAACATTACTCACAAAAACATGGTCTATATATTAAAGTTTAAATGATGTTAAAGACTTAACAGATTACCATAAGCAAAGGACTTCAAGCATTCAAATAAAACAAAAGAAGGTGATGTCCACCTTGTGCATGTGTTCAAATGCATTTGATATGTAGTAATATAAGGGTGTTGGTGGTTTTGAAAAACAAATCAATGGTTTGAATTTCTTAATAAGACCTCTCATTTAAAAAAATAATAATAATAACTATAGTCTCGTATTCTTATGAACGTGCAGAAAATAGGTTAAAAATATATATATATATATATATATATATATATATAATTTATTTACATGAGGTGTAGCCATGGTCACTCTGCCGACCAACGTCTCTCTCCTAACAATTTATGGAGAAATAAAAGCAAATATTATTTTGCGGATTCACGTGCTTACACGTTCGTCTAAAACCAGATCTTGGTGACAGTACTCCCTCACGTTTCTTGCGTAATTTTGAAAGTAATATTCAATTAAGTAAATCGTCGTATGCTAAGTTTGACTTTGAAATGATGAAAATATGATGACAGCCGGTTCATTATGGATATTCTTCAAATATTTGTAAAAAAAACACCCACCACATCACTTAAAAAAATACATATTTCAACTATGAATAGACAGAAACCTGAAAAGATGTGCGTTGTTGTTTTTTTTTTCTTCTTTTTAAATATGCTATAACAAAAGCACTTAGACAAAATGCAAGTTGCATCTATGGTATCAACAATAGTATATTATCAAATTATTAAAAAAATATTTGTCACTGGACTTATATGAGTTTTCTCTTACTATGATTTTGATTTTCTTTTAGAGCAAAGAATTATAATATATCGAGAAGTCTCCTATAATAGAACGAACATCGAGAAGTCTCCTATAATAGAACGAACATTAATTTGACTTTCAAATAGGCTTTGGTTAACTAACCCTCAAATAAGAAATAACTTCCTCCCCTGTCACAACTTTAATAAATTAAAAGCTAAAATATTAGTTTGTATGAGATGCCTTTCAATTTGGAGTCACGTTGAAAGTTGAAATACTTTGCTTTATTCTATAACTTAGATTTTGAGTGAGTCAAATGTGTAATTAAATTTATTTATTTATATTTATTGAAATATATATAAAATGTTTTTAAATAAAGAGTCAAACGTGTAATTAAATTTATTTATTTATATTTATTGAAATATATATAAAATGTTTTTAAATAAAGAGTAAAGATTTAATTTATTTTATATTATATATATAAAGATGTGGTTAGAGTAAGAAATTTTCATGATTGATTATCAAGATTGGGTGTTCTAATCCCACTATGACTTTTTATAAGGGAAAGAGCTGAGTTTATCAACAAGGGTCAGATACATTCCCACCCCCTTACACATTCACCCACACATGCCAAGATTTGAACTTTGGACCTTCCGAAAAAGAGTCAAAGCCTGAAAGTTGTGTTGTCTCTCAAACATATTTAATATAAAAATATATAAATATGTTAAATTAAGTATTAAATAACTTTTGTTTTAGTTTATTATCAGTTATATGAACATTTTAATGATTAGACATAATATTCAAATAAAGTATCTTAATTTATTTATGAGCTTATTATGAAAAATCTATTATACTACATTATAAAATATCTTTTATTTGGATAGACAACATGCCTCTTATTAGATTATAAGTTATTCTACTTCTTTTTATAATTTAACTAGCTTTGCATTTTCATTCTATTTGCATCAATAAAAAAATAAATTAATTAAATTAATTATATAGGATTGAAATAGTCATATCACATCATGACAATAGAGTGATATTAAACAATAGAGTGATATTAAACAAGTGGGTAATTGTACTGATACAAATAAAATAAAATATATTAGACAATTGTGCTTGGCAAGATTCTACCCTAAGCCTCTTCCTTGAACACAAAGAATTATATATAGTTTAAATAAAGTCTTGTTTTCAATACTTAAAACATAGAAATAGCTTATATAAAATCATCTTGAAAAGTTGGTTTATCTAAATATAAAAAATAAGGTTGACTTCATTTACAAATGATAAGGTGAAATATCAAACAAACAAAATGAAAGTATATCATTTATAGAAGTTAACGATAAACTACTAATAATTAACGATAATTTTATAATCAATTTCAAACAAAGGTGTCAAATTTTTAATTTGAAAAAGTTTCATTAATATATGTTGAAAATCAAACTAAATTTAGTGATAGAGAGCAAATTATATTTTTGAACAAAAATATATGCCACGAAAAATTCTTATATTGTTAAATACATTAAAGTAAGAAATAAATTTAAAAAAAAAAAAAAATTGAATGGTGTATCATCTACAAATTATTTCATCCTAGATGAATTTTTTTTTTTTAGATTTGGTTATTATCCTGGATAAAAATATTATTGAGTTTAATTATTTTACTAGAAATCAATTCAAAATATAAATGGGATCCATATATGTAAAACAAACGTTAAAGGAATCTTGCATGTAATATGTTACCACATTACCAATGTCTATGGTTTGAGGTTTAATGGAGGTGGCTAGTGACCATTTTATGTGATTACATGGGATAATAAATATTAATATATTTTGCAATGAAGTTGAAGCAAAGTTTAATAGGTGTACAAGTTAAGACAACTAATATGATTAAATATTTAATAATTTACAAGTTACTAACCTTGTATGCTATGCAAGATAATGAGAGTGATATTTGTGTGCAATGTGTTCCTATATTAATTATAAATGTGACAAGCATTTATATTATTCTAACTTTCATTTTTGCTAGTGTTTATATAATTTATTGAAAATTAAGTGACTTTCATCTAGGTTAGAGTGTTTGTTTTGTATTCTATGGTTAGATTTTGTAGTTTATATCATAGTTTTAAAACTCACAACTTGGGATAAACTTGGTAATATAAGTTTGGAGATTTTACAAAACAACTTGAGAAAACTAAGCAAAACTTTAGAGAAAAACTAGGAATGTTTTTTAATAAATAAATAAATAAATATTTTAGAGCCAAAGAGTTGATTTTATATTAGATATTCATTACAAATAGTACAATTACACTTAATGAATCAACATTCAGCCCAAATGGCAAATGTAACATTTTGAAGTGTAAAACAATTTTTAAACTGCTTTTTATTTTTTCTTTCTTCCCCTTACACTTGATGGTTGGCCTTGGCTTTAAACTAGTGGTTGAATTAGAGGCTTCTCAAGAGTGGTATCATCATGGTATACATTTTCTAATCCTCTTAAATGTTATGCTTCTTCCTCAAGTGCCTCAATGTCATCTATAGTAAACTCGAGATCCATAAAACTCTTGATAATATAATTAGATGGTGGACCTAGCTCATCCAATTGAATTGACTCATAAGATTCGCTAGCCTCCACTTCTCTTGTACAAAACCTTAGATTGTATTGCACAAACACAAGGTCATAAAGGTATTCATGGATCAACCTGTTGTACTTCTTGGTGTGTACGACCTCAAATAGATACCAATTACGTTCACATCCAGAAGTACTACAAGGTTTTCTCAAGATGCGAACATTCACTCTCTATAGGGTAGGTGTTTTGGAGCCATAGTCCTCCCACCATAAATTTACAAAAAAAAGATTATTTTCAAAGTATTAATTTATATTCACAAACTACAAGAATGTTGACTACTTTAAAAAATGCTAATCTTTAAAAATTTTAAATGTATTGCTTGGTTGTAAACTTGGCCTTGCTTCTCTAGCAAATGGTGACGCAAACAAGTTCTCTCTTGAAACCTTATATAGTTACAACTCAGTAAGAATAAGGTAATGTTTGTTAGGGTTATCTATCATCCTCTTTGCACAAGTATAAAACCCTTCCTAGACCTCTTCATTACCACATAGGCTACTACCATAAAAGAATTAAGGTTCAAGAAGCACTTTGTGGCATGAATTGGTTGACGTAATTACCTTATCCATCTCTTCTCAATAATGTTGTTAATTGCTTCAAACTTGCGTAGGCTCCCAGTGTAATTTTAGTGAATGACCTCGTTGACTCTATCCATTACCTCATGCAGATAGCCCATGGCCTATTATTCACCATCTTCAAGGAAATGAACCCTTACCAAGGTTTTAGTCACCTAGAATTAAGCAATTAATATTAAAAATTTAGGAAAAGTAATACTCAAGTATAAAATAAGATTTTGAAATTTAAATTTGAACTCAACAAGCAAATTGCAATTACCTTGAGAATTTCTTGAACACTCTCCCAAAATGAATTATCATACACTTGGCTTGATATTTGTTGCCCCTCCTCTTTAGCATGAAATAGTGAGGCATCTCATTCCTTGGACACAAACATCTGCTTCAAAGTGAGTGATGTTGATTGAAGGCTCTACAAGGTAATGAGATTAAAGGTAAATCGAGTGGTCTCTAGGTGAATAATATCCCTCCTATCATTGTGCTCCCTCATTAAGTTGAGCACCCATGTGTGGTTATAGATAAATCATGTAATGTTCTTCTCTTCTATCATGGTCTTCACCTATGCCATTTTTCCAATGTCCTCAAGCATGAGGTCAATGTAATAGGTAGCACATGGGCTTCAAAATATAGAGGGTACTTCTCCTAGAGAAGTCTACCTGTAGATACATATGTTGTTGTATTATCCATAAATACTTGGACAACATTATCCACTCCTACTTTTGCCACAACCTCCTCCAAAAAACTAAAAAATAATTGTACATTTTTTTACCTCTTGCGAGGTATCAACTAACTTCAAGAAGACCACAGATCTACTAAGCCATCATGAAGTTTAAGAGTGCATGGTTTCTTGCATTTATTCACTCATCTAAAATAATTTTGTAACCCTTTTTCCTCCATACAATCCTTTTCTCTTTTATAAGAACATGTCTATTGGTGACACACTCCAACAATGGTTCACTTTATTCATGGCCTGAAGGTGTCTTAATTCCTTTGTCAAAATCACTCAATGTCCTCACTACGAATTTCCAATAGGGGTTGTTCGCATAGTGAAAGGGAATGTTGTAATCATATCAAAAATTTGCTATGGTTGTCTTGACCTCCTTTGCCTTGTCCCTCCCCAATACAATATTGTAAATAGTAGTTTGTCTTATGTTGGAGCCTCATGTCGCACTTCTTCCACTCCCACTAGCACTACCTCTTCAAATTAAAGGGCTAAGAATATATTCTTTATCCATGGCATGAACATCCTCTAGTTCAAGCTCATCCCCATAAAAGAAGCCCCATGACCCCACTCCTTATCCTACTATAGTTCTTATCCTTTTGTGCTTGATTTTCTTGGTCTCTTTGTTGCACATAAAAGCCTTCACCTTAGCTTTAGTCATATCATCTACTTTAGGACAAGGGTCCACATCTTTCTCTGGTTGCCCAATAAAATGAAATTTTAGGCGATTGATGCCTCCTCACATGTTCTTGCCATAGAATTCATAAAACACTTTGTTTTGTAAGTTTCCCCTAATCTCATGCTTTCACATTAGGTCTCTCCCTAGATTTAGTTGGGGTTGGCAATGGAGTCATTTGGGTTCCACTTGTAAGAGGATCATTGTTGTTCATGGTGGTTCTAGGGACCTTACCTAAAGAAACCATCTCTATTTTCTAATAGAAGAGAAAATAAAAAAATAAAAAATATATTAATCAAATGCCCTAGCCTACATGCTTTAAAACAAGTAAAAAAATTGTTGCATAGCCTACATGTTTAAAAAGAGCAAACAAAAAAAACTAAAAAAAAAAACCTAACAAAGCCCTAGTTTTTTGGGGGGTCAAAGGAATAGAACGAATAAAAACATATATAGCCTGGCCTATTTTAGATTTGAAAATAACTTAAACAAATTTAAATAAACCTAAAAAAACTCTAGTTTTCAATTAGGGGAATTCAAAAATACCTCAAAAAATCTACAGAATAAACATAAAATCTCTTTGTGTTGATATCCAGTATTCGATCTAATCCTAAAAAATGGTTTAGGTTTTTTGTTTGGATTTGTTTGACCTTCGACAAATTTGTTTCCTATGCTAGAGAGAGGAAAAAAATGAGAAACTGCCTAGAAATGGGCTTTTAGAATGAAATCCCCCTGGCCTCTACTTATATAAGTTCGCATGAAAAATATCAAAAGTTTGATAATAAAATGTCGAGAAACTCACAAGCCTCGATTTAGGAAAAAATCATCATGGTGCTTAACCTGTGAATAGTGAGATTCTTTATGAACTTCATCCTAAATTAATAAGATTTAGACCAATGCTCAAATTTGAGTGTAGTGAAGAAAATTACTAGGTGTCCATCTTATCTCATCTATAATGTCCAACTCATTATGAGTTACTATTCAATGTGTGATATTTATGCATACACATCTATATAGGACTTCTCAAAATATGAGGTAAAAAACAAAAGATAAATATTTCCTCTTAGTAAACCCTATACAAAATCCTTAAACCCAAACCCTAAATACCAACTCTTGAAACCTTAATCTCATACCTAGTATACCCTCTTCTAATGCATATTCTATCTTCCCATAGCATACCCACTTTCATATTCTTATAACTTACAACCCAATATATCCTTCATCTAACTTATAATATATTACCCCTTTCTAACATCCACCCTTTGAAATGTAAAACTATTTTATAAATATGTAATAATATAAAAGTATAGGTGTTAAATGTTCAAAACAACATCCAAGTTAAGACAACCCCCATCCCTTCTAATATATCACTTAATCATATCCTTCATACAATATGAAGCATGATGAATAATACATTGAGTGGTTTTACTTGGTGTCAAAGGTAACATATTGGTGTTACTTTTGCATCAATTCCACACCACTTATAGCATTGTCATGTTGCCTATGTGAAAACAAAATAGGGCTAGTGAGAATAGGTTTATGCTAAGATCAATGCTATAATCCTAAGATATAGTAGTGCCCATCCTTTCTAGTTTCTCTAAAAGTTTTCTTTGAATAAATCATGACGACCTTTTCCATCTAATGAAGAAGAGTTTTTTTGCTACTTTAAGGGTGGAAATCCCTTGGGTTAAGTCATATTTTGTTACTAACGACTAAACTCACTTTTTAAATTTAAATTGGATAATGATAAATATTGGTGAATATTTTAAAATATCCATGGCAACACATATACATACACTACTAGATTTTTCTTCACAAAATTTAGTCACATAGAGTAACCGATATTATTCAAAATCTCCATGTTGAAAGCTCTTAAGGAAATTCAAACAATATGATCCATATTGACACCTTGTAAAAAGTTTTATCTTTGCAAAAATGTTTCACTTCATGGTGTTAATTACAAGGCAAAACTCATAAAACCATGGGCTACTATACATGCTTTATCCATAGCTTTCAGAATAGAAAATACTATGAAAGAAAATTCTCAAAGTACTAAAAGTTTAGTCTTTGATTTCTTTCAATGCATTTTCAAATCTCTAAAAAAAATAGTTAGTAATCATTGAATTTATAGATTAACTATTTACCTTTAAGAACCATCATGTACCATACTTTTTCTTTTGTATAGAAGACAAACCTCTGAGTGAATTTGAAGAGAGTCCAAGACTTCATTCAATATTTCATTACATTTTAAGTGCGATAAATGTCCCTAGGTATTGGACCAAGATCCTTCAAATTGGACAAATATCATTATCATTGGATATCATACTTAATCATCTAATAATAAAAAATATTTCTAACAAATAATTTGCCATCTCAATGGAGTTTTCTTATTTTTCTTTTACCCTTGACCAACAAAAGAATATATCCCTAAGCTAATGCATCTTTACTACAAATTAGGGTTTACTTAAATCAATTTTTTTTTTTTACACTCAATTTATCTTCATTAGAGTCCCCCATTCTTCAAATTTCTAAATAAAAATAGCTAGTTGTGGTTTGTTTCATAATTTTTCTTATACCATTATATATTTTTTAACTTTTTAATTGACTCTATGCAATCAAAACAACCTTAACCATATTATATTATGGTCATTTACATCACATCACACAATATTACATCTTTGACAACTATGCATATATTGCTTGGCAGGATTTGAACTTTTCTCTCCACCTAAAAATTCAAGGTATTTAACTAATTAACTCCTACCATTTAATAATGTCCTTATATTTTTTTTCAGTTACATAGGAGAGTTAGTCACAACCACACTATTTTTAGTAACTGACAAGTGTATGGTTCAAACCACAGGGGCTACTTCCACCAAACCTATTTCACTTCGTTATTGTTGACTCGACGTGAAGGGGACCATTGGTCGCTTGGGATTCGTACTATTATCGTTGGTCTGGCTTGCACTCAGAGGATTCAGATCAGACTACTACCTTTGCAATCAGGCTGCCCCTAAGGATTGAACCTAGGTGTCTTCTTGGTAAGTGATTGGCCAGCCAAGCACTTACCAAGAAGACACCTAGGTTCAAACCACAGGGCTACTTCCACAAAACCTATTCCGCTTAGTTATTGTTGACTCGACGTGAAGGCGACCATCGGTCACTCAGGATTCGTACTGTCATCATCGGTCTAGCTCACACTCAGAGGATTCAGATCAGACTACTACCTTTGCAAACAGGCTGCCCCTGAGGATTGAACTTGGGTGTCTTCTTGGTAAGTGCTTGGTCAGACAAGCACTTACCAAGAAGACACCCAGGTTCAATCCTCAGGGGTAGTCGCTCAGGATTCGTACTGTCATCGTCGGTCTGGCTTGCACTCAGAGGATTGAACCTAGGTGTCTTCTTGGTAAGTGCTTGGCCAGACAAGCACTTACCAATCCACCTAGCCCTTGGGACCGATTAACTATTATACATATATATTTAGCAAGATTTAAACTTAAATCTTCTTCTTAATCGTTGGACTAAACACTTGTCCCTTTCCTGGTGCTTTTAGCGGTGTAAAAGGTTTAAAATGATTGTGGCATGGTGGTTATAGGGACGAACTGCGCAAAGATCTATGTGACTGCTTTTGAGGCAAACAATGCAGAATATTGTGGCGGCCATAAAAGCTAGATAGCCTGTCCGGATTCATGGCGGCTACCGATTCCACCATGTAAATTAAAAAATATATATATTCTTCTTAAAAATTAAAAAATTAAACGAATAATATTTAATATAGAGGTACTTAGTTTCTTCTTGCTTTATTTTTGCTTCACTTTGGTTCGGTGAGGGCATTTTAGTTCCCTAGCTCAAGCTATTATTTCTTTTATTTCCTCTGTTGATTCTTGCCTTAAAAGTAGTTTGGTCTAGAAAGGTCATTGTTGTGTTCAATTTTTTTTTCCTGTTTTGTTTTTTTTGTTTAGTTTTTTGAAGTGTGTGTTTTTTGTTTTGTTTTTATGTTTTTTTTTTGTTATTTTTGTTTTTTGTTGTTTTGTGTTTTTTTGTTATTGTTCTTGTGTTTGTGTTGTTCTTATTCTTGTGTTTCTGTATGTTTATGTATTCGTGTTTTTGTGTGTGAGTGTTTTCTATGTTTTTTGTTTTTATTTATTGTATGTTTTTGGTTGTTTTTTATTTTATTTTTTAATTTTTTAGGTTTTGGTTGTTTTTGTTTTTCATGTTTTTGTTGGTAATGTCTTTGTAGCGTTTTGTTGTTTTTGTCATGTTTGTGTTTGGTTATATTGTTCTTGTGTTTTTTCTATGTGTTTTTTTTTTTTTGTTTGGTTGTGCTTTATCTTTTCGACACACTCAAAGAGCATGTTTTTTATTTTATTTTATTATTTTTATTTTTATTTATTTATTTTAATTTTATTGTGTGTTTGTTCCCTTCTTGAGTATGTCAAAGGTGGTAGTCCAGGTGCGAGCCGTGGGCTATTTTAACAGAATAGATATCCCTGCCTCCTTGAATCTTACCCGAAAGCAACATCCTTTCTCAAATATTTTCCAAAAAATATATAATTAAATATTAAATACAATTAAAATTTTAAATTTATTTAAAATTAATTAAAAATAATATTTATAAAACTATTTTCACAAAGTGGTATATTTTCATGTCCTCATCAAGACAACTAAAATCATTAAAAAATGACGTAGCCGAACGAGTCCAGAATCTTCACCACGTAACCATGGTTCCTCTGGCAACATATTTCACGCGTTCACGTGCTCTGCTACATTTATTCATGCCCACGTTATATTTGGCTCTTACTGCTAGCATTTCCTCACGTTTCATAACTAGTATTGAACTTCAAATTAAAATGTAAACATTTTATACAATTCTGTTTGTGTGGCTATTGCATAAATTAAGTTGACTTTGAAGTTTCTCAAAGATGAGATGGGTAGTCCATAATCTTCACATGTTCCTATAAACACGCTCAATCACAATCACTAAGCAATATAGACCGCTATTATAGAAGGATAAAAATTATAAAAATATAACATTGATTTTTAAAAAAATATTTAAGAGCTCAAAAATCAAGTTGCCTTTGTCTTTTATGTGCATAGACAATGAATAGATTATCAAATTATTAATAGAACCAACAAATAGTTTGGAATCATATATGGCATGCGCTTGCAATTGAGGAATTATACTATATAAAATTGGTAACTGTTTTTCCTTTTTGAATAAGTGGTCTCTTACAATTGAAGAATTATAATATACTGATAAGTCTCCTACAATTGAGGAATTATAATATAACATTATAATATAACGATAAATCTCCTACCAAGAACATTTGTATTTTTTTTTATTACATAGGAGAGTTGGCTACACCCACTATTTTTAGTAATTGGCTAATGCAAGGTTTAAACCGGAATTATAATATAATGATAAGTCTTCTACAAAAGAACATTTGTATCCTTTTTTTATTACATAAGAGAGTTGGTTATAACCACTATTTTTAGTAACTGGCTAGTGCAGGGTTCAAACTACAGGGACTGCTTCTAACAAACTTGTATGTCTCGTTCTTGTTGATCTGACGTGAGATGGACACCACCGGTTGCTCGGGGTTTGTACCATCATTGTCGGTTTGGCGCGCACTTAGAGGATTCAAAGCATATTGCTACCTTTGTAAAGAACATTTGTATCTTATTCAAAGCAACTTATGTTTGAATTGTGAGTCAAGAGTTAAAAATATGAGCAGAAAGTAGAAAGCAAGGTGAAATCAAAGAGTAAGTGTCACTTTTTTTTTCCATATCTTAGGAGAAACTTAAAAACTAAAGAATTCACATAAAGAAAATTTAGGTAACATGACAAGAAAGTCATTTTGAAAGTCCTTACTGAAAGTAAGGATGCTCTAGGTAGACACAAGGATGTCCTAGTTAGAAGTATGGATGCCCCAGCTAACGATAAGAGAAAAAACAATCTACGATAAACTCTATCCAAGTAACAGATACTAGAAGTTATTATCAAAGATGAGATGATTGAGCATGATATAATGGTTATCAAAACCAAAGGGTTAATATGTAAGTTCTATGGATACTCGCCAGGTTTTTTTTAGATTCAAAATTGGATCAAGTGGAAGTGGGGATTGAATTCAAACTACTCCATGACTTTTCTTTTGAAAGGATTTTTTCTCATTATCTTCTCCAATTCAAAAATAAGGGATAAAATAATGAATGGAGGCCCTTGGTTTAGGGCCAAAGATGCATTGTATTTAAGACCATAGAGTGAGATTTTTTTTGTGGAGATAGAGACTATTAAAAGGCTTTCGATGTGGATTAGGTTTTTGGACTTCCTTATCAACTCATCAATAAGAAAGTTTTGAAGAATATTGGCAATACTCTAGGTGAATTCATTTAGGAGGAGCTAAGTAAGGAGAGAAGACATGTTGTATGCACTCAAACATGTATTGTTATGGACATTTCACAACCTTTACCATAGTCCATTAGGATTAAATCTAAATCAAGAGAATGAGATCAACAAGTGGATTATGAAAACATTGCATTTTGATGTCACAAATGTAATGGAACTAGACATATGGTAAGAGATTACAAAATAAAAAATGACAAAGAAAAAGATGGAAAATTTATTGGCTTTTAAGCCAGATTATCTTTGTCGCAATATTTTAGATCTTGAGTAGAATTAAATATAAGAGAAATCAAAATATAAGTTGGCCAATATAAATTATAATAACATTCAAGAAAATATCAAATATGAATATAAAATGACCAAAATCATTCATGCAATAACATGAAGAACACTTACACTAGAATTGCTCAAAATATGCATACAAACTTTATTATTCATGCTTGAATTTTTCATACATAATCTATATTTTTTCCATATTTTTCATGGAGTTTTATCTCCAATATATAACCTTAGAAAGGTGACTCTTCAATACTTGACTCTTGCACTCCTCACTCATCCGGGAGTTGCAACCTTTCCTATTCTTTACATAAGACAAGCCTCACATGTCCTTTAGCTTCTCATCTTACCACTTGTATACATGACTCTTGAATCTCTATTTACTTGCACACTTAACTCTATGACACTTGCACACTTCTACATGACACTTACACACTTCTACATGCACACCTAATACATGACACTTGTGCACTTTCTCACATTACATATTTGCACACTTAATTACATGACACTTGTGCACTTTCTCACATTACATATTTACACTCTTAATTACATGACACTTGTGCATATCCTACACATAAACATTTACATAGAAGAGAAATCTAAATCTCATTCTCAAACTATAGACTCAAACCCTAATCTACTATATATTTACATGTGTATCATAAAGGTGCCATGGGGGTACATTAGCATGTACCAAATAATGTAATATCCTCCAAAAAAAATTTATATATGAGGTAAACTTCAATATGAAACAAGAGAAGCTAGGTCAAATCAAATATTTTCCACTCCTAAGCAAGTGACAAGAAAAATCCCTCTGCATCATCAAATGGAAAAGACCAATATAGTTCGCTTGAACCAACCATTAGGAGAAAAAAATTGATATAAGAGATAATTATAATGCACAAATTCAAATACGAAAAGAGTTAAAGGTGCAAAGGAATATGGGAAGGAAATTTTTAAAACAAAGGAAGATGGGGATGCAAATTTTAAAGCAAATGAGGTGAAGGAGGCTAAGGTTAATCCAAGTAGTATAAAATCTTCTCCTTGCAATAAAATGAAAGTAGTACAAAGTGTATTCGTTACACTTTAGGGTTTCAAGAGAAGCAAGATAAAGAAAAGCATATGGAGGATATCCAAGGAAATTTAGAGGTTCCAAAGCAGCATAAGTAAGTAATGACATTGGAGGATCATCCATGCACTTTAGGATTTTTGAGGCAACATAAAGAAGAAGGTGTTTATAAGGCTATTTCTTGAATTTTAGATTCTTTAAGATAAATTAAATCTCTAGAACATAAGTCTAATTATGAACAATATAGAAAAAAAGAAGAGATTGATGAAGTTAGAGTGTTGGTGGGAATGGAAAAAGGACAGGAAGGCCATCAAAGCATAAACAAAGAGAAAAAGAAACTCAAAGGGATATCAATTTGGGAAGCCAAATAAAAATATCATAGGTGTTAACAAGAAGTGGGGCTAAGCCCACTAATAAAAAAAATGGTATGAATAAGACCCTAAAAAAGAGTTATTACATAATTTATAAGTTGATATAGTAGATTGACCCCTAAAGGTCCTTCCTCGACAACCTAAATGGTTGATCCTGCCACTCGACCTAATATAAGAAAAAAAATTAAATAGTGAGAAATGTAAGGATGCTTTTAAAAATATTTGGAAAATAGGTGATTATCTAGTAGTTTCTTTTCTATGAGCTTCAGGTGGTATTATAACAATATAGGACAAAATCAAATGGGATAGGTAATTGTTGCAAGCAAAAATTAATTGGGTTGTTGGCAGGGTTTTGCTTAGTGGCGAATTTTGCAATTTAGCACGAATTTTCGGATTTCCAAAATGTCAACTTTGCGATTTTTGGGACCATAGAGGTTGGCCCGTTCGCCCAAAAATTTTGGGATCTAATTTTTTTAGGGTAAATTCGCCCCATTGTCATAAGGTTTCCCACCCAATTTTTGCCCTAAATTTATTTAAAATAAGAAATATCCTGTCCAAATCGCCCCTTGTACCCCATTATATATAGCTAACCCTGACAACGACTCCCATACAATTACAACATTTTTTTTGGATAGTGAGTGATACAAAGCAGAGTACTGAAAAAACCAGAGTCCACGATTGCTAGAAGGCGACTGGCAAAAGGCGACTGGTTGAAGGCGACTGGCAGAAGGTGACTGACGAAAGGCGACTGGCGAAAGGCGACTGGCGGAAGGCGACTGGCGAAAGGCGACTGGCGAAAGGTGACTGAAGAAGGCGACTGGCAGAAGGCGACTGGCAGAAGGTGACTGATAGAAGGCGACTGCCATAAGGCAACTGACAGAAGGTGACTGACAGAAGGTGACTGATAGAAGGCGACTGATAGAAGGCGACTGGGAGAAGGTGACTAATAGAAGGTGACTGGTAGAAGGCGATTGACAGAAGGTGACTAGGAGAAGGCGACTGATAGTAGGCAATTTGTAGAAGGCGACTGGTAGAAGGTGACTAGCAGAAGGCGATCGATAGAAGGCGACTGGCAGAAGGTGACTCAATTTATCCGTATGCTTATTTTACCATTAAATTTTATTTTTCATTTTATTAATGGACACTCAATAAGGAGGTTTATTTTTCCTGCGAACAATATTCATGGGATAGTCACAAATTTTGTTGTCTCTAGCAGTAGTTCTCTTTTATATCTGTTATTTTCATATTTAAAAATGATGTTCTTTGTTCATGTTATTCTTTTATTTATATAGGTAAAAATGTCAACTACAGGCAATGGAAATAAGGGAGGAGAGTCTTCCAATAAAAGGAGTATCCTCAAATACTTTCCTAATATTTCAAAACCCAGTCTGCCATCAAAATCTGCACAAACTGAAGGTATGAACACCTTTACTCACCAGTTAATTTTTTTACTTTGTTAATTTTAAATATAATGTCCTCAATTCATAAAGAAGTATGTTTTTTTGTTGATGGATTTGTTCACTTTTATCTATAGAAAACACTAGTATGCTTTTAAATGCCATAGTGATAATGAATCTACTATTGACACTAGAATTATCTCTACAGAAAACACTGTTAACCCTGGTATTCCTCCACTTCCACATATCCACGATAATCAACAGTCCACACATGAAGATAATATCAATCAAATTGAACAACAACATGAAGAGATTCTTGAATCTAACATGCCAAGTGGAAAAGAAACTAATAGTTCTTATGCAGTCCCTACTTTCGAAGAATCTTCATCTAAAAAATAAACATGTAAGGTTATCTAGGTGGACAATTAATAGATCATTTCAGCTTGATTGGATATCAGAATTTCCATTTATTGAGCTAGTGTTGCCAAAGAATAGTAGTGATGATATAACAGAATTAAGATGTGTAATTTGCAGTTGGAAACACGAAAAGAAGCATAGATTACAACTTAAGAAAGATACAGTAGAAAAACATTATGGAAAGGTTTATATCAAAACAAAAGAAGGTGATCGAGCAACACAAAAAAATTATAGGTGGAAGGATGCATCAGAGTGTGCACATATGAGATATGCGAAAGAATATGATAAAGAAATGAAACAAAAGCAAACATTGGTTGAGAAAGGTGCAATGATTCAAGCCCAATTTCAAAAAATGAATAAGTTAACTTTAGCTTCAAAAAGTTTGCAGTTTGTTGTTGTATTATCTATTCTTAAGAAGGATAGACCTATGTCTGATTTCATAGATTATAAATCTCTATTTTGACTAGCTAATGTGCAAAACTTACCCAACGCTCATTGGTCAGATCGAAGTGGTTGGGAAATGGCAAAATGTATGTCATTGGTTGAGCAGAATGACCTTAGAGAGAAAGTAAAAAAGGTAAAATTTATTTCACTTTCAATTTATGAGGTGACTTCAGTTGACAATACATCTTGGATTTGCATTCATGTTTACACATTGGAAAATCATTCAAGGCAACCTCATTCACTAGGCATACATAAAATGGTGGAAAATTGTAATGCAAAAAACATTTACAATGTTGTTGTAACTAGTTTAAAAGAATAAGTAGGAATGAATGAAATTGAAATAGCCACTAAGTTAATATGTGTAGGAGCTGATGGTGCTGCTACAATGCAAGGACACAGGAATGGTCTTTGTGTTAGACTACAAACATCAATTACCCCATATTTGATCCATATTCATTGCATGGCTCACACAATGAATCTTGCATACAAAATTGTGGATACATTTACAAATGTTGTCAGAGTGGAAGAGCTTGTTTGTGAAATTCATGAATATTTTTCATGTTGTCCAAAAATATTTTTAGAGTTTCAACAATTTGCACTAGGATTTATCGAAGGTAAAAAATTGTTGAAAGATGTGGATACTAGGTGGATTTCGATGTATCTACCGACATTAAGAGTTTTCAAAGAATATCAATCCTTGATAGGGTTTATGTATACAAATCATAGGGCGGTTGATAAGGCTAAAGATTTACTTTTTTGAATGAGTGACTTTGAAACTCTTCTCACATTGTGTGGAAGTATTCCAATGTTGGAAAAAATGAATACTTTGATCAAAATTGCACAAGAAATATCGATTTATATTGTGGATTTCATGAGGGAAAGAATACAAATTTGCATGCATATTGATATGATGTATGCATCTGGTCAAAATTTTATGGATCCCTTGTTTGATATTTGGAGAGCATTAACAAGTGTGAATAGTCCTCGGAGCTTTTTGAAGTTCAATATTAACAATCATTTATGTATTAATGTCTACGAAAATGAAATACCTTTATATTGTTATGGTGTGCGATTGGATATAGCTACAAATGAAGTTGAGCAAATGTCCATAACCTACAATAGATTTCATGTGGTTGTGGACGATACAAAACTTAAACTAAAACAAATAGTAGAATCATTGACAAAAGAAATCAAAGACCGTTTTCAAAGAGATGAATTGCTATAGGCTATGGGTGTGGTAAATCCAATGTTTTGGGATCCTTATAATGAATACCAGATTATAAATTCTTTGTTCCTCAAATACATGGGCTGACTTTCTAGCCATTTAACTCAAAGTGTTGTATTCAATGTCATTGAAATCAATGGCATTCTGAACAAAGATATTTTGACAAAACAATCCAACTATTTTGGAACAACAATGTCTACTCAAGTTTTACAACTCTCTAACCGTCATGAATCAGATTCTATTTCACGTTTGTGGAGAATATTACAACCAAGTATTGTCTTAAAACATACTATGAGTGAATATTTTCATTTATATGAATTATGTCAAATGATGATTTTGGGATCCGTGGAAGATGAAAGGGTGTTCAGTGTGCTTTCATATATAAAATCTAAAGTTTGAAATATGTTGGACAAAAATTTGGAGAATTGCTTGAGAGTATATGTGTCGACCTATGAGGTGGAGGAGTTTCCTTACAAAAGAGCATTGTCACATTGGATTTCTTTGGCAAAGAGAAGAGGTGTAACGAATATTGATAATGATGAGGATGATGGTAACACTAGTTAGATTGTGATGATAATTTTTTTGGGAATGAGTGCAGAACATTTTGGACAATCTGAAAAGAGTTTGTTCCAGCTTCCAACATTATGATGCAAGGATGCATTCATTTGATTTTATTTCACATATTATCATTTGAATTGATTTCACATATCATAATGAGAGGAAGCTATCATTTGATTTGATTTGACATATCAGAATGAAAGGATGTTTTCATTTTATTTAATTTGAGTTCACATGTTATTATTTGATTTGATTTCACATATCGGAATGAAAGGATGCTATCATTTGATTTAATTTCACATATCAGAATGAAAGGATGCTATCATTTGTTTTGATTTCATATATCATAATGAAAGGATGTTATCATTTGTTTTGATTTGAGTTCACATGTTATTATTTGATTTGATTTCACATATTATCATTTGATTTGATTTCACATATCATAATGAAAGGATGTTTTGATTTGATTTAATTTGAGTTCGCATGTCATTATTTGATTTGATTTCACATATCTGAATGAAAGGATGCTATCATTTGATTTGATTTCACATGTTACATTATTTTTCTTGTAATATTTTTTATTCGTGAAAGTAATTGCCTATGCTATATTTTCTGACATTTCAAATTAATTCATATAACATAAAAGAACATCTTACTGCATTCACATAATTCAATATTACTTAATATATCAACACAAACAATAAAAACATAACAACATTCAAAACAAAGTTTAAAAAAGATAACACATATCAAACATTATTTCTTCCACTTCAAATTAAGAACAAAATTTTTTTACATCATAAATAATCAAAACATACTCTCTTTCATTGAATTCAATATTTAAAGAAGATACTATTCATTCGTTATTTACAATACATATCAAAACATTATTTCTTCCACTTAAAATTTCCAATAGATAACATATTTTTTGGAAATAGTCATTCATTGTTTCAATTCTCAAAAAGGATACCATTCATTTACAATTTACAAGATATATCAAACATTATTTATTTCGGTTCAAATTACTTAATACATCAACACATATAATACATAACAACATTCAAAACAAAATTTCCAATAGATAACACATTTTTTGAAAATAGTCTCATTCATTGTTTCAATTATCAAAAATGATACCATTCATTTGCAATTTACAAAACATATCAAACAATATTTATTCCACTTAAAATTACTTAATGCATCAACACATAATCATAACATAGCAACATTCAAAACAAAATTGCAAATAGATAACATATTTTTCAGAAATAGTCTCATTCATTATTTCAATTCTAAAAAATGATACCATTCATTTGCAATTTACAAAACATATCAAACATTATTTCTTCCACTTCAAATTACTTAATACATCAACACATATAATCTTAACATAACAACATTGAAAACAAAATTTCCAATAGATAATTTTTTTTTTGACAATAGTCTCATTCATTGATTTCAATTCTCAAAAAGGATATCAAACATATCAAACATTATTTATTCCACTTCAAATTAAAACATAACAATAATTAAAAACAAAACTTCAAAATGATAATATGAATTTTTTAGAAATTACCTCTAACATTGATTTCAATTTTCAAAAAAATACCAGTCTTAAATATTTATAAAAATATAAAGATATAAAGAGTTTTTGTTTCACTTGAAACCCAACACAACAAAGATCTATCGTTTTTCAATGTTTCCTGAAGATCCACCCACATCTACCTCAATATCCTTTTCTTATAATGCCCCAACCTTAACCAGACTTTTTGTTGTAGTGTTGATCCACGATAACAAGGCACTCTCTTCCTTCACTGGATCTTCTTTGAAAGGTGCATTCAGCACCTTCTCCTTTTCTTTCAGTTTAGCCTTGACATTCAGGCCCCCATATTTGATAACCTTCTTTAGGTAATTATTTTCTCTAACCGTCTGTTATAACCTCTTCTTCAATTCAATAACATTATTAATGCTAATTTTTGTAGTCTTGACAAAAAATTTCATGGCACCGACTTGTTGCTTTAGGTGCTGGAAATTAGACTACAAAACAGAAAGAAAAAAGGTTAATATTTATAAACAAAACATATTTAACAAAAAAAAAATATTTAGTTAGATGTAGAACTTACATCAGCTGTAAGTCGTGTTGTTTTTGCAACTACTACTTTGTTCTGATCAAGTTCCCATTCATTGAAATATGCTTGGGCTTCTGCATTGAGGTTTTCCAAACGATTCATAACAATGGCAAGAATTACATCTTTGTATGTAGACTCGGCCTCCATAGTGCCAGATTCAGATTTATGTAGCAAGGCATAAATATTTTGGGGCTTATTCTCCATCTTGAGAAACAACTCTTTTCTTTTTGAAAAATTCTTATATCGGCCATTGATGGCTTTAATCAAAACCTTAGTTCGATATTCCCATTCTTTCAATTTATCAATATCCGAAAGAAGAGTATTATGAACTACATATTTACATGCATCGGCTAATAACACATTTTTAAAAACATTTAGGATATCATCTTCTCTAACAGTACAGGCGGTGACTTGCTGTGCGGTGGAGGGGGAAACTTCGGTGGCATCTACATTGACATAATCTTCTTCTCCATCAATGTCGTCTTCATCCTCAAGAATATCACTTGCCTTTAAAGGAAAATTTTTAGGATTCATACCCTGATAAAGAAAGTCACAATCAAGAGTTCTCGAGGGCATTTGAGATGCACTCTCAATATTTGAAAAATTATCCAAGGTTCATATCGATACAATAAAAATATTAGATGATGACACATTTTGTGTCTCTGTAGCACTTCTTGCATTGTGAGGTGGTGGTGTGAGGAATTTTTTACCACACATGCGTGATTGGTTCCTCGTATGTGGAACCTCAAGTGGATGGACTTAAATTTGTTTTGGGTGGACCTGAACCTGCTGTGGTTGTGGCTGTGGCTGTGGCTGTGGCTGTGGCTGTGGCTGTGGCTATGGTCATGGAGGGTCAGATGGTGGAGCCATCCTTTTTTTAGCCTTTTGAATCTATGAGGTCCCTTTATTAAATTTCACACAAGAACATAAAATAAATCATTTGTAAATAACAATAGCATTAAAAAAAATTATTCAAAATATACATACTTGACTCAGAATCTGCAATCATTGATGTTTCAACCATTTGCCCTTTGTTTGAAAAATATGTAAAATACATTAAAAAAACATAATCGAGCCTTGATTTGGGGGAAAACAACAACATGCCTCCTAGGCAGCAAAATAAAAGGAGGCTCATAGCCCTTACAATTTGAAAATGAAATATTATTGGAATATTCTTTTCCAAATACCGATTTAAAAAAATAGATCGAAAGCCAATGGTTCATGGTAGGTTTAAAAGTCAGCGATCAACTAGTAAAGCTACACGCTATATCCACAATGTGGTTAGAGTACAACAACCACCACTGCAGCTAAGAGGCAGCCCTAGGTGGAGGCTTCATTGACCACCACCTAGTGGTCAATTAACATAGGGGGCCTCCCCCTTCTTAAACCCTCCTTCGAACCATCCCACAAGCAATGTGGGATAATGAGATCCAAAGAAAAAAAAATTAACACGGTGTCAAACTTAATAAAATCCTCTACTTGCAATCCTAGTGCACCACGTGTAACTTTTATAGGTAAGCAAAACAAAAATTGATTGACTTTGATGAGATTCAAACACTGGACCTCCTACGTGCTAGTGTTTACTTCCAACTTGCTAGCCACCTCAATATATCTTGTCATCGAGTTGAAAGAAGGAGGGCACATGTATTTGAAATCTAGTCAGTTCTCGTGCTCCTCTTTGAAGGTGATGGAGGTCATATTAGTAGCAACAATTAGAGGGGAAAAGACGATGCCTTTTGCATGCAATTAAAGAATGAAGTATCCCTAATTTTCTCTAGAAGAGCATCGTCTTCTCGAGCAAGGCCATGTTGGGCCTTCAAAGGAGCAATTTAAATGAATGGGATGGCTGGACAAGCAGGCATCTTCTTTTATGATTTGTGGTGTTTAGGAGCGAGGCATTTTTGAGCAATCAATAGATTTGTGCATTGGCGTTAAGTCTCGAGAAAATGGGGTAATTGTTTATGTAGGTGTTGATCTTTCCTCACTACACCCATGACAAAGATAATGAGATATCGAAGGAGATAATTAGGGCATGGGTGATGTTGCTTGAGGTTTTCCTATATTGAATGCGGGAGAGGGGTTTCCTACACATGGAATGGGCCTTGTAATCATGGACCATTGATTGCCTTGCATGGTGTGTAATCTTATAATGAGCTCCTCCTCTTCCATAGAGATGTTTCCCCACTTTAAATTGAAATAAAGATAGTTTATCTATTGCAACCTACAACTCTTTTCACACCTTAGTAGCCTTGCATTTTATGGAAGCTCTCACCATAATCCCTCGCCATGGATTTGGATATACTTAGACAAAATCTTGTCTTCTTTGGTAGTCCAACTTCCCTTATTGACACCACTTATTAGGACTGAATATAATAATGAGATGGGGAGTTATTAGAGATGGGGAGGCATCCATGAGTAAGGGTAGGTTCTAAAACCATCAATATTCCCATCGCTTAAAGAAAATGTGAAAAAATACCATAATATGAGTGTTGCAATGGTGAAGTAGGTAGAGCTATGCTAGTTCTTCAATGGGCACACGAATTTGGATATTGGCAGATTGATCCCCACTATTTCCTCTTATTATGTTATGGGGATCACAAGTTATTCTCACATAGGGAGGGAGGGATTTCCTTGAGGGAAATCCCCCCCCAAGACAGATCTTACTACTCCGATACCACTTGATGTGACCAAAATAGGTGATATAATAATTATTCATGAATGAGTACATATAGGGAGAGATTAGGGTTTTTAGAAAGGAAACCCTAACCCTAACCCTAATCATAGGCAAGTGTACATTAAACACATTAATATTTTAACACCTAAAAAATATGATGTTTTTCTAAAATATATGCCTTAGCTTTGCAAAAAAAATCCCACTTTTCCAAAATTACTACTTTTATACCAATTGTTATGAACCTCTCTTCTTATTAACAATAAAACATTCACCAATATGAAAAAATATACAACATGCATCCAAAATAAATTCCACAATAACAATCCACACAATAAAATAGAGATAGATAATACCCTTGAGGTAGGGCAACACCAAGAATACTCCTTAAGGAAGAAAAAACTCCATAAAATCTCCAAATCCATGAGCCAATACTCTTACAAAGAATACTTCATATGACTTCCTTTTACAATTGGAGATACATCCTATTTTATACAAGAATGTGATGGTTCACCTTCCATGAGTTAGGTCACTTATGTGGTGATTCACCTTCCATAAGTTACAAAGTGCATAATATTATAATATGGCACTATGATATATATAATTTTAATTTTATGTGTCAACCCATAATACAATATTATAATATATTCCCAAATTCATTCTCTAATACCAATTGTTATGAAACTTTCTTCGTATGAACAATAAATATGTTAGCAATATGCAAAAATATCAAACATGCATCCATAGTAAAATTCCACAATAACAATCCACACAATAAAATAGAGATAGATAATACCCTTGAGGTAGGGAAATGCTAAGAATACTCTTTAAAAAAGTAGTCACTCCATAATATCTTCAGCTCCATGAGCCAATACTCTTACAAATAATACTTCATATGACTTTCTTTTACATTTGGGGATAAATATTTTTATACAAGAGTGTGATGGTTCACCTTTCGTAAGTTAGAAGGCCACCCATGTGGTGGTTCATCTTCCATGAGTTACAAAGTGCATAATATTATAAAAACATAATTTTATGTGTCACCTATGCCATAATACAATATTATATTATATCCCTAAATTCATATACTTAGGTACCTAACATATAGTTAGGCCAACCATTCCTGATAAAGAGGTACATTAACAATCTTTTGAAAGTGACAAGCATATTGTTTTCTCTCTTCAGTAGGTAGATGAATTCATAGAATAATCGATCCTTAAATTGAAAAAGTGTATGAAGTTCCAAAGGAACTAGTGACATTAGAATCTGTGTTCAACTCAGATGATCAATTAAAAAAGAAAGAAAGGAGTCACTACTAACAAGAAATATTATCAAAAAATAGAAGTTGCCCTAGGATAAATTTAAAAAATAGGCAAAGTAGCTATCTAACCAGAGAAGGAGGTCGTCATCCACCTATGCCAAGAATACAAGGAAGTGATGGCATGGACTTACAAGGACTTGAAAGGCTACAACAAAAAGATTATTCAACATACAATTACACTAGATCTTAAGGCCAAGGTTGTAAGATAGAAACAAAGGTTGATTAATCCTAGAATTGAGTCTCTTCTAAGATAAGAATTATACAAGTTGATTGTGTAAAAAATTATATATCCCCTCAAGCATACTACATGGGTCTCCAACTTGGTACATGTGAGGAAGAATGAAGAAATCAAATTGCATGTGACTTCAATGATCTAAACAAAGCCTCACTAAAATATAGTTACCCATTGCATTCTAAGGATTAAATTTTGTAAATTATTAAAGGCTCAAAAATATTTTATCTACTAGATGGATTATGTAGGTTTAATAAAATTTGGGTAAGATATGAGGATCAACACAAAAATAGCCTTCACTACTAAATGAGGAAGCTTTTCCTATAAATGGATGCCTTTATCTAATTTTGGAGACATAATTTAAAGAGCTATGGATATTGTCTTTAAATACTTTATCAACGATATAATACTAATCTACTTAGATGACCTCACTATCTTCTCTAAGCAGAAGGAGGATCACATTGTGCATTTAGAAAGGGTCTTTAAGCAATGTCAAGAATTTGAAGTTTGTCTTAATCCCAAGAAATGTGTCTTATGTGTACCTTAGGGTAAGTTATTATACCACATTGTATCAAAGGAGGTTATAGTTATAGACCATGACAAAGTCAAATCTATTGCCAACCTTTCATTCTACAACATAAAAAGGCCCTACAATCCTTCTTTGGTCAAGAGATTCATCCTAGATTTCACAATCATTGTTAGGACAATGACCCTCATGCTAAAGAAGTACCAACCATTCAAGTGGATAGAGGAAGGAAAGAAGACCTTTGAAGAAGTGAAAAATGCTGTTGTAGAGGTTTCGATGCTAGTGAATCCAAACTTTGATAAAGACTTCATTGTCTATGTGCATGACAAAGAACTCAACTTTGATAAAGACCCTAATTTATTTTATTTTTATTTTTACTTTGTTTTTGTATAATTTTATATTAAGTATTCTATATGTAGCAAATGCATAATCCACATGATGATACTCACAAATGATTCAATATATTAAATTAAAAATAATTAATAATACATGAATTAAAATGATAACTTATTGAATCAAATAGCTTGGACTTAAGTAGTTTAAAATGTGAACCTCTAAAGCATAGACAAAGGTTCAACTCTTAATAGATGACATGTACATAAGTTTCAAAGCATTATTCTTTTGATACCACTATGCAGTTGGTTGAGATGCTATGGCCAATTTCAATCCCACATAAGCAATGATACTTTATTAAGTTTTTTTTTTTTTTAATAGGGTTTTGAAAGGGTTACCCTTTTCCTTTTATACGGAATTAGTCACATTGAGCTATTTGGTGCCATCGAGTTTTGAACCTTGGTGTGGGCTACCTCAACTATTTATCCCAATCGCTAAACCAAAGACTCATTGGCATGATAGTTTATTAAGTTGAGCATAAACAATTGAAACAATCCATATTCTATGGAGAATATTGACATATAATTCTAACATGTATAAATAGTAAATACTTAATTCCTATCATCATTATAAAAATTATAATGCAAAGAATAATATTGTAAGAAATAAGTGATATTTAGATTGATATATGTTTATTATAACAATGAAATTTTATATGTAATACAAGTTTATTTATAATAGTGTTAAATTGACTTGGGGCAAGCAACGGGGAATAAGGAATTCCAAACCATAACTATATTATCCCAATATTTCAATAAATTGTTTATATTTGTATTAAAAAAAACCATATGATCATGATATCCATAAGAATTAAATCCTTGTGGGCTCCTTATGATCTAAATATTTGTATTAACTTGAATTTAACCCCATGGGCATTAGAATGTCCTAGATTAGAGTTTTATCTAATTCATTATAATAACACATCTAACCATTTTCTCCATTGAATTTGGGGAAAGCAGTAGAGAGTGAATGTTTTTATAATATAAGGTAAGTTTTCAATCCCACTAGTGAGGGACCTTGTAGAGGCATGAGAATACTTGTACACAAGTGTTTAACTTAAGTAAATACATGGACCAAGCATCAAGTATATATATATAATACCTCGTGTGGGGGGGTGTGTATTAATCCCTATTGATAAGCTTAGCTCTCGGTCTTAAGAGGGGTCATGGTTGGGATGGGAATGCTCAACCTTAAGCGTTGGTCGTAGGGGTTTCTCACATTATCCAAATCTAAAAAGAAAAAAATTAATACCTCTACTTTCAAGGAATTACAATTATGAATCAATAGAGTTAAAGGACAAATTTTTCTTTTAAATGATTCATTTTTTGATGTTATATTTTTGCATGGAGTTGCTTGATTCAAATGATTCTTGTACTATTTTGTGTAGAATTTGAAGAGCTTTAAAATGAGTAGTCATACAAAAGAATCCAAGCAATATTGACAGATATACAACCATTTGAAACAAGGACAACATTAAGGGATTTTTTTCAGAAAAAATATCTCATCTTTTAGGAGCCATATCTTTGCGATCGGTTGTCCAATATAGATGATTCTTGGACCAATTTCTATGGAATTTTAAGATCTTTAAAATGAGTGGTCATATGAAGAATCTAAGCAATATTGAGGGAGATATGATCCTATGAAGTTAGACATCTAAAACAAGGGCAACCACAATTTTTCAAGTCATGGGAAATAAAATTATAGATATTTGTTAGCGAGGGTTTGGATGATGGGAGGAGCAATGTAAGGCTAGGGAATGAACGAGGTGGGACATTCTATTTGGTCTAATAATTTTTAGCTAAGTTTCATTTATCCCTTCATTATCTTAAAAGTTATGCATGTAAACTATTATAGGTTTGTTTTCAAATAATATAATCATTATAGGATATATTGGTAAATTCCAATAGATATTGAGTTATAGTTTCCTTCCCATGGGCTGATTTGCAATGAAATCCTTAGAATCAGGAGGACCTCATAGAGTAGTGATCCTTGTTGCTTAAATATAGGGCAATTTTTGTTAAATTTTTTAGGTCTTGGCCAAGCACTTTGGCTTTGAGAAAATGGATTGATAGGAGTTGGAAGTCTTCAAGAGTGATTCTATAATTTCTTCCTAAAGGTTTCTTCCTATCCATTTTTATTTTAGGGAGGAAAGAAATAGAATCGTAAAAGGGGGTCCTTGGTTTATGGGAAGAGCACGACTCTTCCTTATCCTCTGGTATAAAGGCTTTGCACCCAAAAACATAAATATATCCCCAGTACTAGTCTAGGTTAGGATGTATGGATTACCCATTGAATTCTGGGAAATGAATACCTTCAAGGCAATAGGAAACACTCAAGGAGAATTCCTTGAGATTTAAAAAAACTATAAAATATGGATTCTTGGTTATTTATGCTTTAATATTGGTCATGATTGATATAAGTAAACCTTTACCAAAATCAATCGTTCTTAAGTATGGGGGTAAGTTGTGGACTCAAACCATAGATTAGAAAAATGTATCTTTTAGATGTAGAAGATGTCATAATATGGGGCATATTAAGAGATCATGTCATAAGAAGAGTCCAACATAAACATATGTAAAAAACAAGAGAAACTTACAAATAGATATGGATGAGGATTGTTTTCAAGTTCCAAAAAATAACTCCAGAAAAATGAAAGTAAATAAGTAGTGGAGACTAGTAAAGAAGGATATTGGAAGAAATACCAAATTTTTTGAGGCTTTATCCTATGAAGAAAAAACATATCAAATCTTAGAAGACACAATACAATAGGATCAAAATATTAACAATGAACTATCTATTTAATATGATCATGGTTTAGGGATTAACATTCATGTTGAACCTATGGTATGTGCCTCATCAAATTTGGAAGACTCTCTTGAAGTACTATGCACCATTTAGGAGGAGAAATGTGGTAGAGAAAACGTAATGTTAGATGTTAATACCTCTACCATCAATAAGGAAATATAAAAAAATGAGCAAGACAAGTCAAAAGCTTCTGTAGTAAAGCTAGGAGAAGATAAATCTAATGAAATGAAAGTTGTGAAAGAATATTGAGGAATAGAATAATAAGACCTATTATTGATACAAGTAAGGCAAAAAGAGGAAAAACCTTAAATTATCAAGTGAAAGGTAGGGAAGCAAGAGCAAACATAGAGAAAGAAACACAATCTAGATTGGTTGAACTTCTCTTTACTAAATATTGGTAATTCGCAAGCAAGTCCAATGGACCCAAATGAGATATGATTACCATATCATGGAATATAAGGGGTGCTAATGCCCCCTCAAAGTATAGGTGTATCAGGAACCTCTGTTTAAGTCATAAGCTTAATATTCTTTATATCCAAAAAACTAAAATGATAAAGAAAGAAGTTTTCAAAACTATGAAAGCAATATGGACAAGATGTGAATGAGATGTGATTGATTCTGAAGGAGTGATAAAGGGGAATTCTAACATGTTGGAATCTTGCTATAACCTCATGTGTAACCATTCATAAAACTAGACATCAAATATCCTCATTAGTCACATGCTACTTTGTAAATATTTATTTCATCCTTATCAATGTCTATGGACCTACAACTCAGTTAGGTATATTAGAAGTATGGAGTGGGATTGAAGCCTTTATGAGAAGTAAATACCAAGAAATTCACTTCATGATCATAGGATATTTTAATGCCAAAACCAATTTGGATTGAAATTTTGGTAAAATTAGGAAAATAACCTAAAGTATGAGAGATTTCTTAGCTTTTATTCAAAACAATAATCTATGGAAGGTTGATTTTGAAGAGGACAACCATACGTGGACCAAAAATAGGATAGACTAGAACCTAATAACAAAAAAGTTAGATAGATGCATACTCTCAAATCATTGGCTAAATGAAGGGACTTGTGTTAAAATTAATACCTTGACAAGGATTGGGTCATATCACTGGCCAATAAGAGTTAAAATGGTGGTAAGTGAATTAAAAAAATATTATATTTTAAATATGAGTAGATGTGGGAAGACCATTCTCAATTTGTTGATATGATAATGCAAATGTGAAATTCTTTAGGAAACGGTGGGCTATATACACTTCTAAAACAAGTTAAATCAACGTCATTTAGATTAGAAGAATAGAACAATAACACTTTTGAAAATATTTTTGAGAAGAAAGAACTACAAATTTAAAATTTAAAAAAGACAAGCATGATAATCCAAGCTTGGAGGAAAGGGAGTTGCTTAATGAATATAATAATATTTTGAGTAAGGAAGATAAATTTTAGAGATTAAAACTGAGATAGACTTGGTTAAAAGAAGATAAAAACACAACATTTTTTATAGATGACAATAGTACAAAGATAAACATCTAGAATAAGTAGATTTAAATCAGTAGAAGGGGGTTTGGATTGAAGACCAAAGTGAAATCAGAAAGGAGGTAAGGTTTTTTTACCAGAATATTATAGGATTGGAGGAGTTTGAAGTTCTTAATGATAAACTATTGCAAGAAGTACTTTCAATTATAACAGATGAAAACAATAAGAAATTGATGAAACTTATTACTTTGGAAGAAGTTCATTTAGCTCTTTTCTCTTTAGATAAGGATAAATCCTTGGGTCCAAATAGGCTCTTTGTAGCATTCTATTAACATAGTTGAGATATAGTGAAGAACTTTTATTGGTGGTAGTGCAACAATCTAGGGTAAAATAGTGCATATATTATAAAATAAATGCAACATATCTTAACCTAATTTAAAAAATGAAGGATGTAGTATTTTTTGATTCATTTATGCCCATAAGCCTACGTAATATGACATATAAGATAATCTCCAAAGTGATGGAAAATCAATTAAAACCATTGTTAAACAAAATTATTTCAAAAAAGCAATGATGGCGAGGATCTACCTGCAAGATTACCACAACACTTGCCTAAAAGCTTGCCTAATTTTTATTGATAATCAAACATATATTTATACATGATATAAAACCATCAAAGAATAAAAAACCTAGATTCTAGACGAGATCATAGTAGCTCATGAAGTTATGCATTTAGTAATTTCAAGAAAAAAGAGAGCAATGATCTTAAAACTTAATATGAGTAAAGCCTATGATAGGGTTAAATGAGATTTTCTTTTTGTAGTATTAGAAAAGTTTGGATTTGGGAAGAAATTGTCAGATAGAATAAAGCTTGTCTCTATAGTATCATATTCAAAGCGAGTCAATGGGTTAGTCACATAATATTTTAAAGCCAAGGAGATCCTCTATCACCATATATGTTCATTATTATGGCATAGGTATTGGGTAGGAGCTTGAAGAAGACTTACAAAAGTGGGCTAATAAGTGGACTTAAGGCTACTAATAACATTGACAACATCATCCATTAACAATTTGTAGATGATCCAACACTTTTTGGGAGGGTAGGGATAAACAAGGCCAGAGCTTTGATTAACAGATCAAAAGAATATGAAAGAGCTTTAGGGTAGAAATTTAATAGGACAAAATTCAAAATTTACTTCGTAAACACTCCAACTAGAATAAAAGTAGGGATTTACAGGTTACTTCAAATGGAAGAGGCAAATTTGCTAAGAACTTATCTAGGGATACACTTATGCTTTAGGAAGGAAACTAACAATCTAAATTTGGTAAAGTGGACTATGATAGTGTGAAGTTCTGAAAATATTACTCTATTAAGATGTAATGCATAAACAATAGAGATGTAGTTTTGGTATTGTGAAGTTTGTTATAGAAAAATATCAAGAAGAAAGATGTTGAATTTTGAAATATTTGTATTCACAAAAAAAAATGAAAAAATCCAGAAAATAAAAATAAAAAATTTAGACCTTGTATGAAAAATGATGTAGATATCAACTCCATTAAGATTTGAATTGAATTTATTTGTAAACACTCATGCTCTAAAAAAAGAGTTATAACTTATTAAAGTAAAAAATCCAAATACAACCTTGTATTCTTATGAAAAAAAAAAAACATTCTACTTATTCTTTTATTCTTTAATCATTACATTATTAATTTTTTTAAGCTTAAAAAAACGTATAATATATTTTAATTTGCATCCAACAGAGATAATAAATTCAAGTTAAATGCACTTTAAATATACTATTTTCAAGTTAATAAGGTTAAAAACAGAAGATAAAATCTTAAAATCAAATTATATAGGTTAGTATGTTATGATAGTATAATACACCTGGGGGTGCAACGCAACGATTCGGGTTTTGGTTCTTCTTCGGGAGGTCCAAGGTACCCTTGGGGTCATAAAGGTTTTTTTCAATAACCAAATCTTAAAAAAAAAAAATCATGATAATATAATAATAATTTAATAAGGAATCTTATATATATACATATAGTTCAACTATATATATATATAAATAAATAAATAGAGTAGTCTTTATCATCAATTAGTGTTCAATTTTACAATTTTTTTTTTATTGTATAAATTTGGAAAGCTAGCACTAAACTTAGTACTATAACCTTAAATTTTAGGTCGGTAAACTTTTATTCTAAATAAGAGGGAACATTAAAAATTAAAACGACAAACCTCAAACTAACAAACACAACCAATTGATCTTCTCTTCTTTCCAACCTTACAATTTTGAATGGCATTACGGACCATGCAAGGTAGGGCCATGCAAGTGGAAGCCTAGAAGAGATTAGAGGGTTGAATAAAATGTATTCACCACGTCATGGGCATGATGAATAAATCACATCTTTATTCCATATTGCATAATAGTTAATAGTGGTCGTTTGGTTCCCGATGCCAAATCACAAGCCTGCCTCACGAAATTGGTGTCTGCTTTGCGTAGGATTTTGTGACACAAGGCATTGTGCATGAATGGGCCCGAAATCTGAGCACGGGCTGAGAAAATACATTTTGTACCGCAACAACCTCTATTCATTTTATATGTTGGAAGACAATTAAGGCCGCCTCAAATCCTGCATGCCACCATCTTTTACAACCGAATTACAACAGAATTATGATGAGGTTGATTGAGTTGCTTCCACAAACCAAGCTTTTACAACCGAATTATGATGAGGTTGATTTATGATAAGGTTGATTGAGTTGGTTTCACAAATCAAACAAAGAGACATATGGGACATCATGCTTGTTTTGTGCTACATATTAAACAACACTAGTTGGAGCAAACCACCAAGAATGGCAGGCTGCATATCCCACCGTATCTAGCACGATTAGTTGTGATTACCGTAACACGTGTTCTAATAATTATATTGCTTTATGGAAGTATAATTTTTTTTTTCTTCATAAAATTAAAAAATATTATTTAAAAATTAAATTAATTAATTATTATTTTTATTTATTTAAGGTTTTTAAGTTAAATGTTAAAAGTTTTTGAGTTAAATGTTAACAAAAAATGTGAGACTATTTCCTATTACATTTAATTTACTACAATTATTTATTAAAACAAAAAAATAACCATGTAAAAAAAAATATATAAATCTATGTCCACATTAAATATAGAAAAAAGAACTTCTCTAAAAACATATATATATATATATATATATATATATATATATATATATATATATATATATATCAATGAGTTTACATAGGTTTTTTATGAATAGGGTTTGAACCTTGGACCTCTTTAAAAAAAATTGGACCTCTTGAAAAAACAATTAAGTTTACATGGGTTTATATATATATATATATCAATGAGTTTACATAGGTTTTTATAAGTAGGGTTTGAACCTTGGACCTCTAAAAAAAATTGGACCTTTTTTTAGGGTTTAGAGTTTTTATAAGGGTCTAGTTTCTTTGTATCCTAGATGAAAACCTAAGGACTTACCATAGGTCATGTAAACATACAACATACAAAATATTTAATTTATAAGAAACTAGAGGTCAAATATTTAATTTTATATAATATTTTTCAATACATTACATAGGTTTTGCGACCATTTTACTCTACTTCATACTATTATTTACTCTCATTTAATATCATATAAAATTCTTCAATACATCACAATAGGTTTTGTAACCATCTTACTCCACTTTACACAATTGAATTAATTTCATATAAAATTTTTCAATACATCACATAGGTTTTATAACCATCTTACTCCACTTTATATAATTGATAGGTTTTGTAACCATTTTACTCCACTTTATACAATTGATAGGTTTTGTAACCATTTTACTCCACTTTATACAATTCAATCCAACTAGAGATAATAGATGATCCATTGTAGATGAATTAATTAAATGATGTAAGCCAAAGGCAATATGGTTGAAATTGATTCAAATTTGTGTTCAGGACACATAATTTACAATGTGAAATACATGTATATATAAAATCTTTACAAATATTCTAATTCATACAATCTAATCCAACTATATAATCCCCATAAATAATTAATCAATATATATAAAATATTTATAACTATTTTTATTAAATTTACCTTTTATTTTGTCAAACTCTTTTCTATATCATAATTAATTTCCTAGTTTTTTCAACTTGATATGCTTTTCCATATTCCCACATCTTCACATTTTATGCAACAATTCCACCAAGACCAAGGCAAGCCAATAGGTGACCGTGTAGCCCACAAGGTCTCTCAGTCCATCGAAATCTGACCATGGTTTGCTTTTTCATATCCCCACATCTTCACATTTTATGCAACAATTCCACAAAGTGACTGTGTAGCCCACAAAGCCTCTCAGTCCATCTTTTTCATATCCCCACATCTTCACATTTTATGCAACAATTCCACAAAGTGACTGTGTAGCCCACAAAGCCTCTCAGTCCATCGAAATTTGATCATAGTTTCAAAATTCTGAGCCCACGCCGGTAATTTGACATTATCATTATGACAGGTCCAAAGGGGATGAATTATTTGGGCGCATGTAAAAGTTTTTCTATTCATTGTTTGTGGCTGAGTGGCGTCCTACTTTAGGACACAACCCAAGCATTGCATTCACACCCGTTGATTCCTTTTTCACCTTTTCGGGTACTTGAACCGTTCCACGATACCAACGTATTTGCAAAATTAAGTAATAATAAATAACATACGGAGGGGAAAGTGGGAGAATAATTTGAATCTACGTCCGTTTCAGTTGATGCCACCACCAAAATGGCTGTGGACTACTTTGAAGCCCAGCTTTCAGTGTCCGTGAGGTAATCCAATCAATGGAATAAAATATTTACGTGTCGGTTATTTCCATTCGACTAAATTTATTTAAAAAAAAAAAAAAAAATTTCTGGGAGTGTCCAGATGATAGCTACGTAAATCAGTCAACGTGTGCAGGTTTTACGTGGGACGAGATTCCGTCCATAGTGAGCAGTGGCCGGTAGATATTGGCCGCATAGCCTTGGAGGGCTCGCTAACTATTAATTTAAGTGTAATTAGTGGTGGGCGGGTGTCTTAACTAATTTCGTTAAGTTTCTTTAAGTTTTGCTGCGTGGATAGGGTTCCTGCCGCCGCCAAGCCGGGCTAGAAGTTATATCTGGATATTCATTTTTCTCGCTTTCTCTGCCAATTTATCGGCCGTTTGGATTTTATCGGCCGTTTGGATGCTGTTCCTGCGTCAGCAGGCGGGCGTGAGGATACTGGGATGAAAATTTAGGGGGGTGGGGGGGAGGGGTTATTTTAAGATGGAATTGCAAAATTATTTGCGAAAGTTTCGTCGTCTTTTCAAAGAGCCGTGAAAATCCCGTGAAAATCCCGGTGGATTGGGAGTGGGAGGGAATACCGGAATTTTTGATGGCAAGCGCGACTTGAGACTTGCGGCATCCAGCTTCCGGGCGATAAGAGCTGAAAATTATTAAAGAGCTAGCGCAAATTAGTAAAGAGTGGAAATTATTGAAGAACAAGGAGTGGAGATTATTAAAGAAGGAGGAGTGAGAGGGAAGAAGAGTGGAGATTGTTGAAGAGCAAGGAGTGAGAGGGAGGCAAACTGGATATTATTGAAGAGCAAGGAGTGGGAGGGGAGGAGAGCAAAGGAGTGGTGTGGAGTGTGAAGATGCCGGAAATGTGGAAGGAAGTGGTGAGCTACGAGCAAGTGCTGGAAGGATTCGAGGCGATGAGCAAGGATGCGGAAAGAGTGCAGAGGGAGACGTTGAAGAAGATTCTGGAGCGGAATGTCGGGACCGAGTATTTGCAGAAATGGGGTCTTGAGGGGCGAACGGATCCCGAGCACTTCAAAGCTTGCGTTCCTCTCGTTACGCATGCTGACCTGGAGCCTTACATCCAACGAATTGCTGACGGGGACGAGTCGCCCATTCTTACCACGGAACGCATTTCTGTCATCTCCATGAGGTTCTCCAAATATTTATGATGTTTGTTTGCTTTATTTATTTATTTGGTTTTTCTTGTTTTGTGGATGGAAATTGCGTGGAGGAATGAAGTATGTGTTTAATTTTGGAAACTAGCAATTTTTGCCTTTGATTTGTGTGTTAGCTTTTATTTTTGATTTTTAATGGGTGGGCGCTGGGATGTGTGATGTGCAGCTCTGGGACTACTAACGGGAGGCAGAAATACGTGCCTTGGAACAATGATTTGCTCTCAATGTCGGTGGAGATCTATCGTATTTCCAGCGCGTACAGAACTCGGTATGCTGCAATAGTGCCTTCACGTATTATTCGTTTTTGGATCCGTTTTTTGCAACTTGTTTGGTTCTATAATCATGGATTGGATCCAATTGCAGGATATTGTGAATGGCTTGCATATTCGGTTTTGGGGGTGGGGTGGGGTGGAGACTTTTTGTTTTCTTTTTAAACTGTACTTGAATCCCCCAAACGCTTTATCGAGTTTGGAAATGGTTTGCGCTTAGTTTTGTAGTTCATATGCGAAATTTGGCAAACCAAACCCCATGCAACTGCAATGAAGAGATGAGAAAGGGAAGGAAATCTAACTTTGCTCTGATATTGTCAATTGCACAAGTGCCAACTCTAGGCAAAAGTGGCAGGAAATCTCCACAGTTAGCTAACGAAACCCCAGCTACAAAGCTGAACTGATAAAGTTTAGCTGGATCCTGGATGTTTGTGAAGCATTAAAGTTTTGGAAATACTCTTATTTGACCTGTTTGGTCAAGTCATGGATACTCCAAATGGGAGGAAAGGACGGGTCCGTACATCATGTTTTGGTGATATATACTAGTTAAAAACATGATATCTCATATGCTCTTTGCTCTGGCAGATGTTAAAAACCTTTTTACTTTTACATGTTTCATACGTAGAATCAACTATTCTAATTTGGGAATTATTGAGGGGATAAATAGTTGGCATCCTTAGGAATCATGAGTTTGGTAAAGTAAAATGTTTGGTTGCTCCCACAATGGGGTCCTGATAGGCTTGGTTGTCATCTTTTTCTTTCTGACTGGCATGATTGAAGCAGTTGTCATGCATCTTTAGTTAAAAGTATCTTCAAGCTTATAACACCATTGATTCTCAACTGCTTCTTATATGCTGCTGCTTAAGGGTGGATATATTGCATCATAATGGAGCGAGCTTGCTCAGGACTTCTTTTGTTGTTAGGGTGGGAGCTATTCGTTTGGGCATCTGTTCATTACCAATTCTGATGATATCAACTTTTTGGTTAATTTTTTCCTGGGATGCATGTTGTCAACTTAAAACAGAGAATAGCAAAATGAATTCTAAAACTAATGCTGCAAGTGGGGACAACCTAGCAACCATCAATTGGGTATACAGGATAGCCTACAGTTAATTATACTTTCATTCATAGTTGGAAAACTTGCAACTCGTAATAAACTCAGCGGCTCATTTTTGAAAATTTTATTGGCACCTCAGGAAAACTCCATAAAAACTTGGCAAAAACGAACCCTCAGGAAAACTCCATAAAAACTTGGCAAAAACGAAACAAAGAAAATTTTCAATAACAAGGAAATTTTTTTTTTTTCAAACAACAATTGGAGAGGCAAAAAGTTGATTTTTTATTAGATTTTCATAAAAAAGAGTACAATTACAGTTCATGAATCAACAAATCCAACCAAGTACATCATAGAAATGCAACATTTCAAAATATGAAGCAGTTTTTAAACTGTTTTTTGCTGTCCCTTCCTTCCCCTCTCACTAGATGGTTGGCCTTGGCTCTGAACTGGTGGATGAATCAGAGGCTCTTCAGGTATAATATCATCATGGTATATCTTCTCCAATCCTCTTGAATGTTTCACTTCCTCCTCAAGTGCCTCAATGTCCTCTGCAGTAAACTCAGTATCGACAGGACTCCTTGCAATCCAATCACATAGTGGATCTCTCTCATCCAATTCCATTGCCTTATAGGACTCACTAGCGTCCACTTGTCTTGTGCAACGCCTAAGATTGTATTGCACAAACAAAAGGTCATTGAGGCGCTCTTGGGTCAACCTATTGTGCTTCTTGGTATGTACGGCCTCAAATAGAGACCCATTGCTTTCACTCCTAGAAGTGCTACAAGGCTGACTCAAGATGCGGACAATCATCTTTTGCAGAGTAGGTGTTTTGGAACCATAGTCCTCCCACCATAAGTCTAAACAAAAAAGATAATTTTCAAAGTATTAATTTACCTTCATAAACTACAAGAATGTAACTTCATAAAAAAAAAAAAAAAAAAAAAACGTTAAAGACTTTAAAAGTTTAAATGTCATTCATTTGTGTTCTCCAATAAATATGAAATGACCTGAAGACAATCTATATGGACCTATATGCATTCAGTTGGCCAAGAAGGCGTAAGATCAGAAGTGCTTTGACCTGTAGCCTGGCCTGTGGTTTGCAGTCTTACATATTAATATATGTTTCTTAGGGTCATATGCAAGAAGCATGATGATAACCCCATATACGTCAGCTATAGATGGTCATGTGTATCAGCTACATGGGCTACATATGCTTACATGTCAGCAAAAATGTACCTCTATGCTAGAATCTAATAAATGCGCATATAGTCCAAACATCTTCCTCACTTCTCTTTAGGGCAAGGCTCCACTGCCAGATACCATGGAAGGATGATGAGTCTCTTAGCAATTTTATTGTATTGGTGGATTTCAGATATTTTGAAACGAAGATATAGAGAACATGTTGAGTTGTATGGCATGCAATGCAATACACCTCTCACTCTTAGAATTTCCATAGATGCACTGTTTTTTATTTAATTTTTTAAGTGGTTGTATGGGATTGCTATGGGCTCCGCCCGAATACATCATGACCACATAGTTGTATTACTAGCTTGAAAATTATGCTTTGTATCAATTGGCAAGATTTGAACTTGGATCTCCTCCTTGAAAGTTGAAGAATTTAACCGGCTGAGCTAATGCCATTTGATATAGATGCACTGCTGTTTTAATGATATGATATTGATGAATTTAATTTTATTTTACCATTCAACACTGTAGTGACCAGATAGTGGTTTTGATGAGGGCCACCCAGGGTGTAATGGCCAGGTGGAAGGGTTTTCATGCTTTCTTTTAGTTGCCAGAGGGGGTACTGATTCAACTGTATTGTTTTAGTACCGAAAAAAAAAGGGAAAGAGTGCATGTAGGCTGTCCCATAGGATTGTGTATCAATGCATTTGTCTGTATGCTTATGTATTGCTAGATATTTTAGAGGTTTATATCAATTTTTGAAGGAGTTACAAAATTTGCAGATTTTATCTATAGAACTATTAATTATAATTAGCATGATAATGGAAGATTGTTACAACAATTAATAAGACTGATATTTCTGAGTATGATATCATTTGATGCAGTCAAAAAGGGTGGTCGATTTTATTTGATGGGAGAATGTTTTAGCAGATAAAGTTATTAACTTATTATTTACAACATTAAATAAGCATTGAACACCTTGGACTAGACTGTTCATATTATACACAATAGACTGCATTAATTTACTTTCAGAAACACCCCAGAAAAGTCTTTTTGCTTATACACAATAGACTGCATTTTTTTTTTTTTCAGAAACACCCCAAAAAAGTCTTTTTGCTTAATATGCAGTTTGTAGAGTTGGAAGAGAGAATGCATTGAAAGAGTGGGGAAATATGCTAATTAAAAATATGAAAGAAAATTGGGTTTTATTTAAAATTTGTATAATAAATGATAATGATATGACAAAATATGAACATGTTACTGGTTCTTTGGGTGTTTCTTTCATTTTTTATCCTGGTAATCTTTCTAGTTCTTGTCTGCAAACTTTCATATTTTATTTTGGAAGTACAATAAAGGCCTCCATAGTGAGCTGTTGGCCCTCTCCGTGCTGTAATATCTTCCTCTTTTAGAAAGACTTGTGACTCTCCATAAGGACTCCCAAGTGTCTTCTTTAGTAATGTGTTTTTAACCTTTCTCATTCACTCTTCTAGTATTGTTACCCTGTAATGAGCTTGTTGTTCAACTTATTCAAACCCCATATATGGAGGATTGATATTGCCATTTCTTGATGAACTATTCTTCGGAAAACTGACATGGAGAGCTGGTGGAGCATGAGAGTGATAATTGGAATTTATAGCATACTTCATTAACCTTTTCTATTGTTGTGATTGGTTTGCAGCATATTGGGAATAAATTGTGATACCTATCTATTTGCAGGGCTGTATTGGGTTTGAACTTTACATGGATTTTGTCTCTTTTTCCAAAACATTGAGTTCAATGTTAATTCTAGTAATAATTTGACTCTTTGTTGAGATCTTTCCATGCTTTTTCTCCATCTTTGATGTGATACCTAGGACATAGATCAAAACTATGCCCGGATCTCAATTGAAAGAATATGAGTGAAACAAACTTGCAATACTTAAATATCTTCAAAAGCAGATTTTGGTTTAAATTTGGCTGTGTCCCATGAGATTGAAGTATGCTGAATTTTCTTTGTGGCTTCTTTGTTTTCTAAGATGATGCCCACATATGCTTAATAAAAATTTGCTGCAATGTAGACTTAGTTTCTCACATAAGATGATTTTGCATATGTTCTGCTTAATTCAAGGTGACCCCTCCTTTTTTTGGAGGGTAATTGGGATCTCAAGGGAGATGATATGCATTTGATTTAGTTCAATTAGTAGGCATGATCGTATCTAGCTCTAATTGGATGTACACATCGTTTCCTTATTTGTCTAATGCTTTCCTCATGGGCTAGAGATTACAAACTCATGATTTTATTTTCTTGTTGACATTTCAGTGGATTCCTAAGCTTTGATCCATCAACTGACATCTTCTGCCTTAATTGAAGCTGAATACTTGCTACATGATGGCAGCCCACAAATGGCACACTAACGTGGATCTTCTCTCAAATACAATTAAACATTATATATATATACTTTGCTCTTATGCACATGACAATGGAATTCACAGCAGAAACTTGCTTATGAACAAAATAGCAAAACAAAACAACATTGTGAATGAAAATAAGCATCATATCACAATAGGGCAAAAGGATTTATATGAGAGACCATGATGGGGGAGAAATCCCATGGAAAGATTCTTCTCACGGATTGTATTGCTCAAATTCAATGAATACAACATATATGAATTGATGCAAAGTCTCCCTAGCAAAGTAGAAGCACAAAACAAATCACACAACACAAAACTTCCAAACTCCTACCTTGTTAACAATGGAAAATGCTGCTACAACTCCAATCCTTGCTTATTCAAGCAATGGGGGGAAAATCAAGGGCATGGGGGGAATACTTCAATTCCTCCTTCAGTGACTTCCAGTTTTCTAGTGCTTCCTAGTGGCCTCCAATCAATATGCCAAGTCATCAAATGAACCCTTTATGGCTCTTAGACTTCTAGAAATTTTTGTACAGTGGCGCAAGGAAATTCCCTTGGTTGCAAGAGTAGTACACCACTGGTTTCAGTGCAACCCCACTAGATCTCAGGATGGCACTGCCAATACACATGGTGGCATTCAGAACCTCGGTGTTGCCTTCAATGGCAAAATCCCAAATTGCCTTCAAGGAACAAAAAGTTGAATTGTTGCATTGTATCCATCATCCCAAATAGAGTCTTCTAAGCATTGAAAGGTCCTAAGCAAGTTTTCATACAAATGGAATTGACCCGACCTTCAACCCAAATCATACCGGAGGGCTTTTGGTCCCTTAAAAGCTTAAAATTCAAACCAAGTACCATTTTGCTTTTGCTTACTCATTGACTCTTGAGTCCAACTTGCCAATTATCTTGTTGTCCCTAGCATGTAGAATGGGCTTTCTTTTGCAAAAACATGTCTTCATTTGAATGAGCCATTTTTGCTTGAAACTAAATCCTCAAACGATAGTACTACATTTCTTACTTGCTCACCATCAAGCATGAAAGGCTCAAACAACTTCACATTCTCCACATCCACAACGAAATACATTCTTGCATAAGATGGGAAATGCGGTTCAAAAGCATTGCTTCCTACTTCCTTGAGAAGGCAAGAATGTCCATATTGAATGGGCTTCAACTTTCTATTAATTGTAATATAGCTCTCTACTGCCATCACGCTCCAAACAGAGATCCATCACACAAGTTGAGGCAAAAGACAGAGCAAGGCAAAACTCGACAAAAGATGGCTAACTATTTGGAAGTAGTGTGCCTTGCTTTGTCCAAGTGAGCCTTGCTCTTCGATGTGCCCTGCTTCTCGAGGTGTCCTATTCGAAGTGCCCCGCTCAGAGTGCCTTGCTCTATCGAGTGTCTTGTTTGGAGTGCCCTGTGCAGAGCACCTTCCTCAGAGTGCCTTGCTTATTGAGTGTCCCACTTGGAGTGCCCTTCTCCTCGAGTGTCCCACTTGGAGCTATTCTTTTGGAGCGCTCAATTCAATGTGCCCTATAGTGACTAGTGCACACCACTTCTTGGAGTGTCCTACTTGAAATAGTGTGCCCCACTTTTAGTCTTGTGCACCTTGCTTTGGTTTGTGCATCTATTTTTGGCCATGTGGATAAGGATGATGAGCTCGCATGAAATTTTGAATTGCAAGTCCAAAAATAGATCAGGGTTTTATTCTTCAAGTATAAATAAGAGAATGATTCTCATTGTAAGGGTCTTTTGGATACCCAGCAGACCAAAGCTACTCTTTTGAGGTCATTGTACTTAATATTTTTTGAGATCAATAATGCAAAGAATTGCACATGACATTCTTGAATGATTGTGTTTGCGAATTCTTGTTCATGAATACGTGGAATTATATGGTTGTGCTCTCTTTCCCTCTATTAATCCTTTCTTTGTGATATTGCTGATTTCTTTGAAGATTCTATCACATTGAAGTTATTCGGGCCCTATTGGTTTTTACTGATTGTGCTAACTTTGAAATCTTGCTACGACTTCAGTTGTATTTCTTGTTTTCTTTCACAAACTCTTTTCTCCAACAAAGTAGATTAAATTTACTTTTCATGCACTTAGCTTAGATTTCAATTTTTGCACACTTAGATTAGTTTTTCTTTCATGTTTTCGGCAAAGTTAAGGGAACTGGCCCAATCCAAAGGTTAGGGAAAGTAAAACCCTCTCCTATCAATTTGTTGAATTGTGGTCACAATCACAAGTTGCACTTGACGAGTTCCATGTTCAACATTAACCCCATAGATCCTTTCTTTACTCAAGTGCAAGCATACCAAATACCCAACCTTTATTGATGGTCAGCTCTATGCTTGTTATGCCTTGCTTTCTATGTAATTTGACTCTCCTTCATTTTGTCTTGAACTCTTTGGTGATTTAACTTGATCCTCTCCAAAAATTTATTTGCTTGGTTTACCTCGTTATTGTGGCCCACATTTATGTGCGTGAACTCAAAAGCCAAATCAAAAGGTGAATTAGGAAGGTAACCATGACAACCCTCAAATGATGATATGAGTTGCCTTATTAAGCATGGTGAATATGAGCCAAACTCTCATCCCAAGTATTTGGATTCTTTTGCTTATAACCTTGAGGAAGATGAGCCAAAGTATTGGTCACAAATTCTGTTTGTCCATCTACCTGAGGATGAAAAGCTCTAGATCCATTCAACTCAGTTCCCATCTTGTCCCACAAAGTCATCCAAAATGCAATAAGAAACCTACTACCTTGATCCGAAATGAGGGATTTTGGTAATCCAAAACTTGCCCAAAACCTATGCAATGAACTTAAGGGCAGCTTCTTGACTAGAATAGTTTTCTTGTAGAGTAGTAACACACATCTTGTTAAACTGATCAAGTGTAGCAAACAAAGAGTCATGTACACAAATCTGTGAAAAGAATTTATGGGTAGCTTTATTACTAGGGGTGTTCTTGGTAGCACACAGACATCTTGCTAAACCGATCAACTGGGACTTGCAAATAGTTATTCTTTTGCCTCGTTGTGGTCAACTCACCTAGAAAATCCATGGAGACTCTACCAAGGTATAAATGGGATTGACAATGGTGCTTAAAAGTCAAACTTCCTCTTATTTGGTTTGCTAGTTTTGTTTAAAACAAAAGCCTTTACAACCATTGCAACATCATCTCCCATTTTTGGCCAAAATATGTCTTTGCAAATTAGCTATGGCCTTATTTACACTAAAATGATTAGCAACAAGACGTGTCAGCTGCCTCTCGTATCAAGTGCATTCTTGCAATATCATTTGGAATGCAAAGCTTACCCAATTTCTAGATTAACTCATGAACAAGTTGGTAAACAGCCATACGTCTTTGTTCATAGGGATTGGAAGCCTTCAACTGATGATATATCTCTCCAAAATCCTTATCTTGATCCTATTCCTCTAAGAACTTTTTGTCTTCCATTTACTCAATGTGCATAACAGAATACTAGATGTAGAATAGGAGGTCTAGATAACAAATCAACCATTTTGTTATTGGCACTTGTTGTAATTAGTAACAAGATGAAATTTCTGTGAAAAAACCTGATCCATTTAAAATGTCTAGTGTTGCAATTTACTTTGAGTTTGAAGAGTTTCAAGATGATGTAAGGGTTGATGATCCCTATGCACAACTGTTTCTTTCTCTATAAGATAGTGCTTCCATTCCTTGATGGCTTGCACCACAACATACAGCTTCTCATTATATGTGGGATTATTGTGAACAACTTTCCCAATCAACTTGGAGTGGTTACAAACCAATATTCCTCCTTCCAAAAGCATAGTATCCATAGCGTAGTTAGATGCATTGGTCTTTGCCTTAAATGGTTGTTTCAACTTTGGCAATGTCAACATCAATGCCTTCTTTATTTTATGCTTCAACTTTTCAAATGCTTGGACATGCTTCTTCTTCCAGACAAAAATCCTACTCTACCAAGATAAAGCATACAATGGAATTGCATTATAAGTGAGCAATGAACTTCCATATATACTGCTTTGAAAATTTTTTAAACTTTGGTAACATTGGTGGGAGCAGGCCAATTTAAAATGATCTCAATCTTGAATGGAACATTGTCAATTCTCCACTTACAACAAACCAAAATATTCTAATCGTAGGTCCCACTATAGACCAAAATATCATCCAAATACAAAAGAACAAAACAACCGATGTATGGGAGAAAACATCTTTCATTACCTCAATGAATGTGCTAGTAGCATTGCATAAATAAAAAAGATTCATTACCCCAATGAATGTGCTAGTAGCATTGCATAAATCAAAAAGAAAAACTAACCATTCATAAAGAGCTTGCTTCATCTTGAATTCTGTCTTTCATGTATCCTCCTTCATACAGATGCGATGATAATTTGATTTGAAATCCAACTTGGTGAAATACCTATCCTTCTATAATTGGTCAAAAAGATCATCTATCTGAAGCAAAGTGATTCTTGATGGTGATTTGTCGAATGCTGGATAGTCTATGCACATCTGTCATGTACCATCCTTCTTTGGCACCATAGCAATGGGTGAGCTACAAGGTGACGGACTTGGCCTAATGACTGATTGATTCAACAATGATTAAGTCTGCCTCTTACAATTTCTTCTATTATGGATCTCTGACACAAAATTGGGGAGAGAGGCATTCGGCTATGTGTTCAACTTCTCTCTTGGGTGGAAGGCTTATAGCCTTTTCAATCACCAACTTAAATGATTGCAACAACTCCAGTTTTGCTCATGAGAACAGCTGAAATAAGAACCTTCAACTTCTACATCTTTTCTCTTTCTTCTTTAGTTCTGATGAAAACAAGCACAAACTTGTTATTCCAATTGTGACCGATCCCTTTGCTTGATTTGCTGAAACTAGTGTGATGGATGGCTTGCCTTTGTAAACCTAGATGATGGACTACTTTCCTCCTTTCATTAAGTGGGAGCAACTTTTGCTATTTTCTCATGAATTTCAACTTCTACATCTTTTCTCTTTCTTCTTTAGTTCTGATGAAAATAAGCACAAACTTGTTATTCCAATTGTGACCGGTCTCTTTGCTTGATTGGCTGAAACTAGTGTGATGGATGGCTTGCTTGTGTAAACCTTGAAGATGGACTGCTTTCCTCCTTTCATTAAGTGGGAGCAACTTTTGCTATCTTCTCATGAATTTTGCATTTCTCATCCACAAATAGGGACAACGTTGCGCAAGATCATAGGCATCTTTTAGTACAACAACGGATAATACTTCATTAACAAATTCAGCAAAAATTACAAACTTCACTCTACATTATAATTCAGCATTCATCTCAACATTATAATGAACCCAACCAAGAGGATAAGGTTTAGGATGAGGGAAAGTGCTCAAACCAAGTCTCTTCACCATCTTCTGAGAAATCAGATTCTTCTATAAACTAGAATCAACCAACGCTTGCCGTTGCCTTTGTTGGGATTTGAAAATAGACAAGCACTGCATCTCCTCTTCCTTGTCAGCATCTTTTTTCTTCCCCGTTGTTGGTTTCTTCTTTTAGAACAACAAATTTAGGAGGACTAGTAGCTAGCATAAACAACCTTCTCATCCAAGTTGAAATGATATTTCACTTTCTTTGCTTTGGTAGTGGCAGCTACCATGGTCTTTTTGCCTTTCTTCTTCTTCAAAAACTCCTCTTCAACTCTGAGTGCAGCATTTAAAACATGGCTTCTTAATGACCATCTTGGTCACAATGAATATAGTGCTCTCTTTGGTTGTAGTATGTGGTGCCCCTCCTTTGGGCAACAAAACTGAACATAAAAATTTCATTCAAGATGAATACATTTAATAGTTCAACAAGGTTTGTAAAGAGATTATATCCTTAAGGATTATTAAGTAACTAATTTTATGTGCAATGTTCAATAGGGATGACTAAAATGTAGTTACAATTTTTTTTGTGAAAGAGAACATTCCACAATTACCTTTTTAGCATGGTAAGATTTGAAATTGGAACTATCTGAAGCTTGACATTTTATTATATTATATAACAGATTTAACTGTTATGGCGAAGTCTTCTATAATTTTCTTGATAAAGTAATTCTCTTGCACATTTGAAGAACCAAGCTCATAAAGCATCTGGAAATATACAGGGTAAATTGTTCAAACGAGGCTGATATGGAAAGGTTCATTTGCTTGAGACCAAAGTTTACAAATGGAAAAGTTTGTTTGGGCACTATCCAAGCCCAAAACTTGGGTACGGAAATCAACCAAAATTGCTAAATTTCGAAGCCGATCTTGTTTATGAGAATCTCTTTTAGTTAAAACTGATCTTATTTAAGACTATGTTCATTTGGACAAAGTGGAATTTGTTTAAAGAAAAGTTTAATTGGTCAAAGTTGAAATTATTTCAATGGAATTACATTCGGCGGTTGCTAATTGAAATTAAATCCACTTAAGCCAAAAGAGAAGTCAACTTTGTGCAAGCTTGGTTTTTACCTAAAGATATTGTCAGATTTGGTTTTTGGGTGCAGTAGTGTTAATTAAAATAGTTAAACTATTAAGGTTTACTTTGCTACATGTATTGCTAAAGGGTGAACATGTGTTATGTATGGATGTTACCAAGTTCTGAACTAAGGCACACAAATTCCACCTGAACTATTAATATCATTTTTAACATTGCTATGGGTTTGAAGTCCAAAGGCTTGAAGTTTGAAAATTGGAAGTTCTGAAGTTTGAAGTTCTAAGTTTTGAAATGACAAGAAGGCCAAACATCGTCTTGGCTTAGTTTTGTTCCTTATCTAACATGTTAATTAATCAAAATAATCAACAAATATTAAGGAATTAAAATAAGAATTGATCATAAGTAAAATATTCTTTAAATGCAATAATTGCGATATTTGTTAACATTTATTTCCTCTTATTCTTGTGTAGGTAAATACTATTTTGAAGGCATTGAAAAAGACAAGATTGACCAATTTTACTATCTAATTGTTAGGAAAACACTAAACTTGGAATAACATTCCCTTTCAAATTGACAATTGCACAATCATGCTCCAATTCAATTCTAAACACATCAAATATTCTCTTTGCGAAAACAGTATGACCAATTGGTAACCAAAGTCCAAAGACTAAAGCACCAAAGATCAAAATCTGAAGGTGGAAGGGAGTCAGAACTTTGCCTCAGCCAAGTTTCGCTCCATGTTTTGATAGGAGTAGCTTCAGATTGTCTCAAGGACGAAAATTTGCCAAAAGGGATAACAAGGTTTGTGTATAAATGTTCTAAAGTTTATGTTTTATGCATCCGAAGTGCAAAATTCGCAAGGAATCTCCAATTAATTCCAAGAAGATAAATAGGCCTGGTACGGGCATTTTCTGAAGGGGAGTGCACAACTTTGATTATGAATTAGAAGCACACATAATGCATAAAACTCATCAGGGTTAACATTCGTTCTTAGGCTGCTATTACCATTTCAATGCGTTTAGGCATAAAATATTTTAGGTACAAATTGAGTGGGCCTAATGGTAAGACTTTGAAACTCCAAATAGGAGGTCCAAGGTTCAAATCTAATGGGTGTAGAGTTGTACACCATACTTCAGTAACTAGAGTTTGGTTGGATAAACATATATCAAGTGAATAACATTTTCTATGAGGGTTTTCATCTGGCTTGTGGTCTCGTGGACATTAAAAACTATTTTACCTTTAAACTTTTTTCCCATACATAAGAGGAAATTTCCAGGCTAGCTGGATTTACTAGCTAATCATAATTCCTTTCAATAGGATTTTAGAAATTGTAATGAAAGCAGTAATCTAAATTCTAACATCATTTGTCAGTTTTTGGCCTAAACTTCTTGTAAGATAACAAATCTATATACAACTCCAAGAATAGACTTATACTTCACCATGGTATTGTAACTCTTTTGTTATATTAATCTCAAATTTAAATTCTTTCAACATCCATTCATAGTAAGCTTTTAATTCATGTAAACATTTTAAACAAAGTGAACATGAATCTATTTATTCATTCAAGGAATAGTCAAGATATACATAATTGTTAGGAGTTATTACATCATAGCCCATTTGAAATGGCAAGTGGTATAACCACCCATCACAAGGTCTATGCTTGCACTCCAATACAAAGGTAGTTACAAGTTTAGTTAGAGGAAAGTTATGCTAGGCATTCTATGTATTTAAATACCTATCACTTCATAATACAAATCATCGAAGCATTGAGTTCTAACATGTGGTATTAGAGTAGGTAGAAGGAAGAGCCATTTCTCCTTTTGATCCTCCTCTCCCTTCAATCTAGAGAAGCTCAAGAAACACTCTATTTTGAAAAGAAGTTTTCAAGGGTAAACAACCCTATCAAAAGATTGATTAGATTAACCTCTAAAGAAGAGGTAATCATCTTCTCCATGAAGCAAATTCCATGGAAGTTTTGTTAAAAATCAATTCCTTCTAAGAAGAGTCTCATGATAGACCATAGCAAAAGAAGCAATCTTAGGATAAGAAATCCTAAAGAAGATTAGCTTGAGGCAAAAATTTATGCCATAAAATCTACAAATACAAGATTGAAGGTGTTCAAAACATCTAAGCATTAGCAACACCAAACATTCAACAAGCAAAAGGGAAAACACCAAAAGTGCTACAAGTTGAGAAGAAATAGGGCCATAAGTTCCCCTTGCAGAATCATTTGAAGACACTAGGAAGCCATTAACGCTTCTCAAAGATTACAAGATACTCAATCCTGTATTGGAACTATTCTTGAGAGGTAACCAGAATTACTGTCTCTGTTTTTAGAACGTTCACATGAAGCCACAAGGTGAAAGAAACCAGGCTTGGTCAAAACAACTAGTGCGTATCCGGTGAAAGACGGAACAATGAAGAGAGTGAGGGGCCGATGTCGAAGGAGTTGAGGTTGTTAGCTTCAATGATATTTACACAGGACAAATGAACGTCTAGAAGAAGACGTCAAATTGCAAAATAATGTGGAAGATATCAATATAATAGCAAGGCGTCATTACTCACAAGAAAACGAGCGGCAAAAATGTCTCCAATCAAGGCAAAATATACTACCAAAGAAAGTAGTTACCATCATAATTGTTCAAGTTCATGAGGAATCACTGATTTTTTCATTTCACTCATGATAAATATTCACTAAGCGCAAAACACACCAAGCGCAAACGATGACTCAAAGGGTTAGCTCAGCACCCAAGTTCAAATGTCAACTTTTGAAATTAAAATCTTGATCGACCTGATCAGCGAAAGCATAAAAAAGTAGGGTCGAGCGTGCAAATAATCAAGTAACTCAGTATTCACAGACATGTAGAGAAGCATCAAATAACTCAACCATCTAAGTCTTCGTAGATGTGCAAAAAGAAGGATCAATCAGTCTCCGTAACCGAACTTGTCTGAGCATAGTGCAAAGAAAGCAGGAAAATCCAGGACGACCTACATTCACGAGATGTGCAAAGTGGGAGCACCACATCTTGAGTAATATCAAGAAGATCCTGATCCAAGCAACTCAACATATCAATAATCTCAACTCAAATAAGAAGTATCAACTCTGTTTGTGCTCGGACATCAAGTGTTGACATACTTCGATTAAGTCCTCCCGAGATCTAATTAATTTGCAGACTTATCGAGGTTAATCCGATTGAGGAAAAATTTATTTACAAAGCAAAAGAATTACCAAAAGCACGGATATAAGAGTAAATTATCCGGCACAATCTTCAAAGAAGAATGTGCGCAACAATCTAGAGTTAACAACCGATAAAATTCATTAAATTTAAAAAGTCAATATTCTTGACAAACAAGTGGCCTTGTAAAATCTCACATTCATAGTGGGAAGAAAAGCCAAAGGTACATATATTACAATTTGTTAGTTGCTTTGATTAAAGGCAAAGACATTAATATTATTTTGAAAAGGAATATTCCAAAGAAGATTCCAATTAGAAAAGAATAAAAATTTCTGCTTCATTCTTTTTGCTCGGCGAGAAATTTTCTCGTAATTTGAAGCACCATTTAAAGCTTGAGTATAGCCTTATATATACTTGTTGGAAAGCATTTTTCGAGGCTGATTTAGTGAAAGAAAAATATTCAAATTTTGTGAAAGTTTACTATGGCTGGTATTGAAGTTCTTGTTGCTCGATTCCCAACTATTAAGGGGGAATAATTATGCTGCCTAGAAAACTAAACTTAGAACACAACTTGAGTTTGAAGAAGTATGACAAGTTGTAGATAGAACCATTACTCATCCTACTACAGAAGGTGAAGATCAAACAAAGTTCGACAAGATAGACAAAAAGGCAAGATTAACATCATGTTCGGAGTAGCAGATGAAGTACAAGCATACATTCGGGATTCAACCATAGCCTAAGATGCATGAGAGAAGTTACAAGCAGGCTTTGAAGCAAAGAACCAAAATCAATTTCTATTTCTCCAAAGCTAGCTCCATTTCTTGAAAATGAAGAATGGAGGGAAACTGGAATCTTTCATGAGGAGAATTGTTGAATTATGAGCTTCATTACAAGCATTGGGAAACTAGGTATTCGATGAAATATTAGTGCCAATTATTTTGAGATCTCTCCCATAAAAATACAACTTTTTTGTGACAACATTAAATATCACTGAACAAACACCAAGATTTGAAAAGCTGGTGAACCTACTTCAAAAAGTAGAGGCTCCACATATAGAAGATGAAGACAAACAATTACCTCTTACATAGAGAAACAACTCTCAAGGATGTCAGAATCAGAGAAATGATTCTAAAAGAAATATTTCTCACACACAAAAGGTGTGTGAATGTTGTGGTCGAAACGACCACACAGTGAAGGATTGTTGGCATAATCCATTAAAAAATGGATCTCCTTCCCAAGAGATGAATCAACATCAAGACAGGTCATCATCAGACAAGCAAAATCAAATTTGGAGAAAGGCACATCAACATAATGTAGCCGAGGAAAATCAAGTTAAAGAAGAAGAAAAAGATCAAGAAGAAGAAGAAGAAGAACATGTGTTTGTTGCACAAGCACAACTAAGACAACATAATAATGTTTGGTATGACTTTGAAGCAACCAAAAAAATGATAGGCAAAGAAAATTGGGTTCATTCAAATCATCAAAATTGTTAAGCAAGAAATATTGCATCATCTGATCACTCCAAGCAACAAGAGAACAAGACAAATGATCAAATTTTGAAGCTTCAAATAAAGCTGATTGAAGTTGTACTTTTCAAATGTGATTCTTCACCATTCATAGAAGAATTTGAAGTAAAAGACAACAAAGAGAATGAGGAATCAATGCAACAGGCATTTAAGATTCAACCTTTGATAGCAAATCAAAGAAAATGTGAATATATGGCGTTTCACAAACAACGCCTTCTTCAAATGAACAATGCTAAAACAAAGAAGTAGAAGGTGATTGATCTCACCACATCAAGTGACGATCCAAACATGAAATGGAAAGTAGTCCACACGAAAGATATGACAACACAAAAAAGAAAAAATTATTTTGGATCATTCATAATGGTCAACATGCAAATTTTTGGACAGATTCTTGGGATGGTCACAAGCCTTTGATAACTCAGTTTCCCGATTGGAGGCCTTGGATGGAGGAGCTTCACTGAGCTAATTGGATAAAGGTGGCTAATTATTGTCGGCACCATACTTGGTAATTCAAAGGTTGGTAGATATTGGATCCCTATTGAAGACTGGCCTATTCAAATCCCAGAAAGGCAAAGATGATATCCAAGGCATCCTTCATATGAGATCCCTCTCTTGGTCTCATGAAAAAGATTGTTTTGGATGGAACAACACTACTAAGGGGGAGTATTCAGTTGCTCAAGGTTATTTGACCTTATGCCATAATAATTCCAACCATTCTTCTGACATATTTTCTCAATTGTGGGCTCAAAAGCTCCGGCCTAAGGTGAGGTTCTTTAATTGGCTTTTATTGCATCGTAGGGTGCTTATCGATGAGCAACTTATGAAGCGTGGTTTTCATGGCCCTTTTAGATGTGAAATGTGTGAAGAGAATGTAGAAAATATCAACCATCTTTTTATTGAGTGTACTTTAGCCTCTAAGCTATGGAGGAGAATGGCAACTTTACTTGGATTACAGTGATCCAATTTTTTCACTTTTGAACAGCTTTGAAGGGATTGGCCTAATCAAGAGGGTGTTGATCATTTTATTAGGCAGTTAGTTTGGATGGGTTCTACCATTCTTCTTTGGAATATTTGGAATGAAAGGAACAACTGAATTTTTAATCAAGATAGGAAGGATATTCACTATATTTGGCAAAAGACCATAGCCAACTTAGTTGAATCAGTCCATCAACTCCTTAATCACCCCCAAAAATCCCACCAAAGATGGGATCAAGTGATGCAAAGATTGAAGATTAAACCTTCTAAGGGCAACCAACTTAAAGGGAATGTGAGTATTAGTAAGATGGATAGGACTAGAAATTGGCAACCTCCTCCTAAGGATTTTGGAAAAGTCAATACCGATGGAGCCTCTAGAGGGAACCCTGGAAAAGCCGGTGTGGGAGGAATTGGTAGACTTTCAGATGGCTCCCTGGTTTTTACTTTTGCTGAGAATTTGGGTATTCTTTTCAATAACCTTGCTGAGGGGTATGGTATCCTTAGAGGCCTTCAGGAGGCTACTAAGGTTGGATGGGAAAAGGTTTTAGTTGAGTCTGACTCTCAACTTATGATTAATCTCTTGAAGACTCCTTCTAAGAATCATACGGTGGATTGGAGAATAAAAAGAATTATTGAGAAGATTCGAGTAATCCAGATGGGATTTTTGAAAGTTGATTACAATCATGTGGTCAGAGATCAAAACAAGAGTGCTGATGCTTTAGCTAATTGGGCTTTGGATAAAGGTGATCTTACTTGTTATGGCCACCCTCCTATATGGTGGGCTTCTCACATTATGGAAGCTCTTCTTTCTATCATTTCTTTGGATGGCTCCAGTTTTGAAGGTACCTAGTTTCTTCCTAAACTACAAGACCACTTGATGACGAAACATAGACCACTTGACTAAACTCATTTACATACCATAGAGAGTCTTGGTCAAGGAGAGGATTATTGTTGGACAAATTTAATTCAACTTGTATTATTATAGACATAGAAAATTTAAACTATAAAGGATTTCCTTCCTCTTTAGCTTTGTAATTGTAGGTTTTCCTTTTTCACCTTGGAGTCGAATTGTTTCCTCTGTTGTGTTTCTTCTTTTTCCTTTTCTCCCTCTCGCCTCCTTTGTATGATAGTTAAGGGAGTAATCGAGTCGCTTTTTCCACCACTCCATGTTGATAGTAATCGTGTCATTTTTTCCACTACTACATGTGGATCCAATTTGTGCGATAAAAGTGGAATTAGTTAGGCTTCAATATTTTATTTCATAGCTATTTCTAAAGTTAAATTTGAAGTGGGTGGATGATGTGTTGGTTGGCAATGGTTTTAATTTATTTCTATTTTATAACTTTGGGATTTTCTAAGCCACCATGCTTATTGAAATAATCCGAAGTATTAAGGTAATCATCACACACACACAAAAAAAAAAATCAAATCTCCATTTGATTGTCTTAATAATGTCCTCTCCTTGCAATGCTAGGGTACATGCATACACTCTAGACTTGATCTTCAGCACAAGATAAGTTTCTCAACAATTCTGTATTCTAGGTTGCAAGCAACAACATGACAATACAATGATAATACAAAAGCCTTATAGTTTTTGAATCACTTTATCTCACCCTCAATTGTGGCCTTTGCCTGCAAAACACATGAACACTTTGCTTTTTCAGCATGGTTAATATAACTCCATAAAATCATCATCAATGTATACTCTAATTGTTAACATTGTATGTCAAGACTATTGCACGAATACATAACAAGGAAAAACATCATATGAATCTAACATGATATCATTAAACGTGGTACATCACGTTAACATCCCCTAGTCCTCCATCATTTAATGATTCATATGAGACTTCACTACTGTCTATGCTATACCAATAGTCATCCATAGGTTTTTAGTTTGAGGGGTCAAAAGGGTGGGCATTACATAGTAGGAGCAGCATTCTTATTGAATTGCTTCTTCCTTTTGCCCTTGGATAGCTTATGTGAAACTATCCTTGCTTGGCTTGAGGGGTGAGATGAGCTCCCTTTTTTGTAGCGCTCATCAATGACATGCTTTTTAAAGCCATTCTCTTTCAAAATCTTAATGGGGAAGCTTGTCAAAGTTGGTCTATGGGAGGTTGAAATCCACCAAGGCACTTTGCAGTCACCTCCTTATCATTCAATGACTTCTTCATTAATGTAGCCAGACTCCAGAATTCACTGGCATATTCTTCAACACTTTGCCCTTGTCTTTTCTTCAAGAATTGCCATCTCTGCTTCTTCTCAAAAGCATTTTCTATTGTAAAATATCCTCAAGGACTAAGCATCATTTCCATTTTTCCACGCAATCCCTTTTAGTTTGTTACATTTCATTTTTGGAGACAATTCCAAGAGTCCTCTCATAAAGCTTCCTAATATGATGCTAAACATTTTCAACAGGTACATCTACAATAGGCAACTCATTCATATCCTGATGGCAACCATTCTTAGAATTCTGCTATAGAAAACCCTAAATTTCTCCAAAGTCTTGGAAGGGGCATTTGTATTTCATATTATTATTACCAGAAAAGGGGGGGCTGCAATTTCCCTTTTTTTTAGAGTTGCCATTGCTGCCATAATTGCTGCTGTTAATGTTATTTTTTTCCTTTTTGATACGACTTATCATGGTTTTTGACCTTAAGAAAGAGGCATGTGACTATGTCCTCCTCTTAGATAAAGTTATTGAGCCTGTGGGAATTCTATGCACAAGGGAAAAATATCTCCTTAGATATTGTTCATGGTTAATAAACTTTTTGTTCAAAATAGAACATTTGAACCATCCTTATGCCTTTGTACCTCCATGCCGAGAATTGCCATCTCTGCTTCTTCTCAAAAGCATTTTCTATTGTAAAATATCCTCAAGGACTAAGCATCATTTCCATTTTTCCACGCAATCCCTTTTAGTTTGTTACATTTCATTTTTGGAGACAATTCCAAGAGTCCTCTCATAAAGCTTCCTAATATGGTGCTAAACATTTTCAACAGGTACATCTACAATAGGCAACTCATTCATATCCTAATGGCAACCATTCTTAGAATTCTGCTATAGAAAACCCTAAATTTCTCCAAATTCTTGGAAGGGGCATTTGTATTTCATATTATTATTACCAAAGCTAATAAAAGGGGAGAAGGGGGGGCTGCAATTTCCCTTTTCTTTAGAGTTGCCATTGCTGCCATAATTGCTGCTGTTAATGTTATTTTTTTTCCTTTTTGATCCGACTTATCATGGTTTTTGACCTTCAGAAAGAGGCATGTGACTATGTCCTCTTCTTAGATAAAGTTATTGAGCCTACGGGAATTCTATGCACAAGGTAAAAATATCTCCTTAGATATTGTTCATGGTTAATAAACTTTTTGTTCAAATTAGAACATTTGAACCATCCTTATGCCATTGTACCTCCATGCCGAGCATATTGATGCATGACGTGAATAAGTCACAATGGTTGGGATTCATCTTAATATTTGCAAATTATTTTCTCAACGTTAACTATCATTTGACACATCGATAATGTGTTGCATATAAATAATATATATCATACCTCATCATGAGTTGTGACTCTTTGGTCATCACCTTTAAAATGATTCAGCCAATTTTAAGGTCTAAAGTAACGTGTGAGGTTGTGATTTTGCTTTGCTTGAGTTGTGATTAAACCCAAATGTTTAAATACAATTATTCTATTTTTACCCTAAAATTTTCCTTTCTTTATTCAATCTGTATGCATTGCTTTCTCTTTACTGGGTATCTACTGAATTTATGCCCCACTATATTGTTGTAATATTTGAGTCCTTAATAAAGAATTTAATCAAGATTTTTGTCTTTGATCGTTTCCACCCCTTCTTCTCCATCAAGTCCATGTTTGCTATTCTAAAGTTATTGAACTAAATTGGACAGGTTCATGATTCGTTTGTCATGCTATATAAATTTTACTCCAGTGATAGTGTGTTTCCATTTCAACAATCTCATATTTTCATTTTTCTTTGATATTAAAACCATCATCTTTAGAATTTAAAATTCTGATTTAACATTTAATTGATTTAGGGGAAGCTATGAGGAGTGGAAATTAACATGCTATTATTAAATAATTATATTACTAAATTGGACAGCTTCATGATTCTTTTGTCATGCTATATAACTTTTATTCCAGTGATAGTTTGTTTCCATTTCAACAATCTCATATTTTCATTTTTCTTTGATATTAAAACCATCATCTTTAGAATTTAAAATTTTGATTTAACATTTAATTGATTTAGGGGAAGCTACGAGGAGTGGAAATTAACATGCTATTATTAATTATAATATTACTAACTTAAAATTGAGATATTCAGATTCAGTCTGGCTAAAGATATTGTTTTGAGGTTATAAACTGTTTTTAAAATTCTTTTGCATTGTAGTTGTATCTTTAAGCATACTGTTATCCAAATTTGTAAATAAATTTTGAAGTGCTTGAGTGTTGATTGTTGCATCTCTTTCTTTCTGTTTGCTTACACAATAATTGCATTTGATTGCCTTTTGTTCACTTAGATTATAGCATTGGGTAGTGTTTTTTCTCACAATGATTGCTTATGCTAAGTTTTATTGTTTTAGACAGTAACACTCGGAATACCGATGTTTATATTTTCAACCTTTTTTGCAGTTTTGTTGTATATATCCTTAATTTTACCTTTGGTATTTCGTTGAAGGTCTAAAGCAAAGATACATTGAATGTTCTGCTCTTTTGTGGTGGTAAAGAAGAGAAATAGCTTACATCTGCCTTTGTTATGTTCTCCAGGATTTGGAGGACAATTGTCAACTAGACTAACTGCCATTTCTTGATGAATTAATTTTTTTACATCTGCTTATGAATTGATTTCTTTACAAATATGAAAATTTTAGTCTAGTCTTTAGCACACGAAGACATTATATACAGCCATAATTCTTCTGGAACTGATTATACTAAACTGTTATAATGTATGTATGAGTCCGCAGATTATTTCCAATCAAATCTGGGGGAAGAGTTCTTGAATTTAACTACAGTAGCAAACAGTTTAATACCAAAGGGGGCTTAGTAGCATGCACTGCAACTACAAATTTATTCCGTGATGAAACTTTTAAGATAAACAAGGGCAGCAAGGTCCTTCCATGCAGTCCAGACGAGGTTTTATTTGGGTATGATGCACGGCAATCCTTGTATTGCCATCTGTTATGTGGACTTATCTATTCAAATGATGTAGAGTTTCTCGCATCAACTTTTGCATACAGTATTGTAGATGCTTTTCGGCATTTTGAGCAAGTGTGGCAAGATCTTTGTAAGGATATCAAGGAAGGAAAACTTAGTGATCGAATCACGGTACCCTTTATGAGGGCATCTGTTTCCAAATTACTGAAGCCTGATCCAGGTTTGGCAGATGAAATATTTGAAAAGTGTAAGAATATGCAGAATTGGTATGGAGTTATCCCCCAGCTTTGGCCCAATGCCAAGTATATTCATTCTATCATGACAGGTTCAATGGAGCCTTATTCAAGGAAATTGAGACATTATGCAGGCAATCTACCATTGATAAGTGCAGATTATGGTGCCACTGAAGGTTGGATTGCCGCCAATATAGATCCCACAACCTCACCAGAGGATACAATTTTTACTGTGGTTCCCAGCCTTGCCTTTTTTGAATTCATTCCTCTTCAGTGGCATCAAGAAGACTGGAAAGTGGAATCTGAACCTGTGGGTCTAACAGAAGTGAAAGTTGGGCAGATTTATGAGGTGGCTTTCACAACAGCTGGTGGTATGTTTCACTCTCCTAATTCTCGTATATTTAACTTGCAATTTGAAGTTCAAGCTTTTTTCCTTCTGTTTTTTTTTGAAAAATTTGTTTTCCTAAGAAAAACATGTTGAAGTCTAGATCCCATCACGGTTTAGACTGGCTTTTTGCATCTGGAATCACATCTCACATTCAATCAAAGTGTTATAGCATTTGAAATTTCAATGATTCGAGTACTCAGTGCATATGTGCCTATTCCAGATTGAGAGTGCCTTTGAGAATGTGCTATATTGCCAACTTAAACATATCATAGGTCCCTTGTCTTATGGTCAGAACTGTGTTGTTACAGGAGTTGTTTTTCCGGTACAAAATGGACATGGCAATGCTTGACATAACTTCACCCCTTTATAACATCTGGTGAAAACCTGTTTACACCTTGGATCCCTTGTTGGGTAGGTCATCACTTGATTATCATGTCTGTAAGAGACCACTATCATCACTCTGCTAATTAGTGATGAAAAGGTTACATGCCACTTTGCAGGGATTAGTGCATCAGAGTTAAGGTCTGTGTAATGTCCAAAATGTACAATCTTTTCTTTTGATGCAGATACTTGAATGGTACCTGGGCAGACTTGTTCAACGTCTTTACCAAACATGGATGGAAAAAGAATGAGATCAAGGAGACTGTATTGTATTATTGACTGCAGAAGGTTTGAGTCTCATTGTGGAGTGGATCCAATTGATTTAATGCGTCACAGGATTCTCGACATTGGAATTTGCACGAAGGAAGAGTTTATGTTGTGAGCATGGCAATAGAGACGCAGGCCAATATTGGCTCAGTTGCATCTTGCTCTAAGTAAAATACTGTTGTGTGGAAATATAGGAAATTTATGTGACAAGGATGCATGAGAAATAACAAAGTGTGAATGTGAATTTGTGGGAGTTACAAGGAATTATATATTGAAGGAGCACAGTAGTGCAAATGCAGAGCCCTGCAAAAGGGTATGAGCAAAGGCAACATAAAATGCGAATTTGTGAAATGAGTCGATGATTTTGAAATGAATCCAAAGAGTTCTGATGATTGGGTTCATTTGCCAAATTATGAAGATTGGGGAACATTGAGATTTCATTATGTCAGGAAATTAGAAAATAAGTATGAAGGGAAAGGGCCCGATAATCACAAACCTGCCTATAGCTCAACATTTAGCAGTTTGGGAACCAGTTCATGAAGGCAGTTTCGAATAGGGCATAAGTGGCAACTACCATCCACCAATGGAAAATCACAGGTTCCATCCTAAATTGCCATTGGGCATGCATATTAGCTGCCAACACCAATGGATGATGCATTGACATAAATGACATATTGGCACCAACAATGTCAACATTCATATTCTCTTTGGCACCAACCAACAATGTCATTTGGTTTCAAGAACATAGATCCCCTAGCTTCAAGGTTCACGTGTCCTTTGGTTCCAACCTCAATCAGTGACATGTTATTTGGATGCAATGTAAGTCTTTTAGCTACAACATTCATTTGCCCTTTGGTTCCAACCTTGATCGAAATATGTCCCTTGGGTGCAACATTCACGTGTCCTTTGGTTTCAACCTCCATCAATGACATGTTTTGTGGCTTCATCATTCACATGCCTTTTGGCACCAATCTCCATTAACGACATATCGTTGTTTGGCTTCAACAACATATGTCCTTAGGCTTCATATTTTATATGTGCCGTGGACCAACCTTCATTAATAACATATTGTCATTTGGCTTCCATGACATGCCCTGGCACAAACGCCCAACTCTCCCAAATGGCACACAACATTTGAAGGCTTGCAGTATAGTTCATATAGTACACTCACTAAAGATCAAATGTCTATTGCTAAGATTGTTATAACCATCAGAAGTTGAATCGTTTAATCTTTTGATCTCATGTCTTAATCTTCCACTACACATACAGGCATGATGTCTTTTAACATATGTAGGTTATTGCTACCTTGGCCTGAGAGGATGATTGATAACACCATGGATCTTGTAACCATAAAAAGCTGAATTTCTTCATTTCTGAATGATGTCTCTTTGTACTGCATTGTATTAACATGCATAAGAAAATGTTATTTTAAACATAACATGTTGACAAAAGAAGGTAAAAACCAGAGAAACCGAGTTCAAGCAATCATCATTAGTTCATGTCTTACCATTCAGATCAAGTATTGCATTAGTGAACCCATGCATTAGAGACATGACTTGCACCAATACATCTCTCTATAAGGATATAGCCAAAGGCCATCACATTCCTTCTTAGGAATACAACCAGTGCCACTACATGTCTCCACAAATATGACATGCATCATCTCACATCCTTTCTTAGGGATCCAGTTTGTGCCAACACATCTCTTCTTAGAAATATGACCTGTTCCTCAGTATCTCTCACTCCTTCATAGAGATCCATTGTAATATGCTCATGTAATATAAGGTTCATGTGTTTCATCTTTATCTGCACGTATTCTCTTCTATGTGCATGAATTTGGTTGTTCACTCAATCCCTTCCAGCCAACCTTGGCATTACCAACTTAATGCTCAGTTGGTTACTTTCCATGTCTTTTCTCTTGTTCCTAATCAGCTAGTCTTGTGACCACTTGGTGCCACTACTCCTTGGTGCCTGGTTTTTGCATTGCCTCTTTGTGTTATAACTCTTTTCTCTTAACAATCTAAAACTAGAGTTGTCCTTTGTGACACATCCTAGGCCCTCATAGTGCAGATCAAAAAGATTAATTGCATTCACCAATTTGAGCTCTTATTACATCTGTTGGAGGTCGAGGAAGAGGAATTTGTTGTAATTACTTTGACTCCATCAACCATACTTTTACCCTGCACCAATTGTGTCACCATTCACCCCTTGACTATTAAAGTTATTATGGGCCAAACATAGTTGAGTGCCTGTAAGCAGCAAAATCTTTCAATAAAACAAGACCATCTCTCTCTCTCTCTCTCTATATATATATATATATATATATATATATATATATATATATATATCATGCTTGACTAGGTACACTTGCCAGCCTTGTGGCATGTAACAGGCCTACAAGGTGATCCAAAAAAAAAGGAAAAAAAAAATGTTTCCTCCTCCATCATGAGGTTGTTGATGGATTAGCTGTTAGATCTATAGTGCACATTTTAGTCCTAATCTTGTGGACAACTCCCAACCAATATGTAAAGCAGAAAGAACAATTGTGTTGGTATAACAAATAATGTTTCTCATCTTAAAAAATGCACTAAGCTTACCTTCATTTAAGGACTACCAACAAACCAATGGCAATGTAGCATCGAACTAGTAACTCCTTGAAGAGTGACATTTGGCATGCCTCCATCTTATCAAAGGATTGGTTCCAAGGTTAAAAGCATAAAGGCTATGACCATAGGTTGTGAATTTTTATAAAGGCTAAAAGAAAAAAATTATCCTCTTAATTTTTTTTTTTTAGTATTTGGCCATACAATTTGAGAGAAAGGGGAAAAAAAGTGATATAAAAGAAGGAAAAAAAAAGAATATATATATATATATATATATATATATATCATTAAAAAAATGAATTGTTGGAGTAAGAATTTGGAGTCGCAACCCTAACAAACAAGGCTGACTCATAGTTGCACAATTACAACAAAACATGGCTTAGTTTTACGACAAGTTTATTCACCGCAAAAAGGCATTCATCACAACTTGAAGCCATCAATTAAACATTATTTAGAATTTGAGATAAATGAGATTCAATAGAAAGTGACAAATTTACAAGAAGATACGAGTCAAAATTGGAATGCACATATAAAACAACCATTAAGATGGATTTACCTAGGTACAGTGTTGTCAATCTATACTAAGCATTAGATCACATCAGTAAAATGAAGTCTTAATTCTTGCATCCTTCCTAATCTGACAAAGAAGCAATTACAATCATTAGATTGTTGGATTGTGACTAGAAGACCCATCCAAATGGTATAATTGGTGGCATCAAGAAATAAACAAATTTATTGTTACTTGGAATGGGTTAATAGAGCATTTATTGAGGAAATTCCAATGTAAGACTATTTGATTATTTTAATTAGTTGATGCAATTGTGGCAAACAAGATCAGTCAGAGAGTACTTAATCTCAAAGGAACTTGGGCCTAGGTTCTTTTGCTGTTCCTTATTAGTGGGTCTTACCTTCATCTTCATTAGGTGTTGGCAATAGACACCAAATTCTTTCATTTGCTTTCAAACAGTTGTTTGAATCTGAAAGAGAAACATTTAACTCATGATGAGCATGGGAATGATTTTTAGTGTCCATTCCAATAATCATTTTTGTTCATATGGGAGAATGATTTGAGCCTGTAACCATTTGTGCCCATGGGTGTTGGAAAAAAATAATTTAAAAATTACGATGACATTGTATATCACAATTTTTTTCCAGGCCCATGATTTATTTGGGAGTACCCAAATTTTTCTTCGAAATGCTATTTTTCCCATGAAAATGGGAAAAAATCAAGATTTTTGCCAGCTTTTTCCCAATTAATTGCCAATCAGATTTTTTCCCCATCCCTTGCTGTTAAATTGCTGATCATGATTTTTAAACTTTGGTGCCCACATACACTGTTCTTTTACCATGAGCAAAGAAAGTCATAGGAACAGCATTTCCATAAAATGTGTCATGTCTGGCATGATTTGTGTTTGCAACTGGTTCCTAATTGGACCAAGTATACCAAACTGTTGAGTTGAATCTTTATTGACCCCGCACAATGTCTCAGAAGCCCACAATTTGCTTGCAATCATTCCCCACTTGGTGTTCATCTGAACAAAGTGTTAGGCCACATTCACTAACATGGTCCCCATCTCACTCAACAATATGAAGATCACTCCCAAATCTTCACTAAATAAAGAAGGATGGTCCAACCATTGCCAAAGTTGGCACTGGCTATTAGAGTCATTGGGAGCGTATATTGAGCAGAAGCCTCACACTTTGCCACCTAACATTGAAGTTTTCCAGCAACAATGAGACTTTGGAACTTTTCGTTCGGCTAAAACATGCAGTATTAACCATGACACAACACCACCAATGACTCTGCCTATGCCTTCCTTTTGAAGGGTTGAAATCTCCACTCCATCTTTCTATCAACATGTTCAATTTGAAGTTGGTGATTTTTATTTCTTGATGGAAGAGAATGTTTGGATTGGAATTGGCAATGATTGATGTAATAGTCATCTGTATACCATTATCTTAAGATTCCTTAACATTTCAGGTTGACATTTTCAATGTCATTGGTAATTCTCATTAAGTGCCTTTTTGAGGAATAAAATGAATTTTTGAGATTAACATTCATGGGAGAAACACCATTATGATAAGAACTTGTAGTTTTCCTAGGGAGACCTTGATTAAGAATGTAAGAAGATGCTTTCGGGAGACTGGGATATTCTGATGAGGCTCCAAAGCCGGGTCGTGCTTCCGTCAACCTTCTTTGCTATCTCATTGCTCTTGAGCTTCTCTTCCGCAGTCAACAATTATTTGCCCCAAATCCAAAGGTTTAGATGGCATATTAGTTTGTGTGGCCTTGGTAGGCATCTATTGTCAACTACCTAAGTTATGACCTTGTCTTGATCCCTGTTTGGTTTCTTTTTGTTCTTCTTTATCTGCCACCCATGAGAGTCATCTTATGGTTTTGAATTACCTCATGATGGTTTCCCAGTTTCAACATTTACGGTTTTGGTACTTTTTTCAGGATTTGCATTTGCATTCTTAAGAAAGGCAGAGTCTTTAATAAAACAAGAGTAAGAATAGGAGATGACAACAATAGTTGGGGAGATTAAGATAGAGTACCTTTTGGACAAAAGGAATCTCATTGCAGAGAAGGCATATCTTTGAATGAAGCTTAAAGAAGCATCTGCTTCCACGAAGATTTGGGTATTTGACCATAAAGAGAAAGTTCTCCTTTTATCCCTAAGCAGCTAATGTCCACACAGCTATGTAATCTCTCAAGACAACCTCTAAAATGATCTAAATGCGGAAAAACTCCATGCATAGCAGTTATTTGTGCTATAGTGTTGATTCTGGGTAAAGTTTTCAACCCATGGCTGAACATAGCGAGAGACGTGGGTATCATCTAGTTTTGATTTCTGTAGATCCATTGGGCTGCCTCTTCTTTATCTACGATGAGACAAACATATCCCTTTTCTAAACCTCACATGGATTCCACCTTCCATCCTTGGGTTTCCCAATTCTCAGTATATCATTTGTTGAGATACATTGCAAATGAATTCCACAAAACAAGTTGAGGATCACAGCCTGTCTTTTCAGCTGTTCAGCAACAAGTTTGAAGGATCCCCTTGTGGATATTCAACAATGAAGGATCCCATTGTGGATATTCAAAGAAATCTGTGCTAGAAAGAGGTTTGGATTTAATTGATTGCTTCTTTGCCCCTCCCGTCACCTCAGGGCTGTATATAATGCTATATTTTAAAACTTATTAGAAGTGGGGAATGATTGAGGGGGATTTTTTTATTTGGCCTCATTGTTTAAGGGGCATCTGTTTGAAGCAAAACTGTTTCTTTTCTTTCGTGATATCTCTGTCTTTGCCAACAAAGAGCCAATTCTCAAATTGCCTGTGTGGAAACTCCTTGGATGTCAATGTCAAAAAATGCTTTTGATAGTGTGTATTTTCAATTATTATCTGATAAGAGGTTCTTCAAGCTGTTGTTTCCAGTGGCATATTCCTAATGATGGAAATTCGTTCCTCTTTAATACCTGGTTCTATGAAAGATAGGTCCCCAGCAAATAGTCCGATGTTCCCTCCTCATTGTGCTTCAGCTTCAGCTACAAAAGTTGTGTCTTCTAGTAAAACTAGAACATTCAGATGTTCTTGCATATCCATGTTATGGATTTCGGAATGAAGGACAATTCTTCTGGTTATTAACACTAAGAAGGGTCTTCTATAGTCACAAAATAAAAATTCCAAGAATAATTATACACTTTTTGGTCCTTTTTGTCTGAGAGCAGGTCCATAAGGTTATGAGAGACTAGATCCTGACCGCTAGATTAAAAACAAGCAATAAGGTCCATTGAAGGTAAGGTAATTGCAAGCTCAGAAACAAACAGATCTTTGACTTTTCTTGTGTACAAGTTGGATGGTAAATCCAAAGGTCCAAGGGCAAATAGGAGTCTGATTAATGCAATAGCCTGTAATATGTCTCTGAAAGGAAAACAAGTGGCTTGTATGAACCAATAATATATCCTGGGAGATATGAGACCAATAGATAAGCACTAATCTGAGAAAATGGTAGCTTGAGTGGAAAGTTGAGGTTAACCAGTGTGTGAACCTGACATTCTAAATCAAGATGCGTGGCAATTTTATCTGAAGGCCCAATCCCAAGATCCGAACCAAATACCTGAGAAATCTCACAGTTCGTACCAGGCAATGGTGCAGACAACTAAAAGAACATAAACTATGGGGTATAATAGATTAAAGAGACCAGTAACTTGTCTTTAGGTGATCTTCATTAACTTATGTATGCATTTCAAAGACAGTAAGTAGAGGCTAGCTGGTACTTTTAAAGTATTACCATTGTTAGCTATTGTAAAAATATAAATGCACAGTTTAGAGCACTTCAAAAGTCTTGCATGCTCGATCAATGGAAAAATGCAAAGATGCTTTCAATCAGCTGATAAGAACTTTCCTGGTGTTGGCCTTTGTTGTTATCAAATTGAAAATTCAGTTGTCAAATATGCATTAAGTAATGAATACACACTAAGCTTCTCGATTTAAATACACATTAAGTAATGAAATTCTGAATGAGAAGCTTCTGTTGATTTTCCTTCAAAGTTTTCCTTCTTTTTCTTTCCCTTTCCATTGGTTAACGGCTTATTGAAATTTGTTTTTCTTGAGAATTTGGGGTTTTGTAACTGATGCATGAGAGTCATTCTTTAATTCCTCTATCTGCATACAGGGCTTTATAGGTACAGGCTTGGAGATGTTGTGAGAGTGTCTTCATTTTACAATTCTACTCCCCAGTTGTCGTATGTTTGTCGAAAGAACCTCCTGCTTACAGTCAACATTGACAAGACTACTGAGAAAGATTTACAAATATCTGTTCAGAACGCCTTGCAACTCTTCAGAGAAGAAAATGTGGAGCTTGTTGACTTCACAAGCTATGCAGATATGTCAACTGATCCAGGCCACTATGTCATTTTTTGGGAACTCAGTGACAGTGTAGATGACAAGGTTCTAAATAAATGTTGCACAGTAATGGATGAGTCTTTTGTTGATCCAGGCTATGTTGGTTCCAGAAAAGCCAAAACCATCGGACCACTTGAACTTCGTATTGTGGAAAAAGGTACATTCCAAAAGATTTTGGACCACTACTTGAGCATTGGAGCAGTAGTGAGTCAGTTCAAAACACCCCGTTGCATCAAAGCTAACCAGGACTTGTTTGACATTCTCAATAATGGTGTCATTCAAACTTATTTCAGCACATTCCTCTCTTGATTTGGGATGGGATGCAAAAATGCTCCTGGAAGTAGCTTTTTTATATTTATAATTTCTGTATTATAGAAAACTTGAGAGAGCTGATGACCCTCGTCACAACTTGTGATTGTGCTGGTCTAGGTTAAGTGGCACAATAAATCCTTGTAATCTGAGTTGAAAAGATCTTTGTTGATTGTTATTATTGTGTGCAGTGTGTACTGTATAGTCGGGTAAGAAATGTTTGGGTTGGGTTGGCTCTGTGAAGTTGTCAAGACTTTATTCGTGATGTATTTTGTTTTTTTATATTATGACCTACAAAATTTAGGGCATCAAATTAAAAACATCTGACTTTGACTGTGTTTCTTCAAAACTATTCTATAGAAGTAGAATATCTGGCACGCAAACCGCACCAATGGCTATTTTATGATTGTATGAATGGAATTTCATGGTTGATGCAAATGAATTTTTAGGGTTGATCTGATGCAGTTTGCATGTGATATATCCTACTGTATATTTCTTGACGAGAGTTTAATGTTTTGTGAGAAATTCCAAAAGGGAAAAATAACTTTTCCAGTTTGTAACTAGGTCCAAGGTCACTCCATTTGCAGCAAAGTTGGTGCGCAAATGAAATTGTAAGGATTTTTAACCTAGTCTTTATAATTGTCTCATGTGCATTGTTTTTAAAATGGACTTCAGATTTGACATGCATCTTTAGATGTTTTAGTTCTTGATAGTACCTTTTAGAAGTCTTTATATCAATGTGTCTGTCAAATTCTTACTAGCACGTTTTTGATATGGTGGTTTTCATAGGTTTGTTTTCCCACAAAATATTGACTGACTTGTATTTCATAAAATGAGGCATCCATTTTCATGAAATTTTCACACTACTGCAATTTATGGCTAACCCATGACCATGTGCCTTGGTGCTCTTCTTTGAAAGTTTACTATTTAGCTTTAACATTTTCAAAGTTATTGGTACCCAAAAACCTGACACAAAAATACTTGTTGATGAACATGAGAGAATCTATTTGGGTTGTATCTTATCTTCTTTTCCTTTGCAGTGTATTGGTTCAAAATTGAATTACATGTCATCTTACTGTATTACTTTGTATGCTGATGCAAAATTCCATGACTTAGAAGTAATCTTTCTTCTTGGCAATTACAAGAAAAGTTTTGCTGGTAAAATTTTAGCAGAATTGCTTCTTCAGTACGAAAATAATATTGTGTTCCATCTTCTGAATAGATGATGGGAAACACAATTCTGAAAATTAGTTGCAACAGGACTTGGACCTTACTAAAGTCTTATATGTCTTATGCAGCAATCCTGTAAATTAATGCATGAGGGAACTGCATCCGTTTCAGACATAGTTGCATGCTACTTACATCCAAGTCTGGCTTCTTCATGAATCTTGTTCACAATAAATTTATTTAAAAACTAATGGTGCTTTGATGTGAGTTGTTGGTTCATATTAAACTTTAAAAACTGTACATGCTCAGGTGGTGTTGCAATTCTGGATTTCAAAGCCTGACGCACCAAAATGTCTGAATTCAATGCATAACATGGACAGATTAGAAACCAGCGTGGTACACAATGAACAAGGAACAATTAGCCATAGAATTCAAATGCCTGTCATAGAGGAATATATTTAGATGCTTAGAAAGATAACCAACCCATGCATATATAGGATGCTATGAGGACTTTCTCATATTGGATGTTGCCAACCTTTCACTGAAGAAGCCAAATTGCAGAGAGAATGTTGTGCTCTTGTGTATAAAATAAGTTGTTTCTCTTTCACCAAAAGATCCAGGCACCACAGAGGTTAGGGCAGGTGAGGTGGCGCCTATTATTGAGGATTCTAAGTTGCTTATTCTCCACAGCCATGTAGAGTAGTCATATATCTACACTATGGCATGGTAGCTGCCATTGAGGCAGTGATATGGCAGATCTTGATTGAGCTCATTACTGTTTACATTGATATGGCAGATATTGATTGAGCTCATTACTGTCTACATGACTGGTATCAGTCAGAATGGCTGTCCCTATTATGTTGTCTTTCCACCCTTATCCACTACATAGAAGTGTTCACCATAGGAGTTGATGTTTAGAATTTGGTTTTTGACCTGACAACCTTCCACTTCGATTGTTTGCTTTGTCACTCTCTGGGCAATGCGTTTGATCCATCTCCTTACACTGCTTTGTCTTTGCTGCAAAGTGTATGCTCTCTTCTCAAGCAGTTCCTTCCAACACTGATATTGCACATGTATCTTGGCATAGTTGTGACTACTTATCAGTAGAATTCCCTGGTTCAGTTATTTTAGGACCATGGTTGGATGACAAGTTTTTGATTCCCAGCCTTTCTTCAAGCTTTTGCACTAAATATGATAATTCTTTTTTCTTGATTTGCATCTTCAGATATCTTTTATAATATCTCGTTGATGGGCATTTTGTTGCCAGAAGAATAATGAGAGGGAGAGAATTAAACAAAATCAACATATCATTAAATTTCCCTCTCATTAAACAAAATCAACATATCATTAAATTTGCAAAAGAGAACATAATATATGGGGGTGTTCACATATAGACTTTGATTTTTTTGGTTCAAAATATGTGGGTTCTATAGGGGACCCAGTCCCAGAAAGAGAAGAGAAACATTCAACCAACCTTACAGCTGGAGAAGAATCTAGTTGTCATTCTCCCAGGCAGGAGTAACATTAGCTCCATTCGAAGTTTTGGCATAGATTCATTTTATATCAATTACACAATTTTGTGAGTAGCATATTAGAAGAGGTGTCAAAAAAAGCACAACTTCTGTTCAATGCTCAAAAGTGGGAGCATAAAAGTCAAGCATTGTTATGTAAAATGATCTCTTGTATATTGAACAAGGAAACCTTCTACTAGAAGCCTTGTGTCATGCGTTCCATTGCGCGTTTGCTAACAATATTGAGGAAGTGTTCACTGACATGATTGACCAGGGAGGAGGAATCTGTCGGAGTCAATCAGATCTTTGAGGCCTGGCCAAAGTTTTATTCAATGTCGACTAGTTTGCTAGGATTAAATTGACAATGAAATCTACCTCTGAATTCCTTTCTCAGACAGTATGCTGCCATGAGATGGCATCAAACAATGGGAATATTAGGAGACGTGAGTATATTACATAAGACATTATTCCTCCATGGTCATGGGGTCTCTTTCAACAGTTTGCTTTTGGATGCCCAATTGTACCGCTTGATTGAGACCATCTATCAATGCAATAGCTTCAACCTGTTATTACTGAAAGTGCTGAGAGGCATTGGAACAACACCAATGAACCTGCCCCCATGGCTGCGAGGGACTGTTCCTGCACCTGATGGTCTAGGGTTACCCTTGGAGGCCCCATTGAAATAAAGTTTCACCATATGCGGTGTGGGGGCTTCTATGAAATGTTGTGAACTACAAGCATCTTAGAAGGGGGACTCTTGGTGTGTTGAGGAGGAAGAGATACCGGGAACCACTTTTTGATAATTTGAGGGCTATTGTGCTACAAATATGTTCCAAAGAGACATTGTTTCCCGAAGATGCAATCATTCCTTTTGTCACATTCTGACATTGTTTGGTCTCATTCTACACTGTGGGGACCAAACGATGTCAGAATGAGAAATTTTTTGACCGTCCGAAAGCTCTTTTCGATCTTGATCCAATGGTAGAGGTTTTGAGAAGAATGGAGAATATTTGATGAGGGAAAAGTTGGCTCAAAGATGACTAGAAAAGTAAAGATCCAAAAAAAATGACTCATTTTAATGGGTCAATTTTCTATATCTACAGTTATTGAAGATCCAAGGAAAATGACTAATTTTAATGGGTCAATTTTCCATGTCTACAGTTTTGGAATGTTGAGGGTGGGAGAGTGGAAAACCCTGGAAGTGGGGACCATAAAAGAGGGAGGAAGAGGGTGGATACTCTAATCTAAAATATATTTTGAGATTATATATATATATATATATTTTGCATGTTTTTATAAGAAATGACAATTTATTATTATTTTATCTTATTAGAAAGGTTTTATTGAAACTTTAAAACAAATCCCTGAGTTAAATTGAATTAAATCTAATTAAACATGCATATGTTTATTTTAAATAAATATATTTCAATGAACTAATGCAAATTTATTAAAGAATAGGAGAGGAAAGGAAGATATTAATATTTTTGTAAGTATGTTTGTTTTTAAATTGGTAGCCTTTTTATATATATAATGGTTTATAAATCCATCATATCTTACAAAAGTTTTCTTTATAATATATTTTATAAATCCAACATGTTTTACAATCATTATATATATATATATATAATTTAAAAAAATAAAACACATAACTAATTCAAATATTTGTAAGTATTTATATAATTATACAAACTCATATTGCAAGTTCAGTTTTATAATTTCAATTTAAATTAAAAAATACAGTATACCAAATCTAAACACCCTTTTGGGGTAACGAGTGTGTATGTGAGCTGGAAGTGAGTGCAAGCACAAGCCAAGAGTAAGGGCAGTCGGCAATGAGTGCGAAAAATTTAAGTAACATGGAAAGAAAGTCATTTGTGAAAGTGCTTACTGAAAGTGTGAATGGCCAAGTTGGAAGTTTAGATGCCCTACTTAGCAATAAGAAGAAGAGAAAATCTATGGAAAACCTAGTCCAGATAGCAGATTCTTCGCCAAAAGTGATTATCAAGGATGAGATGATTGACCATGATATAATGATTCTTAAAACCAGAAGGTTAATTTGTAAGTTTCATCGATATTGGGTTTTTTTGAGATTCAAAATTGGATTAAGTGGAAATGGGGATTGAATTCAAATTATTCCATTACTTTTCTTCCAAAACGATTTTTCTCAATATTTTCTCTAGTTCAGAAATAAGGGATAAAATAATGGATGAAGGCCCATGGTTTAGGGGCAAAGATGCATTATATTTAAGACCTTGGAGTGAGAATTTCTTTTGTGGACACATAAATTATTAAAAGAATTTCAGTATGGATTAGGCTTTTTGGAATTCCTTATCAACTTATCAATAAGGAGGTTTTGAAGAATATTGGTAATACTCTAGGTGAATTCATTTAGGAGGGACCAACTACAAAGGAGAGAAGGCATGTTGTATACACTCGAATATGTGTTGCCATGGATATTTCTAATCCTTTACCGCAGTCAACTAGGATTAAATCTGAATCAAGAGAATGAGATCAACAAGTGGATTATGAAAACATTGCATTTCGATGTCGCAAATGTCATGAAAATGTGCACATGGCAAGAATTTGCAAAGTGAAAATGGAGGAAGAGATGGAATTTTTTGGGCATGAGGGTAGTTTCAATTTGAAACAAGGAGACCATATCATAGGAGAAGCTAGGTCAAATCAAGGATTTTCCACTCCTAAGAAAGTGGCTAGAAAAATCTCTCTACATCATCAGATGACGAAGGCCATTACAGTTCACTCGAATCAGTCGTTAGAAGGAAAAAATGATATGGGAGACGAGGAAATACAATGCACAAGGTCAAATATAAAAGGAGCTAAAGGTGCGAAGGAAGAAGGGAAGACAAATTTTAATATAAAGGAAGATGGGGAGACAAATTTTAAAGCAAATGAGGTAAAGGAGTCAAGCTTAATCTAGGTAAATCACCTTTATTATCCTCAAGTAGCTTAAAATATTCTCCTTACAAAAAAATGAAAGTAGTACGAAATGTATTCCTTGCACTTTAGGATTTCAAGAGCAGTATAGTAAAGAATATCTTGTAGAAGATATCCAAGAAAATTTAGGTATTTTAGTACAACATAAGGAAGTGATGACTATGGAGGATCATCTATGCAGATAAAGAAGAAAATTTTATTGAGGCTATTCCTTATATGGTGGATTGGTTCTCCTCGCCGTCCATCCACGTCCAAGTGCTCCTTGCTTGCCGCTGTCATGTATGTATGCTCTTTGTTGTCTTTGCTGCAGGGTGCTTGACTGTAAGGCGTAGTCCCCGCTGTCTGGCAGGCGGCTAGAAGCTGGGGTGCCGCGTGGGAGAAGGATCAATCCATAGTGGTTCGTTGTGGGCCACGGGGTGTAAGTCCTGACCCTACGACAGTTGGTAGCACTTTCGACTCTTTAGGGCAACATAAATCTTTAGAAGATAAGTCCCATTTTGAACAATATGAAAAAATGGAAGAGATTGATGAAGATGAGAGTGGTGGCAAGAATGGAAGAAGGAGAGGAAGGCTATCATAGAAAGAAAAAAGAGAAAAAGAAACTCAAAAGGATATTGATTTGGGAAGCCAAATAAAAATATCACGAGTGTTAACAAGAAGTGGGGTTAAGCCCACTAATAAAAATAAAAAGTGTTGATGATGAAAATGATATCATGGAATATTAGGGATATGAATAAAACCCCTAAAAAAGAGTTATTAAGGAATTAATAGGTTGTTATAGCCCTACGTTTATTTTAATACAAGAAACAAAATTAAGCAGTGAGGAATGTAAGGATGCTTTTAAGAAGATTTGGAAGATAGGTGATTGTTTAGCAGTTTCTTCTACAGGAGCTTCAGGCGGTATTGCAATAATATGGGATAAATGCAAATGGGATGGACAACTATTAGAAGCAAAAAGTAATTGGGTTGTTGGATTATTTTGTAGAAAAAAGAAAACATCAAAGTTGGAGTTATAAATGTATATGCTCCAATTATAGTTACTCCTTGTGAAAGATGTTGGAAGGACCTTAGTATATTTTTGTCAAATACAATGATGATTCATTGTGATCTATGGATTCTTGGGATACTATTATATCACCTTTGGAAAAGAAGGGTTGCATTCTAGGATGGTCGAAATCAATGCAAGATTTTGCTTCATTTGTCAATTCAAATGACCTTTGGGATTTTAGTCCCTCAAACTTTCAATACACATGGGGTAATAGATGCATTGGGAAAGATCATATAGTAGAAAGACTAGATAGATTTTTGTTATGCAATAAATGGTTGCAAACAAAGTACACAATCTCTTCAGATATTTTATTGTGAGCAGGATCATATCACAAACCCATTCTTTTGACTTGTGAGTCACCTAACAATGGTCATCCAAAGCCATTTCGCTTCCAGTCTATGTGGTTCCAAGACACTGATTTTTTCTAGATGGTTATGTTATGGTGGGATGAATCAAAGTCTGAAGGATCTTGTATGTACAGGTTTGTTCAAAAATTGAAATATTTAAAGGAGCAAATGAAGATATGGAATGTCAAATCTTTTGGTAACATTTTTAAAGAAAAAAAGAAATTGAATCCAAGCTCAAAAATTTACAAGAGATAGTAGAAATTAATGGAATGAATCAAGATTCTTATGTGAAAGAAAAACAATTACTTTATGATTATCATAATGCATTGAAGAAGGAGGATTCATATTGGTTCCAAAAATCTAGAGAGAAATGGCTCAATGAAGGAGATAGAAATACAATTTTTTTCATGCTACAACAAAAACAATTTTTTTGTTTGTCATATTAAAAATATTATAACTCCATATGGAAGAAATATTGAGGATGAAGAAGATATAAGGAAGGAAGCAATAAATTATTTCAAAAATATTTTATCAAATTCTAGGCAAGATAAGGAGGCACAAGAAAAACTTCTAAAAAATATTCCATCACTTATTACTCATGGACAAAATGAACTATTGATGAAGAACATTTCTATGGAGGAGCTCCATGAAGCAGTTTTCTCTTTCCATCCTAATAAGGCACCTGGCCCCGATGAATTTCCTGCAATTTTCTTTCAATTTTTTTGGGATTTATTGAAGAGTGATATGTTAGATGCAATTGAAGAGGCTCAAAAAAGAAAGGCTACAATAAGTGTGATCAATGCTACTTTTATTACCTTGGTTTCCAAGAACAATGACAAAATATTTTGTCAACTTTCGTCCAATAAGCCTTTGTAATATGATTTATAAGATCATTTCAAAAATTTGGGCAAATCGGTTAAAGGGCATTCTAGGGTGTCTTATCTCAGAGGAACAAGGTGGCTTTGTTCAGGGTAAACAAATTCTTGATGGTATAATTATTGCACAAGAGGTCATACATTCTCTTCATTCTATGAAAAAACCAAGTATGTTTTTGAAATTAGATATGAACAAATCATATGATAGGGTTTCTTGGAATTTTCTACATGCTATTCTCAAAAAGTTTGGCTTTGATTGTAGTTGGTGTGAGTGGATTAAATGTTGTTATAGCACTGCAAAATTTTCTATTTTGATCAATGGTTCTCTTGTTGGGTACTTCAAGTCATCTTGTGGACTTCGTCAAGGTGATCCTCTTTCTCCTTATCTATTCATTATTCTGGCAGAAGCATTAGGGAAAGCCTTTTCAAAGACAAATGGAAGGAAAAATCAAGGGTATTCAAGTTGCAAAAAATGGTCCCTTCGAATCTCATCTCCAATTTGTTGATGATACTTTTCTTTTGGGCCATCCCTCAGTTAGTGAGGCCATGAAGTTCAAATCAATATTATCATGCTATAGGAAGGCTACTGGACAGCTGGTAAATACTTCAAAATCCAATTTTTTTTTCATTAATACTACTTTACAACAAATTATTGTGAATATTTTAGGGTTCAAAATTGAAAAATTTCCATCAACCTACTTGGGTATTCCTTTGTTTGATAAAGGGAATAAAAAGGAGATTTGGATCTCTTTTTTAGATAAAATGAAAGCTTGCTTGGCAGGTTGGAAAGGTAAGTTCTTAACCATGGCAAGAAGGCTACAACTCATAAAGACTACTTTGCAATCCATTCCTATTTATATGTTGTCACTTTAAAGACTGCCAACAGGTATTGCATAAAAAATGGATAAAATTCAAAGAGACTTTCTATGGAAAGGTTATGAGGAAAAATTTAGGTTTCCTCTTTGTAAGTGGGATAGGGTTTGCAAAGGAAAGAATATTGGAGGAGCAGGCTTGCGAAATTGCAGACTTATGAATTTGGCATTAGGAGCAAAGCTTGGGTGGAGACTATTCAGAGATCAAAGAAAGAATTGGGTAAAAATATTACTTCAAAAACATATAGGTTCTCTTGATGTAATGAAATTGTTTAGGAAAATAACTCTACTCAAAGGATCGTCAACATGGAACTTCATATCAGAGAGTTTGCATTTGATAAAGAAACATATTAGATGGTCAGTCAATGAGGGGAGTTATGCAATTTTTTGGTTTGATGCTTGGTTGAAGCCTTATCCTCTTATCTTTGACTCAAAATGGAAACCATTGTATCAAGCGTGTGTAGCATGTAAAGGTCCAAAGGTCAAAAATTATATTATTATGAGCAAAAACTCCAGAATATAAATTTATTTTAGTAACCTGGTTGAAGGAGAGGAACTCAAACAAATTGCAGATAGACTTCAAAATATGCTTCGAGAGTTTTATTTGCCAATTTTTACACGAAAGAATGAGTTGGTTTGGAAGTTATCAAAGGATGGTGGATACTTAGTCAAGTTGGGATATGAGGATTTAGAACAATCAAAATTTTCTTCTCCCAATGATTTTTCTTGGAAGAACGTTTGGTCATTAGAGGCTCTCCCTAAGGCCTCAACATTTTCTTGGTTAGTAGTTCAATGTAAGATTCTTATCGGAGAGTCCACAAAGAAGAGGATATTATGGACCCTTCAGATGTGCCTTGTGTGAGAAGGATTTAGAAATGTCAGACCATTTACTTCATTGTCCGTTTGCTCACACTATTTGGAGTTATTTTTAAAAAATATGAAATTATATTAGGTAGCTCCATCAACATTGAAAGAGTTGATAAAATGTTGGATAATTTATAATAAAGCTAAAGCAATATGTATTCCATGCATGATTGACCTTGCCATTATTTGTTGGAATTTATGGCTTGAAAGGAATAACAAAATTTTAAAAAATAAATATCAAAATCATGCCCAAGTTTGGAACCGTATTAGTGCCTCTTATAGAATATCTAAAAATATGGTGCTCATCATGGGAAGTCTCAATTGCAGAAAAAGAAAAAAATGTGCTAATAACTTGGCTACATGATTTGAACATACATGGAAGAGTCATATGCGACAACAAAATTAAAACAAAGGATCTACTGCTACAGGATTTGAACATACATGGAAGAGTCATCTGCAACAACAAAATTAAAACAAAGGATCTACTTTGGTCTATGGTAAATTGGAAATGTCCACAAATTGGGTTTATCAAAATTAATTTTGATGGTGCTCCTAAAGGAAATCCAGGAAAAGCTAGTGGAGGTGGTGTTTTTAGAAATAGTGAAGGAAAAATTCTCCTCACTTATTCAAAATCATATGGAATTTCAACTAACAACTATGTAGAGGCTAGGACACTTCTTACAGGGATTAAAATTGCAACAAAAAAAGGATGGAAATATATTTCAATTGAGGGGGACTCACAAATTATCATCAATGCTAATCGATGTGGAGATTGGATAAAAATAGTATTATTGCTGATGTTCATTGTCTATTACTAGAGGCAATCTCCTGGCAGTGTGAGCATATTTATAGAGAAGGAAATCGACTAGTAGATAAATTAGCGAATTATGGTGTTGATCTTCATCTCGATGAAATTCAATTTTAGTGTGAGCATATTTATAGAGAAGGAAATCGAGTAGCATAAAAATTAGCAAATTATGGTGTTGATATTCATATCGATGAAATTCAAAATTTAGAAGGCAACTGACCAAGTGAGATTGTATGTATTAATCAAAATGATGTCAAGGAGTTGATTGTGGAAGCAACACTTTGAGGAAGTTGAAGAATATATTTAAGAGAAAAAAGAAATAAAAAAGTCATAATAAAAATGTATGTTACAACAAATGTAATAGTTTGGTATTGTGATGGGAGTGGCCCCAATAGAAGCCACATATAACCTATTAAAAAAAATCTAAACACCCTTTCATTATTAATTTTTTTTCAAAATTATCATTAATTTTTATAATCATATATATTTTTATATATATTATGGAGTTTATTGTGTATGAGAAGATGTGTAAAACTATCAATACATAATGTTTCAAAATTAATAATAATTACCATTAACGAGACGGTGGGTGTGTTAGAAGCCTTAGCTGATAGTTTGAACCCTGCCAGTTGTGCTGGGAGTTACTAAAAATTGTGATTGTAACCAATTCATCTATGTAACCAAATAAAATTAAAAAATTAAAAATTAATAATAATTATTAAATTTTTAAACCATAATCCACTCAAAATCTAGGACTAAACACATATAATTGTTTTTATTTTTATTTTTATATACTTTGATAGTATATTTTTATTTCTAAAAATAATAACTAATAGAAAAAGTACAACATATATTTTTAAATTTGACAAATTATATATAATGTAATTAATTTAAAATATAAAGTAATAAATAAAAATAATAATTTTTTTTTATGATACCAAAAAGACATCCAAGTTCAAACCTCGAGGGTAGCTTGTTTGCAAAGGTAGTAGTCTGATTTGAATCCTTTGAGTGCATGCTTGGTGGGAGTGGCCCCTATGGTTTGAACCCTATGCTTGTCAGTTACTAAAAATAGTGTGGTTGTGACCAACTCTCCTATGTGACCTATATATATATATATTCTTTAATGATCCAACTTCTAATATTATCAGACAATACATGTGTAAGTTGTAATATCACTGTCTGGGCATTTAAATTGGCTCATTTCAATCTTGTATAGTCAATTTAAACAAAATTTATATATAATATTTTTAAAATACATGTGAACAAGTTTAATATTGTAATAGTATGGTATAATTTTGGTTTAATGTTTTGATCCAAGAGGAAGTACAAAGCATGAGTAAGAAGTGGCAAGCAAAGTGTGATCAATGAGCAAGCACCATTTCTTGTTCTAGATCGTAGGAGAAACTCAAAAACCAAACGATTCATGTGAAGAAAATCCAAGTAACATGGCAAGAAAGCCAATTTTGAAAGTCCTTAATGGAAGTAAATATGCCCTAGTTAATGATAAGAGGATTGACAAACCCTATCTAGGTAGTAGATACTACACCAAAAGTGATTATCAAGGATGAGATAATTGAGCATGATATAATGGTTCTTAAAACTAGAGGGTTAATATGTAGATTCTATGGATATTGGCTAGGTTTTTCTGAGATTCAAAATTGAATAAAGTGAAAGTGGGAATTGAATTTAAATTACGTCATTATTTTTCTTACAAAAATATTTTTCCTAGTTATCTTCTTTGGTTAAAAATGGGATAAAATAATGGATGGAGGCAGTTGGTTTAGGGGCAAAGATGCGTTATATTTAAGACCATGGAGTGAGAATTTTTCTATGGTGAAAAAGACTAATAAAAGACTTTCGATGTGGATTAGGCTTTTTGGACTTCTCTATCAACTCATCAATAAGGTGGTTTTGAAGAATATTGACAATACTTTAGGCAAGTTCATCCAGGAGGGATTGACTACTAAGGAGAGAAGGCATGTTATATACACTTGAATGTATTGCCATGGATATTTCAAAACATGTATCACAATCCATTAGGATTAAATCTGAACCAAATGAATGGGTCAACAAGTGAACTATGCAAACATTGCATTCCAATGTCGCAAATGTCATGAAACCAAACACATGGCAAGAGAGTGGAAAGTGAAAATGATGGAGAAATAGATAGAAATTTTGGGCATGAGGCAAACTTCAATATGAAACAAGGAGATCATATCATAGGATAAGTTGGGTCAAATCAAGGATTTTCCACTCCTAAGAAAGTGATAAGAAAAACCCCTTTGCATCATCAAATGACAAAGGCCATTATAGTTCACTTAAATAACCACTAGAGGAAAAAAAATGATAGAAGGGATGAGGAAGTATAATGCACAAGTTCAAATACAAGAATTAAACACGTGGAGGAATATGGGGAGGTAAATTTTAAAATGAATGAGGTAAAGGAGGTCAAGGTTAGGTAAATCATCTTCATTTTCCTCAAGTAGCATAGAATGTTCTTATTGAAATAAAAATAAAAGTAAAACATAGTGTATTCGATGCACTTTAGGGTTTCAAGAGAAACATAATAAAGAAAAGCATATGGAGGATATCCAAGGAAATTTAGGGTTTCCAAGGTAGCATAAGAAAGTAATGACTATGGAAAATCATCCATGCACTTTAGGGTTTTTGGGGCAACATAAAGAAGAAAGTGTTTATGAGGTTATTTCTTGCATTTCAAATTCTTTAGAGCAACATAAATCTTTAGAAGATAAATCTCATTATAAAAAATATGAAAAATAGAAGAGATTGATGAATATGAAAGTGTTGGTGGAAATGAAAAATGAAGAGGAAGGCCACCAAAGCATGAACAGAGAGAAAAATAAACTCAAAGGGACATTGATTTGGGAGGTCAAATAAAAATATCATAGGTGTTAACAAGAAGTCAGACTAAGCCTACTAATAAGAATAAAAACTAATGATGATGAAAATGATATCATGGAATATTAGGGGTATGAATAAGACCCTCAAAAAAGAGTTATTAAGGAATTAATAGGTTTTTATAGTCATGAGTTTATTTTAATACAAGAAACAAAATTAAGTAGTGAGAAATGTAAGGATGCTTTTAAAAATATTTGGAAGATGGGTGATTCTCTGAAAATTTCTTCTACGAGAGCTTTAGACAGTATTGCAACAATATAGGACAAATACAAATGGGATGGGAAATTGATAGAAGCAAAGAGTAATTGGGTTGCTAACTATTTTGCAAAAAAGAGGAAAACTTAAAAGTTGGAGTCATAAATATATATGCTCCAACTATAGTTACTCATGAAAGATGTTAGAAGGACCTTAGCATATTTTTGTCAAACACAATAATGATTCATAATTGTGATCTATGGATTCTTGGGGTGATTTCAACACTATTATATATCCTTTGGAAAAGAAGGGTGGTACTCTAGGATGGTCTAAATCAATGCAATATTTTTCTTCATTTGTCAATTCAAATGGCCTTTGGGATGTTAGTCTTTCAAGTTTTCAACATACATGGGATGATAGACACATTGGGAAAACTCATATAGCGAAAAATTGGATAGATTCTTGTTATCCAACACATGATTGCAAACAAAGTATACAATCTATTCAGATATTTTATTGCAAGAAAGATCAGATCACAAACCCATTCTTTTGACTTGTGATTAACCTAATAATGGTTATCCAAAGCCATTTTTCTTCCTGTAAATGCTGATCCAAGACCTTGATTCTTCTAGATGGTTGTGTTATAGTGGGATGAAGCAAAATTTGAAGGATCGTATATGTACAAGTTTGTTCAAAAGATGAAATATTTAAAGGAACAAATGAAGATTCAAAATGCATATCTTTTGGTAACATTTTTATAGAAAAGAAAGAAGTTGAATCCAAGCTCAAAAATTTACAAGAGATAGTAGAAATTAATGATATGGGTCAAGATTCTTATGTGAAATAAAATAATTAATTTTTATCATCATAATACATTGAAAAGGAAGTCGTATTGGTTCCAAAAATCTAGGGAGAAATGGCACAAGGAGATAGATATACAGTTTTTTTATGCTACAACAAAAATAAAATTTTCTTCTTGCCACATAAAAAATATTTTAACCTGAAATGGAAGAAATATTGAGAAAGAAGAAGATATAAGGAAGGAAGCAAATAATTATTGTAAAAATATTTTTTCAGATACTAGGGAAGATAATGAGGCACAATATAAGCTTTTGCAAAATATTACATCAATCATCACACAAGGACAAAATAAAATCTTGATGAAGAAAATATCTATGGAGGAGCTACATGAAGCTAATTTCTCTTTCCATCTTAACAAGGCACCTGGCCCTGATGTATTTCTTGCAAATTTCTTTTGAACTTTTTAGAATTTATTGAATAGTGATATGTTAGTTATAGTTGAAGAGGCATAGAAAAGGAAGTCCATAATAAGTGAGATCAATGCCATTTTTATTATGTTGGTTTCCAAGAAACATGAGACAAAATATTTTGATAATTATTATCCAATAAGCCTTTGTGATATGATTAATAAGATAATTTTAAAAATTATGGCAACCATGTTGAAAGGCAATCTAGATTGTGTTACCTCAAAGGAAGAAGCTGGTTTTTTTCATGGTAAATAAATTCTTTATGGTATAATCATTGTATAGGAGGCTACATGTTCTATTCATTCCATGAAAAAATAGGTATGCTTATGAAATTATATATGAACAAAGCATATGATAGAGTTTCCTAGAGTTTTCCATATGATATTCTCAAAAAGTTTGGTTTTGATTACAATTGGTGTGAATGGATTAAATGTTGTTATAACATTGCAAAATATTTTATTTTGATCAATGGTTCTCTTGTTTGTTATTTTAAGTCATCTTGTAGACTCCATCAAGGTGATCCACTAGCTCCTTATCTATTAATTATTCTTGTGGAGGCATCAGTGAGAACTTTCTCAAAAGCAAAAATGGAAGGAAAAATCAAAGGTATTTAGCTTGCAAAAAGAGGTTTCTTCGAATCTCATCTCCAATTTGTTTAAATCAGTGAGACCATGGGGTTTAAATCAATATTATCATGCTATGATAAGGCTACTAGATGGTTGGTTAATACTACAAAATCCAATATTTTTCACTAACACTAACCTAGATTTACATTGAATTATTATAGATATTTTGGGGTTTAAAATTAATTTTTTTTTATCAACTTACTTGGGTATTCCTTTGTCTCATAAAGGAAATAGAAACGATCTTTGGATATCTTTTTTAGATGGAATGAAAGTTTGTTTAACAGGTTAGTAAGATAAGCTCTTAAGCATGGCGGGAAGACTACATCTCATTAATACTACATTGTAATGCATACCTTTTTATATGATGGTACTTTCAAGATTGTCAATAGGTATAACATCAAAATTTGATAAAATTAAAAGAGACTTTCTTTGAAAAGGATGCAAAGAAAAATTTAGATTTCCTCTTTGTAAGTGGGATAGAGTTTGCAAAGGAAAGAATATTGGAAGAGTGAGCTTACAAAATTGTATATTTATGAGTTTGGCCTTAGGATAGGTGAATATTATTTAGATATTAAGGAAAGAATTAGGCAAAAATATTACTTTAAAAATTTATAGGTTCTCTTGATGCCATGGAATTATTTAGGAAAACAACCCTACCCAAAGGATGATCAACATGTAAATTCATATAAAATAATTTGTAGTTGATAAAGAAACATATTAGATGTCAGTCAGTGATGAGAATTATGCAAATTTTTAGATTGATGCTTGGTTGAAGCCTTATCCTTTTATCTCTGACTCAAAATGATAACCATTGGCTTGGGCATGCCTATCTTGTAAAGGTCCAAAGGTAAAATAATATATTAATATGAGCAACAACGCCATATCATGGATGTAGACAACAATTTGACTTTCTACAAGAAGAAGAAATGAAGAGTTGCATAAAAAGTTTGTGCAATTTTGATAAGTTTTGTTGACAAATTTGTTTGCCAAAATGCATGTGAAATGAATGTAAATGAAGTCAAATGTAAATAAAGTGCAAATTAAATGGAATTAGGTGAAATTAGGCAAAATGTGCATGAAATTAGAGTTTAATAAAATTGACTTAGAACTTTAGAAAAGTGAAATTAATTAAAGCATGATTGAAGGACTTGGTGTGGTTGTTATAAATGATGCACTGTCCTAAGAACCACTTGGAATGGCCTGGGGTAGGCTTCATAAGGCCTACCTACTTCATTTTGATGGTATTGATCCCAAGAGAGAGCAACCTATTGATGTTTGTGGATTGTTATTGAAGTCTGGTTGGTGCTGGATAGGTGATTACAATGTATGAAAGATAACATAGGTTGTGAGCATAATGAGATTGTTGCTATCTATGATGTCATTGTTATACTTGGCCTTACTAGCCATTGTCATTGCATAAGCACTTTGTAGTTTGTAGCAATCATCAATAATATAATGCAACCATTGTTATATTTGTAGTCTTATTAATGCATGTGTGTGTGATTGTTAGTTTGTTATTTGTTGTGTCCCATTTGGTAATGCAAAGTGTATAAAATATTGTTGTGGTGAATCGGATAGTTAGCATTGCATTGCAATAGGATTATAGCAATTGCAGGTTACAAAAGAGAGTATAGGGTTGTAGCCAATTGTACGATTGATTGCAACAATTGAAAGTTGAAAACCATACATAGTTACGTGCTATACAATTGCAGATCATATGATGGTGGAGTCATATGAGGGAATACAAAGAAGTGTTGCTTGCATTGGATTTTCTAGTTAAGCATGACTTTATGTGTGATATTATAAAAAGTCATCATTGTATGACTATTGAGAAGATTACAATTAGTCTTATATTGTATTGTATGATAGACCAATCATATGAGGGGATCAATTTGTACAAAAGTAGGACCATACAAAAGGTTGCGTCGTACGACTATTCATGTTGTGCGATAGGAAGGATTGTACGATATGGTGCATCTTATGACTAGTGGACTTGTATGATAGAGTGGGTCATATAGTCAGCTGATTTTTTACTTGAGATAGTACAAGCTTAAACCATGTTGTACAATAGTGTTTTAGTCTCATGACTGCAGTGTCATTAAGTTCTTGAACCTATCACTTTTCATTACTGGAAATATCGCCACTCATGTTACATTTGGCTTCGTTGTTGTTGTCGAAATAAGAAAGATCCAATTGAGAAGAGAAGTATGTATGAAAGGAAAAAATGTGGATGATATATTAAATTATATGAGGACATAGAATACAATACCATAGAGAGGATCAAGTACCCATGAGAAGGAGCACAAGGATTTCTGAATGAAAGAACACGAATAATTCAGTACTGTAGTCAAGAGAAATAGATGAACCAATACTCAAACAAGTTTGGACTCTTAAAGAGGAAGAAATTGAAAGGTGGGAGACATTGTTGTTAATCATAGAGGATAAGGTGCAGGGAGAGCAACATCAAATCATAAAAGAAAATGTTCACTTAAGTGAATATGCCAACATAGAAAGTGCACAAGGAAACGAGGAGTGGATGGTGACACTTGAGCAAGTAGGGAGAAGTTTTCCAAGGGATGTAGAGGACAAGAGTTAGGCACTAGAGCAACTACATGTGAGTGCTTGAGGAAGTAGATAGAAACCACATCTCATATTATTGCAAACGTCACGAAGTGAGGATGCATTAGAATTTGGAAAGAGACTATTTGAAGTAGGAATTTAAGGTTAGGAGACACTGCTCGGAGACAAAGTGCCTAGGACCAAAGCATTAGGATAAGAACAACAAGTAGAACCACCAATGATAGAAAGGCATTGGGCCAAAATACCATTGGTGCCATCATCAAGTGATAAGGAAGTGGAGAACCATTTAATGAAATACGTTGTAAATGGAGTGGGTAAGCAAAAATGCCCACCCTTCATTGGAGAAGGGAAAGAAGATCTAGCACGACATATATGCACTTACACCACTAAATGGAAGGAAAACAGGGTAAAATATTATGATGAATGACTACAATTATTTCTTGCTACATTGCTAGGTATTGCAATAGATTGGTACTTAAAAAGAGAAGCTATACCACCTTTTGCTATATGGTAGACTATGATAAAGGAATTCAAACAAAAATTCCTACCTTTGAGAGATGATACACAAATCATCACAAAAATATACTCCATAGAAAAAAAGAAATATGAGGATATTAAAATCTACAATAAAATATTGAAACAACTCACTAATAAAATGGAGTTGAAACCAACTAATGGTATGGTTAAGAGATGGTTTATTGATGGATTGTTTCCCAAATATAGGAAAATATGAAGATTGTCAAGAGTGAGGTAAAGTAGACAACGATTGGGATTGGAGGCCATGCTAGGAGTGAAGATTGAGATAGTGATACTAAGGATAAGGTACATAATGCTATCTAGTCTATGAAGAAATAATTTGATAGGATGGTCAAATAAGTCAAAGGTTAAGTGAAGAAGGACAAAAAACATGGTGTTCATACTATAAGTTTGAAGGACACACAAATGTGAATTATTCAAAGAATACATATTGCAATATATGTGATGTATTGGAACATTCGATTATCAAATTTCTATTAATTTTGAAAGAATAAAGGCACTTGACTATGACAGTGCAAGAGGAAGAAGAAAAATTGAACACTTTAAGGAATGGACAAGGCACAACCAATGGAGATTATAGGTATAACTACCAAGGAGGTAGGCAATATCGAGGCAATATACAAGGAGGCCAGAGTCAATTTAAGTATGACTCATATGGTAGATTGATCATACAATGTTACAATTGCCAAGAATAGGAGCATTTTACGAAGAATTGTCCTACCCCTCAAACATGAGGAATAGAAGAAAATAATTTATCGCACGCCTTGATGATGTAATATGTGCAATCATAAGGAAGTTAATTTTCCAAAGAAGACAAGTACATGTAACTCACAAAATGTTAATTTTATATAAATAAAAGAGCCTCCCACTAAAAGCAATCCAACATAGAATGATGCACTTGTCATCATAAGAATCCAAGAAAAAAAGGATAAGTATCTTGAACCTACCATAGAAAAGGAAATATGGTAGGAGGCAAAAAAGGTGATAGAAGAAGTTGATAAATCCAAGCAAGAATGATTGGTAGAGCAAAGGAAGCTAAAGTATCCATTGGGCTCAAAGGAAAATGTGTCAACACAAGAATTGACAACACAAGTGTTGAATATGATAGTAGAAGTGAGTGGTGAGTTTGCTTGGAGCCATACTATTATTGCATGCACTTATAGGAGAATTGAAACCACAAAGAGTGATGAAGGTGCAGAGATAGCCAAGGAAGAAGTCAAGAAGAAGGACCACTTTATTAATATAATAATATTAATAATTGATGCTGGGAGAAAGCCAACATTGATTAATATTGAGATACTAGATCACAAGTTAACACAAGTTATTTTTGATGGTGGATTGAGCATAAATGTTCTCCCAAAAAAATATGAAAAGAAATTAGGGCTCCATTTGTATGGTCGTTGAGTTTCAAGTTATACGATATAGAACAATATGAGATTCAGATGAAAGGAGTCATGATGAATCAAAAAGTAAATATTGTAAAATAAAAATTCATCATGATTTTCATTGTGATCATAATGTAGAAACCAACATATGATGTGTTTCTAGGGAGAGGATGGCTAAGGTTGGCTAAGGTGAATCACAACTAGAAGAAAGACCAATTGATATTTAAGAAAGGAAAATATAAGTATATGATTAAATTGAAGAACCAAATTATCAGTGAATATTTAGCCACAAAAAATGAGTTGAGAAGTTCTTCAAAAAGAGATAACCAATATGAGCCAAATGATGAAGGGATGTTGTACCTAGAAGAGTGCATAAATGAATAAAATCGATCAAATAATGGACTTCTCCATTGGAAAATGGAGGAGTATGAAATATTTCATCCCACCTACCTCTTCATTCATACAAAGGATACTCAAGAAACCCATGATGAAAAATTGAGGTCAATAAGAAAAATGAAGAAGATGAAAAGAAATGAACTTTTCCCAATAATTTTACAACATACACAATTGGTGATGCTGAAATTGATACAGAACAAACATACCTTAAAAAAGTGGTGAAATTGAAGGATGAACCAAAGAATATAAAGTCCATTCCTTTGCCCAATCCCAGAAATGGGATTTCTTGGGAGCCACCCCCCAGGGATGGTTTAAACTAAATTTTGATGGTGCAGACAAGGAGAACCCGGGAAGAGCTGGAGCTGGAGGAATAATCAAGGATCATCAAGGAAATATGGTCAAGGCCTTCGTTGAACCATTGGGAATCAGAACTAATAATGAAGTAGAAGCTAGAGCCCTTTGGAGAGGGTTGCAAGTAGCCCAAGCAACTCAAGGTAACTTAATGATTGAAGGTGATTCGATGAACATCATCAACCTATTAACCAATGGCAAAAAACCTCCATGGAGAATCGAGGGAGTCATCCATGAAGTGAGGATCCTTTTTGCGGTAAGACAAAACAGGAGGGCTCATAACATGTACCGTGAGGCCAACATGTCAGCTGAAAAATTAGCCAACATAGGTGTTGATGTGATAGTTTGGTGACATGGACACAAGGTGTGCCACGTGAAGTGGAAAAAATTATTAGTCATGAAAAGAAACCTACCCGTTAAGGAGAAATATGAATGGGTGTTCTTTCCCCATGGAGCTGGTAATAACTATGGGGTTTCCCTCTAAATCATACCAAATTGGAAATGAAGGTAACAGGGTGTAAGCCTTGGAGGATTTCGAAAGAGAATAGGAAATGGGCAAGCAACAGGTTTCACAAGTGCAAAGTTCCAAACATCAATTTCCTATAAATGTAAGTAATGTTTACAGTTATGTTTAGGTATGGGTGTGCCTTGTTAGTAAGGTGTTGTAGGGGATTCAACACAAGTTATGGTAAGAAAGTTTCAAGGATGACCAGGATCTACAATCTCAGCAGAAGGCTGGATATTGTAATAGGTTTTGGGTTAACCTGCAAAACCCGGTAATTAATGAAGACTTTTATTTACCAAAAAAAATAAATTATGAAGGACTAAAGACAGTAGAAGTGAATATGGGAATGAAGGAAGACCATAATATAATCCATTGCGGAGATGAATGGGACCTAGTGTTGAAAGCAACAAATTTAAAAATTTTCCCAAAATATAAGGATGTCTTTGCATGGGTGCACAAAGGATTGAAAGGATACCTACAAAGTTGTGTGTTCATAGGATCCAATTTATCCTAGGTGCCTTAATAGTAAGGATAAGGTCATACCAAATGAACCCAAAGCATGCAACTTTGTTGAATGTAAAAATTGAGAAGATGCTGGATGCTGATATAATATTCAAAGTTACAGTGGGAAAATGGATGTTATTTATTGTTATCACTTTGAAGAAAGAGAAAAATAGAATCCACATATGTGTAGGCTTTAGGAGTCTTTATGCTATAACCATAAATTATCCTTTTATGATTTCTTTCATTGATTCTATTTTGGAGGTAGCTAGACACGAGATTTACTCGTTTCTTGATGGTTTTTCTAGCTACAATGAGGTCAACATTGCAAAAAAAGATAAGTGAAAGGTGGCATTGTAATAGAGAGCAACATTTATGCATATAATAAAATGGTATTTAGGCACTATAACACCCTAACCACATTTTAGAGAACTATTTTGTATATATTCAACTAGATGGTGATAGGAAAGTTCAAAGCTTTGTTGGATGATTGGTCAATATATGGGAAAGTACAGAAGCACTTACCAACATTAGAGGAATTCATGAAGCTATACAAGAATTCATGATTAGATTTGAATCTGAAAAAATGTCACCTAATGATTTCATATGGCAAGTTGTTAGGACACAGTCTGGAAAGAAGGGCTAAAGATAGATCAAGATAAAATTTATGTTATTGTAAATATGGAAGAACCACATGATATGAGTTCATTTAAGACCTTCCTAGGATCTATAGGATACTATAATAGGTTTATCAAACCCATATATCCTACCCATTGGACTCATTCACAAAAAAGAATGTTCTCTTCAGGTGGACGAATGAACATCAAGGAGCCTTCAAAGAGTTGAAGGTAAAGCTTGTATTCAGTACCATTCTGGTATTTCCAATCTAGGATAAGGAATTTCATGTCCACATAGACTCATCCAACTTTGTTATTGGATGCCCATTGGTCTGAGGATAATTTAGGCTATATTAGCCTATTTATTTTATAATTTGATTGTTGTTGAGGGTAGAAAGAAACTATAACAGAACAAAACAAGAGGCTTTGGGAATGGTATATGCAGTTCAAAAGTGTAGGAATTATTTGTTGACCAACCCATTTGCCTTCTACATGGACCATCAAGCATTGTTGCATTTGATTAACAAACTAGTTATACATAGATGAGTTAGAAAGTGACTCGTCATGTTGTAGGAATTCATGTTTTGGATAGCGGTCAAACCTAGGAAGAAACACATGATAACAGATCAATTATCAAGGATTTATTCAAAAGAGTTTGTAGGAGCAAGAGTGTTAGATGAGTTTCTTGATACTCAATTATTTACAATAAGTTATATGCCATCATGGTATAAGCTAATAGGATGATACTTATCCATAGGGGAGCTGCCCAAGAAAATATCGACAACCGAGATGAGAAAAGTGATCATGAAGTTAGAACCTTTCCAATTGATAGCAAGATTACTATACAAGTTGGGACCAAATGGAATACTCAAAAGACGTGTAATGGAAGAGGAAGTAAGGGTAACACTAAAATAAGCTCACAAAGGACTGATCGGAGAGCATGTGGTACCAGATACGACCACGAGGAAGGTGCTCTTAGTAGGGCTATGGTGGCCCACCCTCTATCATGATGCAAAGGAGCATGTACAAGCATGTGATATGTGTCAACAAGTTGGTAAGCCATTATACTGAGAATTCATGCCACTACACCCATCTCAATCTCAAGAATTGTTTAATAGATCAGACATATAATTCATGGGTCCCTTAAGGACAAGTCAAAGGAGGAAGTACCAATATATTGTAAAAGCAACTGAATACCTGACAAAGTGGGTAGATGCAAGAATACTTATAAATAATTTAGCAAAGAGTACAACCTAATTCTTGTATGAGCAAGTAATTACAATATTTAAGATTGCTATAATTGATGAGTGACAGAGGAGGTCAATTTGTAAATGAAGTTATTAGGAAATTGACAATGGAATTCAATATTTACATTCATTGTCAAGTTTGTACTACCCAAGAGCAAATGGGTAGGTGGAGGCGATGGACAAGATCTTGGTATTGATGCAGGAGCATCCGAGGGCAGCAAAGCAATCGAGCATCAACCAAACTTTTGTTGTTATTTCTTTCTAAGTGGCAAAGTTATTTTTTTTTCTAAGTGTTGCAAAGGTCACGAAATCGTGACATGTCGCAAAATCGCGACCCAAGGTAGAGAAAGCAAGGCCGAAAGACACAGGGTCGCGAAATCGTGACATGTCACGATTTCGTGACATGTCACGAAATCGCGACCCAAGGCGGGGAAAGCAAGGCCGGAAGACACAGGGTCACGAAATCGTGACCCAAGGCGGGGAAGGCAAGGCCGGGAGACACAAGGTCATGAAATCGTGGCCACCGTAGGGAAGCCAAGGCGCAGAAGGCACAAGGTCACGAAATCGTGACATGTCACGATTTCACGATCGAAGCAGGGAAGACAAGGCGCGGAGACAAAAGGTCGCGAAATCATGACATGTCACGATTTCGTGACCAAAGCAGGAGAACGGAGGTCGACAGAAAAAATGGTGCGATATCGCGACAGGTCGCGATATCGCGGCCAAAATAGAGAGAGAAGGCGCAGGAAGGAAATGGTCGCGATATCGCGACATGTCGCGATATCGCGACCAAACAGGAAAACACGCACTCCCAGCTTTCTTAAAGGCGTCCCTTCATGCACGGCAAGATAGCGGCAGTGAAGCAGCAGTTCAAAGGAGGATTTCAATGGGCATGTTGGCCACTCACGTAGGATATCTGGAAGACGCGTTTAAAGCAACTAACAACAAGCAACAGATCGAGAAGAAGAATTCGTTGGGTATGGCAGCCAGTCACGCACCTCACCTAGAGTCTCATCAATGCAACTTTCCAGAATTGTTCCAGGTGGCAATTGTAGATCGTGGGAAGTTTGAAAGCACAGAGGATCGGGACCTCGATAAAAACCCATGGATTGTAATGAGAGGGGGTTGGCAAACGGCAATTTGGCTGTATATTCTTGTAAAATTCTTTCGAAGTATTGAATACAAATTTTGGGCTCTTGTTTTTCTGGTTTTTTGTATTATGCAAGATCTGTTCTCCACCAAGTGGTATCAGAGCCAGTAGTTCCTGAGTGTGTAGCAGATCGCCGGAGGAGAGGCAGTTACACCAGGATCTATGGAAGGGCTTGGAATTGGGTGAGCAGAATGCCTCCAAGGAGAAACCCTATTGGTGGGAGAGGCATGGCAGCAGCGGAAGATGTTCGAGCTTTGCAGCGGCAAATGCAAGCTCTGCAAGAAGAAATGCGTAGAAGATTGGAGCCAAGAAGAGACGAAGGTAGTGAAGAGGAAGATGATGAAGAAGAAGACCAACCTGAGGAAGAAGAAGAAGCAGTAGATCCGGCTCAGGCTAGACTATACAAAGCCATATCCCAGATTGGGAAGAGGCCAAAGATGGAGGTTTCCACATATTTCGGGAACCTTGATCCAGAGGAATTGATCGACTGGATCAACGATCTGGAAGAGTACTTTGAGTACGAAGAGGTTGAGGATCCTGATAGGGTCAGATTCGCAAAGACCAAACTGAAAGGTCATGCTAGCATTTGGTGGAAGGGAGTGCAACTGGAGCGAAATAAAAGAGGGAAAGAGAGAATAACTAAGTGGGAACGGATGGCAGAAAAGCTAAAGAGGCAGTTCATCCCCGGTGATTATGAGTTAGACCTCGTCAAAGAAAATGCAAGGATTGAGGCAATCAAGCAAGTCCGTGAAAGAATACACGGAAGAATTTCATAAAATAATGATTAGAACAAGCCACTCAGAGGCCAACAAGGAGAAGGTAGCCCGTTACATTAATGGGTTACGAGCAAGCATTCAGGAAGAACTAAGTCTAGTCCGGATGACCACCATAGAGGACGCTTACCAATTTGCTTTAAAGGTTGAAGAGAAGCTCAATAGGAGGTTTGAAAACAAGCAAAGAGGAAGAGGTCATGGCGGAAGAACCGACGGAAGGAACAAGTGGAAGAAGAAATGAAGATTCTCAAAAAAATGGAGAAGGTAGCAGTAATCAAGAACAAAGGAGAGAAAATACAGACCGCCCCCGTAATCAGAATAATGGTTACCGAGGGGGAAGAGGTAGAGCTGGACGTGGTCAAGGAAGAGGAAGATTTCGAGGGACTTGCTTCCAGTGTGGGGAAGAGGGACATCACCAATATGAGTGCCCACAACAACGAGAAAGAAATAATCGGAGGCCGAAAGGAAATGCCAGAGTAGCAGTCACTGATGAAGATGCTGGATCTGAGCATTCTGAAGAAGCTGAGAGAGGAGAAGTAATGATTGCAAGGAGAGTCCTGCTGAATGAAGAGGGAGCTACAGATCAGAGGAAAAGCTTATTTCGCACAAGGTGTAAATGCACGGGTAAGATTTGCAACATTATCATTGACAACGGTAGCACAGATAACCTAGTTTCAGAGGGAATGGTTACAAAGCTACAACTAGAGAGAAAGAAACACCCGCATCCATATCGGATCGCGTGGTTGCAGAAAGACCATAAGGTTTTGGTCAATGAATAGTGCCTGGTAAAATTCAGTATTGGGAATTACCGTGATGAGGTTCTGTGCGACATTCTGCCCATGGATGCGTGCCATTTGCTGCTGGGAAGGCCATGGCAGTTTGACAAGTGTGCGGTTCATGATGGCCGAGCCAACACCTATTCCATGACCAAGAATGGAATGCGTCATAAGTTGAAACCCCTGAAGGAGGTGGAAGAAAAGGTATGTGGTAGTGCAAGAATTTGCTTGGTTGACGAAAGAAAATTTTTAGATGATTTAAAGCATGAACATATGTGTTATGCATTAATTCCTAGAGTCAGGGATACAAAATGCAAAGATGCCCCAGTAGAAGTCCAAGATCTGTTGAAGGAATTTCCAGATATCATATCTGATAATGTGCCTGAGGGTTTACCCCTAGTAAGAAAAATCAGTCACCATATTGATTTGGTGCCAAGGTCAAGCTTGCCCAATAAAGTTGCACATAGAATGACACCTGTAGAAACTGAAGAACTAAACAGGCAAGTCCAGGAGTTGCTGGAGAAGGGATTGATTAGGGAGAGTCTTAGCCCGTGTGTAGTACCTGTAGTACTAGCACCCAAGAAGGATGGAGAGTGGAGAATGTGCACAGACTCTTGAGCCATCAACAAGATCACAATAAAATACAGATTTCCACTGCCAAGGATGGATGACATAATGGACTGTTTGAGTGGAGCCAAGTACTTCACCAAAATTGACCTCAAGAGTGGTTACCACCAGATCCGTGTCAGGGAAGGAGATGAGTGGAAGACAACCTTCAAGACAAGAGAGGGCTTGTATGAGTGGTTGGTCATGCCATTTGGGCTGTCCAATGCACCAAGTACCTTCATGCGGTCGATGAATGAGGTACTCGAAAGAGTTTTTAGGAAAATTTGTCATTGTTTATTTAGATGATATATTAATATTCAGTAGAACCCTGGAGGAACACCTGATGCACATCAAGAGGGTTTTTGAAAAGCTGCGGGAGGAGCAGTTATTAATAAATCTAAAAAAGTGTAATTTTGTCAAGAAAGAGTTAGTATACCTGGGATTTGTAATCTCAGAAGAAGGTCTGAAAATGGACCCAGAGAAGGTGAGAGCTATCATCGAATGGCCTACCCCAAGAAGCACAACAGAGGTAAGATCATTTCATGGTCTAGCCGACTTTTACAAAAAGTTCATAAGAAACTTCAACAACATTTGTGCACCCCTCACGTAAACAATGAGAGGGGATAAGAAAGAATTCAAGTGGACCTTAGGGGCTGAAAGGAGCTTTGATGCATTAAAGAAAAGGGTCACAGAACAGCCTATTTTGGCACTCCCAAACTTTAACAAAGTATTTCAGGTAGACTGTGATGCTAGTGGCAGTGCAATAGGGGCTGTACTGAGTCAAGAAGGCAGACCTGTTGCTTATTTTAGTGAAAAGCTCAATGATGCTCAGAAAAAGTATTCAGTTTATGACCAAGAATTTTATGCTATAGTTCAAGCTCTGAAGAAGTGGAGGCATTATTTGTTGCCAAAAGAGTTTGTTCTATTTACGGATCATCAGGCATTGCAGTACATCAACAGCCAAACAAAACTGAATTAGAGGCACATGAAGTGGGTTGAGTTTCTCCAAAGCTATACCTTTGTGTTAAAGCACAAAAGCGGGAAATCAAACAGAGTTGCAGATGCCTTAAGTAGAAGGCAGAATCTGCTGATTGAAATGATAGTGGAAGTGGTAGGATTCAAAGAACTGAAGGGTCTTTATCCTGAAGATCCTGATTTTGTAGAAGCCTGGACGGCTTGCTTGGCACCTGTTACTGTGGACAGGACAAAATGGTTAGATTTCCTAATCCAAGATGGAATGCTGTTCAAGGGAAGTAAATTATGCATTCCAAGGAGTTCCATGCGGGAGAACTTAATCAAGGAAAAGCACAACGGAGGACTGGTTGGGCATTTTGGTCGGGATAAGACCATTGCCCTGGTGAATGAAAATTACTACTGGCCGCAACTTCAACAAGATGTGAAAAAGTTTGTGCAAGGTTGCAGAATATGCCAGATGGCAAAAGGCGTAAGGCAAAACACAGGATTATACCAACCGTTACTTGTACCTGAGAGGCCATGGGAGGACATAAGCATGGATTTTATTCTTGGATTGCCGAGAACACAGAGGGGAAATGACTCTGTATTTGTGGTGGTTGACAGGTTCTCCAAGATGGCACATTTTATTCCCTGCCAGAAAACAAGTGATGCAGTTCACATTGCAGGGTTATTTTTCAAGGAAGTGGTACGACTTCACGGTCTACCAAGAAGCATAGTTTCTGACAGAGATACAAAGTTTGTTGGGTATTTCTGGAGAACATTGTGGAAGAAGCTGAAGATAGATCTGAAGTTCAGTTCTGCATACCACCCACAAACTGATGGACAGACAGAGGTGGTAAATAGAAGTCTCGGTAATTTATTAAGATGCTTGATAGCAGATAAACCCAAGGGATGGGATTTAGTTTTGCCACAAGTGGAATTTGCATACAACAATTCTGTCAATAAGAGTACAAACAAATCTCCATTCCAAATCATATATGGAAACAATCCAAGAAACGTTTTTGAGCTGAGAAAATTAGATAAAGGAGAAAAGTGCAATGCAGAGGCTGAGGAATTCGCAAAACAGATGAAAAGCCTGCATGAAGAAGTGAAGAAACAAATTACAAAAATGAATACTCAATATAAAGCAAGAGCAGACCAAAAGCGACGGTTCAAAGAGTTCGAAGTGGGGGATGAAGTCATGGTCCATCTCGTAAAAGAAATATTTCCAGCCAAAACTTATAACAAGTTGAAGATGAAGAAGTTTGGGCCATGCAGAATACTGGAAAAACGGGATTCAGGCAATGCATATGAAGTGGAATTGCCAAGTGGGCTTGACATTTCACCTATTTTTAACATATCTGATTTAGTGGAATACCATGAAGGAGATAGTACAGAGGCACCAAGCACAGAATTGTGGAGCATTCCAACGTCTAACCCAACCAAAGACGAGATCGAGGAAATATTAGATACTCGTGAAGGCAGAAGCACAAGGAACAAACAATATTCTGAGTATTTGATCAAGTGGAAGGGCAGACCTGTAGAAGATGCAACTTGGCTATCAAAAACAGAGGTTGACCGCCTGGGTCTTCCTCCCAAAGATCAGAAGTGAGGATCACTTCTCGATCCACCTCGGGTGTCTGATGCAGGAGCATCCGAGGGCAGCAAAGCAATCGAGCATCAACCAAACTTTTGTTGTTATTTCTTTCTAAGTGGCAAAGTTATTTTTTTTCTAAGTGTTGCAAGGGTCACGAAATCGTGACCCAAGGCAGAGAAAACAAGGTCAAAAGACATAGGGTCACGAAATCGTGACCCAAGGCGGGGAAAGCAAGGTCGAAAGACACAGGGTCACGAAATCGTGACATGTCGCGATTTCGCGACATGTCACGAAATCGTGACCCAAGGCGGGGAAGGCAAGGCCGGGAGACACAAGGTCATGAAATCACGACCACCGCAGGGAAGCCAAGGCGCGAAGGCACAAGGTCACGAAATCGCGACATGTCACGATTTCGTGACCGAAGCAGGGAAGACAAGGCGCGGAGACAAAAGGTCACGAAATCGCGACATGTCACGATTTCATGACCAAAGCAGGAGAACGGAGGCCGATAGAAAAATGGCGTGATATCACGACAGGTCGCGATATCACAGCCAAAACGGAGAGAGAAGGCGCAGGAAGGAAATGGTCACGATATCGTGACCAAACAGGAAAACACGCACTCCCAGCTTTCTTAAAGGCGTCCCTTCGTGCGCGGCAAGATAGCGGCAGTGAAGCAGCAGTTCAAAGGAGGATTTCAATGGGCATGTTGACCACTCGCGCAAGATATCTGGAAGACGCGTTTAAAGCAACTAACAACAAGCAGCAGATCGAGAAGAAGAATCCGTTGGGTATGGCAGCCAGTCACGCACCTCACCTAGAGTCTCATCAATGCAACTTTCCAGAATTGTTCCAAGTGGCAATTGTAGATCGTGGGAAGTTTGAAAGCACAGAGGATCGGGACCTCGATAAAAACCCATGGATTGTAATGAGAGGGGGTTGGCAAACGGCAATTTGGCTGTATATTCTTGTAAAATTCTTTCGAAGTATTGAATATAAATTTTGGGCTCTTGTTTTTCTAGTTTTCTGTATTGTGCAAGATCTGTTCTCCACCAGGTATCCACCCTGTACAAAACCCATGGAATTAAAGGATATAATTGGGAGGAAAAGTTTCTATCAGTCCTTTGGGTGTATAGGATAATTTTTAAGACCATAAAAAATCATATGCTATTCTAGTTGATGTATGGCCAAGAGGTAGTGTTGCTAGTAGAATTCTAGATACCCAGTTTGTAAGAACCCAAATTCCAAGACCAAACAACCTAAGGGATTTTTTTTTTGCATCTAGTCTTTATTATGGTTACTAGCTCATGTGTGCATTGAAAGTATCTTTGTGTGGTTCTCTTATAGATAAGTATCCAAGTAAGTTCAAGGTTGCACTTCATAGGAATCCGACATGGTCAGTGTCTATCCTGTGATTAGGAGTGGCCAACCCCTATAATGACCCGTAGGTAAGGTTTCTTTACCTTGAAATGGGGAATTATCCTATCCCAAATAGAAACACCATTTTCCCTACTAGTTTAAATCAAACATTAAACTAGCTTCTATGTTAGGTCTCTTTCAACCATACACTAGGCGTATGCCTTGAGATTTTGTTGGTTCTTCCTTAAGGATAGAACCACAACTATTGCAATGCTTAGATTTCCTATATCAACCATAGGGGCTAAGGGGGTTATCACACAAACCTGCATAGACTTGTGAATGTCTACCATTTTCCTTACTTGTTTTAACCAACTATAATCTCCATGAGATAGATAACTTTCAAGGTTTTCCCTTTACAAATATTTCCCAATTAATATCTAAGTGTCATGCATGAAGCAATATTCCTTTTAGTTTTAAGGTTACTCTATATCAAATAGATACGATCTTGAGTCACTTTTAGAGATTTAATCCTTATCATAAGGTAATATTAATTCATCATGAAACTCTACATTCTTTCTATGATCACTTGAAGTCAAGTGTTACATTGTATACACATCCTCTCAAGGAGTGATATATTCAAATTACAATTGATCTCAATAAATACATTTTACAATAATAGAGGCCCTTCATTAAAGAGGCATTGTTTACAACATGTATACATGATCAATAGAACTTAGCTAGTGTCGATCCTTGCTTGACTCCATCCGAGCCACCGGTACTAGATAGTAGGTGTTTTCGGGATCAGGACAACCCATTACATGTATATGAAATGCAATTCTAGATAAACAATAACATGTAATAATTTTTCATTGAATGCAACTAAACACAATACATTATCCATAATGTAATTGTCTAAAGCATTCCATTATTCAAAGGAAGGAAATCCCATACTTTCCTAAGACTAAAAATCACATTTTCATCCCATATCCTTCTCCACAAGGATATGCCTTTGAAACAAGTATTATTACAATCAACTATTGCTAGTTCTTTATTAGAAGAATGCTATAAATTCATTCATCAATGAGGTCCATATCATACTCTCACAAGTATCTCATATTTCTTCAAAAAAATCATACTTTCATAAGTATCCTATATTTCTTCAATATAGAAATAGCATTGAAACACATCATACTTTCACAAGTATTTTATATTTCTTAAAACATAAATAACATTAAAACACATCATACTTTCACAAGTATTTCATATTTCTTCAAATAGAAATAACATTAAACAATTCATACTTTCACAAGTATCTCATATTTCTTCAAACATAAATAACATTAAAACACATCATACTTTCACAAGTATTTCATATTTCTTCAAATAGAAATAACATTAAACAATTCATACTTTCACAAGTATCTCATATTTCTTTAAATAGAAATAGCATTAAATAATTCATACTTTCATAATTGTATTTGCTAATTCATATTTGTAGTCTATAATCCTTCCACAAATTTGGCTATCAAGTTGTCTCAAGATCTATCACAAGATCATACTATAGTTCCATGAGTTTGGCTATAATCTCTCTTGCAATCTACCATCCAGATTACTCAAGTTTATCCACAACTCCATTTGTAATCTATCACACAATATTACACTATAGAATTATTCACTTGGCCCTTAATTTGTTTCAGGAAGGTATTATAGGTACTCATCTTAACCAATGTGTTTTTACATAACCCTTCTTTCATCAAGGTTGAACTATAGTTCATGTTAAAGATGTCACATAGTCCATCAATGGGACTATTACAAATCCTTCGAAAGTTTGTCCTAAAATACTTAAACAAGGATTTATGGTTCATAAAAACTTTCCATAATAATATATTTTGTTCTCTATGAGATTCACACAAATTGTACAAATTTACTCTGCCAATGTTTTTCAAGATGCACAATTTTTGTTTCAAGGTGTACAAATTTTAATCCTAAAATTTGTTCCATAGCCAACAATATATTTAATGTTTTTCTTTTGTTACACAAGGTGCTTGACAAGTTTTATTATGAGTGGATACCAAATTCTACCAAACGGTATTTCTCCACCAGCCTAAGTGATTTCCATAACACCATAATCTAACACCAATATTAACAACATAAAGCATATGATTGACATGGGATTCATTTAAATTGATACCAATTTTGGTTAATGTGTATTATGTATGGATACAGGGAACTTGGTTTTGTTCTACGAGTAGATTGTTTACCAACCCAACTTCATCATGATGCTATCATTCGACCATCATCGGGTCTGATGTAGCATGTCCCTTTTTACTAGTGTACCCATACTAATTTCATGGTACCCAAAATAGTGCATCTCGTCATTTTATGGCCATCATACTCACCAGGTGAGACTACGGGTAGAAGTAGTGTCTTCTAATCAAAGACTTGTATTATTAGTGTGAAATTAGCCATCCCCGAACAACGAGAACTCTAAGAACAGAGGGTACTCGTCATACTCATGGATTTAGCCAGAGACCACTCCTCGAAGGTGCCTATCGTCCCTCGATGGATCGGTCGCTTATTTTTCTACGAACATATTTTTTTAACCACACATGTTTGCTATATCCCTTCTACAGGGTTGCTGCAACACTAAGTCGACGAAACTCATCTCCTTTGGTCTACGTGTTTCATAGTGGTATTTAAGATTGGGCTTGTCATCAGCACAACTCACCATATGGTAGTGTGCTCTGGTTGGGAGTATAGCACAATAGGGTGATGTAGGAGATGGAACTCCATGGGTCCCTATACAACAAATGATCTCAACCAAATATTCATGTACTGAACGAGGCATAACTAGACCTCAAGGATTATTCCAAGGGAAACTACATAGTGGGGTTTTATTCACTGATAGGCAGGTACACTATTTATGGTTTTATTGATTTTTCCATCTTCTTGTTGGTGGGAGTGTCTTGGACCGCTTGCAAATGGAGGATCATAGTTGGGCAAGAATCCTCCATTGTGGGTGAAAATCCCTTCATCAAGCCAAATTATTTATGCTGAGGCAGGGGCTCTCTTCTATTTTATGGAAGATCATTTTAAATAGTAATATCCCACACCCAATGTGGTGTGAGTAAAGGTTTTCTTTAAAAGCGCTCACATGCTATTAACTTGGTAACCACTAGGTGGTGGTTTTGCTGGTGGTGTGTTGTTTCAACTACGTAGTGACCTTAGCCTACTAGGAGCATAGTTAGGTTTAGCTTGGTCGAGAGGTTTCTTTGATCAAATTTAGCAACCATTTTAAAATACATGGCCTGCTCTATAAGAAAGCCAATTAATCATTTAATGGTTGTTTGTCCAAATAACAATGGTCCAAACTAATTAATTAAATGAATGCCCAACTATCCAATTAACAAGGGCCCAAACTAATTAATTAAATGAATGCATTCATGGACCATATTAAACCAATCGACCAAGAATAGATTTAGTCATCTCTAATAGATTAAATTATATAGGCATACAAAGCATACTAACATCAATAACTAGATGTGCATTCAATCACGTTAATAATCAAATGCATATTCAGAACAAGTAACATGGCTATGAGGTATGATATGACCTAAATAATTCTAGCTCCTTGAAGACTTTCTTTGTCCAGTCCTCCTTACTTGCTTTCCCTTCTATGGGTATCTTGACCAAAGGTCTCTAAACTTAGGGTTGTTTGGTTTTTGATTCACCAAAGGGTGAAGAGCATAATCCCTAAGCCCAAGCTTACCTATCAACCAAGTTTGACCAAATATCTCTAAGGCTTAAGGCTATTTGGTTTCTAATTCACCAAAGGGTGAAGAGCATAATCCCTAATCCAAAGCTCTCCTATTAAATTCTTCAAATTTCCTTCTCCAGCATGCCCCCAATTGTTAACCCATGGTGGCTATTTATAGCATTTATGGGGGTGCCTTCCCAAAGGGTGAAGGGTAGCCTAGGTGATGACTTGTTGGAGAGGTCATGAGGATGATGATGTAGGCATTTTGGTGGCATAGTATTTTCTTCTGCATCTTGGAGGACATGATGCACATCAAAGGCAACCAATAGTGTTTTAGAGGACCTTTGAATGACTAATACTATTTTTAAAATTTTCCTAGAATATTGGGGTACAAATTCCTTTTTCTCATGGTTCGTAATAGAATTTTAGGACCCAAATACCTTTCTCAAAGTATTTTATCAACATATTAGTTTGCAATCACACTAATAGTTAAGTTCACATGAGAACTCCCATTTTCTATTTAAAATATATGTTTTTCTTTTCTTGTGGTGTTATTTTAAAAATAAATGAATTACCACTATTTCCAATGCTTAGAAAATTTTAAAATATTTTCTATGTCTACATTAATTTTTATTTCTCTTTGCTATGCACAAGGGTTTGGATCAAGGTGGGATGTGACATAGTTTGAGGGTAGTGATGGAAAATCAATTAGGAGACTAGGAAAGCCTAGAGGAGAGGCTTGCGATATTAATTTTACTGGACAAAAAGAGAGTTATGGTGCAATGGGAAATAGAAGCATCCTAGAAAAGAAAGAAGTTGTGGCATGACAAGCACCTTAGGAAGTTGGAATTGAAACAAGGTGACTTGGTTCTAAAATATAATGGCAAGAGAGAAATTAATTTATGAAAGCTTAAAAAACTATGGCTTGGTCCTTTCAAAGTAGTAGAAATGATAGAAAATGGCATAGTAAAATTACAAAATTTGGATGGGATAGTAGTACTTGAAACTTTTAATTAATAAAAAATAAATCCTTACAAAGTAAAAGCTTAATGCCTATTTATTTCTATGGGGGAAATAGAAAGGAGAAGAAGACAACAAAAAGAGCTTTGTCAATGGGAAGAATCAAGCTGGAGCAATCAAAGTTGTAAAGAGGAAGAAGATGATATGGGGATGAGAAGGGTATTTGCAGAAAAAAAGGAAGCATAAACACTTATAGAACAACACAAATTACAACCTCCTAAATAAAGAAGGATATAGGTACATGTATGATTCCTAGATACAACTAAAATATATGATCAAAAAATACTGACTGCTAGGGAAGGAGTTATGAATGAGGAGTTGATAAGATATATCTTGTTAGCTCAAGTTGAGCTCATACAACAAAGAATGTAGGAAAAAACACAACAACTACAAGAAGAGTATGAGATATTACGTAGAAATGATACACTAATGAGAGAGCAAACCATCCAAGAGTTAGATGATACTATATAAAGGATCAGTGAACAAGCAATTGTAAGATGACAAGAACTTAAACAACAAGGAGCTAAAGAGGGCATAAGACAAGAATAGAGACAAAACTTAAACAACAAAGAGGAGCTGAAGATCTAACACAATATTGGCTAACTAGGAAAGAAGTGATCAAAATATTATGGAGGGATATTGAGGAAGCTCCAACATCATCAAAAGAGATAGGAACTAGGTCACATACTCAAGTAGTGATGTAAATCAAAGATAAAGCAAAAAATTAAGTAGTACTACTGACCTCTTGAGAAAATATCAAGAACCACAAATTTATCCTAAGGTACAAGAGTGCCTAGATGCAAACAAAAAATTAGGGAGGAAAATGAACAAAGTTAGAAGGCTATAGATATGCATATAAGAAGATCCTAGAAGGACCCTATCAAGTAGATAAAATATTGATGAACTTAAGGCAATTACCACCAAGTACACAAAATAGAGAAAGATTGAGTAGGTCATAACTAATAGAGAGAAAATTATTCCCAAATAATCAAAATAGTGGAGAGTTGAGTAGAAAATAGGAACAATAACAAGAAGGCAACTTAGGCATCTTTGGGAGGCAACCAAGTCTCTCCAGGGTCCTAACACAACTTGGCCAAGGGATAATTTTGATTGGTCTTCCTCCTGATGGCTCAAGGGGAAGAAATTTCCCTCCTACTATCCCTAGGTTTCTAGATCAACATAATGAGCCATTAGGACCATTGGTTGATCCATTTTTTTTTTTTTTCTTTTGGGCATAAAATTTGGGTTGAACCATTTGGAATACTTTGGATATCATGTTCAAACCAAAGAAGTCATCCATGATGATCGAGGAATTAGATGGATCTCAAACAACAAGGAGTTGGAAGATGTCTACAACAAGTTGGGGAAATATATTCGATGAATAGACAAAGATCCATGGCACAAATACATGGTTGTGGAATAAATTGGTAAGACAATGAAAGGGAGAAAGAATACGTAAGGTAAGCATGACTTCAAAAAGTTCATGAAGTATTTAAAAGATCAACTCGATCACCAAGTTTGAAAGTAGACTTAGCTCAAGGAAATCCAAGAAGGAGCTATACAAATGAAAAATATTAAATGATAAACCATCATACAAATGAATAAGGAACAACAAGAAGTAGAATAGAGGATAATCGTACGATATAGTATCATATAGATCAGGAGAAAAAAAGGGATTGTATGACAAGACATCATACAAGTCAAATGATAGGACGTTATACAAACCTAGAATAAGACAATCATATAAGTCAAGTGGAAGGAGATTGTACAGATTATATGAAAAAAATATGCAAGAGGATCATACAATGGGGAATCATATGATGAAATATGTAGAGGATTGTACGACCTATGTAGTAGAAGAACCACCTAAATACCAAAATGACACATTATAAGGGGATGCTATACAAATGAAATTCTACATTGATGTTTGGGTAAAGTTGTTACAGGTTGTCCAAGAAGACCGAAGTGGCCCATATGCAAAAGATAAAAGAGAAGCAAAAAAGCAAAAGAAAAAAAGTGTCGCGATATTGCGACATGTTGCATTTTCGTGGCCAAAAGAGAAGAGAAAATGCGAGGAGAAAAAGTGTCGCGATATCGTGACATGTTGCATTTTCATGGCCAAAAGAGAAGAGAAAATGCGAGGAGAAAAAGTGTCGCGATATCGCGACATGTTGCATTTTCGCGGCCAAAGCAAAGAGAAAATGCAAGGAGGAAAAAGTGTCACGATATCGCGACATGTTGCATTTTTGCGGCCAAAGCAAAGAGAAAATGCAAGGAAGAAAAAATGTTGCGATATCGTGACATGTATTTTCGCGGGCCAAAGGAAAGAGAAAGAGCAAGGAGAAAAAGTGTTGCGATATCGCGACATGTTGTATTTTCGTGGGCCAAAGGAAAGAGAAAGAGCAAGGAGAAAAAGTGTCGCGATATCGCGACATGTTGTATTTTTGCGGGCCAAAGCAAAGAGAAAGAGCAAGGAGAAAAAGTGTCGCGATATTGTGACATGTTGTATTTTCATGGGCCAAAGCAAGGAGAAAGAGCAAGAAGGAAAAAGTGTCGCAATATCGCAACATGTCGCATTTTCGTGACTCAAAAAGGGAAGGCAGGCAGAGAAAGAAAAAGTGTCGCGATATCGCGACATGTCACATTTTTGTGACTCAAAAAGGGCAGGCAGGAAAAGAAAGAAAAAGTGTCGCGATATCGTGACACTTTTTATTTCTCTGCCTGCCTGCCCTTTTTGAGTCGTGAAAATGCGACATGTCACGATATCGCGACACTTTTTCCTTCTTGCTCTTTCTCCTTGCTTTGGCCCGCAAAAATACATGTTGCGATATCGCGACACTTTTTCTCCTTGCTCTTTCTCTTTGCTTTGGCCCGCAAAAATACAACATGTCGTGATATTGCAACACTTTTTCTCCTTGCTCTTTCTCTTTCCTTTGGCCTACGAAAATACAACATGTCGCGATATCATGACACTTTTTCTCCTTGCTCTTTCTCTTTCCTTTGGCCTGCGAAAATACAACATGTCACGATATCATGACACTTTTTCTTCCTTGCATTTTCTCTTTGCTTTGGCTGCGAAAATGCAACATGTCACGATATCACGACACTTTTTCCTCCTTGCATTTTCTCTTTGCTTTGGCCGCGAAAATGCAACATGTCGCGATATCGCGACACTTTTTCTCCTCGCATTTTCTCTTCTCTTTTGGCCACGAAAATGCAACATGTCGTGATATCGCGACACTTTTTTTCTTTTGCTTTTTCGCTTCTCTTTTATCTTTTGCATATGGGCCACTTTGGTCTTCTTGGAAAACCTGTAACAACTTTACCCAAACATCAAAAACATCCTCATAAGTATTTAACTTCACTGTACATACTTTGAATAACCTCTGAACTCCTGTCCACTACATCAACCGATCTATCTGACTGTGTTGACAACAATGAAAATACTGTCGCTGCACCTTGCTCAACATCATACGAATTGTATGACAATCTTGACACATACCTACGTGGATACATGTAAATATATACAATATTTAAAAAAAGCAAAAAGTGAAAAAGCACATGCAAAGCATTGATGTGGTGGTTAAGGGAGCAATTGTAACTACCCTCCCACCCAAATTGAAATTTATAATTAGGGCATAGAAGTTGCATGCAAATATTTGAACAAAAGGAGAAGAGATAAGGGAAGGACATTGTAGAGAAGAGAAAACCATTGAAGTATGACATCAAATCCAAGATACCACATAAAAGGGAATTTACATTCAAATTCTAGAATAGTCACAATAAGAGGAGGGTTAGGGTAACAAATAGTGCCTTAATTGCTAAAAATTTTGTAGGTGTATCGAAGGTTGTACAGTTGTGCGACAAAATAATTTGAGGTGGATAAATCAAATGAGAAGACCTATCTTTGAAAGAAAAATATTTTTGCAAACTTAGATGGAGAAGGGAAACATGATGAGTAAGTTTTTCAAAAACCCGAATTGAAAAATTACACAAAAAGGACACCTATTGTTCGATATTTATTGGTAAATTGTAGTAAGGGTTGAAAATTAATGCAAGGAAGGTAGAATAAAGTTTCCATATGAATGAAGGGTGTTGAGGAGGAAATCTAGCCAAGTGAAGAAACTATCATATAGGTGTGCGGAAAGTGAGACGATGAAGGAAAAAACTTGAAGAATTAAAGCAGTGTTGAATTGCATTTGCTATGAAATCAGCATACAAGGGGAGGAAGGCTATCTTATGATGTAGGGAGGTCATTTTACAAAGGAAAAAAATTATCATATGATGTAGTAAGTCATCATACAATCACATGAAAGGAGAAAAGCAATCATATAATCATTATATTAAGACTATCATATGATTGACAAGAGCATTGTACAAATGAAAGGAGCATCATAGAATCAGAAGGAGTCCTACAGTTGCTGAGGTAGTCATACAATTGTAGAAGGTATCACACAACTAGAAAACCACCATACAAGTGTAAGCATTGGGTCATACAAACGTTGATAGAATAGTTAGTGTATGACAGGAGAAAAAATGTATGAAAAATGAAATATGAGAGGGAGAAGAGATTTGTGTGAGCACTTATGAAAAATGCTAGATGAAGAATTAAGTGCTCACTTGGTCTGCTACATCAAAGGGGGTATTTTCCAAGAAGAGAAGAGCTAAGATCTAGTCAAATATCAAAAATAGTATGAAACACAAATAAACAAGGATGTAGTTATAGGATGGTGGAAAAAATCCAGTCTCTAAGGGGGCATCAAAGTGAACCCAAAAAGGAAAATATACCATTAAGTGAAATAATATGGACTTAACCAATGGGGGAATTCTTCCAAAAATAGTGGTAGGAGATTCCACCAAATCATTAATTGAAGGCTAAGTTGACATAAACATGGATAAGCATCATTGTGCAAATTCTAGTTTTTGATAAAGACTTATTTAGAGAATAATTTTTGCAAATGCTCAATTTTTATGATGCAAAAGATAATGTGAGCTTCGTCAATATTGAAAATCAATACATCAAGGTAATGTTCTCAACAAACAATTTTCAATGAATGTTTAGGTTGCCATAAAGAGGAATTGATGTAAAGGAGCATCTAAATCAAAATGAATGGAATAGGATAATTTAGATGATGACAAGTATTAAACCTGAGGATGTTAGTAAGACTTTTGGTTGATGAGGGCATAGAATTAAACAGAGCCAGATGAAAAATGATAAATTATGATATATCAAGAACATCATTATGTCAAAACTATTAGGAGAAAGGATATCATCAAAAATATCGATGTGGTTAGCATAGTATGTGAAAGGCATAATGGAAGACATACAATACGATTGGGCATCATATTTGTCATCTAGAATCAAGAATTTCTTGAAGCAACAAACAAAGAATTTTTGATGGCAGTTCATGCCATTAGAATTATGCTTAATGTAGTATCCTACGTTATCTTGAAATTTCTTGTTTTGACTCCTCCAAGAAAACAATTATAAGATGGGTAAAGTTGATACCCATAAAGAAGTCCACTCCAACTAAGGTGAGGAGCAAGAAGATTATGAGAAAAGTAGATGTTGTCCTAGTGAAGGATAGTGAGGCTTCAAAGGAGGATGTAGTCCCTTAGTGTAAGAAGTAGAAGAGGTTAGAAAATGACTTGGAGTAGGATACTGGAGAGATGATTAGGGAAGAATATCATTAGGATTTTCTACAGAAGCAACAAGACCAAGAAATAAGGGAGGAATGAGGACCGTTGGTAAGTCATGTTTAGACAAGGAGACAATGGGAATAAGAGAGGTTGATGCTGCAAGAGCAACCACGCTTTGAACAAATTGTGTAGCAGTAATAAGTGAGGGCATAAGCAATTGAATAGGTCCATGAAGAGCCATAGGTGATATACAATATGGAGGTATATTTGATAGAAATTGTTGAATGGACACAAAAAATGAATTTTTGTATCTCACCTAATTTGTTAAGTAGTGGAACAATTTGAATTATCAAAAAGAGTTTAGTAGTTAAAATAAATAGTGGTGGTAGGAGAAAAAAAAGAGGAATATCTTGAAAGAGGTAAGGAGATTGAGATTGCACCAATTGAAACTCAAAAAAAGAGATTGAATATCAGAGTTATCAAGAAATGTGACAACAACCGAAGATTAGCTAGTAAGAAAAGTTTTCTAGATATGCCAAATATAGTGTTGCATGATCAGGTAGAAGGTACATTAGAGAAAATTGTAGAATAACCTAATCAATAAGAAGAGAATAGAGAAATATAACATGATAAACAAGAAGAAAGTGGAGAAGAAAAAATATGAGACACAAAGAAGAAGAGACTAATAAAGGGATGAATACATATCTTATCATTGAAGTGCACACTTTTGGATTGACCAATGAAGAAGGAGAAAAAATTGATGGTCAAGTTGATGAGCTCTTTGAAAGAATGATGCAAGTCCTAGGTAATGCATGACTACAATTTTGTATAGGAAAACTACGACGATGGAATTCCATGTCATATAATGAGATGAAAAGTATTGAAATGGGTCTGGGATGATAGAAGAATAAAGAAACTCACTAAAATTTGCGAGAAACAACCATGGGAGACACTAGTTGGGGAGATGACTAGTATGATCAAAGTAAAGGAGCTACCAAAAAGTGAAGTGACCAACTACAAGGTACCTCAAAGAGTGTATATAGATGCAAGTACCTTGCAACCTTGTCCACCGAACACAACAAAGGTAGAGTATAAGAAATTACCAGCGGAGTTAGCACCATTGTATAGTAAGTTTAGTTTTTTGATATATTGAATAGTCTGGTTAACAGTTGGGTTGGAAGGAATTTACCAATCCAAGGAGGAATAGGTTAACTAGCATATGAAAGAGAAGGAAGCCATAAGAAAAGAAATAAAATTTGTAAAGGCATAAGCTAAGGCAATAAAGAGGGAAGTAAAAGTAATAAAAAATGAAGTTGAATAAGATATTGCTAGCCTATAATAGAATTATGAAAGAGTAGGTAAAGGCCAAAGATGAACAATTGAAGGATAAGGATGATTGCTTAAAGATCAAAGATGGTGAACTTGCTACAATGAAGAAATATATAGAGAGGTATAATGCAATCATCATAAATATCAAGGTATAAAGAGAGATAAAATCATAGATGTATGAGGCTTTTGAAAAATAGTTAGAGTATAAGGATCAACTCATTGCCAAGAGGGTTGAACGATTGACTATTGTAGCTAGGATTGAGGCTAATCTAAAACAAAGAATACAAAAGGGTGCCACAAAATGAGAAAAAAAGCTAATAGTATAATTAGCTAAAATGGAGAAGAAAGCTAATCACTATGGGTTACAATGTGTTCATATCAGTATGTAGAGATATTGAAGGATGAACAAGAATATCTCTGACTCTAGATAGCTGATATGGGTGGAGCACTTGACTTTGAATCGTAACAAAAATAACCAAGTACAAGAAAGCATCAAGTGTCATTGAGGATACTGACTAATTTAAAGGGGAGGACATATGTAGGCAACAAATTGGCTTCCTAGAAGAAGAAATAAAAGTTGCATAAAAAGTTATTTGCAATTTTGATAAATTTTGTTGACTATTTTGTTTGATGAAGTACATGTGAAATATGAAGTCAAATGTAAATAAATTTATAATTAAATGACATTAGGCAAAATGTGCAGAGAATTAGAGTTTAATAAAATTGACATAGAATTCTTGGTCTTTGACCGCGTCCATTCTAGACCTTGGGTTATCCCCTATTGGAGTATCATCTCTCTTATGCTCTTCTGCTCTTCTGGTCATTCACCTCTTTCACCATAATTTCTATCTTAAGGGTGTCTCCAAGGATAACCTCTTATCTCCATTAGTTTTCCTTGATGGTGTGCACTCCTTCCCCTTTCTCTCAAAATTTTAGGAAGTGGATGCAAACCCACCACTAGTTCTTTCCAACCATTTGTATTTTCTTAGTTTTCATTCCTCCCATGAAACCTAGGTTTTCAAACTCTTTGGATAAGGTATTTATGTTGAATAGGTGACCTACTTGATGAAGGAATATAAGAACAAGTACGAATATGAGGATCCTATAGATTCGATAGACACCCCTGCTACAATTGGTACTGATTAGTTCCCCCTCATGTTGCTCCCATAATTCTTATTTGGTCTTCCTCTATTTATCTTTTTTTATTATCAACTATTTTTCTTTGTTTTGGTTGTTCTTGAGTTCTCCCCTATTTTGTTATTGGACTCAAGGCTTCCTACCTATGTTTTATAGGAGTTTATCTTGCAGGATCCTCTCTAAGAGCTTGATCTAGTCGTAAAAGGTTTGGGATCCTTTCAAAACCCCTTTTCTATCAATAAAAAAATTGACTTAGAACTTTAGAAAAGTGAAATTAATTAAAGCATGATTGAAGGACTCATGGTGGTGGTTGCAAATGATGTGTTGTCCTAGGAACCAATTGGAATGGACCGAGGTAAGATTTATAAGGCCCCCTACTTCATTTTGATGGTATTGATCCTAAGAGAGATCAACCTACTAATGTTTGTGGATTGCTATTAAATTTTGGTTGGTGCTGGATAGGTGATTGCAACATACAAAAGATAAATTAGATTGTGAGAATAAGGATATTGTTGCTATCTATGATATAATTGTTATACTCGGCCTTAGAAACCAATGTTATTGTATAAGCACTTTGTTGTTTGCAAAAGTACATCAATAATATAATGCAACCATTGTTAAATTTACAATCTTATTAACACGTGTGTGTGATTGCTAGTTTATTATTTATTGCATCCCATTTGGTAATGTAAAGTGTATAAAATATCATTGTTGTGAATAAAATAGTTAACATTACATTGCAATAGAATTATAGCAAATAAAGGTTACAATAGAGAGTATACAGTTGTATTCGATCGTATGATCGATTACAACAATAGGAACTTGGCAATCATACATAATTGCAAGTCATACTATAGAGGGGGAAAACTATGGGGTGTGTTATATTCTCTACTCTCAGGGTCTTAGAAATTGAGGGGTTCACCAAGAACAATTTAAGGACTCGCTCCCAGTTTGGGGTGGAGATGTTTGATGTGTAAGTTGAACAAACACCTATGTTTGGTCTTCCTAAGATCTAAGCTATGGAAATGAAAGAATGATGCAAGACAAACAAAGATGCAAGAAGACAATAAACTAACCCTAGAATGATTATTGATTTTCAATGATGACTAAAACCCTAACTTGCAATAAAATAAATATTTCCCTTTTGAATAAGTATTTTAGAGAATGCACAAACAAATTTAACCCTATGATGCATACTTGTAGGCCCAAAATGGCCACATCCTTAGAAATCATTGAAGATTTTATTCTAAGGTATGAAGTTTCCATTCCACACACTTTTTAGTGTATTTTGGAGCAGATCCGCAACATTTGTTTCCTAATCCGCCCAAAACTTAGTGCAATTTTACCTTGAGCAATTTCACTTGGTTTATAATGAATTTTCGTGTGGATTGGCGAAGAGTCCCAATTCTACAAAAATTTTTAGCGATGATGATGTCAGCGCAAAGGAAAGTTCAAAATGATGACTGAGAGTAGTTTTTTGCATGATCTGAATGGCTAAGTGCTGGTAAGGTCAATTTTGTTGAGTCTCAAGAGTATTTTGGTGTGGATTGGCTACAAAGAGCTAGCAAAAACTACACAAGGTGCAAATTCGTGACAAAAGCTATTTTACATTGCAATAGATGCAAAATGAAAACAAAGGATGATTTACACTTGCCCAAGTGTGGATTGGTGATTCCACATATTTACAAAGCAAAGGTGACATCAACATGCTTTATGTTGTGGATTCTGGTTATTTTGAAGTCAATGAGAAAAGGAAGGTTAATGAGCGGATTACATCTCGCTCACTTCTTAGTGCATTTTACATCAAAATTGATTTTGCATGATCAAGGCTATAAAATATGACATCATCAACTTAAAACTGTAAAATGGCACCTTGGTTTTCTTCGTGAATTTGCAGTGTCTTGGGAGGTTTAATCGTAGCTGTTCACAACGAAGATCACCGATACAAGTTTTGTTGACATTTTTGAAGGATTTAAAAGGCTAAAACTCGTCAGATCAGAGTGCAGTCAGTTAGAGGGTAGGAAGATGAAGTGACGAGGGTTTTCAAGAACAAGAACCAGATGTGATTGTAGATCTATAGCGGAGCTGAGCTTCCAAGAATGATTGATGGATGAGATGCATTGTCCAACTGTTTGAACTCCAATTATCATCAACAAACCAACAAGTTGCAGAGGTATGCTGCCATGGCAGATTTATCACAAAATATTCCTGTAGCTCTCCAACCAGTAAGATAATGCCAAAAAAATCTCTGCTGAGATGTAAATATACAATATTTGTAATATCTCCTTAATATTCTTTCATTTACAAACCATAAATATAGGTTGAACCCTCATTTTTTAGGGTCATCTCTAGTGTATTTGCTTGCCCTACTATAAATATTCTTGTGAGCTAATGGAAGGAGCATTAATCTGATATTTTAACTCAAATTTGTCATCTTCATCATCTTGTGCAAGAGGTTCGAAGCCTTGAGCTATATTTCTGTTAATACTTGAATGGTTAGTTCATTCCAACTTATTGGATTACTAGTTGTGAGAGTAGTTGAAATCTATTCTTGGTTAGATCTATATTGTTAGGAAGTTTATTTCTATTAAATCTAACTATCAGTTTATTCTACTATTTGGATTATCAATATTGGATATTGAAATTGCTTTCTACAGTATATCTCTGTTTATGCTTTAATATGTGAAGGTTTCATTGATTTGGGTGATGTTAATTTGAGTGATGGGACACTGGAAATAGCTTGTGGGAGCATTTTTTTGTAGTTGCCTATGCTGTTAGCCTATTCAAACACTAATTTTTATAATATTTCTAACCCTAAACCTTTTCTAACCCTTACCTCAAAACCCTATTTGAGCTTTAATTATGTCAACACCATTTTAAGTTGATAAGGAACCAGCCTACTCTGGAGGTTGGATTGAAGTTGTCTTTGGTCCATCCAATGCTTGAGTGCCGAGTTGTGACTATCGGGTGCATGCCTAGATAGAAAATTGGAAGATAAACAGTTGTAGTGTTAAGTACAACTTGATGTCGATTCGGTGCCCAAAAGTTTTTGGCACACCCGATGGGACTAGTTCACAAAGAACACGAAAACCTATCATATGAGTAACTTTTTTATCTCTACCCAGAGGAATCAAGATTTGGTGAATTGTATTGACCTTTCTAAGTAAAGAATAGAAAATTCACCTGGCGACTCCCTGATATTTTAACCCATAAAAAATTACTCTTGTAGACCAGTGTCTTTTCATGTATACTAGGTCTTTCAAAAGGAATAACCCTGACTCATATTTTTATTCTGAGCTACCTTATAGAGGGTCTAATGTTATTAGAAGTTTGAATCAATATTTCTTCTCAAAAGAAGAGCTTCCTAAGGAAAATCTTGTAGTTAATCCAAAAGCTCCTCTAGCAGAACCTACACTTGGAAATATGGCTGAAAATATAGCAACAATTTAGGGAAATATACCCCCAAATCAGCCATTATAGAAATTCCCCAGCTGGAACATAGTTGGTCCCCTTAGATTAGCCCATATGAATGCCATTCCCTAGGTTGTGTCCAAGGCTATTCCCACTTATGATGGATCTAGGAAGACAACATGTAGCACCCTAAAATTGGCACAGTAAAATTGAAATAATTACATTCACCTTAGTAAATAAATTTAAATTCAAATTTAACCTCCCAAACCGCCCATTAACCGCCGAGAAACCCGTTTCCTCCTTTTCCGTGCCATTTTTAGCAGTTGTTTTGACCGTTTGACGATATCGTCTTCGATCAGACGATATTGCCCCAGATTTGACGATTTCGTCTGGACTAGAACGTCCAGACGATTTCGTCGCAAAACTAAATTTGCATAGTTGGAATCCGTTCCAACGGGTCTCCAATCTGGGTAGAAGCGTGTCTGCGACGTTGGGACCCTTCCCCCATTGGAGATCTCCCAAATTGGGATGATCTCCAACCTCCCAACAACTATCCTATGTCTATTTAACTCTAAGGCTTTTCCCTCCCCAACCCCTGGTTGAATTTTTATGCAAATTGAACCCTTATGCTCTAAAACATCGTAATTCATATTTTGCATTAGTCCTATAGTCATTTCATTGTAGGTACACCACTGGTTTTCAGCCGGAGCCAGTACCTATCGCAGCCGATGAACCTGTCAAGATCGGAGGCGATCTCGTCAAATTCGGGACGATCTCGTACTGATGCGAGACGATTTCGACTGCAGTGCACATCGAGGCAATCAGTGCCTGGAGTTTGTTCTTCTGTCTCTTTTCTCTGTCATTTTATGTTATAAATTAGATTGTTTATTCAGTTTTTATATTATATTGCATTTGGAGTTCACCCATTTTGTCTAGTTTTACATATTAAGATCATATTCTACTATCTAAACACAGTTATTTGCATTTACTTCTGTTCTTGTATATTGTTCAACACTCATATTACTGTTTTACATAGTTTGCCCCTGTTTGCAAAATAGAATTTCTCGTATTTTGCATTTGTTTGCTATTTTGCAGGTCTCTGATGAATTCGTTTGACGAATTCATCAGATTTCAGATGATCTTGTCAGTTCAGACGATTTTATCAAATTGAAGGTGATTCTGTTGAATTGCGGACGATCCAGACTGCTTCAAGCTTCAAAAACTCCATCAGACTTTCGGATCAGGTAATCTTCATTGGCCTCCTGCAAATTCTCTGTTTTTGTTTTCCTTTCTGTTTGTTGTATGCATTTAAATTGCATTTTCATGTAGTTTAAGTTAGAATCATTCGGCCAAACCTAGGATGAATGTTTAAAAATAAAACGAACTTATCAAAACTCATTCCCAAAACCTAGGCATGGAAACTGTCATCAAATGTTTCTTGGTGAACCCACCATCCGTCGAAAAATCACCAAAATGCACCTCCCTTGAGAGGCGGGACCTTCGCAAAGTCCTCTCGTCCGAGGTACCGCACCATCCTTTTCCCATCCTCCTTTCGAGCGTGGATCCAATAGCCTGAAGGTAGGGGTGCGAAAAATTTGGAGCGATACATTTTGGTGAACCCGACGTGAATGCATCACAACCTTTTGAAAACAAAAAAAACAAAAATATATATATATACAAGAAAAACAAAAACAAAATCATCATTTCAAGTTTGTATGTTTTATATTCAATCCTAAATAGTAGATGCTAAATATTACTTTTAGAAGTACTAAAGAAACCATGAGTTTTTACTCAAATCAATATGAGTCCATCAGTAATGTTGGAAGAATTCAGCCAAATACATTTGTTGATTATGACCAACCTCATCCCTATTCAACACCACCTCCATCACACTTCTCTTATTTTTCATCCATAACTCAACAAAACAATCCCTTTGCCAATCCTCTTCATAATGATATTATCTATTCTCCCATATATCCATATTATGTCTATCAATCCACATATAATCCTCCGCCACATTTTCAAAACTCTTCTTTCAATACAACACATCCATTTCAACAAGAAAATACTTATTCTTCCAATTCTACCATGCACTCACCTCCTACATCGCAATCTTCCTATCATCATTCTACCCATAATAAAGAAAGTAGAGGTGAGAAACCATTAGGTCCTTTTATGACGAAATTCCTAAGGCATTTATCAAAAACTTCTCAAAAACCTTCATCACGTAAATTTACTAGGCTTAATCAACCAATGGATATAATTCTCAAGTATTTACTTGACACAAATAAGATTGAACTCCCTTCCATAAGACAACTTGATACCACAATAGATTGGTTTAAACTTGAGCTACATTGTGAATATCATAGAGTAGATGGACATATGACACAAAATTGTAAAGATTTAAGATGTGCAATTCAAGATTTGATTGATAAGGGTCTTTTTAATATAAAGGAATTACAATCTACAACTGATGATAAACCTCCAGTAAACAATCAAACCCCTACACAACAAATGCCAATAATCAATCAAGACATGGGGATATCCCAAGAACCCCTATTCAATTATCAACAACAAGAAACCAATCAAATATTGCATGTTAATGTGTGCCATCATGATGATATTATTAATATTGTAACAAAAAATACAAATGAGCAACCTCAAGTTCAATCAACTCAATTTGATATTCAAGATATGGATTCCTCATTTGACCAACCTTCAAAACTATCTTTGGCTCTAGAGAATGATCCAAAATGGAATGTAAGCATAGAAAGCTCATCTTTAGAATCAAAATCTCAATCTGAAATCCACTTTGATAACCAACAACAAGTGATTAATCCTCAAGCAAAGATATCCCTTTTAGAAGTATTACAAATTGCTCATAAGGAAATTTTGCTCAAAATACCTAGCCAACAATTTGTTCCTCATCATATTTTCTCTAAGAACATAATTAATGGTATAAACCCTCTTGAGGTTAACCATATTTCATTCTATGATGAGGATATTCCTTCCTCTACTCCACAAGAAGACCCCTATATTTACATTATCGGAGCTAGTAAAGAAACACCTGTTAAAGCTATCATGGTAGATAATGACTCCTCTCTTAATTTATGCACTTATCAATTATTTCAAAAACACAAATTAAAGGAAGAAGATAGTAATGAATCAAATGTTATTATAAAATATTTTAACAATGAAATTCAAGAACCTCAAGGTACTATAAATTTTCCCCTTAATATTGGATCCAAGATCCTGGATACTTTATTCTATGTAGGATATTGTCCTTCACCTTACAACCTACTTCTCCAGAGTCCTTGGATTCATACGATGAGGGTTTTCCCTTCCACTCTTCACCAATGTTTGAAGTTTGAAATTGCAAATAAAATTGTTACCATACATGGTGACCCAACACCATTTGAAGAATATTTAACGGTTGAAACATCAAGTTCTATACATTCTCTATTATCACAATTATCTTCTATCCATCACTTTTCTTCATCCATATATGATCATCCTTGTTTATCAAATAACATCCATGCATGTCTTTCACATATACTTTCTCCATCTTATCAAAACTTGGAATATAATAATAAGAATGAAGAACTTTCTTATATTTATGACATTTTATTTTGTAATATGATCAATTTTACACATATAAAAGTCAAATCTTTTGCTACATTATTTTACATTATAACAAAGCTTTTGTTATCACTATCTTTTACTCATCACCTTTTGTTCTTACCTTCAACACAACCAGATTATCCTTCAAAACCTCCTTTGATTTTGAAGCAACCTTAGACATGCTATACTCAAATAACCTTGTATAGTGTATATAGATCATCTTGTATATACCACCAATTTCAATTCATAAATTAAAATCAAAATACAAAAAAAAATCAAAATCCTCAAAATCAAAAAAAAAAAAAAAAAAAAAAAAAAAATACAAATGCAACCAAAGACCTGAAAGGTAAATTTGAGCCCAACTGGCTTGGACCATACATCATTACCGCAAAATTTGAATCAGGAGCATATAAATTATCTACCTTAGATGGTAAAGAACTTAAAGAACCCATGAATATTTTACATCTCAAACGTTATTATGCATAAATTTGATTATTTCATCCATGTATATATTTGTTCAAAATCATTATCTTGTATTTCTTTCAATTTATTCAAAAACCTCAAAAACATTCATAAAATCTTCAAAAATCTTCAAAAATATTTATCGCATTTATTTTGTAAAGTTTCTTTTGCTTTAAAACAAAAATCAACATAAAAATCCAAAAACAGCTATATGCTTGACTCTTTCGAAACCAAAACAATATACAGAATAAAGAGAGAGTCAACATTCTCAAAACTTTCTCAAAATCATTATTTTCTTACAATTATTGCAGTTATATGTTTCAACTTATTTTGGATAAAACTAGCATTTATTTGGCATCCCTCACTTGCACACTCACATAATAAATATCTTGATTTTATCTGGCATGATTACTAATCTCTCTTATATATCAAAGTTCACAAAAATCAATTAAATAAAGTTTGAGCATAGAGAATTGATCTTGGTATTTACTTAAACCAAGCACATCTTTTCACAATAAAATGATTATATTTGTAATTTCCATGTTTTGCTACATAGTAGAACCGATTTCTTGAGTGAAAAGTTTCCCCTGCTATCCTATCATGCACATGGTCTAGAATCTTTGAGAATTGGCAAAAGGACAAGCTCACCCCTACCCAGAATAAAAATCCCTTGCTCTACAGCTAATCCGAGCAAGTATCCCTAGAAAAAGAAAAAGAAAAGAAAAATTCAAGAAAAAGAGAGAAAAGAAAAATGTTATGACAACAATGTTACAAGCATTATCAAGCAAAAGAAAAAATAAGCAAAGTTCAAAAGAAAGCAAGAAAAGCAATAAAATCCCTTTCCCTACCCTTTGAAAAGAAAAGAAGGGTGAATGAGCTTGAATCCCTAGAATTCTCAATTATTCGAAAACTGTGAGGTAAGCCCCATAACAGGTGGTTTGTGCCCAACCTGCTTGGCCTTGGGTAACTCCTAGCGTGGTGATATGTCTGTCACATTAGCGACCTTCTTTTGTACAGACCTATGTCTGCTTATGGATTAGCTAGCTCTTGATAATTCGATCTACATAGTAGCCTAGTATGGTTATATGCATCTACATCATGGTTAATGAACACTTAGTTGGTTTATTCAAATCACTTGTATCATAGTATCTTGCTCAAAACTCGTAACTGAACCATACAATTGCACACACATTTGTATTTGAGAGATTTTGTCTATCATTATGATAAATCAAGATTGGCAATGAATTCACTTATGCACATGGGATTCCTTATAAATCTAATTTTTTCAAAATACTTTGAAATATTATTTTGCAACTTGTTTGGAATAATCAAGTACAATTATTTAACAACATATCATATATATCTTATCGACTTTCGCGACGATGGTATAATTCCAAAACCAAAATTGGAATTTTATGCTTAGCGCAAGTCATTATTTTCATCTTTTCTGTTTATAAAAAATTAATCATGTAATAAAACTATCTATTTTCTTTGATCTTCGCGATGATGGTATAAGTCTATACCTACATATTCTATGCCTAGCGAAAACCATTGTAACAATATTTTCTCCAATTTATCAAAATTCATAAAAACCATATGACTTCATTCTATTACACAAATTATGCTTTTCAAAAAGCAAACACATTTTTATTATTTCATATCATTATGTCAACCTTTGCATTTTGCAATGATGGTATAATTCTTAAGGAATTATTCAACAATTTTTATCACACTTAGGAATTTATGCCTAGCAAAAATCATTTTACAATATTTCATGCATAATATGTTCATGGAAATCTGAAAACAAACCATCATCATCATCATTATTTGCATCGTCACAACAAAGTCTTAAGACAGTCTCTTAAGCACTCTTTTCTTTTAACAATATTTCTATCCTGGGACTAGCTTGACGACCGAGTGAGCAGCGACTCCATGAAATGGTCTATAATAGCGACAATGTCCTTTGAAATTATTGTTAGAAATCTCTTTTTATTTTTATCACATTTCATTACAACCAATCAATTTGTTACATCAGATTATTTCATTTAAAATATTTATAGCATGACATCCAAGTTATAATATTTTCCAAAACGACATAATTACATGAATCATCAATAAAATCATTACATCAATCAACTCAATCAATCAATCAAACATAAAAAGCATCATAAGCATCACATAAGCCAAGTCATATGATCAAAAAATATCTCATCTATATATATCAACAAATATATACATCATCAAAACTAGATTGGTATGCCACAATCTGTACCTCGGCATACTCAATCCTCTATCAATACAAGTATAATACAATATCAGTGGCAGTATCCCGCCCTCTAGCCTCGAGAGCCTCTAGAGCTCTCGGCCTCATCTCCTCCCCCACCCTGTGGAGGACGAGGTGGTCCCATCGCAGTATGTGTGGTACTGCGAGTCCTCGTCATCGACCGGGATGAGCTCCTCGTCGACCCTCGTCCCGATAGGATCCGCTATGGCGGGTGGCACTGTACCCTCCGGCCCTTCGGCACCGCCCGGTAGTATAGCTCCGATAGAATGCGGTCCGAGAAACCGACCGCAGTAGCTCCCGAGTGCTTACCCCTCCGCCTCGTGCCCTGAGACGAGCATTCTCGTCTCGTAGCCGCGACACCTCGCCCGGTCGCTGCGTAGCTGCATCCTGTAACGTCTGCACCTGAGCTCGCAGACGATCTCCCTCTGCCCGAAGAGTAGCCATCTCGCTACTCTCTCCAATGTCCACACCCTTGCCCTTATCAGGCGATGGTGGCCTCTGTGGAGATGAGGGTCTCGCCTCCCTCCTCTCCCTCTCCCTCTGTCGCGGCCTCTCCCTCTGCCGTGGCCTCTCCTGTGCCTGTGGCCTCCTCTGCTCTCCTCTACCGTGACCCCGGGCTACCTCTACCGCCGCTTGGTGTCGCCTCCCTATTCGATGCACAACTGCGTGGATCGGTCCCTGTGCCCTCGTCATCCGAGGAGGGCGGATGCCTGCGTACTGGCATCGTAGCCATCGGCTACCCCAGCGTCGTCCCCATCCACTGGCTGAATGGGGGCATCGTCCACATCCTGACTCCAGAATCGCTGCATATCTGGAGCCCCGCTAACTGTGGTGTTATCTTGGAAAATCCAGGAAAACTCGTAATCCTTGAGAGATGGGATCCCCTGCTGTAGACCGAACTGTCACAAAACTCGGTCATAGCGGTGGAGCTCCACCTCTCCCCCCGTCCATCCTCCGCCACCCCGGATGCTCTCCATGCCTCCAGGTGATCCGGTCGGGACCAAGTCATCCGGTCTCCGAGACACCGAGGTCGATCCGTCGTGCCCCTCTCGAGCCACCAGAGAAGACTCGGGCCTCTCCCCGTCAACCCTTCATGGAAGCCCTACCGGCCTCCGCACCGTAATGTGCTCCCAGCACCAAACCTGTAGGAGCGATGTCATAACCAGACATCGACCGCCCTTGTATACGACCCCATGCAGGATCCTATACAATCGACATAGAACAAAGCTGCCCCAAGCAAATCTGTAGCCATGATCGTGCATGTCGTAGATCACATCTGCCAGCATCCATGGTACCCTACAGTCGCTCTGGTGGCACAACAAAAGTCCACCAACCACCCCAACCAAAACTCGTGTCAGTGTAGATGCCCCAAGCATCTGGCGCAGTGCCTCGATGTTCACTTCGCCCTTCTCCAGGGCGAAGCTCGGGTCACCGCAGAGTCGTCCCATCGCATGGCCCTGATTTGCCATAGGTGTGATCATCCTCCCTTGTATGGGGATTCTAAGAATCCTCCATACATCCTCTAGTGTGGGAGTCATCTCCCCGTCGGTAACCGGAAACATGAAGAGCCCGGTACCACCTCTCTGCTAGGGTCGTCGGTAGCCCCATGTCTCGTAGATACTTATGGCATCTCTCGCCACATGTAGTAAGCCGGCTCGTGCCACCTGATCTCGCTTCGCTCGTGTCGAGCGGCCAAGTCATCTCTTAATCCTCCATATTTCCACTCCCTCGCTCTTTAGTAATCCTCTCTGCAAGCATAAACATCAAAACAACAAACAATCATTAATAACAATTTTAGCAATCAATAATGCAACTTAAAGATCAAAATTTTGCAATTGATGATATCGCCCACTATTGGCCGATATCGTCCGAAATTTGAGCAAAATCGTCTCCAATTTCGCGTGTCGAAATCGTCTTTAATTTGACGAAATCGTCCCTTTTTCGTCGATTTCGCCCTTGGGCGAAATTGACGAACTTGAGACGATTTCGTCGAACTAAGGACGATTTCGTCCGGATGACGTCGATGGCCAAAAACGGCCGCGATGCTCAAAATTCACCTAAAAATCCATCTAAAAAGCATGTAAAATCAAATTAAATCAATTCTAGATCGGCTTTAAACCCTTACCCGTAGACCGCGGTGGACCTCTGCAGATCTGTGCACTGTCTCTACCATTTTTGCTCCAGAGCTCTCAAAACAATAAAATGAACAGTAACAAATGAATTAGGGTTTTACCCTATTTTTCTTAATTTTATTCAAAATAATTCAACAAATAATTTTTGCTTTTTCGCGTTTTTACCTCAAACGTTCGATTTGGGTAAAAACACGGAGGGGGCACTATAGTAACCTGTTGTACGATTCGACCAAGAATCGTCGCCTAAAAATGGGAATAATTTTTTGCTTTCTCGTAGATCGAGAAGAACTCATCTTTAACGCATTTTCTTCGGAAAACTCGCTAAAGAGGGGGCAAAATGTAGCACCCTAAAATTGGCGCAGTAAAATTGGAATAATTACATTCACCTTAGTAAATAGATTTAAATTCAAATTTAACCTCCCAAACCGCCCGTTAACCGTCGAGAAACCCGTTTCCTCCTTTTTCGCGCCATTTTTAGCGCTTGTTTTGACCGTTTGACGATATCGTCTCCGATCAGACGATATCGCCTCTGCATTTGACGATTTCGTCCGGACTAGAACGTCCGGACGATTTCGTCATAAACTGAATTTGCATAGTTGGAATTCGTTCCAACGGGTCTCCAATCCGGGCAGAAGCGTGTCTGCGCCGTTGGGACCCTTCCCCCGTTGGAGATCTCCCAAATTGGGATGATCTCCAACCTCCCAACAACTATCCTATGCCTATTTAACTCTAAGGCTTTTCCCTCCCCAACCCCTGGCTGAATTTTTATGCAAATTGAACCCTTATGCTCTAAAACATCGTAATTCATATTTTGCATTAGTCCTATAGTCATTTCATTGTAGGTACACCACTGGTTTTCAACCGGAGCCAGTACCTATCGCAACCGACGAACCTGTCAAGATCGGAGGCGATCTCGTCAAATTCGGGACGATCTCGTACTGATGCGAGATGATTTCGACTACAGCGCACATCGAGGCAATCAGTGCCTGGAGTTTGTTCTTATGTCTTTTTTCTCTATCATTTTATGTTATAAATTAGATTGTTTATTCAGTTTTTATATTATATTGCACTTGGAGTTCACCCATTTTGTCTAGTTTTACATATTAAGATCATATTCTGCTATCTAAACACAGTTATTTGCATTTACTTCTATTCTTGTATATTGTTCAACACTCATATTACTGTTTTACATAGTTTGCCCCTATTTGCAAAATAGAATTTCTCGTATTTCGCATCTATTTGCTGTTTTGCAGGTCTCTGATGAATTCGTCTGACGAATTCGTCAGATTTCAGACGATCTTGTCAGTTCAGACGATTTTATCAAATTGAAGGCGATTCTATTGAATTGCGGATGATCCAGACTGCTTCAAGCTTTAGAAACTCCATCAGACTTCCGGATCAGGTAATCTTCATTGGCCTCCTGCAAATTCTCTGTTTTTGTTTTCCTTTTTGTTTGCTGTATGCATTTAAATTGCATTTTCATGTAGTTTAAGTTAGAATCATTCGGCCAAACCTAGGATGAATGTTTAAAAATAAAACGAACTTATCAAAACTCATTCCCAAAACCTAGGCGTGGAAACTGCCATTAAATGTTTCCTGGTGAACCCACCATCCGTCGAAAAATCACCAAAATGCACCTCCCTTGAGAGGCGGGACCTTCGCAAAGTCCTCTCGTCCGAGGTACCGCACCATCCTTTTCCCATCCTCCTTTCGGGCGCGGATCCAATAGCCTGAAGGTAGGGGTGCGAAAAATTTGGAGCGATACACAATATATGAGCACTATCAGGACATTTTGAATCTGGCAGCAATCCAAAACATAAAGGAGGAGGATCTTATTATGAGGATCCTAGCCTTGTCCTTCAGAGGAAAGATTTTACATTGGTTTAGGACTCTTGAGGATAACACCATCACTTCATGGGTAGCATTGGATGAGCCTTTTGTGGAAGAATTTAGTGAATCTGCTGACCCTTTATCCTTGGTTAATTAATTTACGTCCATGCAAAAGTCTTAGCAAGAGACTGTCTTAGATTTCAATTTGAGGTTTAGCAGAACATGGAAGAGAATTCTCCATGCATCTAGACCATTTACATGCTTGGCTTATATGTATTATATCAGAGCTCTTGGATAAGAGCTAGGCTTGCAAACCCAACAATATAGAGTGGAAATCTATCCATAAGTTTATAATGCAACAGTTCATTTCGAGAATATCCTAATTAATATGGGGAGGTTACCTCCCAAATATGTGCTACCTTATAGTTCAGAAACCACTAATGGCCAAATCCAAGCTACAAATTAATTTTATATGGATCCCCTTTCTTTGTCATCCCCATATCTACAAATGAATCATATTCCTCACCGAAAAACACCATCTACTGCAGTTCCTTCCCCCCCTTCCTTCTTAAACTCCTCAAGAGTTTTAAGTCATTCTTGATATACAAAATACTCTAAAAAATCTTAGTAATGGAATAAATTCAATGGAAAAAGGAATCAAGAGAGATCTCAACAGAGGAGATTTCCATATGTGAAAAAAGATCAAAGACATAGTCCTAGTAACAGTACTGGGGTCAGAGTAAACACAACATATGCAGATCCTAGGTGTTATTTAGAGATAAGTCTGGTTAATGTATGGTGTTTGGTGTGTAATGATCCTCATGATTCACATTCTTGTGTCATGTACCAACACCATGTTCAACAAGCTATGGATCAAGCTGAGAGGGATAAAAAATGGAGAGTAAACATGCTATGGCAACCTGACCAAATCATGGGTGAGAAAGAGCTAGATGAAGAGGGACCAATTTTTGTTATGACAAGGTCAGGGAAGAAATCCTTGCAAGTAGATCCATAAAATATGGGATAATTCTAGGGTCCTTATCAAAAAAAGAATGACCCACTTCCCCAAAGCAGTGATACTTTTCTTATTCCCTAGGCTAAAGAGAAAGAGAAGACAAACAATCTCCCCAAGAGATTTGAGAAAGAAACTAAAGGAGACTAAATGAAGTCTAAATATGAGGCTCAAGAGAGGCTTAGATTCCCTTATATTACCAAAAGACAAATAATAGAAGTTAATCAACAATATAAAAGAAAATATGGTGAGCCAGAAAGAAGGCCTAAGAGGACCACTTTGGCTAAATATGAATACAACATTGTGGAAGATATGAAAATGATTCCATCAAAAGCTATTTTATATGATGCCCTTTTTAATTCCTAGCTAGATAGACTTTCTTAAAGCTTCTCTCAACAAGTATCCACAGGATAGTCAGGCCACCACAATCCTTAGTATACCCTCAGAAAAGGAAGAATTATCCCATGCTATTTTGAATAATAAAGCCCCTCCTTTCTATATCTCTTTAAGTATGGAAGTTTGGGTAGTCCAAAATTGTATGATAGATTTAGGAGCATCAACTACAGTTATGCCTAAAGTAGTCTATGAAGAGATAGGTATGGAGTATACCCGATCTTGCATCAGAGTACTGCAATTGGATGAAACACCTATAAAAATAGTGGGAGTAATAAAGGATGTTCTAATGAGGTTACATAGAGCCCCTGAGGTGACAATAGTACAAGAAATAGTAGTGGTTGATCTAGAACCCTACTTTTGTTTATGCCTCTCAAGATATTTCACTATAAAATTAGGTGGATGCATGTATATGGATTATTCCAGCATGGTCATTTCCTTCAAAGGGAAGAGGATAAGGATAACATCTAAAAATCATGTGTCTTATCACATAGAAAAAATTGAAGAAGACATGTGAAACCTCACTGCTCTTGAAGAGTTTGAAATTGTGGATAAATTTGAAGAACTGGAACTAGAATTTGAATTATCTTTTAGAGAGGATTACAATCAGTTTGGGACAAACATGGGCATATATAGTGTTTTTGCAAAATAAAAGAAAAAAACCCCTATATCTAATCAGTATCTGAGAGAGACAGAGGTATGGAACATGCACTTTGACGATGCTAGATGCAAAAATGGAGTTGGTGCTGGTGTGGTAATACAGTCCCAATCAGAAGGGATAAAGAGTTTTACCTACAGATTAACATGATCATGCACCAATAATGTTGCAGAGTATGAGGGTCTATACCTAAGACTAATGCAAGCTAAAAATATGGGCATTAAGGTCCTAAACATATATGGCAACTCTGAGTTAATCATCCATCAGGTAAGAGAAATATGCAGTAGCAAGCACCATTACCTAAAAGTATACAAAAATAGGGTATGTGATCTGATGGAATTCTTTGATGCCCTAAATATATATTTTATTCCTAGAGAAAATAATACTTTAACAGAATCCTTAGCAGCAAGGTAGCTAACTTCAACCCTTCTATAGATATAGGAGTGAAGAAGGATAAGGGAATCAAAATGATTTTTAGACCTGCAGTATCAGATAAGCAGATTTTCTGATAGGTTTTTGAGAGTGATGAATAAATCATTGATTTTATGGTAAGAGAATCTTATCTCTCTACTATCCAAGAAGAAAATTATGAGGAAATTTATCAGCAGGATGTTATTCAAATTAAGAATAATCACATCCCTAGAGGGTTGGTCACTCTAGAAAGCATGTTTGACAATGAAGATATGAGAAGGATCAGATCCATGGAAGTCAATGATAAAATATATAAAGAAGTTGAAATAGAAAAATAAAAGAGGCTCAATGTTGGAATCTGATGTTCACCAAAATAAGAGGACATTAAAGCTTTATGTGTAAAGTACCAAGACATTATGGCTTGGTCATATGAAGACCTCAAGGTCTATGACAAAAGGATTATCCAACACACCATTGAGCTAGAGCCTAATGTAAAGCCTTTTAGGCAGAAGTAAAGACCTATAAATCCAAGGATCAAAGCCATAATGAGAGAAGAGCTCTTAAAGTTATTAAAGGCTAAGATCATCTATCCAATTAAACATTCAACCTGGGTAGCCAAATTGGTACCTGTGAGGAAAAAGAATGGTGATATTTTCTTGTGTGTAGATTTTAGAAATCTTAACCAAGCATCTCTTAAGGATCACTACCCACTTCCATAGATTGATAAAATATTACAAATAGTGGTAGGTACAAAGACGTTATCACTATTGGATGGTTTCTTTGGATACAACCAGATTTGGGTGAAAAATGAAGATCAGTATAAAACAACATTCACCACAAAATGGGGCACATTTACCTACCATAGAATGTCTTTTGGGTTGTCCAATGCGGGAGACATATTTCAGAGAGCCATGGACTATGCCTTTGGGGAAATTATTAATATGGTAATTTTGATCTCTTTGGATGACATAATAGTTGTTTCCCATAACAAGCATGATCACTTAGCACACCTGGAGATTTTTTTTCAAAAGTGTAGAGAATTTGACATTTCCCTTAATCCTAAGAAATAATTGTTTTCAATACATGAGGGAAAGTTTTTAGATAATGTGGTCTCAAAAGTAGGTATGGCCATAGATCCATATAGAATATAGTCCATTATTTCTCTTCCAATGCCTGTAAACAAGAAAGCCTTACAATCCTTCTTCAGCCAAATAAAATTTATTAGGAAATTCATTTTTGACTTTGCTCAAAAGGTAAGGCCTATATATGAAATATTGAAGAAAGATGCAGAGTTCAAATGGACTGAAGTAAGAAAACAAGCATTTGATATTATCAAGCAGTCCATTGCAATAGCTCTAGTGCTAGTAAATCCAGATTTTAGTAAGGATTTTGTTCTTTACGCTTATGGAGCTGAAGAAAGTTACGCCTCAGTTCTTAACCAAAATAATGATCAAGGTGAGGAGCACCCTATATTCTTCTGGATCTAGACTCTCCATGATTACCAGGTTAAGTATAATTTTATTGAGAAGCAAGTATTTTTATGATGAAATCATTAAAAAAGTTTAGGCAGTATTTGGTTCAAAGCAAGACCTTGGTATATGTTGTTCACCCAGATGTAAGAAGCTTTATTCTACAAGGTTAAATAGGGGATAAGAGAGATATATGGATCACCAAGATCTAGGAATATGATGTGGAGATACACCCCACCAAGTTGGTAAGAGGCAGGGCCTTATGCCAAGGTATAACAGAGGTAACAACATCAACTGAAATGACAACTTTTCAGACAACTAAAGATGATCAAATTGAAGGAGTATAGCCAAGTGACTCTGATTGTGTAGACCAGATGATCAATTACTTTCAAATCGGAGTATGCCCTCTTAATATTAATGCATCAAAAAGAAGAAGATATAGACTTCAAGCTTTGAAGTATGTCTTACTGTCAGAAGAGCTATACAAAAGGAACCTTGATGGAGTCCTACTTAAGTACTTGAAAGAAGATAAAAAACAAAATGTCATTGAGGAGTTCCATGGATAACCATATAGAGGATATTTATTAGGCAGAGTTACAAATTTGAAGATCATAAGAGCAGGCTATCATTGTTAGTCTTACAATGGCACTGAGAGGGGGGGTGAATCAGTGTGGTACTTTAATCATGAATTTATAGCTCTTAAAACAGCAGCAATTAAAACTTATAAACAGATACAACAAGTACAACAAGAGAACATCACACAACACAAGATTTTAACGAGGTTCACCAATTTGGCTACTCCTCAAGAATGAATGCTTGGACTACCATCCAAATCTAGCCTTTGCAAAGCACCAACTTTACAAACAGTTTACCAGCTTCCACCGGAAGGAGCACCAACCCCTGATTTATCTGTACCAATAGAAAGGAGCAACAACCCCTAATTTACCAACACCTACTGGAAGGAGCACCAACCCCTGATGCCAGACTGCAACCTGGACTTCAATTTTGAATCTATAAGTTTGATGATAAAATACCTTTGCTTTTACAAGACCCTAACTGGTCTACTTCACCTTTGCGTTCTCTGCTCACTCTGCTCTCTCTGCGCAATCACTTCGCACAATCTGTTGCTTCACTGTCGAGCTTCATGATCGTCTTCTCCCTTTTGCGCACTCTACTTCCTTTACGAATTTCACACTTAGCACGATTCGACTTCTTTGCTCACTTTGCACACTTTGCCATCATCTCGCCGCTTCTGCGCTCTTACGACCGCATTTCACACTTCGACATGCATTCGACGATATCAACGACTACTACAATTCTCCAAATAGCCATGCTTTTATAACAACATTTTCATGATGAAAAACTCTAATCTTAGTCGGCTATAACCCTCATCATAGTCGGCTGCAAACCCTAATCTTCGTCAGCTGCAAACCCTAATCTTCATCGGCTAACATCGGTCTTCGTCGGCTTCAACTGCCCCTGTAACTCTTCTATTGCTGTTGCCGCGAAAACACAACATGTCGTGATATCGCGACACTTTCGCCTCCGTACGCTTTCTCTTAGCTTTGGCCCACGAGAATACAACATGTAGCGATATCGCTACACTTTTTCTTTCGTACGCTTTCTCTTAGCTTTGGCCCGCGAGAATACAACATGTAGCGATATCGCTACACTTTTTCTCTCTCTTCTTTCTCTTCGCTTTGGACCATGAAAATGAAACATGTCGCGAAATCGTGACACCTTTTTCTCTCTCCTTTTTCTCTTCGCTTTGGACCGCGAAAAAGAAACATGTCGCGAAATCGTGACATCTTTTTCTCTCTCCTTATTTAGTCACGAAAATGCGACATGTCGCGATATCGCGACACTTTTTCTCCTTAGCGCTTTTTCTTGCCTTCGGGTCACGAAAACCCGACATGTCGCGATATCGCGACACTTTTTCTTTCGGACTCTCTCTCCTGCAACATGTCGCGAAATCGCGACACTTTTTCTTTCGGACTCTCTCTCCTGCAACATGTCGCGAAATCGTGACACTTTTTCATCCGTACAACCTTCCTTGCAATATGTCACGAAATCGTGACACTTTTTCGTCCGTACAACCTTCCTTGCAATATGTCACGAAATCATGACACTTTTTCGTCCATACAACCTTCCTTGCAATATGTCGTGAAATCGTGACACTTTTTCGTCCGTACAACCTTCCTTGCAATATGTCGCGAAATCGCGACACTTTTTCTACTTGCCTCTTTTTCTTTCAACATGTCGCGAAATCGTGACACTTTTTCTTCTTGCCTCTCTCTCTTCTAACATGTCGCGAAATCGTGACACTTTTTCTTTCTTCTTCTCTCTCTTCCAACATGTCGCGAAATCGTGATAGTTTTTCTTTCTTCTCAACATGTCGTGAAATCGCGAGAGTTTTTCTTTCTTTTTCTCTCTTCCAACATGTCGCGAAATCGTGACAGTTTTTCTTGCCTGCTGTATATGTCGCGATATCGTGACACTTTTCTTACTTGTCTTTTTCTTTGACCTTTTGCAAGTGGTCCACTTTGGTCTTCTTGGAGAATCACTGTACATACTATGAGTAACCTTTGAACTCTTGTTTTCTGCATCTGACTAGCTTTTGAACTTCCCGTCCACTTGCATCAACAGATCTGTCTGATCGTGTTGACAACAATGACAATACTCTTTGTTGCACCTTGCTCAACAATCTCCCCCTTTGGAATTGTTGGCAACACATGTGCAATTTTCTTGTAAATCTTCTCCCCCTTTGACAATAATACCAAAGGGCTACTGCAGACTCCCCTGAGTCCATGCACAACATTCTCAGCCAAAATTTATTATATTTAGCAAAAATCATGAACATGAGCAAAAAGATAAACAAATACTTAAATGCTCCCCTTGAGAATGTGATCCCTGTAGCTAGTCAATTCTTGGGAAACGTGACCACTCCATAATCTATTGTTGGAATGAAAATCCAACTTAACCTCACTTTCTGCAACTTTCTCCTATGTACAACACGCTGTCGTTGCAATATATTCTGCCTCTACTATGGATAAGGAAACTGACTCTTCTTTCTTACTGTTCTACGCGACCAAACTGTCTCCAAGATAGAATGCACCTCCACTGGTAATCTTCCTGTCATCTACACATCCTGCCCAATCTGCATCTTTAGGATACCATAACCCATACTCCATAGTACCCTTGTGATATTATAGAAGACTTTGTCTCTCTGCTACACTGACTGGTGGACCTCTTCTTCACTTGAAGAATCCTCACTCAGATCTATCTTCAATCGTGTTGGCTGCTATATTTCTATCCATTGAGACTCTGTCCTCTGTACTCTGTCACCTTCAAAGCTCAGTCAATAGGCTCACTAAGAACCTGCTCAATAGGCTCACACAAAACCTGCTTAACAAGCTCACATGGAACTTGTCCAATGTTGAATAACTAGCTCATTAAAAACTTGTCCAAATCTGCTCCACCAAGCTCACTAAGAACTTGTCCGAATCTTCTCTAGCAATCTGTCCCAGCATTGTCCTCAAATATTTCCAAAAGGCCTTCTCAAAAGCTCAATCAATCATGCTCAAGTAGTACTCAAAATGAACGGCGATCTCAAATCAAATCCACTTCATAGAACTTTAAAAATCACTTCACACATAACTTGACTAGGCTCAATCAAATCAACTCAACCCATCATCTCTCACACAACCCTAGTCCAAGTATGTATCAACCAACTCAAATAATTCCAACAATGCTCAACCACAAATATGACATAATAATGATACTCATGTTCTTTTCTAACTCAAGTTCTTTCACAACAAATGGGCTTAAACCACTATGCTTATAACACAAGGTTTAAACACAACTCTCAATTCAAAAAACTTTGATGCATTCAACCAACCACTTTCGAAAAAGGAAACCACAAACAATTATTTTCCCTTCAATGATATTTCAAAAATCAACCACCATAATGCTGTCACATGAGTCTCCTTGGGATTAGCCTGAAATCGTGTTGCCATGCATACTGCCTGCAATCCGCCGCGGCAAACTTAATCTGGATCTCTCCATCCTTTGATCAGTGGAGATAGTTGTCTATCCTTGCTCAACTACCATGCGTCATGGGGTGCTACCGCTTACGATCCTCCATTTAACCTTTTAGCATCTCTTTTACATATTTAACTTGAGAAATAAATATGCCCTTCTACTTTGATTAAATTGCAATCCGAGGAAATATGACAATTCTCCAATCATTGACATTTCAAAATTTGCATCTTATCTCCTAAGTCCTTCATCTCATCTTTCCTCAAAATATGATATCATCATGCTCGGTCCTCTTAAGCAATATTAAAGTGACTCACACTTGTACCAACTTTTGTCCAACACTGTACCAACACTGCAATTTTACTGCCAACTTTGTGCAAGCATCAAACACTATACCACAACACAACCAAATCCCTTTTTATATTTTCAACTTGGTCTATGTTTTCTATAGTCACCGCTGGTCACACCTTACTTTCAACTGTTCGAATCAGGAGACACCATTTTGACAAACACTTCACAGCCAACTAGTGCACCTTACTCAAACTCATACTTCTGGACCTCGGATAGGTATGATTCACAAAGCAATGTTGCTCATCTTGATGAGCTAAACATGAGTCAAAGATCAGACTTCAATATTTTTCACCACAGCGTCATAAAGATCTAACAATCTTCACATCAATGTGTAGTTCAAGTACCCACTGCTTTTATCGAAACACATATATACGGCTAGAGCAACATTATTTCACTAACCAAATTATCTGAACTGTTCTAATCCTTAACTTTGGACAGTGGCAGTGAGAACCATCATCAGTACAACAATGACATATAGCAATACTACCAATAATGAGAACTCTTAATTTAATCACCACCCTTCACGGCACTTCCACAAACAACTACATGAACTGAAAACACACTTCGACAACTATACGACAACTCCCCCTAACTACTTGCCTTTCATCCTTAGAAACCCAAAAAAATACATAGGAGCATTAAAATAAAACTTTAAGATTGCTCCCCCTGAGGATGTGCTACCTGGAGTTGCTTAGTGCAATAGAGGAGTAGTCTCCTTCAGTCCAAGGAGACATGATTTCCTTTCTTCTATCTTTCTCCAAACTTTCTTGAACTCGGGCTTGGATTTTTCAACTGCATCCCTGTTTTGCACCTTTTCGTGAACTCGAACATCTCTCTTGTGTGGTTGTCTCTTGTGCATCCTTGATGAATGATTATTTTCCTTTCTTATATGTACATGATTTATTCCTTGTCTGTGTTGCGTTCTTTGCGTCTGATGAAATCTATTGTTCTGCCTTAGATTAGATACAAAAGTGCTTGGACAAAACCTTGCTATGTGCCCATGACCATTACATTGAAAACATTGTACATAGTGTTCACTCAAAAATGCAGATGTATTTCTACCAAGATAACTCTTTGATTTATTATTCAATCCACAATAAATTGCCTTGTGACCATACCGGTTGCATCTAAAACAATAGCCTTAAAAGTATTATTATGAATAGAGTGAGAGTGATAGAACCTCTTTTGTTGTGGTTGCTTTGTCGTAGATCTCCTTTGATATTTTCTTCCTTTTGAAGATTCAGACTTCAAACTTTTCTTGCTTCGATCCTTCAACAGTGAACTTCTTCTTCTCTGCAGAGTTGGAAGATGAAGGTTGTTCAACTTCATATCCAAGACCACGCTTATCCGTGGAGCTTCTTTGTTGGCTTATCATTTTATCTAGCAACTCTGTGCTCTTCTCAAATTTGAGATTTGTATTGGCCTCTTCTAGTTGTTTCTTCAATAAAACAATCTCTTCCTCTTGTTTGCAGCAACCAATCACTTTCTCACTTATCTGTGACCTGAGAGTTTCTTCAATCCTTTTGAATTCTTCTACCTGTATTTTCAAGCTGGTTATTATTTCATTTGCATCCTCAAGCTTTCTTGAGATCTCCTTATTCCTTTTTCTTTCTATCTTCAATTCATCCAGAGCTGCAATTAGTTCCTCTTTCAAATTTATTTCTGCATCAATTTCTTCTTCATCACATTCTTGTTCTTTTTTTGTTTCTTCTTCGAGTGTCATGAAAAGACCTTCACCTGTTTCCTTTTTAGAATCATCCTCTATGTTCTCATCATCACCTTCATGAATACTCCTCAGTTTGTCCCACATTTCTTTTGCCATTTTACAACTCATGATATTTACCAATTCACTGTCTACTAATCCGCACCTGATAGCATTCTTTGCTTTTGAGTCATTCTCAAATAGATTCTTATCGACATCATCGATTGGAGGAGTGATGGGCATTATGTATTCACTGACTACTGAATCCTAGACGCCATATCCCAAAGCACAAAGATATGCCTGCATCCTGATTCTCCAGATCACATAATTTGTTCCGTCAAACAAAGGTGCTTGGTTTGATAAGAAGTCTTCAACCTTTTTTGGTTCAATTTTCTCTTCCACAGGAACTGAAACTGACTGAGATGCCCTTTTGGAGGAGGATCTATTCTTCTTACCCATTGTGTACTAATCCAAGATCAACCCTGACTGATTTAGCCTTAGAAGGGAACTTGGCTCTGATACCAATTGTTAGTCTTACAATGGCACTGAGAGGGGGGGTGAATCAATGTGGTACTTTAATCATGAATTTATAGCTCTTAAAATAGTAGAAATTAAAACTTATAAACAGATACAACAAGTACAACAAGAGAACATCACACAACACAAGATTTTAATGAGGTTCACCAATTTGGCTACTCCTCAAGAATGACTGCTTGGACTACCATCCAAATCCAGCCTTTGCAAAGCACCAACTTTACAAACAGTTTACCAGCTTCCACTGGAAGGAGCACCAACCCCTGATTTATCTGTACCAACAGAAAGGAGCAACAACCCCCCGATTTACCAAGCACCTACTGGAAGGAGCACCAACCCCTGATGCAGACTGCAACCTGGACTTCAATTTTGAATCTATAAGTTTGATGATAAAATACCTTTGCTTTTACAAGACCCTAATTGGTCTACTTCACCTTTGTGTTCTCTGCTCACTCTGCTCTCTCTGTGCAATCACTTCGCATAATCTGCTGCTTCACTGTCGAGCTTCATGATCGTCTTCTCCCTTTTGCGCACTCTGCTTCCTTTGCAAATTTCACACTTAGCACGATTCGACTTCTTTGCTCACTTTGCGCACTTCACCATCATCTCGCCGCTTCTACGCTTTTTGCACTCTTACGGCCGCATTTCACACTTCGACATGCATTCGACGATATCAACAACTACACTCAATTCTCCAAACAGCCATGCTTTTATAACAACATTTTCATGATGAAAAACTCTAATCTTAGTCGGTTGTAACCCTCATCTTAGTCGGCTACAAACCCTAATCTTCGTCGATTGCAAACCCTAATCTTCGTCGGCTAACATCGGTCTTCGTCGGCTTCAACTGCCCTTGTAACTCTTCTATTGCTGTTGCCATGAAAACACAACATGTCATGATATCGCGACACTTTCACCTTCGTACGCTTTCTCTTAGCTTTGGCCCACGAGAATACATGTAGCGATATCGCTACACTTTTTCTTTCGTACGCTTTCTCTTAGCTTTGGCCCGTGAGAATACAACATGTAGCGATATCGCTACACTTTTTCTCTCTTCTTTCTCTTCGCTTTGGACCACGAAAAAGAAACATGTCGCGAAATCGCGACACCTTTTTCTCTTCGCTTTGGACCGTGAAAAAGAAACATGTCACGAAATCGCGACATCTTTTTCTCTCTCCTTCTTTAGTCGCAAAAATGCGACATGTCGCGATATCGTGACACTTTTTCTCCTTAGCACTTTTTCTTGCCTTCGGGTCACGAAAACCCGACATGTCATGATATCGTGACACTTTTTCTTTTGGACTCTCTCTCCTGCAACATGTCGCGAAATCGTGACACTTTTTCTTTTGGACTCTCTCTCCTGCAACATGTCGCGAAATCGCGACACTTTTTCGTCCGTACAACCTTCCTTGCAATATGTCGCGAAATCGTGACACTTTTTCGTCCGTACAACCTTCCTTGCAATATGTCATGAAATCGTGACACTTTTTCATCCGTACAACCTTCCTTGCAATATGTCATGAAATCACGACACTTTTTCGTCCGTACAACCTTCCTTGCAATATGTCGTGAAATCGCGACACTTTTTCTACTTGCCTCTTTTTCTTTCAACATGTCGTGAAATCGCGACACTTTTTCTACTTGCCTCTTTTTCTTCCAACATGTTGTGAAATCGTGACACTTTTTCTTTCTTCTTCTCTCTCTTCCAACATGTCACGAAATCGCGACAGTTTTTCTTTCTTCTCAACATGTCGCGATATCGTGACAGTTTTTCTTTCTTTTTCTCTCTCTTCCAACATGTCGCGAAATCGCGACAGTTTTTCTTGCCTGCTGAATATGTCGCGATATCGTGACACTTTTCTTACTTGTCTTTTTCTTTGATCTTTTGCAAGTGGTCCACTTCGGTCTTCTTGGAAAATCATTGTCCATACTCTGAGTAACCTTTGAACTCTTGTTTTCTGCATCTGACTAGCAATTGAACTTCCTGTCCACTGCATCAACAGATTTGTCTGACTGTGTTGACAACAATGACAATACTATTTGCTGCACCTTGCTCAACAATTACTAGCCTACTATATTTGCTGACACCTTCAAAGTCACTAGAGCCTGTGACAAATGCCAGAGGCATGTAGGGAGGACAAGAAATGCTTCATTTCCCCTCAAGCCAATACAAGTTGAAGAGCCTTTTCAACAATGGGGGCTGGAATTTATAGGGGTCATCAATCCTCATTCTTTAGAAGAGCACAAGTATATTCTAACTACCACAGACTACCTCACCAGATGGGTAGAGGCTATTCCTACCAAGAAATCAGACCAAGAAGTTGTGATCAATTTTATGGAAAGTTTGATTTCAAGGTTTGGAGTTCTGGAAGCCTTGGTGAGTGACAATGGGCCAGCCTTTATAGGAGCCAAATATATTGAGTTTTCCAGTAAGTATGGCATAACCATTAAGAATACTTCAAATTATTACCCTCAAGGGAATGGACTTGCAGAGTCTACCAACAAAAACTTGTTAAGGATTTTGAGGAGATCACTAGAGGGGAATAAAAGAAGTTGGCACCTAATGCTGGAGCAAGCTTTGTGGGCAGACAGGATTACTATCAAGAAGTCCATCAAGACTTCCCCTATGCTTTGGTATATGGAAAGGAGGCAGTGTTACCTATCCATTTGGAAATTCTAGCACTCAAACTGATAAATTCAGAAGAAGAATCAGAGGAAAATCCAGTGGAGACAAGGCTGACACACCTACTACATTTGGAAGAGAAGAGAGCTCAGGCCTATGAGAACTTTCAAAAGCATTTTGTGGACATCAAGGCATGGTTCGATAAAAAGGTAAGGTTCAAAAAATTCCAGGTTGGAGATTCAGTTCTCAGGTGGAATGTTGAAAGAGCAAAACCAGGTCACCATCAGAAGTTTGACTCCTTCTGGGATGGCCCTTTCAAGATAGTAGAGGTCAAAGAGACCAATGTTTTCCAACTTGAAGATCTAGAGGGAAACATACAACCAATTTTGGTTAATGGTTTTCATCTTAAACTCTACTTTGATTGAAATATAAGCTCATTGTAATATATGTACATACATTGTATCATATTTCCTTTATTTTTTTGCACTTTGTATCAAGTTTTGTTTTAACATGTTGTATAAAAAATAAAAAATAAAAAGAGAAAGAGAAAATTTTGCAAAATTGGCTAAGTGTTCCCATAGGATGCAAGTGCCTATTCCACACTCAAATACACTAAGTGCGAAGTGGAATATCATTGAGCTCCAATCCGCATTCAAATGAACCATCATACCAGCGGAATGACGAGTGGGTTCCAATCCGCACCTAAATGAACTACATTTTTAGCGGAATGTAACATGCACTATTTTCCACACTCAAATGGACCACGATGCCAGCGGAATGATGAGCGGGTTCCAATCCACCAGGTTTTGAGACTTCTGATGTGTGGAATGAGGAAGGTCCTAATCCACCAAAATCTAGAGTTATGTTGGCCAGAATAAAAGAAGTGTCGCCAATCCACCATTTTCAAGTCTACATTTGAGCGGGGCAGCAATTCCACATCATACCACTTGGAAAAGGGTAAAAGGTCCATAATAAATGCTAATTTTCCCATGCTCAAAAGAGAAAGGACAAAGTGATACCGCAAGGGTTGAAGCACATTTGAATTTTGACCAATCAGAGGTCAGAACGCCACCTCCAAGCCACCAAAAGGAATGAGTGTTGAATTGAGAAGTGTGCCAATGGGCAAGTCGTGCAGTAGCCACATTAATGGTGGAGGACATGCATGCAACAATAATTAAAAGTGTCGAAGCACAATAATTCTACTCATTTGACAAGAGAAGCGTTCATTGAGCGGAGAAGAGCAGAACGATACATGAGAATATTACCTGTAAATTCTATAGAAAATCTAAGTCGTTGCTGACAAAAATGGCTCCAAAGAAAGCGCTTATAGAAGTACAGAGAATAGGAGCAGAGTTGGATGGCCATGTGGACCAAACCAGGTGATTGGTAGATACAATAATGACCAAAGTAAGAAGGACCTTCTTGAGAAGTAATTTTGAGTTTAGACACTTCGAAGGGTGACCAAATCGACCTCAAGGTACCATTGCCATAAAATCCTTCTTATTCTCCTATATTTGTGATTTTGTTCATCATTGCCCTGAATTGGTTTCTGCGATAATTAAATATTATGATCCTGAGAAGAGAACAGTGAAAATACCTGATGGCACAACACTATTCACTATTACCAAAGAGCTCTACCTTAACTTGTTTGTCGTAGGGGTGACCCCACCCTCAGAGCCTAAACAATTTGACATAGCAGAACAAGCTAGGGTTTATGCTTCATTAATGGCTTCAGAAGAACATAAATTTTTAGAAATATGGCTTCATTTCTAGTTTAGAAGAATAAGAGAGGAAGATAAAATACCCGAAGTTCCGATTCCCATCAATGAATTTGCTAACCCAGAGCTCTATTCAATGTTAGCATGTATGGAGGGTTTGGACTCTGACAGAATGGTGAATGATTGGCAAATAGCCACTGCATATTGCATTTCCAACATGAAGATGTATGAGGAAGGCATGACTAAAAAGGGTATTAGGGTTATCTATTTTGATTGGCCAGCGTTCCTTGCTCAGAGAATGCATGAGCAATTAGTGAGAATGAAAAGAAGCTCTAATGCACCTAGTTTTAGGCATTGCTCAAGCCTGGTCTGGATGTTCTTTGCTGCTATAAGAGACATGATGCCCTGGATTCCAATCAAGGATAAGAATGATCAAGGAGACCCCATTCCTATTTATTATTGGACTTCTCATCTGAGAAGCATTGAGTCTGTGTATAGATTCAATTTGGAATTCTTAGGGCCAACATTGAAAATAATGTATGGAGATTGCCCTAGGCTACCACCTCTGGCTGAGAAAATATTGAGAGTAGAAGGTGTAGAGGAAGGAGAATGGTATCTCCTAATAGAGGGCACAATCATTAGACTATATGGCTTTATGGGTAAGCCTTTTTTACTACCTCACTTTGTTACAGAGAGGCTATTTGCCTTAGAATATTTGAGGTAAGCAGAATATATAGATTTGAACTATGGCTCTAGGAGAAAGAGGAGATCTATGTTGACCTACCAAAATGTTAGTGATATAACTATTACTAAGAAGTGGTAGGGTGAACAAATTGACCAATACCTAGATAGGTTGGGTCTGTTCTATATTCCTCAGAGATGGAGTTATGATCCAGATGATATATTCTATAAAAGAAATATAGCCTTAAATGGAGAAAAGGCCTACAAATTTGAGAAGAGATCTAGGCCCCATTTTGAACAAGGTAGAAATAACAAAGAAACTGCTCTTTTAAAGTGGAATGTTTCTAAAATGGATCAACTTCCTCCATGGTTAGACTTTTATGAACAAATTATGGATTTTGACCCAGAAAACAATGTAAAACATCGGTTGAAGGAGTCTACCATCAAAGATATTGAGGAAAAAATAGAAAAGAAAGAGGACCCTCAGTCTCAAGAACCTACTGGTGAGGAAGCAGAGAATAAGGGGAAATGGAATGAAGCCAAAATATCAGATTGGTGGAGGATGAGAATTGAGAATGGTAAAGAAAAATCCAGGTTTGGGATTAAAATTGATGGTGAATTTTCTAAAAGGTATGACAATAATGTCAAAACTTGGAGGCCCAAAGACACAAGGAATATAGTGCTAATATACAAAATGACACAAACTAGGTCTGATTCCCCATCCCCACCTTCAGAAGAAGAAGTTCAAGAAGAAGAACCTGATACTCCATTGACTGCTGCTGAAGTCCTGAAGCCTTTTCAGCCTTCAATTGAGCAGATAGAGAATTTTCCAAAGGGAGCACAGTTGATGAGTAAAATGCACTATTCTGATGAGAGGACTGTCAGTGCACCAGTCATAGAGATAGTAAAAAGGCCTAAGCACCTAGCCCTGGGTGGACAGCCTCCAGATATAGATATAGACTAGAATGAAAAGGATGAGAACTTTAGGTTTACACCTCTGAGTTTCACCACTGTAGCGATAGTGGAATTAAATCCCATTTTTGAATAGGTATTACTAGAGGAAATAGTACAGGAAGGGTTATCTGAAGAAGAGATAGAAAGTGAGAAAGTTACCTTTCAATTTTTTTAGAGAAAATCCAAAAGGGCCCCAGAAAGAATTGAGAAAGATATTTCAAAGAAGTAGAGGTTGGATAAAGAGGATATAGTTGAGAAAACAACTATTTTAGCTATGGAAGAATTGATACAACAAGAACAATAATAGATCATAGAGATAGCTCCACAAAACCCTACATCAGTAGGTGAAGGTATGGTCTCTAATCCCTCTTCTCCTCTTCCTCCTCCAAATTCCCCAAGGAAATCTCCCTCCCTTTCTGAGCAAGAAGTTGTAACAAAGGTACCTTCTCCACCTCATAGTCCACCTCCTATTTCATCAGTCACTACTGAGGTACAAACCAACCCATCTCCTCCAAGGTCACCTCAAGTTCCACCTTCATTCCATTCATCTAATATTCCCCTTTCATCATCTCCCATAGTTACATCTTCACCATTACAACCACCACCATCATCTGAGAAGCAAACTGCTTCAAGTTCACCCATTCACCCATCTGTGAGTCTCACTTCAGTTTCCATAAGTTTACCAATTACAACAATGGTAGTGGTCACAGATTCCACTATGGTCATAGATTCTGTTATAACTACTTCTGCACAGCTATTATCAACTATTGATTCTACTCTTACATTCCTTGTGTCTTCTTCTCCTCTTACTACAAGTTACCCTACCCAGGCAATTTTGTAGAAGGAGCAGGAAGCTACACAAAAAATCAATGATTTATGGGCAGAAAAGTTGTCCAAGCCTTCTAATAGGATGGCCACAAAGAGAAGAAGCATGTTTGTTGATCCAGTTTCAAGGCAAAGGACATCTAGATCCATGATTCCCCTTGTGAGCAAGCCTAAAACTGAGATGATTGCCCAAGATTATCGTATAGAAGAGTATATAGAAGATATTGAGAAGTTGCCTGATGAAGATGAATTGGTCATAGCCAGAGCCCACTTAGAAACTTTTTATGTAAAAAATGATATATTCAAAGAAAAGGTGGGTAAGTTGGAAAAGCAAATTGAAAAGCTTCAGAAAACTATCAACAATCAGAAAGAAGTGGAGAAAGCTCTGAGAAAAGAAGCTAAGAGTTGGCAAGAGAAGTTTCAAGAAGCTAATAAGCTCAAGGAGTAGATTGTAGAGCAAAAGAAGAAGAATGAGGAGCAAGCTAAGGAGATACAAAGTTTGAAGTAGCAACTTCAGATTGAAAAGGCTAAATCTTCTAGTTTTTCTAAGGTTGGACTAAAGAAAGTGAGAAAGGAATTGCTCTCTAAAGTTCTAGAGAAATGCTCAGGGCTGCAACTTATTATTGATTATTTAGATGATGCCAACCACCTACTCCAAAGTATTCAGAAGGATCTAGATAAAATCATTGGAGAGCTACAACCTATGGTAATTCCAGCTGAACAAATTCATAGGCTAGTGGATAGTAGACTCAGTGATTCTACTAAGCCAATCCCTAATAAGGAGTGGAACATTGCTAGAGTTGCTTCCAGAATTGTAGTGAAGAAGCACAGAGCACTCCAAAAGGCTTGGCTATTGTATGACAAAATTGAAGGAGTAATCAAGGATGTAGTGGATGTTAACAAGGAAATGATCCAAATTGGTTTCAGAGGGTTATGGATGGAAGATCACAGTTTGCTATCAGTTGAAGAAATCAAGAAAAGTACTAGAGAGAGCTTACAAGATGAGTCTAAAATTGATGCTCTAGAAGAACCAATTGACCAAGAGCAGGCTTCACAAATGATCATTGATTTTACCAGGCTCAAAGACCTCATGGAAGACTTGGTAAACAGAGGAAGTGCTGCTAACTATGAAGATATTGGTGAACTCCAGTACATTTATAAGCAGCTGAAGGAGACTTCCAACCCCTCAAAAGCAACCTGGAAACAAGCCCTACAGATTTTGAAACTGATGGTGCAATTATTTGGTGATAGTGTAGAAGAGGAAAATAAAGAGTAATCTTCTCCAGAGGAAGAAGTTGAGCAAGAAGAGGATAATGCTGAGGAAGAGGCCCAACAAGAAGAAGAGCCGGATAGAGATGTTGCGGATCCTGAAGGGGCACAAGCTTAGCAATTTTTATTTTGTACATATGTAGTCATAAGTTTTGTATTTTTGTTTGATTCATTTTTACTCTGACATGGTCAGAAAGAAACAATAAAAGCATGAGTCCAGAGAGACACAAGAAACAACAATTTTTGTGTGAAGGTATTTTTATCATGAATTGTAAGAAGGCTTTATAAGGAGAACATAGTTGTGTTTTTGATGGAGCAGTGAAGCAGTTTTGCTGGAATGGCACAGATATTAATGTTTATGGCATAGTCTCCATGTGAACAATTATCCTCTAGGATGTATGAAGCATGGTCTCGATATGAACGTTTATCCTCGAAGATGACCATAAAGTTTTTAGAGGGTAGTGTTCATATGGAAGTTATTCTTTAAAGCATTTTTTGAAGATAAGCATTTTTGACTCCTGATGCCCAATGGATAAGACTTTGAGTTCGATGGCTTTGTGAGAAAATCCACCCAGGAGGCACTAGAATGTAGGCCCAAAATGGCCACATCCTTAGAAAGCATTGAAAATTTTATTCTAAGGTATGAAGTTTCCATTCCGCACACTTTTTAGTGTATTTTGGAGCGGATCCGCAACATTTGTTTCCTAATCCACCCAACACTTAGTGCAATTTTACCTTGAGCAATTCCACTCGGTTTATAATGTATTTTGGTGCGGATTGGCGATGGGTCCCGATTCTACAAAATTTTTGGTGATGATGATGTCAGCGCAAAAGAAAGTGCGGAATGGTGATCGAGAGTAGTTTTTGCATGCTCCGAATGGCTAAGTGTCGGTAAGGTCAATTCCATCGAGTCTCAAGAGTATTTTGGTGTGGATTGGTGACAAAGAGGTAGAAAACACTACACAAGGTGCGGATTGGTGACAAAAGCTATTTTACACTACAGCCAGTGTAGAATAACAACAAAGGATGATTTACACTTGCCCGAGTGTGGATTGGTGATTTCGCATATTTACAAAGCAAAGGTGATGTCAACATGCTTTATGGTGTGGATTTTGATTGTTTTGAAGTCAAAGAAGAGAAAAGGAAGGTTAATGAGTGGATTGCATCCCGCTCACCTCTTAGTGCATTTTACACCAAAATTTGATTCCGCATGATCAAGGCTATAAAATATGATGTCAACAACTTAAAAGTGTGGAATGGTGCCTTGGTTTTCCCTACCAATTTGTAGAGTATCTTGGGAGGTTTAATCATAGCCATCCATGATGAAGATCGACGGTCCAAGTTTTGCTGATATTCTTGAAGGATTTAAAAGGCCAAAACTCGTTGGATCAGAGTGCAGTCAGTTAGAGGGTAGGAAGATGAAGTGTCGAGGGTTTTCAAGAACAAGAACCAGATGCGGTTGTAGATCTATGATGGAGCCGAGCTTCCAAGAATGATCGATGGATGAGATGCAGTGTCCAACTGTTCGAACTCTAACTACCACCAACAAACCAGCAAGTTGCAGAGGTATGCTGCCATGGCGGATTTCTCACAATAGATTTCTCGGAGCTCTCCAACCAGTAAGATAATGCCAACAAACTCTCTATTGAGCTGTAAATATACAATATTTGTAATGTCTCCTTAATATTATTTCATTTACAAACTATAAATAGAGGTTGAACCCTCATTTTTTAGGGTCGGCTCTAGTGCGTTTGCTTGCCCTACTATAAATATTCTTGTGAGCTAATGGAAGGAGCATTACTCTGATATTTTGACTCAAATTTGTCATCTTCATCATCTTGTGCAAGAGGTTCGAAGTCTTGAGCTGCATTTCTGTTAATACTTGAATGGTTAGTTCATTCCAGCTTATTGGATTACTAGTTGTGAGAGTAGTTGAAATCTATTCTTGATTAGATCTGTATTGTTAGGAAGTTTATTTCTGTTAAATCTAACTATTGGTCTATTCTGCTATTTGGATTATCAATATTGGATGTTGGAATTGCTTTCTGCAATATATCTCTGTTTATGCTTTAATGTGTGAAGGTTTCATTGATTTGGGTGATGTTAATCTTGAGTGATGGGACACTGGAAATAGCTTGTGGGAGCCTTTTTTTGTAGTTGCCTATGTTGTTAGCCTATCCGACCACTATTTTTCATAACATTTCTAACCCTAAACCTTTTCTAACCCTTATCTCAAAACCCTATTTGAGCTTTAATTGAGTCAACACCATTTTAAGTTGACAAGGAACCAACCTACTCTGGAGGTTGGATTGAAGTTGTCTTTGGTCCATCCAATGCTTGAGTGTCGAGCTGCGACTATCGGGTGCATGCCTGGATAGAAAATTGGAAGATAGACAGTTGTAGTGTTAAGTAAAACTTGATGTCAATTCGGTGCCCAACAATTTTTGGCACACCCAATGGGACCAGTTCACAAGGAACATGAAAACCCATCATATGAGTTATTTTTTTATCTCTACCCAAAGGAATAAATATTTGGTGAATTATATTGACCTTGCTAAGTGGAGAATAGCAAAATCACCTAGTGATTCCCTGGCATTTTAACCCAAAAAATAATTACTCCTGTAGACCAGTGCCATTTCATGTATACCAGGTCTTTCAAAAGGAATAACCTTAACTCATATTTTTATTATGAGCTACCGTATAGAGGGTCTACTGTTATCAGAAGTTTGAATCAACATTTCCTCTCAAAAGAAGAGCTTCTTAAGGAAAATATTGCAGTTAATCCAACAGCTCCTCCAGCAAAACCTACACCTGGAAATATGGCTGAAAATATAGCAACAAATTAGGGAAATGTACCCCAAATCAGCCATTATATAAATTACCCAGCTGGAATATAGTTGGTCCCCTTATATTAGCCCATATGAATGCCATTCCCTAGGCTATGTCCAAGGCTATTCCCACTTATTATGGATCTGGGAAGACAATATATGAGCACTATCAGGACATTTTGAATATGGTAGAAATCCACAACATGGAGGATGTTATTGTGAGGATCCTAGTCTTGTCCTTCAGAGGAAATATTTTGCATTGGTTTAGGACTCTTGAGGATAACACCATCACTTCATGGGAAACATTGGCTGAGCCTTTTGTGGAAGAATTTAATGAATTTGCTGACCCTTTCTCCTTGCTTAATTAATTTACGTCCATACAAAAATCTTAGCAAGAGATTGTCTCAGATTTCAATTTGAGGTTTAGCAAAACATGGAAGAGAATTCCCCCTGTAGCTAGACCAACTACATGCTTGGCTTATATGTATTATATCAGAGCTCTTGGATCAGATATAGGCTTGCAAACCCAACAATATAGAGTGGAAATCTTTCCACAAGTTTATATGCAGTAGTTCATGCTGAGAATATCCTAATTAATGTGGGGAGGTTACCTCCCAAAACTGTGCTACCTTATAGTTCAGAAACCACTAATGACCAAAGCCAAGCTACAAATTCATTTTACATGGATCCCATTTTATTGTCATCCCCATATTCACAAATGAATCCCATTCCTCACCCAAAAGCACCATCTAATATAGTTCATTTCCCTCCCCTTCCTTCTCAGACTCCTCAAGAGTTTTCTATCATTCTTGATATACAAAATACTCTAAAAACTCTGAGTAACATAATGAATTCAATGGAAAAAAGGGATCAAGAGAGATCTCAACAGAGGAGATTTCCATATGTGAACAAATATGAAAGACCTAGTTCTAGTAACAGTACTAGGGTCAGAGTAAAAACATAATATGAAGAGCTTGAGTGTTCTTCAGAGACAAGTCTGGTTAATATCTGGTGTTTGGTGTGTAATTATCCTCATGATTCATAGTCTTGTATCATGTACCACCACCATGTTCATCAAGCTATGGATCAAGCTGAAAGGAATAAAAAAGGGAGAGTAAACATACTATGAAAACCTAACCAAATCATGGTTGGGAAAGAGCTAGATGAAGATGACCCAATTGTTGTTATGACAAGGTCAAGGAAGAAAACCTTGCAAGTATATCCACAAAATATGGGATAATTCTAGGTTCCTTCTCAAAAAAATAATGATCCACTTCCACAAAGAAGTGATACTTTTCCTATTCCTCAAGCTAAAGGGAAAGAGAATACAAACATTATCCCCAAGATATTTGAGAAAAAAACTGAAGGAGACTGAATGAAGTCTAAATATGAGGCTCAAGAGAGGCTTAGATTCCCTTCTATTACCAAAAGATAAAGAATATAAGCCACTCAACAATATAAAAGAAAATATGGTGAGCCAGAAAGAAGACCTGAGAGGACCACTTTAGCTAAATTTGAATACAACATTGTGGAAGAGATGAAAAGGATTCCATCAAAATATAGTTTATATGATACCCTTTTCATTCCTTGCCAGATAGGATTTCTTAAAGCTTCTCTCAACAAGTATCCACAGGATAGGCATGCCACCACAATATTTAGTATACCCTTAGAAAAGAAAGAAATATCCCCTACTATTTTGAAGAATAAACCCCCTCCTTTCTATATCTCTTTAAGGATGTAAGGTTTGGTAGTCCAAAATTGTATGATAGATTTAGGAGCATCAACTACAGTTATGCCTAAAGCAGTCTATGGAGAGATGGGTATGGAGTATACCTAATCTTACCCTGAAGTACTGCAATTGGATGGAACCCCTATAAAAATAGTGGGAGTATTAAAGGATATTATAATGAGGTTACATAGAGCCCCTGGGGTGACAATAGTACAAGAAATAGTAGTGGTTGATATGGAACCCTAATTTGGTTTATGCCTCTCAAGAGAGTTCACTGCAAAATTAGGTGGATGCATGTATATGGATTATTCCAGCATGGTCATTCCCTTCAAAGGGAAGAGGATAAGGATAAAACTTGAAAAGCCTATATCTTATCACATTGAAAAAATTGAAGACATGTGCAACCTCACTCCTCTTGAACAGTTTGAAATTGTGGATAAATTTGAAGAACTGGAACTAGAAGATGAATTACATTTTAGAGAGGATTATAGTCATTTTGGGATAGGCATGGGCACATATAGTATTTTTACTGAATCAAAGAAGAAAATTCTTGCTATATCTAATCAGTCTCTAAGAGAGGCAGAGGTATGGACCATGCACTTTGACGATTCTAGATGCAAAAATGGACCTGGTACTGGTGTGGTACTACAATCCCAATCAGAAGAGACAAAGAGTTTTACCTATAGATTAACATGGTCATGCACCAATAACACTGCAGAGTATGAGGCTCTATACCTCAAACTGATGCAAGCAAAAAATATGGGCATTAAGATCCTAAACATATATGGTGACTCTGAGTTGATTGTCCATCAGGTAAGAGAAAGGTGTAGTAGTAAGTACAATTACCTAAAAGCATACAAAAATAGGGTATGGGATCTGATGGATTATTTTGATGCTCTAAATATAAACTTTTTATCAGAGAAAAAAATACTTTCGTAGACTCCTTAGCAGCAAGGGGAGCTAAATTCAATCCTTTTGCAGATATAGGAGTCAAGAAGGACAAGGGGATCAAAATGATTTTCAGATCTACAATACAAAATAAGCAAATTTATTGGAAAGTTTTTGAGAGTGATGAGCATATCATTGATTTTATGGTAAGAGAAGCTTGTCTCTCCACTGTCTAAGAAGAAAATCCAAAGAAAATTGATCAACAAGATCTTATTCAACTCAGGAATAATCACATACCTAGAGGGTTGGTCACTCTAGAAAGCTCATTTGACAATGAAGATAGGAGAAAATTTTTCCCCAAGTCTTACTTGACCAAATTCATACCTTGTAATAAGGGAGAATGAATCTAGTAAATCAAATTCATGCCCTGTATGGGCAGGGCATGAATTTGGTTCAGATGTAAATTTGGGTCCAGAATGCCAAAAAAATACGATGCAAAACAACAAAAATAGAGCTAATGGCTAATAATGCAAGTAAAGAACTTGGTTAGCTAATGGAGGAAGCAAGGAACAATGAAAATATGAAGGAATCATTCCAAATGGTAGATCTATTCAACCGTCAAAACTCCTCCACTTGATCTCCAAGAGCAGCCAACACCAAGGTATCAAAAATACCAAAATAACAAATTATAGCAGAAGAGCACTTGTTAGTGAGCAATGAGTGAGTTAAGATCTAGGATTCTTCAAAATATTTATTTAGGGAAAAGAGAGAGTTTAATCCTTTATTTATAAGAGGTTTGGGGAGCTAAAAGAGCAATAAAATGAAAGTTCACTACGAGCAAGGGCTGACGCCAAAGTGGGCCGATGAGGGGTGGGATTTTTTAGAGAAAACCCCCTAAAATGTGAAATTAATGTCCCGTATGGACCAAGTGTGAATTTGGTAAGGCTAGGAAAAATGATCAAAGGAAGAGAGGAAAAGGACCCCAAATTTGCACTTGGCAAGTTTGGGTGGCTTCCTAAGGATTTAAGGAAATATTTACTCATTTTGATGGATCATTTTCCATGTCTACATTTTGCCCCCTATTGATGCATTTATGGCCAAGTAAATGCATTAAAGAAAGATGTAGACTCCTATAGGCGAAGATGACAAACACACATAAAAAGGGGTGGTCAGATTTAGATGAAGGGGTGATGCAAAAAGGGGTGTCATATTGAACACCACAAGTTTGCACGCATATTGAGGAATTACTACTATTAACACCTCTAAGGCTAGGGTACCCCCTTGAGTTTTAGAAGGAATGCAAATTTTCAAAGAAAACTTGAAAGAAGGCGAATAGAGAAAGCAAAAGTGAAAAAAGGTAATGAAAAGACAAGGAAGAGAAAGAAAAGAAAAAAAAATAGAAGGGGAGAAGAGGGAAGAAAGGGAGGGAAAAGAAGAAAGGAAGAGAGAAGAAAGGGGAAGAAATCAGGAAAAAATAGGAATAGGGGGCTCATTTTCACTGTGTAAAGAGGATAAAAGAGCTTTGAATAAGAAAAGAAGAATTACTCTTCCAAATCATCATGTTGTTGTTTCACCTACACACAAAAGATTAGCAAATTTTTGAATTTTTATGTATTTGTTTTACAAAATTCACCGTGGAGCACAAATTTGGTCGTGAAACGCAAATTTGGTGCCTTGCAAAAGAAATGTATATTTTTTAAATTGAATATGATGAAATGCGAATGTTGTTATGTTAATTGTGTTGCTAGATGTACTTGCGAGTAGAGAGTGGCGACCGAAAACACTCAAGTATTATATGAGAGAGTTCATAGCAAAAAGAAGAGGGAGATACTAGAGAACATAAGGCTATTGCATTTGGCATAGATACCCCACATTAAGGTAGATAGGGCACTATTGATGACATTGGTAGAGAGGTGTTATCCAAAATTATCCACATTTTAGCTATCGATGAGGGAGATGACCATCACACTATAGGATGTGTGTTGCATCTTGAGGATACCCATTAGGGGGAGGATGGTTTACATGGTAAAAGTGTTGATGGTGGTATTGACGATGATGTCATGGGACCTAACACATGTGATCCATCAGGGTGGATTCCATGTCAATGAGATGCCATGTCGATATGGAGTTGGGGCACTGACATTTGTACTATGTGGGGTGGTGGTGGGGATGCTAGTGTGCCATACCAGTAGGAAACACCTGCCATAGGTACTGACAAAAGTAGTGGTATACATGTGATATTAAAGTATTAGATTTGCATGGGGACCATATGTGATGGTCTGCTTGTATAAGATGTTGCATGACATTGTGTATAAGTGGAAGATAGGACTGGTATGTATAACGTTGCTCTAGGTATGGTGCTGGAAGCACATAGTTGTTCAAATACTAAATGCACTACCAATACCATTGCCCAACATGGAGTGACCAACAACATATAGGTGGAGCCAACATTATGAGTGTGGGCATGGGGCCTACACTGGTGTCTTACCACTAGGAATGCAGGTAATAGATGAGCTACGAGAGCACAAAATCATATGGTAATCATGGCATCTACACCTTGGTTAGATGGAAAATGTAGTAGTGCTGGATCGGGTGAGGAGGATCTGATGGGTCATCACTAAGAGGGGCAAGCAAGAGCTATACCATTTTTATCGAGTACAAGTCCAATTCAAAATCCTACAAGAGATATAGGACCTTGGGGACTACTATTTCTAGAGGGTGAGGAGGGACCCAATAGGAGTTGGAAGAACTCCTAATGTGAGCAGATGGGTAGAGGAGGAAATGGATGATCCATTATATGTAGATCCAAGGATGGATGATATCAAGGTGGCCTTTGAGTACAAAAGATGGTATAGGAGCATTATGTCCCCGAGGATCTCCCCACTAGTGTTAGTGCAGCGATTCTAGGTTATTAGTTGGTCAGTGCAGTTAGCACTTTGAGAGACCACTTGATGTACTACAGATCAACAACAGAGGGACATAGTCCAATTGAGACCAAAACAAGCATAGATTTGGATAGAGATAGTGACAACCACAAGGGGGATAATCACCATATTTGGGTTAGGAGGAGAGGGAACTATAGGAGTTTCCACCATAGAGACACATGTAGGACCTAATGGGACTAGAGGTCTAGGAGAGCAGACGAGGGAGGTAGAGGATCTACGGACCATAGTGGTGGTTATACAGATGAAGATGGAAACCATTCGTACAATGCTAAAATAGGCCCGAGTAGAGCGAGATATGATGAGGGTTGAGGTAGAGTGCCTTAAATGGAATATGGGCTAGTTGGAGCGAGAGCGATAATAGGCCTGAGTAGAGGAGATGGCTATCATTTTAGGCAACCAATAGGGTGAGGAAGGCCACCTACTACTAATAGAGCTACAAAATATGATGGAGGCATATGATATGGCAGTGCGAAGGGAAGCCTACTACAAGATGGTATATTTCTATACCATCCCAATAGATCAGAGGATCCATCTACCATCATCCATACGATCACAAAGTCACTAATAGTCATGAGCATAATATGGTTCATGATCTATGAACATGGCTCCTCCACCACCTCTAGCAGGTGGAGCAGAGGGGAAAGACTCACATATATAGGGTTGGGATTAGGATGACATGCCAATTTTGATTGTGGTATGCACCCTTAGAGATGGTCGAGTGTGTCAAGCTCTCTACTTTGGCACATTGATCGACTGACACACACTTAGTGCTTTCAAGTAATAAAAGCTAATTTTATTTTATTGTGTTTTATGTGAATGATTATTTATTATGATTTACTTTATTTTTATTTTTAAATGATGAATTATGATCACGGACATGATGAATGCAATGCATGATGACCCTAACTAAATGAAAAGTAAGAATGAATCTAACTAAATGAAATACAATCTAATATGCAATCTAAAATGAATGAAATACATGAGTGAGTGGGTGAAAAGAAGAAAGAAAATAAAGAAAAGAAAAGGAAAGAAACAAACAAATAGTGATAGAAGAAAGAAAAGCAGAAGAATAAGAAAGGAAAGTTCTAAAAGGTAAAAAAGAGAGAAGGAAAACAAGAGTGTAACCTTATAAGAATGTATGCTTGCAAATTATTGAGATGGAGGCTACCCCTTGCATGTGGCCATGAAGCTATCCTACAAGTGTGTTATGCTCATGAATATGGATAGGTGTGGAGCGATACCCGTTATGGGCGTAGTGCTCACAAAGATGACTAGAGATGAAGAGATACCTGCTAGGATGTTTGCTCATAAATGATTGAGATGGAGGCTACCCCTCACGTGTGGCCATGAAGCTTATCTTGTATGGGGTGTTGAAATGTGATTGATGTTGTCAAAACAAGCACTACCCGATAGGGGTGTGGTGTGTGCAAAATGAGGTATGGGTGGAGCACAAGAAATTTGAGTGTGTGCATGTGTTGGAAGAAGAAACCAAGAAGCAAGAAGCAAAAGAGATTGATGTGTGTGCATTCCTAGTGTAAATTTAAGAGCTAATAAGTGTGCGTAAGATAGTCAATGGCCGTATGAATGCTATAAATTATATCCATGCAATATCTACCCTATCGCATGAGGTCCACTTAATACTCAAAATACCAATAGGTGTGAAAATAGAATAATGAACATATATCCTTTGTCTTGGAGAGGAGAAGAAATGACTATAAATTTCAAGGACAAAGGACATACAAGAGAAGAAGAACTATATCCCTTAAATTGGAGAGAAATTTGATGATCATTTTAAGATTTCAAGGTCAAGGAATATAAGAGAAGAAAAGAGAAGAAGAAGAGATGGGATAAATGCAAAGATGAAAATGCATGGAAATGGGCCCTAGGTTGGGGATTCACTAGGCATTAGAGCCCTAGTATGAGTGCAATGCATGTGAGATAATACCTAACTAGGTGTCATCACTTGCCATATTTATGAAGTCCCCAAAAATATATATGATTAAGCAATCATGCAAATATGGTCAAGAAACAATGCAACTATATGACAAGCATAATGCAAAGTGGAATAGAATGTCATCAAAAGATGAAAAATATGGCAGGTAGTCATGTAGTATGAACAAGAATTCCAAATGCAAGATGAAAACTAATCTAAATGCAATATGAAAATGCAGAGTGCCAAGTGATGCAGGAGCATCCGGTGGTCAAGGAGCAATCTTGCATCCTCCAAATCATTTTATTGTTTGCTTTTATTTTCTAAGTACTTGTGTTGGGTTTGTTTCGAATCTTGGACCAAGAGGGAGGTTTTGTAAAAAGAAGAGGAAGTTTTAGTGTAAAGGCACAAGTTGCGTTGGGGTCGCGAAATCGCGACCCCAAAGCTTCGGAAGGGCAATGGCCAGTTTGAGTCGCGATATCGCGACGTCGCGATATCGCGACATGTTCCGACTTCAACAGCGTTGAACAGTTGGCAATTAAAATCAAAGGCTCGGTGCACACGAAGAAGGGGAGAAGGTTTTGGTCGCGATATCGCGACGTCGCGATATCGCGACATCTTTTGCAAACGGAAGAGAGGTGACCGTTGGGTCGCGATATCGCGACGATGTTTCAAAGCTGAGGGCGGACGTCAGGTCGCGATATCGCGACATGTCGCGATATCGCGGCCCAAGAAAAAGTCAAACGGAAATAAACACGCGGACGGTCGGGTAGGGTGAAATTGACACGTGGTTGCCACGTGTCTTAAAGGCAACACGACCAATGGGGGATAGAGTTAATTTTGACACGTGGAGACACACTTGTAACAGATCATGAGGTTGAGGGCCACGTAATCGGAGGAGAGAGATTTAGACGTCGACCAAGTTTAAGTATCTTGGGATGTCGTTTCTGGAGGAACCGTAGTTACAGGTGAAAGACTTAATGGCGGAGACATCGATATTTAAAGACAGTCAGATTAAAACGGTGGGTGCAGGGTATGGGAAGCCATGAATGCAGGCTCTGGACGGATCGGACAGTTGCCATTTATGGCAGAAAACAAAAGGAAAGGAAAATCTTGAAATTTCAACGGAGGGAAAATGAAATTCGAATTGGTCTTTGGGCGGGAGCATTAATTACAGGGAAGGCCGAGACCACATTAAAACGGGGAAAATTTGTATGGGAAAGGGGATGGTGAAGTTCGGGATTGGGGGAGAAGTGGTATACTGGAGAGAATACTGTAACCCGTATTATGCTATTTTTTTAATGAAATTACCATGAAATTACTGTGAATGTGTTTGTGTGAATCCCGGCTTGCCATCAAGTGGTATCAGAGCGGGAGCTCCTGAGCGTGTAACAGATCGCCGGAGAGAGGCAACTGCACCAGATCCGTGGGAAGAATTCTAAAAAAAAAAAATAATACAGAGAAAATATCATGCCTCCACGAAGGAACCGTGGCGGAGCAGAAATGTGGTGCCGGCCGAAGACTTCCGGGCCTTGCAAAGACAAGTTCAAGCCTTGCAAGCAGAGTTACGCAGAAGGCGCGAACCCGGAGGGGAAGAGGAAAGTGAAGATGAAGTTGAAGAGGAAGAACAGTCTGAGGAAGAAGCAGAAGCTGTGGATCCAACTCAGGCCCGGTTGTATAAGGCCATCTCTCAGATTGGAAAACAACCAAAAATGGAGGTATCTACCTACTCGGGAAATCTGAATCCATAAGAAGTGATTGACTGGATAAATGATTTAGAGGAATATTTCGAGTATGAGGAGATTGAAGACCCTAACCGGGTCAGATTTGCTAAGACCAAGTTAAAGGGTCATGCCAACATTTGGTGGAGGGGAATGCAGCTGGAGAGAAACAGAAGAGGGAAAGAAAGAATAACAAGATGGGATAGAATGGTGGAGAAGCTTAAAAGACAGCTCATCCCGACAGATTACGAGTTGGATCTGCTAAGAAAAATGCAGAGCTTGAGACAGACAAACAAAACTGTCCAAGAGTACACTGAAGAATTTTACAAAATTTCTATTAGAACAGGGCATTTAGAGGCAAATAAAGAGAAAGTAGCCCGTTACATTAATGGGTTGAGGCTTGGTATCCAGGAAGAACTGAGCCTGGTTCGAGTAAACACCATTGAGGATGCTTATCAATTTGCCTTGAAGGTAGAAGAAAAGCTAAACAGGCGGTTTGAAGGCAAGCAAAGAGGAAGAGGCCGAGGTGGAAGGACTGGTGGGAGGACCAATGGAGAAAAGTACAAGGATCCGAAGAAGACTGGGGAAGCCAGTAGTAACCAGGACCAAAAAGAAGAAGATGTTTATCAGCCCCGAGATCGTAACAGCTACCCAAGAGGACGGGGTGGATCTGGGACGAGGGTTTGGAAGGGGAGTATTTCGTGGAACATGTTTCCACCGTGGTGAAGAAGGACACAGTGCATTTGAATGTCCACAACACCGAGAAAGAACAAACAAGAGGCCTGAGGGCCCAGCCAGAGCTGCTGTGGCAGAGGAGGATGCCGAATCTGAGCATTCCGAAGAAGCGGAGAGAGGAGAAACAATGGTTGTAAGAAGAGTCCCGTTGAACGAGGAGAAGGACACAGACCAGAGGAAAAGTTTATTCCACACTAGATGTAAATGTGCGGGCAAGGTTTGCAATATCATTATTGATAATGGTAGCACGGATAACCCGGTTTCTGAGGAAATGGTTACAAAGTTACGCTTAGAGAGGAAGAAACACCCACACCCATACCGGGTCGCATGGTTACAAAAGGACCACGGAGCTTTGGTCAATGAGCAAGTTGTTCTCGTTAAATTTAACGTTGGGAAGTATTGTGATGAGGTCCTCGTGTGACATCTTACCCATGGATGTTTGCCACATGTTGCCGGGGAGACCCCGGCAGCTTTGACCGGAGTGCAATACATGATGGCCGTGCCAACACCTACTCATTGACAAAGAATGGTGTACGCCATAAACTAAAGCCCTTGAAGGATACAGATGAAAAGGTATGTAATATTTCCAGAGTCTGTTTAGTTGAGGGGAGAGAGTTTCTGAACGGGTTAAAGCATGAACATTTATGTTATGCAATAATCCCTAGAGTTAGGGGGAAGGAATGCCGGGATACCCCAACAGAAGTTCTAAATCTGCTGGAGGAATTTCCAGACATTGTGTCTGACAATGTGCCTGAGGGCTTACCCCCTGTGAGAAAAATTAGCCATCATATAGATTTAGTACCAGGATCAAGCCTGCCAAATAAAGCCGCACACAGGATGACACCCGTAGAGACCGAGGAGTTAAATAGACAGTCCAAGAATTATTAGAAAAGGGATTAATTCGGGAAAGTTTGAGTCCATGCGCAGCACCCGCAAGTGTCCGGCGCCAAAGAAGGATGGGGAATGGAGGATGTGTACGGATTCACGGGCCATCAACAAAATTACTATTAAGTACAGATTCCCGTTACCAAGAATGGATGATATCATGGACTCGTTTAAGTGGAGCCGAGTACTTCACAAAGATTGACCCGAAAAGTGGTTATCATCGGATCCGTATCCGAGAGGGGGATGAATGGAAGACAACCTTCAAGACAAGAGAAGGCCTCTTTGAGTGGTTAGTCATGCCCTTTGGACTCGTCCAATGCACCAAGTACCTTCATGCGGCCGATGAATGAAGTACCGAAAGAATTTCTGGGAAAGTTTGTTATTGTTTATTTAGATGATATATTGATATTTAGCCGGACCCTGGAGGAACACCCGATGCATATCGGAGAGTCTTTGAAAAGCCGCAAGAAGAACAGCTTATTAATAAATTTGAAAAAGTGTAATTTTGTCAAGAAGGAATTGGTATACTTGGGGTTTGTAATCTCAGCAGAAGGCCTCGAAGATGGACCCCGAAAAGGTGAGAGCCATCATTGAATGGCCTACTCCAAGGAGCACAACTGTAAGTGAGGTCATTCCATGGTCTGGCCAGTTTTTATAGGAAGTTCATAAAGAACTTCAGCAAGTATTTGTGCACCTCTCACCGAGACAATGAGGGGAGATAAAAAGGAGTTCAAATGGACATCGGGGGCTGAAAGGAGCTTTGACACATTGAAGAGAAAAGTTACAAAACAGCCTGTTTTGGCACTTCCGGACTTCAACAAGGTATTTCAGGGGACCGTGATGCCAAGTGGCAAGGGCAATAGGGGCGGTATCGAGTCAAGGAGGCAAGCCACTTGCTTATTTCAGTGAAAAGTTAAATGATGCTCGGAAAAAGTATTCTGTCTATGATCAAGAATTTTATGCTATAGTTCAGGCCCCGAAAAAGTGGAGACATTATTTATTACCAAAGGAGTTTGTACTTGCTATCGACCATCGTGCTTTGCAATACATTAACAATCGGACAAAACCGAACCAAAGGCACATGAAATGGGTGGAGTTCCTCCAAAGTTATACCTTTGTACTAAAGCACGGAAGTGGGAAGTCAAACAGGTTGCAGATGCCTTAAGCTGCATGCGCACTCACTGACCGCATTGACAATGGAAGTAGTGGGGTTTGAAGAATCGAAGGGTCTATACCCCGCAGATCCGGATTTTGCGTAAGCCCGGAAGGCTTGCTCAATACCTCTTACCATGGATAGAACAAAATGGTTGGATTTCTTAATCCAAGACGGGATGCCGTTCAAGGGTAGTAAGTTGTGCATTCCCGTAAGTTCCATGCGGGAGAATTTAATCAAAGAAAAGCACAGCGGAGGATTGGCCGGGCATTTTGGTAGGGATAAGACCATTGCCTTGATTGAGGAAAATTACTACTGGCCACAACTTCGGCAAGATGTACGGAAGTTTGTGCAAAGTTGCGTAATATGCCGTATGGCAAAGGGTGTAAAACAAAATACAGGATCTGTACCAACCATTACCCGTGCCCGAGAGACCATGGGAGGACATAAGCATGGATTTTGTTCTTGGATTGCCGAGAACACAGAGAGGAAATGATTCAATATTTGTGGTGGTGGACCGGTTCTCCAAAATGGCACATTTTATTCCCCGCCAAAAGACAAGTGATGCAGTTCACATTGTCGGGTTGTTCTTCAAAGAAGTGGTACGACTTCACGGTTTACCGAGAAGTATAGTTTCAGACAGAGATACAAAGTTTGTTGGGTATTTCTGGAGAACTCTGTGGAAGAAATTGAAGACAGACTTGAAATTCAGTTCAGCATACCATCCACAGACAGATGGACAGACGGAGGTGGTCAATAGAAGCCTGGGCAATTTACTGCGGTGTTTGATAGTGGATCAACCCAAGGGATGGGATTTGGTCTTACCACAGGCAGAGTTTGCATATAACAGCTCAGTTAATAAAAGCACAAATAAATCACCGTTCCAGATAGTATATGGAAACAACCCGAGGAATGTGTCTGAGCTAAGAAAGTTGGACAGAAGAGAAAAATGTAGTGCCGAGGCGTAAGAATTTGCAGAGCATATAAAAAGTCTGCATGAGGAAGTAAGAAGACAGATTACAAAAATGAACAGACAATATAAGACAAGGGCAGACCGTAAGCGGCGGTTCAAGGAGTTCGAGATTGGAGATGAGGTTATGGTGTATCTCGAGAAGGAGAGATTTCCCTGCCAAGACTTACAATAAATTGAAGATGAAAAAGTTTGGGCCATGCAAAATACTCGGGAAAGCGGGAGTCGGAAATGCGTATGAAGTGAAATTGCCGAGTTGGCTTGATATTTCACCTATTTTTAATATTTCAGATCTCGTGGAATATCATGAGGGAGAAAGTACAGACATGCAAAGTCCAGAACCATGGCAATTTCCAGCCTCTACTCCAAGCACAGATGAGGCCGAGGAAGTATTAGATACCCGTGAAGGCCGGAGCACCCGAAACAGCAAGTATATCGAGTATTTGATCAAGTGGAGGGGCAGACCAACTGAAGATGCGACTTGGTTGTCGAAGACGGAAGTTGACCGCTTGGGTCTCCCCTTAGCCAAACAAAAGTGAGGGTCACTTTTTTTTATCTACCCCGGGTGTCTGATGCAGGAGCATCCGGTGGTCAAGGAGCAATCTTGCATCCTCCAAATCATTTTATTGTTTGCTTTTATTTTCTAAGTACTTGTGTTGGGTTTGTTTCGAATCTTGGACCAAGAGGGAGGTTTTGTAAAAAGAAGAGGAAGTTTTAGTGTAAAGGCACAAGTTGCGTTGGGGTCGCGAAATCGCGACCCCAAAGCTTCGGAAGGGCAATGGCCAGTTTGAGTCGCGATATCGCGACGTCGCGATATCGCGACATGTTTCGACTTCAACAACGTTGAACAGTTGGCAATTAAAATCGAAGGCTCGGTGCACACGAAGAAGGGGAGAAGGTTTTGGTCGCGATATCGCGACGTCGCGATATCGCGGCATCTTTTGCAAACGGAAGAGAGGTGACCGTTGGGTCGCGATATCGCGACGATGTTTCAAAGCTGAGGGCGGACGTCAGTTGGGTCGCGATATCGCGACATGTCGCGATATCGCGGCCCAAGAAAAAGTCAAACGGGAATAAACACGCGGACGGTCGGGCAGGGTGAAATTGACACGTGGTTGCCACGTGTCTTAAAGGCAACACGACCAGTGGGGGATAGAGTTAATTTTGACACGTGGAGACACACTTGTAACAGATCATGAGGTTGAGGGCCACGTAATCGGAGGAGAGAGATTTAGACGTCGACCAAGTTTAAGTATCTTGGGATGTCGTTTCTGGAGGAACCGTAGTTACAGGTGAAAGACTTAATGGCGGAGACATCGATATTTAAAGACAGTCAGATTAAAACGGCGGGTGCAGGGTATGGGAAGCCATGAATGCAGGCTCTGGACGGATCGGACAGTTGCCATTTATGGCAGAAAACAAAAGGAAAGGAAAATCTTGAAATTTCAACGGAGGGAAAATGAAATTCGAATTGGTCTTTGGGCGGGAGCATTAATTACAGGGAAGGCCGAGACCACATTAAAACGGGGAAAATTTGTATGGGAAAGGGGATGGTGAAGTTCGGGATTGGGGGAGAAGTGGTATACTGGAGAGAATACTGTAACCCGTATTATGCTATTTTTTTTTAATGAAATTACCATGAAATTACTGTGAATGTGTTTGTGTGAATCCCGGCTTGCCATCACCAAGTTATGCATAGTATCTCTTTAGATGCATTATGTTCATTGGTTCTTTATGTTCTTTACCATCTAAAGAAGCCAAAAGATAGGCCCTTGATCCAAACTTGGCTATTATGACAAAGAGGCCTAACCAATTGGGTTGGAACTTACCTTTAAGATTTGAACGAGCATTAGTATTATTTTGATTTTCCTTGAGGACAAGGTCCCCAACCTCAAAATAATGATTGCAAAGTCTCTTGGAATAAGACCACTTGAGCCTATTTTGATAGGCTCATAAATGCTCTAATGCATGAATAACATTTTCATATAATAGCTCCAATTGGTGCAAATGATCAAAGTGATACTCATTATCAATCAAGGTATATTGCAATAAGATGCACAATGAAGGAAACTCTAACTTAAACAAAAAATCCACCTTAGTCCCATAGACCAAGACAAATGGAGAAGCACCTGTAGGAGTTCAAACACTGGTATGATAGGCCCACAAGGCTGGATAAAGCAAGATATACAATAATGATTGGTCTTACTAACCAACTTCTTGAAGATCTTGATCAGATACTTATTGGATTCTTTGACTTAACCATTACCTTGGGGGTAATATGGAGTTGACCACCTATGCTAAATCTTGTATTGAACACAAGTTTATGGACATCCTTGTTCTTGAAAGGAGTGCCATTATAAAAACAATCATTGAAGAAATCCCAAACCTATGAAGATGAAATTGGAGACCTAAGCTCTAATCATCATGGTCAAGGGTATGGCTTCAAACCATTTAGTGAACTACTCAGTCATTGTTATAATAAACTTGTGACCATCAGATAATGTTGGGTTAATATTCCCTATAATATCCAATCCCCACATGGAAAATGGCCAAGGGGAAGAGATAACCTGAAGGTTTTGAGGAGTGCGAACAAGGTTGTCATGGCATTGACTCTTGTCATAGCATCGAATATGGTCACATGCATGTTTCTCCATGGAAGGTCAATAATACCTCATCCAAAGGAGCTTCTTAGCAATGGCATTGCCACTAAAATGACCTCCACATGAACCTTCATGAGCCTCACTAAGAGCTAGCCATAATTCATCAGAGTTAAGGCATCACAAGAGGATACCTTCAAAAAAATGTTGATACAAAGTATTGCCAATTATAACGAATTAACATGCTCTTTTACACAAAAGCTTATGCTAATTATGATCAAAACCATTAGAAATCAAGCCAATGAGGAAGCTTCGATGGTCAAAACATCTAGTGGAACAAGACTAAAACTAAAAGACGCAGATTCCAAAATTTATCTAATGATAATCAACGCTTGATCATTGTACAAATCCAAAGTAAACTAGGATGCAATAGTGGCTATGACATCCACATGGTAGTTGGAGGATCTAGGGATATAATCTATGGTCACTCAATTGATTGTGAATAAAATATTAGTGACAATATCTTTGTAAAGTTTTAGCTTATCATCCCGATTCTGATAAACATCATTAATTTGATTCACCACAAGTTAAGAGTCACCATAGGCTGAAATAACACTAACCTTCAAGGCTAAAGCTGCTCTAAGACCAAGGATCAAATATTCATACTCTGTTGTGTTGTTTGTACAATAGAAATGAATCTTTAAGGACAAGGGAATGAACTATTTTTGTAGGGTAACTAGATTGATTCTAGCACCTGCGCCCTTCGTGCATCATGCTCCATAAAAAAACAAAGTTCAATACTTTTGCTCTTTATCCTTTATGTTTAAGAACTTGTCAGTAAAATTGATGGCCAGAGGGTGGGCATCTTCTAGGGGAGCAGAGGCTAGTCGATCAACACCTTTTGACCTATAGAGTTTAGGTTAAACTCATTAAGGGCTAAAACCCACTTAGTAGCTTGACCTGAAATGTGAGGCTTAGACGTTAAGTAATGCAAAGGATGAAACTTTGTGAGTACCAATATCTTATAGCTGAGCATGTAGTGTCTTAAATTCTGGGAAGCAAACACCATGGTAAGGCAACGTTTCTCTAAGGAAGTGTACCTAATTTCATAGCTAACCAAGGTTTTACTGATATAGTATATAGCTTGCTCTTTGTTTTGATCATCATGTTGAGCTAGTAAGGCTCCCAAAGTATGAGTTGTGGCTACTATATAAAGTATCAGATGCTTATCTAGTCTAGGTGACACTAATATATGTGGGGAAGTTAGATACCTTTTGAGTTCATAAAAATATTGTTGGCACTCAGAATCCTACTGGAACACGATATCTTTATTAAGAAACTTAATAAAGGGTTGGCACTTATTGAATAACTGAGCTATGAATTGATAAGTAGATCGAAGCCAACCTTGCAAGCTATATAACTCCGTTAGAGTGCAAGGAGGAGGCATATCAATGATAGTTGCTATTTTAGTGGGGTCCACCTCAATACCTCATATAGAAACAATAAACTCTAAAAACTTGTTGGATGTGACCCCAAACACACATTTAGAGGGTTTAAGATAAGCGTTGAATAGTATAAGCCTTTCAAAATTTTATCTTAGATCGTGAACATGATCCTATCTATGTATAGAGTGACCCAGAAGATCATCCACATATTCCTCTAGAATATCATGCATCATGTTGTAAAAATATAAGTCAACCCTCTCATATGTGGCACCAAATTTTTTTAAGATAAAGGGCATGAATTTAAATTAAAAGGTACCCCATGTGTGATGAAAGCTATCTTGGCACGATCCTTAGGGGAAACCACGATATGATTGTATCCAGAGAAACCATCCATGAGTGAAATCATACCACATTTGGTGGTGAAATCTATGATCATATCTATGTTGGGGAGAGGAAAATCATCCTTGGGACATGCTAAGTTAATGTACCTAAAGTCAGTACATATTTTGATTTTTCCTACCTTCTTAGCCACAGGAACAATGTTGGAGATCTAATCATAATAGTTGATAGCCTTGATGGAATTGATGTCAAGGAGTTGTTGGATCTCCTCCTTGACCAAAAGAGCAACCTTAGGATGCATCTTCCTAAGTTTCTACTTAACAAGCTTAGCACTAGAATTCATTACCAAATAATCCATAACAAGGGAGGGATCAAGCCCTGGCATGTCAGCATATGATCAAGCAAAAATATCATGAAATTCTTTCAACAAATTGATCAATTGTTCCTGCTTGTCCATGGACAAGAATTTACCTAGCTTAAGGATTCTAGGGATCTCCTCAGAACCTATGTTAATATCTATGGTATCCTCAATGAGAATATGAGATTCATCCTCAAGAGAAGGCGGGGTAGGAATCACTCATAGTTTTTCATGGTCCTTGAGAGACATAGAACCAAAGTCCTCTCAAGAACTAGAATACTCAAACTATGCAACGCAAGGGACTGATCCATAAAAGAAGAAACTATTCCAAAGGATATCCTCATAATCTATGTCAAAAAGAGTATCCCATTCAACATACTCCCTTGGGGTTATGACTAACTCAGGATGCACCAAAGTTACTTCATTACAAAATAGAATATCAGTGGGATAAAACAGACCTTCATCCTAATCACTCCACTCCAAGCCTTGATGATATAAATATTCAACTTAAGTAATAAGGTGATCATCATTATCAAAGGGTAATGGTTGGTTTTTATTAGGAATGTCGCCTATGCCATATCTCCCAGGCCAAAGCTCAACTTCGAAATGCTCTTGAATACCTTTTTGTTGTGGCCAAAAATTTACCTATATATCCCATGCTAGATAGGATTTTCTTGGGAAGTGGATAATCATTGGATAGGTAACAATGGGAAAAAGAACACTCTATAGGAAAAGAGTTTCTACCATAGACATTTTATTTTAGAGAGACTCCTATGAAGATAAAGGTACACGTGCCAATGTGTACAACTTCACCCTTTGTATAGGGTAAGCCCATAGCCCTTGATGAAGGTGGTAGCTTGGAAATATCTAGAAGAGGCTCTTGAGGAAATGGATTGACTTGATCTTGAGATGAGACTTTGATTAGAGATTCCTCACTCACCTTTAAATTTTCAAATTTCTTGGTGATGCGAGATGAAGAAACTAATGGTCACAAAATGAGATCATATTGAGCTTTCTCAACCATTAAACAATATTGAAATGGATGAGGGTCGCCTAGAATGGTGACAAGTTGATCTTTGAATTTGAACTTCAGACATTGATGAAAAGTAGAAGGGAGAACCCTTATCGCAAAAGTCCAAGGGCATCCAAGAAGAAGATTAAAATATGTAGGGCAAGATACCACATTGAACAAGGTATATAAGATCTTAGGTCCAACCCTAAGGAGGAGAGATATAATATCGTAGGTGTAACATCCTTATCAAGACCAACCAATCTTAGCGATAATTATTTTTTGTTAAGTTCTTATCATTGTCATTGTTTCATGAGTGAATAAAAGTACCTTCATGTGATTCTCTTATATATGAGTATGCAATAAATTCCAAGGATGCACTTCACAGGAATCCAACATGGTTGGTGTCTATCCTGTGGATAGGAGTGGCCAACCTCTATAATGACCTGTAGGTAAGGTTTATTTACCTTGCAATTGGGAATTCTTCTATCTCAAAAGGAACACCCTTTTTTCCCTACTAGTTTAAATCAAACATTAAACTAGCTCCTATGTTAGGTCTCTTTCAACCCATACATTAGGTGTATGCCTTGAAGATTAGTTGGTTCTTCCTTAAGGATAGAAAAACAATCATTGCAATGCTTAACTCTCCCATATCAACAATAGGAAGCTAAGGGGGTTATCACACAAACCCACATAGACTTGTGAATGTCTACCATTTTACCTTGATTTATTCAACTATAATATCCATGAAATGAGATAACTTTCAATGTTCTCCCTTATAATCATTCTCATAGTTAATATCTAGAGATTTATCTCTAAGTGACATGCATGATTCATACATTCTTTCTAGTTTAGGGTTACTCTATGTCAACTAGACACAATATTTAATTCATATTTAAAGATTCAAGCCTTAACATATGATAACTTCATGTCATGATATAATTTTATATCTTCTTCCATAATTGTTTGAAATCAAGTATTACATTATTTACAATTCCTCCTAAAGAGTGATATAAATCAATTACAATTTCTCTCAAAGGAGACATTTTATGAATATAGAGGCTTTTAATTAAAGAGGCCTTGTTACAACATAAATACATGATCAGTAGAAGTCAAATAGTTTCAATATTCGCTTGACTTCATTCGGGCCACCAGTACTAGGTTATAGGTATTTTGGGATTAGGTAACCCATTACATGTATACAAAATTGCATTCTAGGCAAGCAATAGCATGTAATAATTTTCCAAATAAATGCAACCAAACACAATACATTCCTCATAATGTAATTGTCTAAAGAATTCCATCATTCAAAGGAAGGAAATCCATACTTTCCTAATATTGAAAATCACATTTTTATTTCATATCATTTTCCACAAATATATGCCTTTGAAAAAATATTATTACAATCCAAATATTGCTAGTCCTTTTTAAGAGAATGCCATAAATTCATTCTTAACCCTTTCATGCATATAAATTTCAGAAATAACATTTAAACAAATCAAACTTTTCACAAGTAACTCATATTTCTTCAACCATAAATAGCATTTAAACAAATCATACTTTCACAAGTATCTCATATTTCTTCAAACCAAAAATAACATTTAAAAAATCATACTTTCACAAGTATATCATATTTATTCAAACCAAAAATAGCATTTAAATAGATCATACTTTCACAAGTATCTCATATTTCTTCAAACAAGAGATAGCATTCAAACAAATCATACTTTCACAAGTATCTCATATTTATTCAAACCAAAAATAGCATTTAAACAAATCATACTTTCACAAGTATATCACATTTCTTCAAACCAAAGATAACATTCAAACAAATCATACTTTTACAAGTATCTCATATTTCTTCAAACCATAAATAGTATTTAAACAAATGGATTCAATTGTAGATCTACAAATCATTCCAAGGATTTAATCATAATCTACTACGAGATCATATACCTGATTTGTTCTACAATCCATCATTATGGTCACACTATAGTTCTTTCACAAATATATTTACTAATTTATCTTGTAGTCTATAGTTTTTCCACAAATTTGGCTACCAAGTTGTCTCAAGATCTATCAACAATATCGTACTATAGTTCCACAAGTTTAGCTACAATATCTCATGCAATCTACTAACGAGATCACTCAAGTTTAGCTACAATATGTCTAGTAATCTACTTACGAGATTACACTATAGATTTGCAAACTTGGCCCTTAATTTACTTTAGGAATATACTATAGGTACACAAGATTAGCCAATAGGATTTATTGACCAACCTTCATCAAGGTTAAACTATAGTTCTTAATAATATTTTCATAGTCTATCAACTGAGATTACTATTTAATTCATACAAATACTTTCTTAATTTAGCTCACAATTTGGTTCACACAAATTCTATCACAAATTTATGTTTCACATTGAATCCAAACGATTGTACCATAATCTCACAAATTTATCCTTAAAATTTGTTTTATAGCCTACTAGAAAGATTATTATAATCTTTACTAGTTTTCCCATTAATTTGAGTGGTAGGTTAATATTCTTGTCATGCTTCTTTCAAGTCCCCTTTCTAAATATATGGGGGTTTATTTGACTATGCAAGTATTGATAATCAAAATAAATGTAGCCATTGAATCCGATTGATCCAAAAGAAGGTTTACTGATCTACATTCTAAAATTAAAATAATACTTTGAACTATTTTTCTCTAAGAAAAATTCAAAGGGATATAACTTGTAGTCTTTACTTTTATATCTCCACTTTTATAGCATAAGAGGGATAATATGATTCATTTAAAGAAAAAAGGAATACTTCATCATAATCCTTTCCACATGGATGTTGGATTGGACCCATCGGTTATTTAGTTTAAACACGAACCCCAATGGTCCATTAAAATTATTTTGAATCCCCAATGGATCATTAAGTTATCATGAACCCCCTGAGTTGTTTCATGATTTTCAATCCTATAGTGAATTTGTATATCTAACGGTCATTCAGACCACTTATGGGCATAGTAAAGACATTGGTTTTCCAAAATGAGTTTACCAAACCACCCCATACAATTGGGCAGGGATTGATGACATGACACATGGCAGGGGAATTCCACGTTAGAGATTAATGAATCACTCGACATCTTATGTGGCTTGGGCATAGAACATGTCCATAGGATGGTGGTCATTGATTAAGGGAAATAGTTTCTCTATTATTTTATTAAACTTCCCTCACTTGATGAATGTCGTACAAATTGTACAAATAGAAAAAGATGTATCCCAGTGAGACCTTTCTATACTGAATACTCTAGATGCCACATGTCAGTGAGTTAAATAGTCCTAATTGCCCATGGTTTTTTTTGTTAATCATTAAAGTTTGAAAACTTTGTAGTAGCCTATATTGAACGGATCTAAAGTTCCAGTTCTTGCATTCCTTTGATGAATCAAAATTTCTATGGATTTGGAAGGAGTGTACAAATATAGCCCCTTTGAGGTTTAAAATGATCTACTAAAACATCAAATGCTCAATGCAAGACTAAACCAGAGGTTTGCGTTAGTCCAAGCCAATAATATGACGGTGTTGGGTTTATACTGAGAGGTTAAAAGACTATAACAGGTGTAGGATTAAAATTCTACAGGTAGAAACATAAGATTTTATCAGGTCACTTGCATAGTATAGGGTCTCCCCATCCTCGTTGATTGTTAGATGTGGTTACCATAGATATAATCCCATGTGTATCAGGAAACAACATCAAGGAGCAATGATATGCTATCGTCAATTACAATTTTATCAATCATGTATTTGGGACAGAGTATGGTGAGTGTACAACATGGTGACAGAGAATATCGATGTCCTATATTGCCAAAATCATGGAGAATCTTAAAAAATAAAATCACCTTAGCACCTTAAGTTAATATCTCCCTTGTGTAGAATATGAGCATTCCACCAGCAACATTGACCTATGTGGTTTTGGTCGATGTCTTGTTACCACGTGGTTTCAAGGATTGATCAGCTACATTTTAATGAGATATCATATTATTTAGAACGACACGCTCCTCCTAGTCTCGAACAGAGGTTTGTGACCAATAATAGATGTACGATCACCCCACTAGGCCTTAAACCATGATGGGTTGGGTTTATCAACTCTCTTTTATAGAAAACATAGGATTATCTAATCTTATAGAAAACATAAAATATTGGAAAGATTTACAATCTAAAAATAGCGAAGTTTAGAAATTTTGCATGAGACATATTAAAACATAGATGAATTAAAACATGGACAATTAAGTAGATCTCTCCAACCTAAAAAATTTGCAGTCTTCAAAATTTTCTCCTTTGTCCTCTAAGTCCACCATCCCTTCTTGCGTCACTCTATAAATGTCTTGACCAAATGTCTCTAAAACTTAAAGTTGTTTGATTTTTGATTCACCAAAGGGTGAAGAGCATAATCCCTAAGCCCAAGTTTTCCTACCAATATTCCTTCAGGATCCTTCCTTATTTTTGGTATCACAAGGTGGCTTTTTATAGCATTTAGGGAGTGCCTTCTCAAATGGTGAAGGAAAATCTAGGTAATGACCTGCTGAAGAGGTCATTTGGGTAGTTAGAACCACTAAGGTGGTGATGTATACAAAGTAATGGCATTGTGTTTTTGAAGACTTGAGGACATGATGCAAACAAGGGGCAGTAATAGTACTTTTGAAGATTTAGAGTGGTTATATAATAATTTTAAATTCCTTCTAGAGTCTTGTGAGTACAAATTCCTTCCTCATGGCACTTTATCGCACTTAGAGCCAAAATACTTCTCCTAAAGTATTTTAACACTAAATTAGTTTGCAAAACATACTAATAATTTAATTCACAAGAAAACACCCTTTTTACATTAAAATATATATTATTTTTCTAGGGTGCATTTTCAAAAAAATTAAATAAATCACCACCATTTTCAAAATCTTACAAATTTTCAATACTTTCTACGACTTCACAAACTAAGAATTAGTTTTGTTTTTCTTTGCCAAGCATAAGGGTTCGATTGAGGTGGGATGTGACATACTCCCCCCCTTAGACTAAACACAGTACCTTGTGTTACCATAGTTGGCAAGCAATAAACATTAATGCATATCCAAAACATAGCAAAGGAAACAAATAACCATAATGCTTTTACCAAATTGCAATCATAGGAAACCATGCAATCTAAATATTCCACACCATTGTTTTATCCTATGGACGACATTTTTAAGATAGAATTGCTATCACTGTCCCAATACATGACTGGTGTAGTCATGAGTATACCTATATTCGGGTAATTATCTGTGTTACCCATGGGTTTTCTTCATCATCCTTTCCCTTTTTACCAGCATCTCATTCCTAGTGGTCTAACAACTCCTTCCTATGATAAGGTTAGCTTCTTCCACCCATGAGAGCTCCTAGACTTATAATGCAACAAAATATCAGTCGTACCATATTATTCAAGAAATAAAGCATCTATACTACATGAAAATCATTCATCAATAATTGCTTTGCATGGTAAGATCAAATCATAAAACATAAATATCATCATAAGGTAATGAGATACAGATCAATGCATACATACCATCATCAATGTACACGTATCTCATTAAAGCATCAAAGTATCTAACTATGCATCAAACATAGTCTAACTAAAATAATATTACACATTGTTCTCAAATAAATAAGGAAAATGATTCCTCATGTCCTCCACCCTTTCCCAAGTGGCATTTTATTCTGAATATAGGTCCCACTGGACCTTGCATTGCTCTATGTTTTGCTTCCTCATGGTCTTGGAGTGAAACTCAAGGATATTTATAGGTTTTACCTCAATGTAAGTTGGGTCTGCCATTTGCAAATTTGAGACAACCAAAACATGATTAGGATCATAAATATACTTCCTAAGAAGGGACACATGAAAAGAATTATGGATCTTTGCCAAATTAGGTGGCAAGTCGAGTCTGTAGCCAACGTGGCTAATACTTTCCAATATGGCGAATGGTCCAACATATCTAGGATCTAGTTTTATCAACTTGATAGCACTTTTCATAGGCTTTACTCTCAAGAATACCTTGTATCCCATAGAGAATTATTGAGGAGTCCTCTTCAAGTCAACATAGCTTTTCTAATGATCCGAAGCTTCCATAAGCATTTATTGGATTACCTTCATCTGTTCCTCCATTTCCCTGAGTGTATTTAGTTCAATAATGACCTAATCCTCTAGATTATCCCATGAAAATGGTATTCTGCATCTTCAGCCATACAAAGCCTCAAAAGGAGTCATCTTTAAAGAAGCATGGTATCCATTATTGTAGGTAAATTTTACTAAAGGAAAGAAGTCTTCCCATTGAGACTTCTAATCCATGTAATACATGCAAAGCATGACTTCTAGGACATGATTGACTCTTTTTATATTTTCATCTATCTTTGAATGATAAGCAAAACTTATATTTAGTGTAGTTCCAATTTCATGATGGAGGGCTTTCCAAAATTGGATGCAAACCTAGAATCTCGGTCAAATATGATCACTTTAGGAAACCCATATAACCTAAAGATCTCTTTAGAAAATCTATTGGCTACTACTACCACATCATCCTTGGTGCTTCCAAGTATGAAATATGCTACCTTGGTCAGTTTGTCCACCACAACAAGTATCACATAATTTTGGTACCTAGTCTTAGGTAACCCAATTATGAAATCCATTGATATCACTTGCCACTTTTGCACAGACACATCATGTGGATGCAACTATCCTACTAGATGTTTATTCTCCATATTCAATTTTTGGCATTCTAGATAATGAGCAATAAAATCAATGACATCCTTCTTCATACTAGGCCAATAGAAAGTCTTCTTCATGTTTTCTCTCATATTGGCCCCTCCAGGATGAGCAGAATATGGAGATTGATGAGCTTCCATCATGACCGACCTTCTTAGATTACCGATTTTGAGGATGACTACTTGATCCTTAATCCATCCTTGAGACTATAATCCTTAGCTATCCTAAGATCTTGTGCCATTTTGGCTTGGATTTCAATACAAAGTTGATCCTAATATTAGGCTTGTTTCACTTGATCCATGAGATCTATATGAATTTGAGTTAGTGTAGTAATGTACCTTCTTCTACTCAAAGAATTGGTGACCTTGTTTTCCTTACCTTTGATATACTCTATGCCAAAATCATATTCGACCAAGAACTCAATCCACCTTCTCTGTATTGCATTTAACAAAGGCTAAGTAAAAATAAATTTTAAACTCTAGTGATCAGTTCTCAATTCAAAAGGTCTACCCAAAAGGTAGTGCCACAAAATATTTATGCCATGTACCACTACAAATAGTTCTACATCATGTATGGTGTAGTTAGCCTCATATTTCTTGAGCTTTCTTGACTCATATGCCACTAGTGCTTTATCTTGGGATAACAATTCTTCCAATCCTTCCAAAGAAGCATCTGTGCATACTAAAAAATCACCTTGGGGGTTTGGGATTTTTAGTATAGGAGTGGAAGTGAGATTTTATTTAAGCAACTGAAAGGTGGCTTCACATTTATCTATCCACATGAACACCTTTCCTTTCCTTTGAAGATTTGTTATTGGAGAAGCTATCTTAGAATAGTCCTTCACAAATATTTGATAATACCCTGCCAATCCCATGAAGCTCCTCACTTTCCTAAGACTGAAAATCACATTTTTATCTCATATTATTTTCCACAAAGATATGCCTTTGAAACAAATATTATTACAATCCGACTATTGCTAGTACTTTTTAAGAGAATTCCATAAATTCATTCGTAAATTAGATCCCTTTCATGCATATAACTTTAAGAAATAGCATTTAAACAAATCAAACGTTTCACAAGTAACTCATATTTCTTCAACCAAAAATAGTATTTAAACAAATCATACTTTCACAAGTATCTCATATATCTTCATACCAGAAATAGCATTTAAAAAAATTATACTTTCACAAGTATCTCATATTTATTAAAACCAGAAATAGCATTTAAATAGATCATACTTTCACAAGTATCTCATATTTCTTCAAACAAGAGATAACATTCAAACAAATCATACTTTCACGAGTATATCATATTTCTTCAAACCAAAAATAACATTTAAACAAATCATATTTTCAAAGTATCTCACATTTCTTCAAACCAAATATAACATTCAAACAGATCATACTTTCACAAGTATCTCATATTTCTTCAAACCAAAAATAGCATTTAAACAAATGGATTCAATTGTAGATCTACAAATCATTCCAAGGATTTAATCATAATCTACTACGATATCATATACCTGATTTGTTCTACAATCCATCATTATGGCCACACTATAGTTCTTTCACCAATATATTTACTAATTTGTTTTGTAGTCTATAGTTCTTCCATAAATTTGGCTACCAAGATGTCTCAAGATATATTAACAAGATTATACTATAGTTCCACAAGTTTAGCTACAATATCTCCTGCAATATACTAACAAGATCACTCAAGTATAGCTACAATATGTCTAGTAATATACTTATGAGATTACACTATAGATTTGCAAACTTGGCCCTTAATTTGATTCAAGAATATCCTATAGGTATACAAGATTAGCCAATAGGATTTATTGACCAACCTTCATCAAGGTTAAACTATAGTTCTTAATAATATTTTCATAGTCTATCAACTGAAATTACTATTTAATTCATACAAATATTTTCTAAATTTAGATCACAGTTTGGTTCACACAAATTCTATCACAAATTTATGTTTCATATTAAATCCAAATGATTGTACCATAATCTCACAAATTTATCCTTAAAATTTGTTTTATAGCCTACTAGAAAGATTATTATAATATTTACCAATTTTCCCATTAATTTGAGTGGTAGGTTAATATTCTTGTCATGCTTCTTTCAAGTTCCCTTTCTAAATATATGAGGGTTTATTTGACTATGCAAGTCTTGATAATCAAAACAAATGCATCCACTGAATCCGATTGATCCAAAAGAAGGTTTACTGATCTACATTCTAGAATTAAAATAATACTTTGAACTATTTTTCTCTAAGGAAAATCCAAAGGGATATAACTTGTAGTTGTAGCACCCTAAAATTGGCATAGTTAAACCTTAGTAAAAATATAAAAATTTGAATTTTAACCCAAACCGCCCGTTAATCGCCCGTTACCCGCTTTCCTCATTTTTCATGCCATTTTTAGATTTTGTTTTTACCGTTGGACGATATCGTCGACGATCAGACGAAATCATCTCAAATCTGACGAATTCGTCTGGAATAGAACGTCCAGACGATTTCATCCCAAAACCAATTTTCATAATTAGCTTCTGTTTCAACAACTTCTCTAACTTGGGCAGAAAGCGTGTCTGCACAGTTAGAGTCTCCCCCGTTGGAGATCTCCCAAATTGGGATGATCTCCAACCTCCTAACCTCTCCCTAATCCTATATAAACTGGGATTTTCTTAGTTTATCCCCCTGAACCCCCTAGCTGAACGATTTCCTTGCAAATCTAGTTCCTTGTGCCTTAGAATACCTTCATACTTTTGTTTGCATTGCATATTTCAAGTTTTCTTGCAAGAATCTTACTGTTCTTCAGCTTGAGAAAGCTTGGATCATCGCAGGCGATTCCAGACGATTTCGGATGATCTTGTCATAGATCAACGACGATCTCATATGATTAGAGGTGATCTCGACTGTAATCCATATTGGGGGCAATCAGATCCCAGATTTTGCATTTCCTTATTGTTTTTTTGCATTTCTTTATGCATTATCTTAGTTATTATATTTATGCATCCTGGAATTCACCTCATTTAGTATAGATGCATGACTAAGTCAAAATAAATTGTCAAATTGATGCATTTCCTTTTTAATTGCTATATGGATTCATCATTTGGGCAAGTTTACTATTATTTCCATCATTTCCCCTTGCTTTTGCAATTGCATTTTTGGTATTTTGTATCTGTTTCTGTGGTTACAAGTTTCTGATGAATTCGTCAAATCGATGATGATCTTGTCTGATCTCAGATGACCGACTATGATCTGAGATGATTCTGTGCAATTCCAGACGATTATGTATGATTTGAGATGATTTGGACTTCTACAAATCTCATAATCTTCATCAGACATCTAGAATCAGGTATATTCTATCCTATTTAGCATTCTCTGTGTTCAGCATATATTCATATTTTCTATATCCATATAAATCAACATTGACATATAGAATAACTTAGATTCATCTTGGCCAAACCTAGGAATTGAACTATCAAAGGACAAAATGAACACATCAAACCTACTATCAACCTAGGCGTGGAAACTGCCACTCAAAAGTTTCCTGGTGAACCCACCATCCGTCGAAAATTCACCCTTATACCCCCTCCCCGAGAGGCGGGACCTTCAAAGGGCCTCTCAGTCCGAGGTATTGTCCCATCCTTCTCACATCCCCATTTTGGGCGCGGATCCTATAGCCTGAAGGTAAGGATGCAAAAAATTTGGAGCGATACATTTTGGTGAACCCGACGTGAAAACTAAAAACCTTTTGAAAACAACCCAAAAAAAAAAAAACAACAAAACATAAATGCATTTAGAATCAAAGAATGCATATCATATTTAGATGGTAGATTATAATAAAATACAAGCTGTCACCATTGATGTTGAGAATCAATTAGCAGCTATAGAGATTACTTCTATACTTAGATTACCTCAAAAAAATAGTGTTCAACCTTTATGGGATGAACTTAATAGGAGATTGAATATCATTGAGTCTAGATCAACCGAACTTAGGCAAATCAAGAGGTTTGTCCTAGATAGAATCCTGGATCCTGATCAAGTGACCTTGTATCATGAGCTTCAGAGATCTTGCCATAGGTGGTTAGTAGATAAAAGAGTCCTTGTGTCTTCCGAATTGTACACCTTTGAGGAATACCTCGACAATGTAGTTGTAGTACATAAATTTCTATCTCGTATAGAGGATCAAGAGGTCGTCCTTACAAATAGAAAGAGATGGAATAGAGTTCCTAGAGCTGTGTTATATCGAGAGTATTGCCATGATCTCTATTTTTACAAGTCAGAGTCAGAAGTAGATAACATTACCATAGCACACTTTGTTAAGTTCTTGAAAAATCATTTTCAATTTGAAGAGGAGCATTTCATGACTCCTGATGAACTTGATCCTATCAATGACATCTATAAACTATTTATAGAAAAATAAGCCATTATTTTATTATTATTATTTCTTGCATTTAGTGTGTTGTTTGTTGTCTTTATAATCATAAAAACAAAAACAAAACAAAAACATAACAAAAATCAAAACATTTTCTTTTAAGTATTATAGTAGGTATATAATTAAAATATATACCTCCCAAATTGGTTGCAAATATATATTTGCTAAAATCTAAATTTAAGCATAATGACTAGACTTAGGAATGGAAAACATACTGAAGTAGAATAATATTGGTTAGGAAAAATAGTAAATAAACCATATGTCCTTCCTGAAGACCCAATTCAAGAAGAAGGAACCCTATACCAACAATAAGAAGAGTTTATTGACACAAATGAACAAAGAGAAATTGTTAGACAGGAAGGATCCTCATCTCCTAAAATATCTTCGGAAGGAGCTGTTACTTTTGAGAACATAGAACATTTCTGGAAGTTCCTCAATACTAATATTGGCACTCTTAATAGAGCAGTCCATATGGACAAGGATCAAATTAGTGACACTCAAGCAACCCTAGAAGACATATAACACACACGCACGAATCCCTTGTCCTTCGTTGATCAAGAAAGTGATCAAGCTGGACCATCTAATTTGGACATGGCCACTATAATCCAGAACATGCAACAACAACAGGTTACCAAACCATCTAGAGTGCCTGTTACCAAGCCTAGGGTTATTCCCACACAAAAGAAACCATCATTCACTGCTCTATTTTGTCAAGTTATTGATCAACATACCTCAGATCAACAAAAGCCTAAAACTAAACCAAACACCAATTTCCAACAATCTGGGATACAACATAATGCTACAACAAATCTTCTTCCTAATACTCTTCCTACCAACCATTTGCATAACAACAATATAACATCTAATCCTTACGTCATGCCATCCTACGCTCACAAATCCCATACTCATGTACCACCAAACCAATATGGTGGACAAACTGGTAATCTGGAAGCCATGGTGAAACAGTTAGTCTCCCGCATGGACCAGATAGATCCCTATCGTACCTCATACAATTATCGAGAGATGTGTAGTCAGCCTCTAGATCCTATAGTTGTAGCACAACCATACCCTAAACACTTTCCTATGCCTATCCTACCTATATACAAAGGAACTGAAGATCCCATAGAGCATCTTCGTATGTTTAGGATAGCGTGTCATGATATATCACATGATGATTTGTTATTACTAAAAATGTTCCCAAAAATTTTAGGAGGAATGGCATTGGAATGGTATTATCAACTACCCACTCATTCTTTGAGGAATTTCGAAGAAACCGTCGAGTATTTTGTGCATCAATTTAGTGCCTACATTGAAAGGCATGTAACCATTAAAGATTTGTACAACCTAAAATAAGACAAAGATGAATGTTTTGCTTATTTCCTAGCTCAATGGAGACAGTTGATAGGAAAATTGCACTTTGTGTTATCTTATCGGGAAATGCTGGATCTTTATCAATAATTTACAAGAACAACTATCCTATGAGTTATCAACTACTACCTTGACCACCTTCGATCAAGCTATAGATTTAGCTCGAAGAGTGGAAGATGCTCTTGTTAGGAGATGTCAACTTAAAAAAAAAGATGATGAGAAAACATCCAAAAATCAATATAAAAATAAACAAGTTATGGGCGATGGAGTCACTGATAGTAGAAATATCGCTACTATTAATTTTGCAAAAACAACAGAGAAATTTATACTGAAACCTCCTGATAAACCACCTCGAGAATTTACTAGGTTAAATCAACCTTTATCAACCATTCTCCCATAATTACTAGCATAAGGATTGATCCAATTACCAAATATCCGGGAACCTAATCCAACTATACCCGGATACAGAGCTGATTTATGCTATGATTTTCATAGAGGACTTGGACATGCTACCAACTCTTGTAAAAGATTAAAACATAAAATAGAAGACTTGATTGATAACAATGAGATGGAGGTGCAAGCCTTTCAACCTAAACAAAATCCTCCTAATAATGCTCAAAAGAACATTCCTCGAAATTAGAATCAAAATGCCAATCAATCATTGGAAATATTTCAACATCCTTTACCAAAGCATGGTAAAGAGGTGGCTAATAAAATTGAGCATCATAATGTTCCCCCTCCTACCCGATATGTAGGAACTATTAGTGGACATTTACCTTCTCGTGATCCGCAAATATTTGACACAACTTTATCCATGGTTACGACCAGACCTCTACATAATATTCAGACACATGATCTTAGTGATACATAATACAAGACTGAAAGTGACATGGAAATAACCTCAAATAAATTGAATAGCTCTGAATATGAATCCGATCCTATTCAACCTATCACAAGTTCTATGATTCCAGAAGAACCATTTCCTAGAAGAGTCACTACTAGACCATCTTCTCACCAATTACTTTCTAATGAACAAGCCATAAAGGCTAGACCAAGACCCATTCATCATCTACAAAATAATATTGTAGGTACCATCGGATTTCTTACTCGACAACAGGCTCAAAATTCTCAACAAGATCAAACTCAGAACGATGGATCAACTCCATTTGTTTTGAAAAATCCCAATAAAGGGAATCATGCGCCTAATGTTCAACCTAAACCTCCTTATAATATTAATGAACAATTATCAAATACTACAACTAGAATTTCCATTTTGGACCTTTTAAGATCTTCTCCTACCCATAGGGATGAATTAATGCTCACATTAAGCCAAATGATGGTACCACAAAATATTCAACCTGAAGCCATGTCCAATACTATCATAACTCCAAAAGTCGATTGTATTGACTTATGGGATAGAGATATACCACAACATAGCTTACATAAGGATAACCCCTTATATATTACTACCCTAATTGGAGACGTAGCAGTTAAACGAGTCTTGATTGATAATGGTTCATCTTTAAACATATGCACTTTTGACTTCTATCAAAGATTTGGGTTTAGAAGTGACGAAATGAAAAGAACTGATATGATTATAAAAGCATTCAATGACGAAACACAAGAAACGTGTGGAGTTATTACTATCCCATTGCAAGTTGGTCCAAGAACCTTAGACATGACCGTGTTTATTGTACATTGCCCTGCATCGTACAATATACTCTTGGGTCGCCCTTGGATCAACGCGATGCGAGCTTTTCCCTCAACTTTACATCAGTGTGTTAAATTCGAATTTAAAAATTAGTTGGTTACCATTCATGGTGATCCTAGACCCTTTGATATGTGTGCTTTGGCAGAACCTATTGGAGTTCAATTTTTTCCTGCTCTGTCATCCACACATCCTAATTCTAACCATCCGCCTAAACATGTGAAACACACACTCATAACATCATCTACTTTTTCCCCACCAACCACACCTCTACATATAGTTCAACCATCTTCCGAACAAACCACATTAGGACCTCAAAAAGATTCTAAACCCACAACCAATGCTTCTTGTTTTACTCCTATAACTTCCATACCTATAGATCCGTCCATAGACACATCTACACCTATCAGAGGCATTTTTTCCACATCTAAAAACATAGGAAATGATCCTTCTACCTCTTACGCTCTTACTGATGAGCTCTTACCCGATTTATCTAAAATTCTTGTATCAGAGAAAACAAACGTTGCTATGCAAGATTCCCATATTTTAAATAAATTGCCACCCTCTCCTTGTACCTTGGGCCTCCCATAGCCTATGGGAAGTATCTACCAAGTCGGGAGCTGTGCTTTTATTTATAAGAGATATGACTGGGGAAGAATACCTAGAAACATCAAGACTCATTATGATGGGTATGCTCGATGTTATTTTGCTAATGAGTATGTTAAAGCTAAGCCTATAATGCTTAAATTGGGATATAAAGAGAAAGGTTTGGGACCTTCCCAAAATGGTATGAAAGAACCTTTTGAGGTATAACCATGGCCTGCCCGATGTGGTGTGGGCCTATTTCCTAGTAAAGGTCAGCCCTTCCCATTTGAGGATGATGACCATCTTATATGTTACCAATATTATTTGGATAAACATGATGCTTTGCATTTAAGGGATAATCCATTTACATGCAATATGCTATCCATAGCTTACCCTAAGATGATTGTTGAATCCGACGATGAGTTGGAGGGGGATATCTTCCATGATGTCTCCATTGAGGAATTGTTACATAACGGATTTTATTTCGATGGCTCTATACCTAGTATAGCCCAGCTTGAGGCCATTACTCCTCAAGACGAATTATCCAAGCTAACCTTGGAAGAATTACAAGAATTAGGCGTTTCACCCGCCCCATCTAATTTTGAGAGAGATCTACATATGGAAGTTGAAAACGTTATAAAAATTAACATTGGAACCGAAGATAACCCTCACATAATCAACATTAGATCTGAATTGAGTCAAGAAAAACAAGATAAATACATTTCATTCCTTAAAGAATATGAAGACGTTTTTGCTTGGACATATGAAGATATGTTAGGATTAAACCCTTATGTAGTTATGCATCACCTAGTAGTCCATCCGGATGCTAAACCTGTTAAACAGAAACTTAGAAAAATGCATCCTAAAGTGGCCTTACTAGTCAAAGGAGAATTAGAAAAATTCTTGAAGGTTATTTTTATACAAGCCATTGATTATGCTGAATGGATCTCGAATGTCATTCCAGTAAATGAGAAAGAAGCTACCAAAGTTAGGGTTTGCACAGACTTTAGAGATATTAATGTTGCATGCCCTAAAGATGATTTTCCTCTTCCCAACATGGATCAGATAATTGATTTTACTGCTAGGAGCGGAATGATATACCTAATGGATGGATTCTCTAGTTATAACCAGATCAGGATAGCTCCTGAAGATCAGGCTAAAACAACCTTTATTACCCCTTGGGGCACATTTTGTTGGAAAGTGATGCCATTCGGTTTAAAGAATGCAGGTGCAACATATCAACGAGCCATGACTTATATATTTCATGATATGATGCATGATATTCTACATGATTATGTAGATGATATTATAGCTCGTTCCATCAAAGAAGATGATCATTTAGATGACTTGAGAAAAGTATTTGATCGGTTAAGGGAATATCTTATCTAACTAAATCCAGCCAAATGTATATTCGGAGTTAAGTCTAATAAATTATTGGGGGTTATAGTTTCTTTACATGGCATTGAAATTGACCCTCTCAAGATTGTGGCTATCACTGATATGCCCGCACCCACAAATATATCTGAATTACGAAGTCTACAAGGTAAGCTTCAAGCTATTTGTCGCTTCATCGATAAGTTGGTGAACAAAATCGGACCCTTTCTTAAGCTTCTTAAGAAATATGTCTCTTTTCATTGGGACTACGAATGCCAGGAAGCATTTGAACTCCTTAAACAATATCTCCTTAAACCACCGGTGCTTTCACCACCTAGATCTGATCATCCATTTATCTTGTACATTTTTGCTTCAGATTTTGCCTTAGGAGCTATGTTAGCTCAACTGACAATGAGAAGAAAGAACATGCTAATTATTACATTAGCAGAACTTTAATCAGTTATGAAACTCGCTATACAGTGTTAGAGAAGTTATGTCTCATAGTCGTATTTTCTACACAAAAACTATGTCATTATATGCTCAGTCAAAAAACGTATGTTATTGCTAAATTCTATCCTTTACGGTATCTCATGAGTCGATCGTACTTATCTGGTCGCACAACCAAGTGGGTTCTTGCACTAAGCGAGTTTGAACTCACGTTTATAGGACAAAATTATGTTAAAGGTCAAATCATAGCAGATCAATTAGCTGCTACACCCTTAGAGTCTACCCATCCCCTCATCATTGAGTTTCTTGATGAATGCCTTAAATTAGAGGCAGACCATCCTGAGCAATGGTCCCTATACTTTGACGAAGCTCGATGCATGAGTGGGGCTAGTGCAGGTATTATTTTAATATCTCTGCAAAAACATCTTATACCTCTGTCCTTCAAACTAACATTTGCTTGCACTAATAATACTGCTGAATATGAGGCTCTAATCCTAGGATTACGAGCTACCTTGGCACTGAAAATTAAAAATTTATTGGTTTTCGGTGATTCTCAACTTGTCATAAATCAAATCAATGATGTTTATTAGACCAGAGATGATAAATTATGCCCATATAAAACATGTCTTACAATTATTATCTTTATTTGATCAAGTTACCTTGGAAGCTATTCCTCGAACTAGCAACCGTGTGGCTGACACTATGGATGCAACTTCATCTCTTTTGACCTTGGAGTTAGATGATCAATATGCTACCATCATTATTCATCGACTCCAGGAACTCGCTTCAAGCAAATCATGCTTAGAACCTTTGGATGTGTTTCTAATAAACGAAACTACTCCTAAACCATGGTACACTGATATATGTAATTTTTTGCAAAATGGGACCTTCCGTGAAGGTTGTAATAGCAACCAGCGTTGGTTATTACATAGATGAGAAAGTCGCTTCGTGATTATTGGTAATACCTTGTATAGGAGATCTTTTGAAGGCATCCTACTAAGATGTTTGAATCTAGCCGAATCTAGATCAACTTTGAGTGAAGCCCATAATGGATCTTATGGGGGGCATTTAATGGTAGCGCCATTGCTAAGAAGCTCCTTAGGATAGGATATTTTTGGCCTACCATGGAGAATGATGCACATGATTATGTGCGCCATTGCGACAAGTGCCAGAAACACGTTGACCTTATCCATGCGCCTGCATAAGAACTACAGGCTATTTCATCTCCTTAGCCCTTTTCAAAATGGGGCTTAGACATCATTGGAAAAATCAACCCTGTGTCATCTGATGGACACAAATTCATCATAACCACCATCGAGTATTTCACAAAGTGGGTTGAAGCTATGCCCTTAGCTTCTTGCACTGGAACCCAAGTTTCCAAATTTATCTTTAATCAAATTATTTGTAGGTTTGGAATTCCTGTAAATCTCATCTCAGATAATGGAACTTGTTTCAAAAATAAAGATGTCAAAAAACTATGTCAAAAATATAAAATTCAACATCGTTGGTCCACCCCTTATTATCCTCAAGGTAATGGCCAAGCAGAAGCATCTAATAAAACATTAATTAAAATCCTCAAAAGACTGGTCAATAAATCTAGTCGAGATTGGCACATTCAACTATATCCTGCTTTGTGGGCTTATCGAACTAGCGTTCGCACCCCCACAGGTACTTCACCTTTTGTTTTGGTTTATGGCGCTGAAGCTATTTTTCCCTTTGAATTAGAGGTTCCTTCTTTGGCTCTACTACTTCAAGATACTAAAGTAGGAGATGAATATCATGCTAGAAGATTTAGTCAGCTGGAACTCCTAGATGAAAAGCGCATCAATCCTTTGGAGCATCTTTGTGCCTACCAAAACAAGCTTAAGAAAGCATACCTCAAGAAAGTTCATCATTGATCCTTTGCGATCGGCGACCTTGTCTTAAAATAAAATAAAATAAATACTAATGCAACTAAAGACCTTAAAGGTAAATTTGAGCCCAACTGGCTTGGATCGTATATCATCACTGCTAAATTTGGATCGGGAGCATACCAATTAGCTACCTTAGATGGTAAAGATCTTAAAGAACCTATGAAAATTATGCATCTTAAGCGTTATTATGCATAACATTGGGTCATTTCATCATTTGTATATATTGTATTTTGCATATTGTTTCATTTTAGTAATTTATATAAAAATTTCAAAAACAGTAACAGTATTTATTCTTTCAATTCATCAATTAAAATCAAAATATAAAAACATCAAAATCTTCAAAAACATATTTTATTTTCGTACCTGTCAATTCTTGAAGTATTGTAGTTACATTTTTAGTTATTTTGGATAAATTAGCATTTATTTGGAATCCCGCACTTTCACACTCACATGCATAAATATCTTGATTTTATTTGGTATGATTATTAATCTCTCTTATATCAAATTCCACATTTGAATTAAATAAAGTTTTGAGCATAGAGAACTAATCTTGTTATTTACTTAAACCAAGCATATATTTTCACATTAAGATGATTTCATTACAAAGTCGATATGATGCTACATAGTAGAAATGGTTTCTTGAGCGAAAAGTTTCCCCTGCTATCCTATCATGCACATGGTCTAGAATATTTGAGAATTGATAAAAGGACAAGCTCACCCCTACCCAGAATAAAAATCCCTTGCTCTACAGCCAATCCGAGCAAGTATCCCTAGTATAGGAAGCAAACGAAAAAGTCAAAGCAAAAGAGAAAAAGAAAAATATCATTTTGTACCATCGCAACAATATTTCAGCATTATCTCAGTTCCACGCAAAAATACAAAAAAAAAAAAGAGAAGAGAGAAAGAAAAGCAAAAGCAAAAGCAATAAAATCCCTTTCCCTACCCCTTGAAAAGAAAAGAAGGGTGAATGAGCTTGAATCCCTAGAATTCTCAATTATTCGAAAACTATGAGGTAAGCCCCATAACAGGTGGTTTGTGCCCCACCCGCTTGGCCTTGGGTAATTCCTAGCATGGTGATATGTCTGTCACATTAGCTACCTTATTTTTTACAGACCTATGTCGACTTATGGATCAGCTAGCTCTTGATGACCTAACTTACATAGTAGTCTGGTACGGTTACATGCATATAAATCATGGTCAACGAACACTCATTTGGTTAATTCAAATTACTTGTATCAAATTTTCTTGCTCAAAATTGGTGAATGAACAATACAATTGCACACACATTTGTATTTGAGAGATTTTGTATCATTATGATAAATCAAGATCGGTAATGAACTCACATTTGCACATGAGGGTTCCTTATAAATCTACATTTTTGTCTTTAAAATAATTCAAAATATCTCTGCAATTCTTTTTGAATCATTTCATCTTCTTATTTAAGAACATTTGCTTAGCATAAAAACAATTAAATATATGTTTTTCCAACAAACAAAAAATTTCTTTCACATCTTTCAAACACCTCGCAAATAAAGTCATGTTTATTTTTTGTTTATCTCAAAATCAAAAATCAATCATGCAATAAAACTAAAATATCAAATTCTTTTTTTTTTTTTGGATTTCGCGATGATGGTATAAGTCTATACCCATAATTCTATGCCTAGCGCAAACCATTGTTCTAATTTTATTTTCCCATTCATTTTAAAAACATATGACTTACATCATTATGTTACACAATTGAGCTTTAAAATGAACGAACACTTATTCTATTTTATGTCATTATGTCAACATTCAATTTTGCAATGATGGTATAGTTCCTAGGGACTTATGCAAAAATTTTATCACACTTAGGAATGTATGCCTAGCAAAATTCATATTTCTTTAATATGTCATGCATAATATTTTTTATGAAAATCTAAAAACAAATCATCACCATCATCATTTCCATCATCACAACACAAAGTCTTAAGATAGTCTCTTAAGCACTCTTTTACTTTTAACAATATTTCTATCCTGGGATTAGCTTGACGACCTAGTGAGTGGCGACTCCATGAAATGGTCTATACCAATGACAATGTCCTTTGAAATTATTGTTAGAAGTCCCTTTTATTTTTCATCAAAACACACCACAAAACAACCAATTTATTTACATCAAATTATTTCATTTACAATTTTATAGCATGGCATAAATATTTTCTTTCCAATGATATAATTACATAAATAATCAATCACAAAATTCAAAATTAAAGCATCATACAACATATACACAAGTCATATCATCAAAAAGATAATCTATATATCTCAATCAATTATGTACATCATCTGGATTGGTATGCCACAATCAAAACCCTGGCATACTCAATCTCCTCAATATATATATATATAATAATACAATCTACACTTTGTAGCAGCTAGCCTCGAGAAGCCCTCGAGCTCTCAGCCTCATCTCCTCCCTCACCCTGACATGGAGGAGGTGGTCCCATAGAGGTCCGGGTTGTGTCCCGGGTCCTCATCGTCGATCGTGAGGATGTCCTCAACGATCCCGTCATGACCCGCTCTACAATGGGGGCTGGCAATGGTACCCTTTGTCCCTCTGGGACCACATGATAGTATAACCCTTGGTAGAATGCGATCTGAGTAATAGACCACGTCAGATCCCAAGTGCTCGCCCCTTCGCTCTGAGCCCTGAGCCATGTAGCCTCATCCTGTAGCATCTGCACCTGAGCCTGGAGGCGGGCAACCTCAGCCTAGAGAGTTGTTGTCTCACTACTCTCCCTGACCTCGACACCCTTGACCTTATTGAGAAGTGGTTGTCTCTCCCCCTGTTGAGAAGGGAATCTCTCCTCCCTTCTCCCTATCTACTACGGCCTCTGTGGAGGCTGGCCCATCCTCTGGTGTCTCTCCTGCGGAGACCATTGCTGCTCTCTCCCGCAACAACCCCGCATTGCCTCAATAGTAGCCTAGCATCGCCTCCCCATCCGTCACACCATAGCGTGCACTGGACCCTATGCCCTTGTCATCTGAGGAGGGCAGATGCCTACATACCAGGCATTGTACCCATCTACGACACCAACGTCGTCACCATCCACTGGCTGGATGGAGGTATCATCTGTATCCTGACTCCAAAACCGTTGCATGTCTGGAGCCCCGCTCAGTGTGGTACTATCTCAAACAGTCTGGGAGTACTCATAATCACTGAGAGAAGGGATCCCCTACTAAAGACCGAACTATCATAGAACCCGATCGTAGCGGTGGAGCTTTACCTCTCCCCACTCCATCCGTAGCCAACAGACTCGCCTGATGCGAGCCATCTCTTGCCCATCCTCTACCCACCCGAGATGCTCTCGCCATGGCCTCCAGGTGATTTGGTCCGGGATGAGGTCATCCAGCAACCTCCATGACATCGACAGATCTATCCACCACTATGACCCCCTCTGTAACTACCAGTAGAAACCTCGAGGCCTCTCCCGGTCAACCCCTATTAGTGGAAGCCCTATCGACCTCCGCACCACAGTGTGCTCCCAGCACCAAACCTATAGTAGTGATGTCAAGACCAAAAATTAGCCTCCCTTGTATATGACCCCATGTAGGATCCTATACAAGCGACATAGCACAAAAATGCCCCATGAGTATCTGTATCCGTGGTCTCTCATGTCACAGACTACATCTTAGAGGAGCCAGGGTAATCTACACCCGCTTTGGTGGCACAACAGTAAGCCACCTACCACCCCTACCAAAACTTGAGTCAGCCTAGATGCCCCAGGCATCTACCTCAGCGCCTCGATGTTCACTCTGCCCTTCTCTAGGGCAAAGCTCGGATCCTCGGTCAACCTCATCATAGCCTGGCCCTGATTGGTCGTAGGCATCATTAGCCATCCCTGTATGGGGATCCTCATGATCCTCCATACGTCCTCTAGTGTGGGAGCCATCTCCCCTGTCGGTAATCAAAAGTAGGACGACCTCGGATACCACATCTCTGCTAGGGGCATTAGTAGCCCCATGTCTGTCGATACTTGTGGCATCTCTACCACATGCTACAAACCAACCTGAGCCAGTCGGTCGCGCTCCGCCTGATTGAGCATGGCTATATCATCTCTCAGCCCACCATATTTCCACTCTCGACTCTTTAGTAATTCCCTCTACAAAACAAACAATAAAACATTAAAATTCATTAATAAACCAATCATTAAAATCAAATTAAAAACATTTCAATCAAGCTTAATTTCTTAAAAAAATGATGATATCGTCCACCATTGGATGATATCGTCCCAAATTGGGCAAAATCGTCCTTTGTAGGATGAAATTGTCTCCAATTTTGCAACTTGGGGATCGCCCCTTTTTAGATGGGATCGCCCCTAGTTCGTCGATTTCGCCCCTCGACGAAATCGATGATCTAGGGACGATTTCGACGAAATCGGGACGATTTCATCCCGACGTCATCGACGACCTAAAAACGGCCGCGATGCCCTAAACAATTAAAATTTCAAACAAAAAATTGCACAAAACAAATTCAAACCTAATTTACTAGGATTAGATCCTTACCCGTAGCTCGCGCTGGACCTCTGTCGATCGGTGTGTTGCCTCAACCACTACAGAGCTCTAGAACAATAAAAATGAAAAGTAAAAATGAATTAGGGTTTTACCCTATTTTCTTAATTTTATTTAAAATCAACAACATTTTTTTTAATTTTGCTTTTTCGTGCTTTTACCTCAAACGTTCGATGTGGGTAAAAACATGGAGGGGGCACCATAGTCAATAGTCGTACGATTCGACCTAGAATCATTGTCTAAAAAATGAAGTAAATTTTTGCTTTCTCGTAAAACGGGAAAAACTCGTCTTTAACGCATTTTCTTTGGAAAATTCGCTAAAGAGGAGGCAAAATGTAGCACCCTAAAATTGACATAGTTAAACCTTAGTAAAAAGATAAAAATTTGAATTTTAACCCAAACTTCCCATTAACCGCATGTTACCCGCTTTCCTCGTTTTTCATGCCATTTTTAGGATTTGTTTTGATCGTTGGACGATATCGTTGACGATCAGAAGAAATCATCCCAGATCTGACGAATTCGTCTGGAACAGAACATCCAGACGATTTCATCCCAAAACCAATTTTCATAATTAGCTTTTGTTTCAACAGCTTCTCTAACTTGGGCAGAAAGCGTGTCTACGCAGTTAGAGTCTCCCACGTTGGAGATCTCCCAAATTGGGATGATCTCCAACCTCCTAACCTCTCCCTAATCCTATATAAACTGGGATTTTCTTAGTTTATCCCCCTGAACCCCCTAGCTGACGGATTTCCCTGCAAATCTAGTTCCTTGTGCCTTAGAATACCTTCATACTTTTGTTTGCATTGCATATTTCAAGTTTTCTTGCAGGAATCTTATTGTTCTTCAGCTTGAGCAAGCTTGGATCGTCGCAGGCGATTCCAGACGATTTCGGACGATCCTGTCGCATATCGATGACAATATCGTACGATTGGAGGCGATCTTGATTGTAATCCATATTAGGGGCAATCAGAGCCCAGATTTTGCATTTTCTTATTGTTTTTTCTGCATTTCTTTATGCATTATCTTAGTTATTATATTTATGCATCCTGGAGTTCACCTCATTTAGTATAGATGCATGATAAAGTCAAAATAAATTGTCAAATTGATGCATTTCCTTTTTAATTGCTATCTGGATTCATCATTTGGGCAAGTTTACTATTATTTCCATTATTTCCCCTTGCTTTTGCAATTGCATTTTTGGTATTTTGTATTTATTTCTGTGGTTGCAGGTTTCTTACGAATTCATCAGATCGACGATGATCTCGTCTGATCTCAAATGACCAACTGTGATATGAGACGATTCTGTGCAATTCCAGATGATTACATATGATTTGATATGATTTGGACTTCTACAAACCTCAAAATATTCATTAGACATCCGAAATCAGGTATATTCTATCTTATTTAGCATATTCTCTGTGTTCAACATTTATTCATATTTTTTGTATCTATATAAATCAACATTGGCATATAGAATAGCTTAGATTCATCTTGGCCAAACTTAGGAATTGAATGATCAAAGCACAAAATGAACACATCAAACCTACTATCAACCTAGGCGTGGAAACTGTCACTCAAAAGTTTCCTGGTGAACCCACCATCCGTCGAAAATTCACCCTTATACCCCTCCCCGAGAGGCGGGACCTTCAAAGGGCCTCTCAGTCCGAGGTATTGTCCCATCCTTCTCGCATCCCCATTTCGGGCGCGGATCCTATAGCTTGAAGGTAAGGATGTGAAAAATTTGAAGTGATACAGTAGTATTTACTTTTATATCTCCTCTTTTATAGCGTAAGAGGGATAATATGATTCATTTAAAAAAAAAAAGAATACTTCATCATAATCCTTTCCACATGGATGTTGGATTGGACCCCTCGGTTAGTTAGTTTAAACACGAAACCCGACGGTCCGTTAAAATTATTTTGAATCCCCAATGGATCATTAAGTTATCACGAAACCCCTCAGTTGTTTCATGATTTTCAATCCTATAGTGAATTCGTATATCTAACGGTCATCCAGACAACTTATGGGCATAGTAAAGACATTGGTTTTTCAAAATGAGTTTACCAAACCACCCCATACAATCGACAGGGATTGATGACATGACACATGGTAGGGGAATTCCATGTTAGATATTAATCAATCACTCGACATCTTATGTGGCTTGGGCATCGGACGTGTCCATCAGATAGTGGTCATTGATTAAGGGCAATGGTTTCTCTTTTATTTTATTAAACTTATCTCCCTTTATGAATGTGGTACAAATTATACAAATAGAAAAATATGTTGTATCCTAGAAATATCTTTCTATACCAAATACTCTAGATGCCACATGTCAATGAGTGAAATAGTCCTAATTGCCCATGGTTTTTTTGTGTTAATCATTAAAGTTTGAAATCTTCATAGTAGTCGATATTGAGCAGATTTGAAGTTCCAGTTATTGCCTTCCTTCGACGAATCAAAAGGTCTGTGGCTTTGGAAGGAATGTACAAAGATAGCCCCTTTGAGGTTTAAAATGGTCTACTAAAACATCGAATTATCAATGTAAGACTAAACCAGAGGTTTGAGTCAGTCCAAACCAATAATATGACAGTGTCGGGTTTATACCAAGAGGTTAAAAGACTATAATAGGTGCAGGATTAAACTTCTATAGGCAGAAACACAATATTTTCTTAGGTCACTTGCATAGTATAGGGTCTCCCCATCCTCATAGATTTTCAAATGTGGTTACTACAAATGTAAGCCCATGTGTATCAGGAAATGACATCAAGTAGCAATGATATGCCATCGTCAATCACAATTTTATCTATTGTGTCTTTGGGACATAGTCTGGTGAGTGTACAACATAGTGGCAGAGAATATTGATGTCCCATATTTTTGACATCATGGAGAACCTTAAGAAATAAAAGCACCTTAGCACCTTAATTTAATATCTCCTTAGTGGATAATATGAGCATTCCACCAAAAGTATTGACCTATGTGGTTTCGGTTGATGTCTTGTTAAGACTTAGAGTGGCTATATTATAATTTTAAATTCCTTCTAGAGCCTTGTGAGTACATATTCCTTTCTCATGGCACTTAGAGCCAAAATGCTTCTCTTAAAATTTTAACTCTATATTAATATGCAAAACATACTAATAATTTAATTCATAAGTAATCTTCCTTTTTTATTAAAATATATATTATTTTTCTAGGGTGCATTTTTCAAAAGCATTAAATAAATCACCACAATTTCCAAAACCTTAAAAATTTCCAATACTTTCTAAGACTTCACAAACTAAGCATTAGTTTCTTTTTTCTTTGTCAAGCACAAGGGTTCGATCGAGGTGGGATGTGACATACTCCCCCCTTAGACTAAACACAGTCCCTTGTGTTACCATAGTTAGCAAGCATAAAACATTAATGCATTTCCAAAACATAGCAAAGGAAACAAATAACCATAATGCTTTTACCAATTTGCAATCACAGGCAACCATGCAATCTCAATATTCCACACCATTGTTTTATCCTGTGGATGGCCTTTTTAAGATAGACTCACTATCACCGTCCCAATCCAGGAGGCTAGTCTCAGACATCATTGCCCAATGGTGTAGTCATGAGTATACCTATATGCGGGTAATTATCCATGTTACCCATGGGTTGTCTTCATCATCCTTTCCCTTTTTACCAGTATCTCATTCCTGGTGGTCGAACAACTCCTTCCTATGAGAAGGGCAACTTCTTCCACCCATGAGAGCTCCTGGACCTGTGATGCAACAAAATATCAGTAGTACCATATTCTTCAAGAAATAAAGCATCTATACTGCATGAACTAGTATTGAATCATCCATCAATAATTGCTTTGCATGGTAAGATCAAAGCATAAAACATAAATATCATCATAAGGTAATGAGATATAGATCAGTGCATACATACCATCATAAAGTTTTGCAGTATCTATCAATGCATAAGTATCTCTATAAAGTATCAGAGTATCTATCTATGCATCAAACATAGTCTAACTGAAATAATATTACACATTGTTCTCAAATAAGTAAGGAAAATGATTCCTCATGTCCTCCACCCTTTCCTAGGTGGCATTTCTTTCTGAATATAGGTCCCACTGGACCTTGCATTGTTCTATGTTTCGCTTCCTCATGGTCTTGGAGTGAAACTCGAGGATCTTTATCGACTTTACCTCAATGTATGTTGGGTCCACCATCTGCAACTTTGAGACATCCAAAACATGATTAGGATCATCAATATACTTCCTAAGTAGGGACACATGGAAAGAATCATGGATCTTTGCCAAATTAGGTGGCAAGTCGAGTTTGTAGGCAACAGGGCTAATCCTTTCCAGGATGGCGAATGGTCCAACATATCTAGGATCTAGTTTTATCGACTTGATAGCACTTTTCATAGGCTTTACCCTCAAGAATACCTTATCTCCTATAGAGAATTCTTGAGGAGTCCTCTTCAAGTCAGCATAACTTTTCTAGTGATCCGAAGCTTCCTTAAGCCTTTATTGGATTACCTTCATCTGTTCCTCCATTTCTTTGAGTGTATCTGGTCCAATAATGACCCGATCCTCTAGATTATCCCATGACAATGATGTTCTACATCTTCGACCATACAAAGCCTCAAAAGGAGCCATATTTAAAGAAGCATGGTATCCATTATTGTAGGTAAATTCTACTAAAGGTAAGAAGTCTTCCCATCGAGACTTTTGATCCATGCAATACATGTGAAGCATATCTTCTAGGACTTGATTGACTCTTTCTATCTATCCATCTATCTTTGGATGATAAGCAAAACTTATATTTAGTGTAGTGCCAATTGCATGATGGAGAGCTTGCCAAAAGTTGGATGTGAACCTAGAATCTCGATCAAAGATGATTACTTCAGGAAACCCATGTAACCTGAAGATCTCTTTGGTGAATCTATTGGCTACTACTACCGCATCATCCTTGGTGCTTCCGGGTATGAAATGTGCTACTTTGGTCAGTTTGTCTACCACAACAAGTATTGCATCATGTTGGTACCTAGTCTTAGGTAACCCAACTATGAAATCCATTGATATCACTTGCCACTTTTGCATGGGCACATCATGTGGATACAACTATCCTATTGGATGTTTATGTTTTACCTTCACTTTTTGGTATTCTAGACATTGAGCAACAAATTTAGTGATATCCTTCTTCATACCAAGCCAATAGAAAGTCTTCTTCATATTTTCTCTCATCTTGGCCCCTCCAGGATGAGCGAAATATAGGGATCTATGAGCTTCCCTCATGATCGACCTTCTTAAATTACCAATTTTGAGGATGACTACCCGATCCTTAAAACATAAAAGTCCATCCTTGAGACTATAATCCTTAGCTATCCTAGGATCATGTGTCATCTTAGCTTGGATTTCATTACAAATTTGATCCTGAGATTGGGCTTGTTTAACTTGATCCATGAGATCTATATGACTTCGAGTTAGTGCAGTAATGTGCCTTCTCCTACTCAAAGCATTGATGACTTTGTTTTCCTTACCTTTGATATACTCAATGCCAAAATCATATTCGACCAAGAACTCAATCCACCTTCTCTATCTTGCATTAAGCAATGGTTGAGTAAAAATATATTTTAAACTTTGGTGGTCAGTTCTCAACTCAAATGGTCTACCCACAAGGTAGTGTCACCAAATATTCAAGGCATGTACCACTACAGCTAGTTCTAGGTCATGTGTAGCATAGTTAGCCTCATGTTTCTTGAGATTTCTTGATTCATATGCCACTACTACTTTATCTTGGGATAACACTCCTCCCAATCCTTCCAAGGAAGCATCTGTGCATACTAAAAAATTTCCTTGTGGATCTAGGATTTTTTGTATTGGAGCAGAAGTGAGCTTTTGTTTAAGCAATTGAAAGGTGGCTTCACATTTATCTATCCATTTGAACTCCTTTCCTTTTCTTTGAATATTTGTTATTGGAGAAGCTATCTTAGAATAGTCCTTCACAAATCTTCGATAATACCCTACCAATCCCATGAAGCTCCTCACTTCAGTCACATTAGTGGGAGGTGGCCAATTCAAAATGGCCTCAATTTTTTGAGGATCTACCACAATCCCATTTGTGAAGATTATATGTCCCAAGTAGTGTACTTGTGGCACATAAAAATCACATTTGGATATGTTCTCATAGAGTTGATTTTTCTTCAATAATCCTAGCATGATTTTCAAATGTCTATCATGCTCTTCTTTACTATGGGAATAGATTAGAATATCATCTAAGAATACCAATACAAACCGGTCCAACTGATTTCTAAACACACTATTCATCAGATTCATGAAATCAGCTGGTGCATTGGTTAACCCAAATGGTAGGATAGTGAATTCATAGTGCCCATACCTAGTTTTGAAAGTAGTTTTGTGAGTATCCTCATCCCGGATCCTCAACTGATGATACCCTGATTTCAAATCAATCTTGGAAAATATGGTTGCCTCTTTAAGTTGATCAAATAGGTCTTCTATCCTTGGCAAAGGATACCTATTTTTGATGGTAGCTTTGTTTAACATCCTGTAGTCTATACAAAGCCTTAGTGAACCATCCTTCTTCTTTACAAATAGTATCGGTGCACCCCATGGAGATACACTTGGTTTAATTAACCCTTTGTCAAGCAATTCTTGAAGTTGCACCTTCAATTCTTGCATCTCTATAGGGTTCATCCTATAAGGAGCCCTATGGATGGGTTTTGTGCCTAGTACTAGATCAATGGTGAAGTCAAACTCATGCTTGGGAGGTATTCCAAGAAGTTCTGAGGTAAATACTTCCCTATATTCTTGTAGAATTGGGAATCTCTTAAATACTTCTTCCTCATTGTCATCCTCTACTTCTTTCAATTTAACCACATAGACCATTCCTCCTTTCCTTATGGCCTTCTTTAATTGCATTGCAGACAATAGCATAGGCTCAAAGGATCCTTGTTCACTATCCATATTTACTCTTTCCTCATTATCATTAGTAAACTCAATCCATCGATCTTGGAAATTGATCAAAGCTTTGTGAGCTTTTAACCAATCCATGCCCAAGATGATATCAAAGGCATGTAGTGGTGCTACATATAGGTGCCAAGTGATAGAACTAGTGGGTAGGGAAATTTTAGCTGTGGGGAAACATTGATCCATGGAGTAGGTCTATCCTGACCCATACTCCACTTTCCACCCTTGTGCCAAAGATCTAGGTCTCTTCGACATGTCCCTTATTATGCTACTAGAAATAAAACTATTTGTAGCTCCACTATCTATCAAAATTTTAACATCTCTACCAAATATTTTACCATTTATGAGTAAAGGAGTTGCTTGTCCTTCCAGGTTCTGATTCCTAATGGTTGCATAGATTTTGTGGTCCTTCCCATTTGCCTTCTTGCTAGATTCTGCATGGAGGGGACAATTCCTTGCATAATGTGGACCACCACAATCATAGCATCCTAATTTATGGTTCTGACTTATTCCTTGAACTGGCTTATCCTTCTCATTGGTAGGAGGTGGTCCTACCTATTTCAGAGGTTGAGGTCTTTCAACATTATTGTTGTTCTTATTATTTTGTTGGAACTTCTTCTTAAAGTGCCCTGGTTTCTCATTGTTCCTCTTTGCAAACTTGGGATTTTCTCTACCCTTCTGATTTTGTTTAGGTTCCCACTTCCTCTTTGGTTGGTGATGATGTTCCTTCTTTGACCAATTTGAGGAGTTGACAAATTTCTTACTAGGGTGTAGATTGTACTCTGCCTGGCATGCCAGCTCGTAAGCCATCTCCAAATCACTAGGTTTGTGCATATTCACTAAAGTTTTGATTTGATACTCAGTTCCTGAGAGGAATTTATGTACTTTCATCTTATTATCCTTCTCATAATATGGAACATATTTGAGCAACCTCACGAATTGCCTATAGTACCCTTCTATGGATTGGGTCCCTTGTTGGAGTTGAATGAATTCATCAAGTTTCTTCATATAAAATTGTTCCGTGAGGAACCTTTTTTTGAAGGCTTTCACAAAATCCTCCCATTTGAAGTGAATAACTTTGATCTTTTATTCCTTACAATAGGTCTCCCACCATTCCAGACTTGTTTCCATTAGAAGTCCTATGGTCCAGACCATCTTGGTTGTTGAGGAATAGTTTCTCATGGAGAAGTAAACCTCCAATTCATTTAACCAAGATTCTATCGAATCTCCCCCTTCTTTTCTAGAGAACTTTCTAACCTTGACATGTTTCAAGTCCCTTTCTAGTTCTCCATTAATGCGGGCTTTAGCCACATGATCCACTTCATCGATGTCATTTTCCTGCTCTACCATAGGGTTTGTTGGCTCAGGATCCCTATTCTCAGGTTTCCATATTTCAGCCCTAATGGTCTCCAAAAAATTGCTCTGTTGGGCCATTTTCTCTCTATACAGAGTCATTTCTCCTTGCATTATCTGAACAATGACCATGAGATTTTCTACTCTATTTGAGTTTTTTGAACTATCCCCTATGGGTCTATCCTCAACACTATTAGTGCTAATTGGTTTCTCCTTTTGAGAAACCCTCTTCCTTCCACTTCTCAACTTAGGTGGCATGTTTTCCTAAATTTAAGAGTGGTGTCAGTTTTGTAATTACGCATTTATTTCTACTATATGTGAATTTTAAATACCACATGCATCTTGTAAAAAGGTATCTCAATGTATAAATAGTATGCAACACTTTAATATAGTTGACTACCATTTGGTGGTCATGTAATGGTGTTTCAACCATGGTAAAGGTTCAGTTTGCTACTATTGGTGGGATATGTTTCATCATATCCTAGCTAAGTTTCATACGACTTCCATATCTAGCCAAAAGGCCATGTTGTAACATCAAACAAATTAAAAGAAAAATATTTTGATATTTTCTTCTAATATGGAGATCCTACTAAGATAATTTCTTATTATTAGGATCTATAGATAACTCTTGTTGATTTGCAATACAATGTCTAAGTAAGGAAGAGGCTTAGCTTGGAGCTATGAATGTCAAGTATAATTTCTCAAAAGAGTCTCAGGTACACCGCTTAAGACCCACTATTATGGAGGGTTCACTTAACTCTTCCAAGCCGATTCACCAATGGTTCGGTCTTGGGAGAAAAGACTTACCCATTAGTAACCTCCAAGCAATTTCTCTTTCCTTACCAAACATGTATCAGTTCAGAGTTCCTCTAGAATTTTCATGGAAGCTTTGTGCCTAATCAACCTAGGCTCTGATACCAACTGTAACATTCCTACCAAAACCAACCAATCTTAGAGAGATTTTTTTTATTAAATTCTTATCATTGTCACTAGTTCATAAGTGATTAAGAAGAATCTCCATGTGGTTCTCTTATAGATGAGTATCCAAGTAAGTCCAAGGTTGCACTTCATAGGAATCAACATGGTCAGTGTCTATCCTATGGATAGGAGTGGCCAACCCCTATAATGACCTGCAGGTAAGTTTCTTTACCTCGCAATTGGGAATTCTCCTATCTAAAATAGGAATACCATTTTTCCTACTAGCTTAAATCAACATTAAGCTAGCCTTATGTTAGGTCTCTTTCAACCTGTACATTAGGTGTATGCCTTGAAGATTAGCTTGTTCTTCCTTAAGGATAGAACAACAATCATTGCAATGCTTAACTCTCCCATATCAACAATGGGTAGGTAAGGGGGTTATCACACAAACCCTCATAGACTTGTTAATGTCTACCATTTTACCTTACTTGCTTTATTCAACTATAATCTCCACGAAATGAGATAACTTTCAAATTCTCCCTTATGATCATTCTCATATTTAACCACTAGAGATACATATTTAAGTGTCATGCATGATTTATCCATTCTTTTTAATTTAGGGTTACTCTATGTCATCTAGACACAATATTTAATTCTCATTTAAATATCTAAGCCCTAACATATGATAACTTCATGCCATGATATAACTTTACATCTTTTTCCATAATTACTTGAAATTAAGAATTACATTGTTTACAAATCCTCTTAAAGAGTGATACAATCAATTTACAATTATTCTCAATAGAGATATTTTTACAATAATGGAGGCCTTTCATTAAAGAGGTCTTGTTACAACATATATACATGATTAATAGAAGTCAAATAATTCCAATCTTTGCTTGACTCCATTCGAGCCACCAGTACTAGGTTGTAGGTATTTTGGGATCAGGACAACCCATTACATGTATATGAAAATGCATTCTAGGCAAGCAATAGCATGTAATAATTTTTCAATTGAATGCAACTAAACACAATACATTCCTCATAATGTAATTGTCTAAAGCATTCCAAAATTCAAAGGAAGGAAATCCCATACTTTCCTAAGACTGAAATTCACATTTTCATCTCATATCATTTTCCACAAAGATATGCCTTTGAAACAAATATTATTACAATCCGACTTGTTGTGGCTGCTCCACAACGTACCCCAAAATTGGGGACCCACCTTTTTTGCATGTTTTCCAAGAAGACCGAAGTGGCCCATATGCTAAAGATCAAAGAAAAAGCAAAACACCGCAAGGAGGAAAAAGTGTCGCGATATCGTGACATGTTGCATTGTCGCGGCCAAAAGAGAAAAAGTGTCGCGATATCGCGACATGTTGCATTGTCGCGGCCAAAAAAAAAAAAGTGTCGCGATATCGCGACATGTTGCATTTGTCGTGGCCAAAAGAGAAAAAGTGTCGCGATATCGCGACATGTTGCATTGTCGCGGCCAAAAGAGAAAAAGTGTCGCGATATCGCGACATGTTGCATTTTCGCGAGCAAACGAGAAAAGAAAGAACAAGAAAGAAAAGTGTCGCGATATCGCGACATGTTGCATTTTCGTGGCCAAGAGCAAGAGAAGAAAGAAAAGTGTCGCGATATCGCGACATGTTGCATTTTCGCGACCAAACGAGAAAAGAAAGAACAAGAAAGAAAAGTGTCGCGATATCGTGACATGTTGCATTTTCGCGACCAAACGAGAAAAGAAAGAACAAGAAATAAAAGTGTCGCGATATCGCGACATGTTGCATTTTCGCGACCAAACGAGAAAAGAAAGAAAAAGAAAAAAAGTGTCGCGATATCGCGACATGTTGCATTGTCGCGGCCAAAAGAAGAAAAGTGATATGTTGCATTGTCGCGGCCAAAAGAAGAAAAGTGTCGCGATATCGCGACATGTTGCATTGTCACGGCCAAAAGAAGAAAAGTGTCGCGATATCGCGACATGTTGCATTGTCGCGGCCAAAAGAAGAAAAGTGTCGCGATATCGCGACATGTATTTTCACGATTCAAAAGGGGTAGGAAAGCAGAGAAGCAAGAAGTGTCGTGATATCGTGACATGTCCGATTTTCGCCAAGGCAACAGAGCAGTTGACAGTGCGTCTGATAATAGTGACGTGGACATAAGGACAAAATCCAATGAATAAGACAAAACGTTACATAAGGAATCTTTAATGATTTGAAATCATTTAAGATGGTCGTTACACATGGAAGGAAACGGACGCAAGCCCATGTGGAGAAAAGGAAACGTTCTTTCGAAATCAAACGAAAAGTGAAGCCAAACCATGGAAATGAAACGAAGGGCCACAAAATAGAAACGAAAAGTCTTTTTGGAAATCAAAGCACATGCATGCAGAGGGAAGGTGAAACGAACAGCCATTGGAAAACGAAACGAAGAGCTTCCTGAAAATTTTAAATACGCCATTCAAAGAGGCCAGAAGGGGTTGGAAACTGCTGCAAGCAGAGTTGCAGGTTTGAAGGCAAGAGGGCCATTCTGGACCTGTTTGGGCTGTTTTTCTTCCATGGACTGGTTTGGGAAAACCAAAAATTTTTGTTATTGTAAAATGACCAATTTTTAATACAGAAAATTTCAGAAAGTTGCATCTTATGGACAAGAAAGGAGGAGCCATTTTCTGCATGCAAGATTAAATGTCTATTTTTCCCCTTTTCAGATTTTAGGCTTGTAAATGGAGTTTATGCAAGTTTTCTTGGTTGCTTCATGCGAATGTTTAAATCTGAAAACCTCATTTAAAACCCTAGGAGCCAACACTTAGCTTATCCGGATCGTGCTTGTTTTGCAGGTCCAATAGGTTAGGTTGCATGCATGGAAACCTCACATCTTCGGTTTTGTCGAAATAGGATAGCATCATACTGAATGCATTTTATTTTCATTTTTTTGCATTTTATTTTTTTCCAAAAATTTTAACTTTTTTTAAATCTTCAGGCATTAAAATAAACATTTAAAAAATTTCAAAATCCAAAAATAATTTCACCATTGCGTAGGTTATACTTCAGAATTCCCATACGCACTTTGAAATTTCATTTTCGGAGTTGTTTAGTATTTTTAAAAATTCATCGAAGTTGTTGTTTTACTGCAGATTTTAAAAATCCGAAAATAGAAAATTTCCATTTTAAGGTCAAATTTCATCTTTTCAGTTTTGTTTTACACTCATGAGCCTATGATGACATTCCCTTCATGAAAATTCCAATTTCATCGAAGGAGTTATGTTTTATGGCATTTCACAAATTTCCATTTTTGGAGCCTAAAATTGCCCTCTCTTCATAAAAATTCTGATTTTACGAAAGAGGGGTAATTTGAGCATCACATTGAAGGTCATATGAGGGCCAACTCACATTTGCTTTATTTTGGTTCAATGAACAATCACTAAAGTTTCACGGTAAAATAAACCAACATTGCCCCTTGTTTACAGTTACTTGCAATCACTAAGGTGTTCCAAGCATTTAAAGTGAATATCTTTATTCAAGATTACTAATACACATATGCAAATGCTAATATAGCGGAGACCTTGGAGAAGTTGTTTGTTTAACTTCTTTGCAAGAGGGGATTTGGAACCCAAATCCTAAAGGAGAGTGTGCTTTCACAATTGTGTGAAAATACCACTCAACATTTTGGCGCTAGAAGGAGGGCCTGAATTGGTTTATTTCAGTGTGATTTAAATGCTATAGGGATTTAAATTTTGAATATTTCATGCCCTATTGATTATTATCTTTAGCCCTCTTTTAACAATACAACCTTGTAGTGTTAAAAGGAGGACATGAATTGCTATGCATTGTTCTAACGCTTTTGATTGTTCATACAGGAATAATGTGTTTTGATTTGATTTTGAAAAATTTTGGTCTTGACTAACGAGGTTGTCTCCATGCAATTACTTTCATTTGATTTTAATGGATACATCTCTTGGTTGATGCTAACATGATTATTCATACGTTACATGTTTGATATTTGCGAGTCATAGTTCCTTTTTTTTATTCATGACTAACAAATTGGTTTTGAAGTTATTCTTTGAGTTTCACTAATGGCAACATCTGAGGAGCAAATTGTATCCCTAAGAGAAGAAATGATGTCCCTAAGAGAAACGATGGTATCTGCATTAGGAAAGTATTATGAATGTCATTCTACCTTTGGAACACCTTATCAAATTCATGAAATGTTATTGGAGTTTCTACGACTTTTTAATCAAGAGGTGGCATCAGGATACCTACAAAATCTACATATCTATAAGTTCACATTATGTCAATTTCAAATATTTTGTGAGCCTATTGCTTGTAGGTTCTTCCCATACATTGTGGGTGATAGATCATTCTCGTGGTATTGCCATCTACCCATGGAGGTTAAGACTTCTTGGAGCCAATTAGAAGCAGCCTATCTTTATCACTTTGGTAATCAAGTTGACTTGGATAGGTTGCAAAATCAATTCACCTCTATGTGTAAAGAGCCTAATGAGTCCATGAGTCAATTCAGTGTGAGGTTTCATGAATTGTACTCTCAAATGTGGGAAAGTTTGGGTACATCGGAAGAGGAAGCTATTGAAGTATACTTGAGAGCCATACCCCCCACACTTGCTACACTCATTAAGGAAAGCTTGGATGACCTGTCCCTAGAGATGATCTATGAAATCTTTGAAAAGGTAGAACAAGTTTTGGAAGAAAAAAAGGCACAACATGCTCCCACGAAAGATTGTTCTTTTGGGGTTAGTGATACCAACCTACATCAACCATTGAATATAGCACCCTCCAATCCAACAATACCTAAGGTGAATGATCAAGGGGACGAATTTGAGTGTCCAAATGTTACAACCACCTTAGATGTAGTCCAAGAGGAGGTGCAAGTTACCAATCCAACATCCACTAATGAGGATCATGCTGAGATGATTTCATTCATAGAGATACATGATTATTCACATAATGGTGTCCTAAAGTCAACTCGGTTTGAGATATGTGATAGGACAAAAACTGCCATAGAATTGAATGAAGTGGTTGAAAGAGAAATCGGAAGAAAATCAATAAATGAATTTGAAGATATGATAGAATTGCACCACTTGTTCTTGGAAGACACACTCGATGAAATGATTGAAAATAATGATCAAGAAATTCTTCACCCTCCAAATTGTGATAAAATTGAATCATGGGTTACTAATTTGGACTATGATAGCCTTACCAATTTGAATTCAAGAAATAGCCCACTTTTGGAAATAATTGAACCATCTAAGGAAGGTGAAGGTGAATTTGATGAGATACACTTTGATCAATTAGAAGATGTTGAAGAAATAGTTGAGCATCATAACTTAATTTTGGAAGATGATCGCCATGATTCTTGGAAGAAATTGGATGAATATGCTCACTCTAAACCTTCTAATGAACTCTTTGTGGCAATTGATATGCAGGATAACATAATCACCTACTCAAAGGAAGATATTACAACTCCTGTACAATTTGAGGATGTTTTGGAAGAGGGTTTCAAATCTCATCAAATTTTGGAAGATTATAATGATCCTACTACCAAGGACAAAGAAGAAAAAGAATTGACAAATGAATCAAAAGATCATGTCACAAATACTAGGGAATTTCATTCCATGAATTTGGATGACAATTTTTACAATGGTTGGGGGAGATATGATGATGTGTTATTTTCTCACACCCCTATTGATGAAATTCCTATTCCACTGGATATGCAAGATGTTGAAACTTCTATCTCACATGAAGAGATGCCATGGATGGTGAATAAGGAGTTGGAACCAAATGACAAAGAGATTGATCAATTGGAAGCAACTCAAATGAGTGATCATCAAGATAGATTACTTGACATACACTTTGACCAACAAAACTTGAGGATTGAGAAAGATGAACATGTTTTCGATTGGGTGTCATATTTTGGTATGTTTGATGAACAGGTAATAAATGAAGAAATTGCGATTTCTCACCAAGTGTTGGTAAATAAAAATGTGCAAAAGGTAGAATCTAAACTTTTGTGTTCAAGTATCCAAGCTATAGGTGAAGAGTTGAACGACCATGTTTTGAATTTGAATGATGTTTATGATGAAATGCCATTGAAGGTGAATGAAGAACAAGGATTAATTTCTAACCACACCTTTGATAACATTATTTTAATGAATGAAAAAGAAGTGAATGCACTTAAATTGCTAAATCAAATTCATCAACAATTAATTCTTGAACCTAGGATAAAAACTTTTACTGATCCTCATTTAGTAAATATCCTAGATTCTTGCAAATTGTTGCACAAGTTTGATTGGCCTAAGAACATGGAAAATGAATTGGCTTTAAAATGTTTGGAAATAGGCTCTTGCTTACAAAGTTTCATTTTGGATAAAGAAAGCCTAATTCTAAATCATGAATGGAAATATGAAATTTATACCTTAAAGAATAGACAAGAAAGAATTGAAAATCAACCATTGTCTAATCAATTTGGTAATTTGAATCTCACCTATGAGAATACTAATGGAACTAAATCTAATTGGTGGGGTGAGAGGGGAAAGTTGAATTTTTTTGCATTGCTTGGTTTGATCTTATTGTTGTTGGATTCCTACAACATTTGGCATACATATTGTGTCATATGTCTTTTGAAATGTTCTAATCATGTTTGGGATCCGGGAAAGTGATAGTCCAAGCTTTGCATCATCTTGTACCATATTGTACATTTGTATATAATTTTTTGGTTTGTGATGTTGGGTTTGCATTTCAGTTTTGGTTTTAAGTTTTGTGTGTTGGTCCTTTGGACATTTTTGGTTTGTTTTGAATAAAAAAAAAAAAAAGCGAGACGTCAACTTATGTCCTTATGAATGTTGACTAAGACTAGGAGAATATGAAACATCGAAATTGTATTGCAGAAAGCTCCACGAATATCGCAAACACATTAAAGAATATCGTTTGGAACTTGTGATGCATGAAGTTGTCAGTTTTATAAATTATGGCAAAGTAGGTGGTATACTCCATCCGCATTTCAAAAGGAGCAATGCATTCATATCTCATGTTACATTCCACATTGCATATACATTTCATCTCAGTTGCATCTTCATTTCATATACAATCATTGAAAAGGTGTCGAATCCTCTTAGGGTTATTACATAACATATATTAAAAGGATCCTAAGGTTGGGAACTGATGCCCGAACTATCTTGAACCAAGCACGCTACACATATTAAAGAGGATCTTGAGAAAAATGGTCAAAACCATACTTGGAAGAAAAGGTGAGGCGAAAGGAGTATTTCGTGGTTGTCCCATCATGCAAAACATAGTCCATGAAATAGTGGTTTTCACCACTCCACCTCCATAACATCACTTGGATTGAAAGGATCGTACTACATGTCCCTCATAAGGATGAGTAGTCATCCCTAAGATTCAAGGAAGCCATTACCACTCCACCTCCATAACATCACTTGGATTGAAAGGATCGTACTACATGTCCCTCATAAGGATGAGTAGTCATCCCTAAGATTCAAGGAAGCCATTACCACTCCACCTCCATAACATCACTTGGATTGAAAGGATCGTACTACATGTCCCTCATAAGGATGAGTAGTCATCCCTAAGATTCAAGGAAGCCATTACTACTCCACCTCCATAACATCACTTGGATTGAAAGGATCGTACTACATGTCCCTTGCAAGGATGAGTAGTCATCCCTAAGATTCAAGGAATCCATCATTAATCCACCTCCATCACATCATTTGAGTTGGAAGGATCGTACTACGTGTCCCTCACAAGGATGGGTAGTCATCCCTAAAATTCAAGAAAGCCAAAGCCAAAGCCTGGACTATGGGGCTGATCTCCACCGGGGCTATAGACGCCTGACTGGCAGTGGAGTATGCTCATGCGTGGCAACATGTCTTGTCTAAAAGCAAGACCATTGACTGCTCAAATGGACAGGCTAGCCTGACAGTTTCATCCATAGTAGGTTAAATCATTTTGTTCAAGATGAGGTAATGAACTCCAGATTAGAGTAGTAAGGATAGGGTTAAATTCCCATCTCGCTTAGGTTGGGAATCCTATTCCCCAAAGCTCTGATTTCACTTACACTTGCACATGGGTTCAAGATGGTAGGGGCACATAACCAACTTTGGGATCTAGTAAATTAATTCAAGTATACACATATTTGGTCCTAAGAGGGTTTGACAGTTTTAATATGTTTGTTCATGATACTAGAAAGTTTGAGCCTTTGCAAAGCAGGTTGTTATATCTCTAACATAGTTGTCATACATCAAATCCTGCACAAATCATTCATAGCCTTGCATACGAATCATAAGTGAAACTGACAATGGAAAGTTGAACGAGTTTCAAACGATAGGGAATGAAGCACATTGCACACACCGAGCTGATGCTTAATAATTCTAATGCTTCATGTATTTCTCGTCTAGTTTCATTCTTGGGATATTTGCTGACGCTTGTATTTGAGTCTGTGCATTTTTAGGTTGAGTTCTCACCGAAATGCTCAGGAGCATTTCCCATCAGAGTCGCCATTTGTTGTGGCTGCTCCACAACGTACCCCAAAATTGGGGACCCACCTTTTTTGCATGTTTTCCAAGAAGACCGAAGTGGCCCATATGCTAAAGATCAAAGAAAAAGAAAAACACCGCAAGGAGGAAAAAGTGTCACGATATCGTGACATGTTGCATTGTCGCGGCCAAAAGAGGAAAAAGTGTCGCGATATCGCGACATGTTGCATTGTCGCGGCCAAAAAAGAAAAAGTGTCGCGATATCGTGACATGTTGCATTGTCGCGGCCAAAAGAGAAAAAGTGTCGCGATATCGCGACATGTTGCATTCCTCGCCAAAAAAAAGAAAAAGTGTCGCGATATCGCGACATGTTGCATTGTCGCGCAAAAAAGAAAAAAAAGTGTCGCGATATCGCGACATGTTGCATCGTCAGGCCAAAAAAGAGAAAAAGTGTCGTGATATCGCGACATGTTGCATTTTCGTGACCAAACGAGAAAAGAAAGAACAAGAAAGAAAAGTGTCGCGATATCGCGACATGTTGCATTTTCACGACCAAACAAGAAAAGAAAGAACAAGAAAGAAAAGTGTCGCGATATCGCGACATGTTGCATTTTCGCGACCAAACGAGAAAAGAAAGAAAAAGAAAGAAAAGTGTCGCGATATCGCGACATGTTGCATTTTTGCGACCAAAAGAAGAAAAGTGTTGCGATATCGCGACATGTTGCATTCGCGGCCAAAAGAAAAAAAGTGTCGCGATATCGCGACATGTTGCATTTTCGCGGCCAAAAGAAAGAAAAGTGTCGCGATATCGCGACATGTTGCGTTCTTGCGACCAAAAAGAGAAAAGTGTCGCGATATCGCGACATGTTGCATTGTCGCGGCCAAAAGAAGAAAAGTGTCGCGATATCGCGACATGTTGCATTGTCGCGGCCAAAAGAGAAAAAGTGTCACGATATCGCGACATGTATTTTCACGATTCAAAAGGGGAGGCAGGCTAAGGAGCAAGAAGTGTCGCGATATCGCGACATGTCCGATTTTCGCCAAGGCAACAGAGCAGTTGACAGTGCGTTTGATAATAGTGACGTGGACATAAGGACAAAATCCAATGAGTAAGACAAAACGTTACATAAGGAATCTTTAATGATTTGAAATCATTTAAGATGGCCGTTACACACGAAAGGAAACGGACGCAAGCCCATGTGGAGAAAAGGAAACGTTCTTTCGAAATCAAACGAAAAGTGAAGCCAAACCATGGAAATGAAACGAAGGGCCACAAAATAGAAACGAAAAGTCTTTTTGGAAATCAAAGCACATGCATGCAGAGGGAAGGTGAAACGAATAACCATTGGAAAACGAAACGAAGAGCTTCCTAAAAATTTTAAATACGCCATTCAAAGAGGCCAGAAGGGGTTGGAAACTACTGCAAGCAGAGTTGCAGGTTTGAAGGCAAGAGGGCCATTCTGGACTTGTTTGGGCTGTTTTTCTTCCATGGACTGGTTTGGGAAAACCAAAAATTTTTGTTATTGTAAAATGACCAATTTTTAATACAAAAAATTTCAGAAAGTTGCATCTTATGGACAAGAAAGGAGGAGCCATTTTCTGCATGCAAGATTAAATGTCTATTTTTCCCCTTTTCAGATTTTAGGCTTGTAAATGGAGTTTATGCAAGTTTTCTTGGTTGCTTCATGCGAATGTTTAAATCTGAAAACCTCATTTAAAACCCTAGGAGCCAACACTTAGCTTATCCGGATCGTGCTTGTTTTGCAGGTCCAATAGGTTAGGTTGCATGCATGGAAACCTCACATCTTCGGTTTTGTCGAAATAGGATAGCATCATATTGAATGCATTTTATTTTCATTTTTCTGCATTTTATTTTTTTCCAAAAATTTTAACTTTTTTTAAATCTTCAGGCATTAAAATAAACATTTAAAAAATTTCAAAATCCAAAAATAATTTCACCATTGCGTAGGTTATACTTCAGACTTCCCATACGCACTTTGAAATTTCATTTTCGGAGTTGTTTAGTATTTTTAAAAATTCATCGAAGTTGTTGTTTTACTGCAGATTTTAAAAATCCGAAAATAGAAAATTTCCATTTTAAGGTCAAATTTCATCTTTTCAGTTTTGTTTTACACTCATGAGCCTATGATGACATTCCCTTCATGAAAATTCCAATTTCATCGAAGGAGTTATGTTTTATGGCATTTCACAAATTTCCATTTTTGGAGCCTAAAATTGCCCTCTCTTCATAAAAATTCTGATTTTACGAAAGAGGGGTAATTTGAGCATCACATTGAAGGTCATATGAGGGCCAACTCACATTTGCTTTATTTTGGTTCAATGAACAATCACTAAAGTTTCATGGTAAAATAAACCAACATTGCCCCTTGTTTACAATTACTTGCAATCACTAAGGTGTTCCAAGCATTTAAAGTGAATATCTTTATTCAAGATTACTAATACACATATGCAAATGCTAATATAGCGGAGACCTTGGAGAAGTTGTTTGTTTAACTTCTTTGCAAGAGGGGATTTGGAACCCAAATCCTAAAGGAGAGTGTGCTTTCACAATTGTGTGAAAATACCACTCAACACGACTATTGCTAGTCCTTTTTAAGAGAATTCCATAAATTCATTCGTAAATGAGATCCTTTTCATGCATATAACTTTTAGAAATAACATTTAAAAAATCATACTTTTCATAAGTAACTCATATTTCTTCAATTAGAAATAGCATTTAAACAAATCATACTTTCACAAGTATCTCATATCTCTTCAAACCAGAAATAACATTTAAACAAATAATACTTTCACAAGTATCTCATATTTCTTCAAACTAGAAATAGCATTTAAACAAATCATCCTTTCACAAGTATCCCATATTTCTGCAAACCAGAGATAGCATTCAAACAAATCATACTTTCACAAGTATCTCATATTTCTTCAAACCAGAAATAACATTTAAACAAATCATACTTTCACAAGTATCTCATATTTATTCAAACCAAAGATAGCATTCAAATAGATCATACTTTCACAAGTATCTCATATTTCTTCAAAACAAAAATATCATTTAGATATACTAATTTTATTGTAGATGTACATATAATTCCAAGGATTTAATCATAATCTACTACGAGGTCATATACTCGATTTGTTCTACAATCCATCATTATTGTCACACTATAGTTCTTTCACCAATATGTTTACTAATTTGTTTTGCAGTCTATAGTTCTTCCACAAATTTGCCTACCAAGATGTATCAAGATCTATTAAGAAGATCTTACTATAGTTCCACAAGTTTAGCTACAATCTCTCTTGCAATCTACCAATGAGATCACTCAAGTTTAACTACAATATGTCTAGTAATCTACTTACGATATTACACTATAGATTTGCAAAATTGACCCTTAATTTACTTTAGGAATATACTATAGGTGCACAATATTAGCAAATAATATTTATTGACCAACCTTCATCAAGGTTAAAATATAGTTCCTAATAAGATTTTCATAGTATATCAACTGAGATTACTACTTAATTCATACAAATATTTCCCAAATTTAACTCACAATTTGGTTCACACAAATTTTATCACAAATTTATGTTTCACATTTAATCTACACAATTGTACCACAATCTTACAAATTTATCCTTAAATGTTTTTTATAACCTACTAGAAATATTATTATAATATTTACCAATTTTACCATTAATTTGAGTAGTAGGTTAGTATTCTTGTCATGCTTCTTTCGAGTTCCATTTCTAAATATATCAGGGTTTATTTGACTATGCAAGTCTTGATAATCAAAACAAATGTAGCCACTGAATCCAATTGATCCAAAAGAATGTTTACTGATCTACATTCTAAAATTAAAATAATCCTTTGAACTCTTTTCTCTGAGGAAAATCCAAAGGGATATAACTCGTTGTAGTATTTACTTTTATATCTCCTATTTTATAGTGTAAGAGGGATAGTATAATTCTTTTTTTTGAAAAGGAATACTTCATCATAATCCTTTCCACATGGATGTTGAATTGGACCCCTCGGTTAGTTATTTTAAAAACGAACTCTGACCATCCATTAATTTTTTTTTGAATCCCCAACGTACCATTAAGTTATCATGAACCCCCTTGGTCATTTCATTATTTTCAATCCTATAATAAATTCGTATATCCAACGATCAGCCAGATAACTTATGGGCGCAGTAAAGACATTGGTTTTCCAAAATGAGTTTACCAAAACACCCTATACAACCGACAAGGGATTGATGGCACAACACATGGTAGGGGAGTTCCACGTTAGAGATTAATTGATCACTCGATATCTTATTTGGCTTGGGCGTCAGACTGTCCACCAGTTGGTGATCGTTGATTAAGGGCAATGTTTTCTCTTTTATTTTATTAAACTTACCTTCCTTGATGAATGTGGTACAAACTGTACAAATAAATAGAGACATTATATCCTAGAAAGATATTCTATACCAAATACTCTAGACACAATATGTCAATGAGTGAAACAATCTTAATTGCCTATGGTTTTTTTTTGTGTTAATCATTAAATTTTGAAACCTTCGTTGTAGCCGATCCTAAGCAGATATGAAGTTTCAATTCTTGCCTTCCTTAAATGAATCGAAAGGTCCACATATTTGGAAGGTGTGTACATAGATAACTCCTTGAGGTTTAACAATGTCTACTAAAACATAAAATGCTCGATGCAAGACTAAACCAGAGGTTTGAGTCAATCCAAGCCAATAATCTGATAGTGTCGAGTTTATACCAAGAGGTTAAAGGACTATAATAGGTGTAAGATTAAACTTCTACAAGTAGAAATATCAAATTTTCCTGGATCACTTGCATAGTATAGGGTATCCCCATCCTCATTGATTGTTAGATGTGGCTATCACAGAAATAAGCCCATGTGGATCAGGCGGTAGCATTAAGGAGTAATGATATGCCATCGTCAATCACAATTTTATCAATCACGTCTTTGGGACATATTCTGGTGAGTGTACAACATGATAATAGGGAATATCGATGTCCCATATTACTGACATCGTGGAGAAGATTAAGAAATAAAAGTGCCATAGCACCTTAATTTAATATATCCCTAGTGGAGAATATGAGCATTCCCCCGACGATGTTGACCTATGTGGTTTTGGTCTATGTCTTGCTACCATGTGGTTTTAGGAACCTATTGGCTACATTTTAATGAGATATCATATTATTTAGAACCATGCATCCCTTTTAATCCCTAACAGAGGTTTGTGACCAATAATAGATGTACGGTCACCCCACTAGGCCTTACACCATGACGGGTTGAGTTTATCAACTCTCTATTATAGAAAACATGGAATTATCTAATCTTATAGAAAATATAAAATCTTGGAAAGATTTACAATTTGAAATGAAGTTTAGAAATTCACATGAGACATATTAAAACAAATATGAATTAAAATAGGTACAATTAAGGAGATCTCTCCAACCTGAAAAATTTGTAGTCTTCAAAAAAAATTCATTTGTCCTCTAAGTCCACTAGTCCTTCCTTATTGCATCACTTTATAAATGTCGTAACCAACTATATCTAAAACTTAAAGCTATTTGGTTTCTGATTCACCAAAGGGTGAAGAGCATAATCCCTAAGACCAAGTTTTCCTACCAATATTCCTTCAGGACCCTTCCTTCTTTTTGGTATCACAAGGTGGCTTTTTATAGCATTTAGGGAGTGCCTTCTCAAATGGTGAAGGGCAGTCTAGGTAATGACCTGTTGGAGAGGTCATTTGGGTAGTTAGACCCACTAAGGTGGTGATGTATGCAAAGTAGTGGCATAGTGTTTTTGAAGACTTGAGGACATGATGCAAACAAGGGGTAGTAATAGTGCTTTTGAAGACTTAGAGTGGCTATATAATAATTTTAAATTCCTTCTAGAGTCTTGTGAGTATAGATTCCTTCCTCATGGCACTTAATGGTACTTAGAGCCAAAATACTTCTCCCAAAGTATTTTAACACTATATTAGTTTGCAAAACATACTGATAATTTAATTCACAAGAAAACTCCCTTTTTCCATTAAAATATATATTATTTTTCTAGGGTGCATTTTCAAAAACATTAAATAAATCACCACCATTTTCAAAACCTTACAAATTTTCAATACTTTTTATGACTTCACAAACTAAGCATTAGTTTTGTTTTTCTTTTCCAAGAACAAGGGTTCGGTCAAGATGGGATGTGACAGTAGGCCTCTTGGGAATTGTTGTTGAAATATTTGATGATGATATAAAATTTAGTTAAATCTTCCTCTTTTAATCCAAAATTTTTAAAAACTTGATAAGTGCATAAATTAAGGGAAGAACCATTGTCTATCAAGATCCATTTACTAAATGTTTCTCCAATAAATGCAATAATATAGAGGGAAGAATCCCCTCATAGATCTGAAGGAGGAATATTGTCATCCAAAAATGTGATATGATGTATCCCAAGAGAGCTTACAACATCAACTATAGCACTAGGGGAAATGTCTTGAGGAACTAATTGTTGTCTTAGAAGCTTCAACAAGGCTTCCCTATAAATAGAAGAAGTTTGCAAAAGCTCTAAGAGAGAAATATTAGTTGGGGTACTAGCTAAATATTTTTGAATGTCAAAGGAGACTTTAGGTTATGGCTTCAACACTAAAGGTGGGTTATCTACTCTAGTGTTCATTTTTTGGGTACTCTTCAAACCCAAGTGTGGTTACAAAGGTTGGTTGGATGTATAACTCATCTCTTTTTGAGATCGTTGAGTCGAATGTGCTTGAGCTTGTTGCCTTGTAGTTATTGCTATCATACCAACCATATTATTATAGGGAGGTGACACATTACAATACGATAGTTGATTAGCTATCTGTAGCCCATGCTTAGGTAGGGGATATTAGAAGATCCTCATATCTTGATTAGTTGTGGGTGCTTGTTGAGTAGGATGTTGATTGTTTGTTGGAGGATTAGGTTGAGAACCCTCTTAACAAGGTGATATTTGTCAATTAAGTCCTAAACCACATGTTTCAACCTTTTACATAATTTTTTTATTGGACCTCCACTCTATAATACTCACAATATTGACTAGGCTTATACCAATCGATCGTGGTATCTAGTTTTCGTATAGGAAGTAACTCAATCATATTAGCTTCTAAAAACTCTTTTAATACTATGTTCATAGGCATGTTGAGTCTTGTGAAATTCCTTGGTGGGGGTTTTTGAGGTTGGCAAAGAACCATATTTTGTAGGGTGTTAACAACACTATTAACAAGCCTACTATCTGTTACCCCATCACCAACTACATGCTTGTTCTTATGCTTATTTTTTTGTGATCCCATATTCTTCTCTCTTTGGCTTAATTTGAACTCTTTGAATGAGGGCTTGCTCTACCCTTCTTTCTAGATCTACCACTTGGTCAAAATAGGTGATAATTAATTCCAATTCATAAGATATTTGCTCTTGTAAATTTCCAATGAATACCTCTAACATATCTCGAGGAGGTAAAGTATATTTCAACCATCCAACTAATATTCTCTAACAAGACAAGAAATCTGAAAAACTTTCCTCTTTATCTTGTTGCAACATATAGACACATTTCATAGTCACATTCTTATCAATATTAGCTCCGAATTGTTGAACAAATAATTTTGATGTCTCTTCAAAATTTCTCAAAGAAATATAAGGCAATTGATAATACCATTCCAATGCCATACCACCAAGGCTCTTAGGGAAAGTTGTTTTTTTGATTGATAGTAGAAGGGGTTTTAAAAGGGTCCCCAAACCTATTACAAGTAGGGTTTTGAAAGGCACCCCCAAACCTTAGATCTAGCAATAAGAGATCAAGAAATATTGAGTTGGATTCCACGAATCAAACCCAAAAATCCAATGAAACAACCTCCTCAAAAATAAATAACATATTTTTATCAATAAAATACAAGATATTGTCCCATGGTCAAACCACCGTGTGCTCTAAATCTAAAGAAATAGAGAAAAATAACAAAATAATGAAAATGCTACTGGTTAAAAATAAATTTACAAATAAAAACTGTGCAAACCTAAGCATTTACGGCCTAACATGAAATAAGAACAGAGGAATCCTGTCATCACAATCAAAAAATTTATCCAACAAAGCACATAATAGGAGAACTCCTCATGAGAATAGTTGATTTAAGAAAAAAACACTAGAAATACCAGCCAACAAAATCCACAACATTAAAACCATCCAGGAGATATGCACAAGAAATTCCATGAAACCCATAAATCCCATTGGATCAAACAAAAAAGTTTCAAGAAAAATCACTCTCAAGTACAAGAAAATGGAGATAGCAACATTTCACATCGCACCTGAGAGGGAGAAGGGTAAGATATCAAAAAAATAAGCCCTAGAAACCTAGGATCAAACACACCACCACTTCTGGAACTGGAGAAAGAGATCTCTATAGACCGTCAAAGCTAGGAAACCCACCAGATACATGGGGCCAAAGTTTGAACACTACCGCATCATAACAACCCGCTTTCACCCTAATTGGTTTGGGTTAGTAGTTGATCCTGTCTCACCGAAACAATTAGATACAATAAGAAATTATCGAACCTAGAAGAAAGTAACACAAACCAGACATGAACCCACTACTAGTAGAGAACCCTACCAACAAATCCATCCAAGAACCATCCAACCAGAGTAGCCAAGCCATTAGAGCTGAAGCCAGCCAAGGGAACATCATCAGATTTTTGTAGCCAAACACCATACCAAGCTCACCCCAATGAGTTTGGGTCAGTAGATGGTCCTTTTCTCTTCCTAGAAAGCCATAAAAAACATGAAACTATCAAACCCAAAAGAAATATTGCACAATCTAACCAAGTCCTTGAAACTAGCAAATAACCCAAGAAATGCAGCCACCCAACACACCCACCAACCAGAGTGAGAGCTAGCCAAGGGATCAACAACTAAAATTTTACACTATATTATAACGATCCAGAATCACCCCTACAGTTTTGGATTAGTACTCGGCCCTTTTTCCTAGATAAGAGTGATAATGCCAAACCCATAAGAGAGTAGGAAAATACCAGCAAGACCCCTAGTAAGCAAAACATCCTATTTATGAACCACAGTAGATAAACTAAGCATGACTAGCAGCTAGATATAGAATGAAAGAAAGGAGGCCTCCCACTCAAAGGGTTTTAGAGTGTTGAAGCCAAAGCAGGAGTGAAACCCTTGTGGAAGAAGCCCTCATGGAAGAAAACCTCTTGGGTCCTCTTTGCCATGGTGAGGCTCAGGTCCTCTCTACCATGGTGAGGCTCAGGCTCTCTTTGCCATGGTGAGGCTCAGGCTAGAGGAAATCCTCACAATTAGGAAAAAAATTTAGCAACATGTCATCATACATAATATCATGGTATGTCATCCTAAACATCCTTAAATGTTCGATTGGGTCCTCTATTCCCTTGTAAATATGTAAAGTCAACATTGAAAAATGCTTAGGATAAGGCCTAGAAGCAACAATAGGATCTAAGGGTTGATTGCACATTTCCTTTTAGTTGTAGGTGAAGTTTGGAGGTTGAATCATATCCACTCTTGAAACCCATTGCTTCACCATACTTGTCAAACTTTGCATATCAGGATTGTTGTGTAATACCCTTAGGTTCCCTAGGGGAGTGGTATAGATAGGATATTGAAAGGGAACTTGGCCAATATTGGTGGTATTGATACTATTATGGTATAGGTTATGATAAGTGGTATCTTGCTATGAAGGATAACTAACATTTGGTGGATCATAAGCATGAATGTTGAGATGAACAGAATGAGGAGGAAACTGAACATAATTTTGGGATGCACTACCAGTTGGAGGAGCTTGTAGAATTCCCCCAATATTGGTGGTCATAGTAGTAGCATATGTTGGTTTATGTAATTGATTAGCATGATGTGAAGATTCAAACAAAATATTGTTATGAACATGCCTAGGAGAAAGAGTTGGAGGATGAGACATCAAACCTCTTTCAATTTGGGCTTCCTCTTCCAAAACCTTAGCCAAAGCCTCCCCATGATGTTTCATAAAACCCCATATATGATCAAAAGATGTAAAAGTGAAGCCTCTATTGAGTCCCTTAAGAGTATTAAATCTGGTACCAATTTCTTCATGTTTTTCCTCTTCTACATCTATATTGTGATACTCCCTAACAATATGATCATCTTCTTGAAAATTTTGATCAGATTATAAAATATTTCACTTACCCCTAGTGTTGGGAGCCATTAGGAGGAAGAGAAAGGATATAGAACACTCACAAAATACACAAGAAAATTTTAAGATATTCTCAATGTTTTCTAATTCTAAGCAAACAAAATTAATGGTCTTGCTTAAGGTTTTCAAAATTAAAAAAAAAGGAAGAGGCTTCATATATTTTCCACTAATATGTGTGTTCACATTAGGTTCACCAAATATGTAGAGGGGAAAAATTGCCCTACCATGTATGATTCTTGTTTGGATCCATTGGGAGCCGAGGTGATTGTTGGGGTGTGTTATATTCTCTACACTTAGCGACTTGGGGATTGAAGGGTTCACTAGGAATGATTTAAGGACTCACTTCAAGTACAAGGTGGATATGTTTAATGTGTGATTTGAACAAACACCTATATTTGGTCTTTCTAATATCTAATCTATGGAAATGAAAGAACGATGCAAGTCACACAATGATGCAATAAGAGAAGAAACTAACCCTCTAATGATTCTTGATTTTCAATGATGACTAAAAACCTAACTTGCAATCAAATAGATCTTTCTCTTTTGATCAAGGGTTTTAGAGAATGCACAAACAAAGTTAACCCTAGGATGCAAACTATATGCTTTTACCTTTTCAAATGCCTAGAAATAAAAGATCAAATATTTTATTTTCCTTTTATGATCAAAATATAAAACAAAAAAGAACAAAGACACTCACCAAGCAGCCTAAAGATCTACTAGGGAACTTACTTGATTTGATGGTTGATCCTAGCTTTAACTTGCATCTATAATATCCAAGTAGCTTCAATCCTCGAAAATAACTTAAAAATCCCTAGAAAATTTGATCAATGTTTGGGGGCCTTCTTAGGCCGCTATATGATTGAGCTTGGAGGCACAACAATCAAAACCCCCTTGGTCCTTTTCACCGGTTGTTCAAAAATAAAATGATCTTTGATATTTGGAACAAGAGAAAGCAATATGGAATGGACATGCAACAATGAAATGGAATGAAATAGAATGAAGGTGACAAAAAGCTAAGATGTAAGTAGCAAATTAGGGTTTTGAGAAGTAGAACTTTACCCCCAAGTTCTACTTGACCAAATTCATGCCCTGTGTAGACAGGGTATAAATTTTATTTAGATGCAAATTCGAGTCCAAAACATCAAAAAAATGTGATGCAAAACAACAAAAAATAGAGCTAATGACTAATAATGCAAGTAAAGAACCTAGTTATCTAATGGAGAAAGCAAGAAGCAATGAGAAAATGAAGGAAATACTCCAAATGGTAGATCTATTCAACCATTAAAACTCCTCCAACTGATCCCCAAGAGTAGCAACACCAAAGCAACAAAAACACCAAAATAATAAATTACAGGAAAAGAGCACTTGTTAGTGAGCAATGGGCAAGTTAAGATCTATTTTTCTCTAAAATATTTGTTGGAGAAAAAGAGGAAGTTCAATCCTCTATTTATAAGAGGTTTGGAGGGCTAAAAGAGTGAGAAAATGAAAGTTCACCGTGGGCAAGGGTCAACACCAAAATAGGCCAATGAGGGATGGGGTTTTTGAGAGAAAAATCCCTAAAAAACAAAATTTGTGCCTAGCAATTATAGGATATGAATCTTGCAAGCCAAATTTGTGTCCCGTATCGATTGGGCATGAATTTGGTAAGGCTAGGAAAAGGACCTCAAATTTGCACTTGGTAAGTTTGGGTGGCTTCCTAAGGATCTAAGGAAAGATTTATTCATTTTGATGGGTCAATTTTCTATATCTATACATACAATTGTAGATCATATGATGATGAAGTCATACAAAGGAAAAAAAAGGAGTGTTGCTCACATTGGATTTTCTAGTTTAGCATGACTTTGTTTATGATATTGTACAAAGTCATCATCGCATGATTATTGAGAAGATTGCAATCAATACTATATTGTACCGTACTATAGAACAATCATATGAGAGGATTAACTTGTACAAATATAGGATCGTACAATTATTCACATTGTACAATAGGAAGGATTATATGGTAGATTCATTGTATGACATGGTGTCTTGTATGACTAGTGGAATTGTATGGTAGAGTAGGTTGTACAATATGTTGATTATTTAGTTGATATTGTACAAGCTTGAGCCATGTTGTATGATAGTATTTTATCTCATGACTATAGTACCATTTAGTTCCTAAAATTGTCACCATCCATCATTGGGAATAGTTCCACTCATGCTACAATGGATTTCTATTTGTAACCTGGTTGAAGTAGACAAACTCAAACAAATTATAGATGAATTTCAAAATATGCTTCAAGAATTTTGTTTGCCAAATTTTATATGAAAATATATTTTGATTTGGAATCTATCAAAATATGGTGGATACTTGGTCAATTTGGGATATGAGGATTTAGAGCAATCAAAATTTTCTACTCTCAAAGATTTTTCTTAGAAGAATATTTGGTTACTAGAGGCTTTCCCTAAGGCCTCAACATTCCTTTGGTTACTAGTTCAAATTAATATTCTTACAAGAGAGAGGCTACAAAGAAGATAATATCATGGACCTTTTAAATGTGTCTTATGTGAGAAGGATTTAGAATTTGTTATGAACCTTTATTCTCGTTAACAAAAATCATTCACCATATACTTAAAAAAAAACATCCATCCACAATTAATCATGCATAATAACAATCCATAAAAATAGATAATACCCTTGAGGTAGGGCAACACCAATAATACTCCTTAAGGAAGGAATCACTCCAAATATGTTTCACAAGCTAATACTATTACAAGAATACTTGATATGAATTGCTTGATTACATTGACAATATCCTTTTTTTTATATCTATCTTTCTCAACCCTTATCCCACTCATTATTATAATATATTATTATAATATAACTAACCTTGGGTTACATGTGGCCCATGCTAACTATCCATAATACCCATATATCTCATCCAAGATCCAAATTTACGTGGAGCAATAGAGGAATCAATAACCATTTGATCTAGCTCATACTTGAGAGGGTTATTATTCTCAAGGAAGGGTTGACCCCGTTTGAGGATGCTACCTTAAATTCTCTCCTCAAAATCAACTTTGACCACAAACCTCTAGTATTATAGGAATTTTTTTGAAATAGGTATTTCAAAACCCCTTTCAGGTTCGAGGTGATGTGGTTCCACCATGAATATCTTGTTACCTAGGTGGTTGGTGGGTGGGCTCAATAATTCTTAGAACCTCTTCTATCAAATTTCCAAAAAGCTCCATTTTATAAAATCTAATATCAAAGGTTGGAATAAATCTATCTTTGGGTATCTATTTCATAGGAAATTTGACCTAAAAAATTAACTGAGCAACATTGAAGCCTTCATTGTGGAAGGCAACTTCTCCGCTAACACTAAAATAAAAGAAAAAAAGCTCCTAGCTGAATTCCATAAAACATTGGCTTATGAAGAATCCTTTTGGAGATAAAATTCAAGAGCCCTATGGCTGAAGGTCAAGGACCATAACACCAAGTTCTTTCACACTTTCACTTGAAGACAAAATTTTCAACAAAATAAAGAAAGTAGTCAAAGTTGATGGCTCCTTGACTGAGGACCTACTAGAAATCTAGGTTCAAGTTGTTAGTTTCTATGAAAAGTTACTTGGGCTTGGGAAATTGGCAAGGACCAGACTGTGCATAGGATTCTTTTCAATATCCCTTCTCTCCTCTCCCAAGATCTAAACTCCTACTTGACCAACCCTTTCTTAGTGGAGGAAGTGAAAATCACCACTTATCCATGGCGAGGGATAAAGCTCCTAGTATTGACAGTTTCCTTACCATGTTTTTCAAATATTTTGGTACATTATTAGAGCAAATATTATGGTAGCCATATGCAAAATTCAAAAGATGCATCACATCTCTAGATATGTAAACTCCACCTTTTTGGTTCTCATTCCCAAAATAGCAAGAGCTAAATATTTCAAAGACTTCAAACCCATTAGCCTATGCAATACCCTTTACAAAATATTGAAAAAGGTTATGGCTAACAGACTCAAAAAGATATTGCTCTTTATCATTGATCCTTGTCAAGGTAGTTTTGTTGAAGGATGACTTATCATGAGTGAAATCATAACAATCTATGAAATCATTCACTCTATGGACAAAAGTGAAAAAACTAGCCTCTTCCTAAATTTGGACATGAATACAAATTTTGATAACGTCTCCTAGGATTTCTTGCTCAAGGGTCTTATCCAAATTTAGCTTCCACCAGGACTAGATAAATATTACTAGGGAATTCATCTCATCAATTTGGTTCTATGTCATTGTTAATGAAGCCACCATAGGATACTTTAGGAGCTTTAGGGGGCTATAAAAAGGAGACCCTCTTTCCCTCTATATTTTCATTAGCTTGGCCAAAGCTCTAGGGAGATCATTGAAAGCTACCTCTACTCAAGGGAATATCGATGGAATTAGAATGACCTCCACCTTTAACCTGATCTCACATCAACAATTCATTTATGATACCATCCTCGCCATAATATCCTTAGTCCCATAGACTAGAGCTATCAAGGATATATTGAGCATCTATGAAAATGCTACTAACATAAAGTCAACTTCTTGAAGATGAAAGTGTTCTTCCTCAACACCCCATATAAGGAAAATATAGATTGCTTAGATCCTTTGGTGTGAGATTTTAGATCTCCCCTCAAGCTACCTAGGGATGCCCCTTTTCAAGAGGAGAATGAGAGATTGTCTTTGCACCCCGATCCTTGAAAGAATTTAAAAGAAACTGATGAGCTAGAAAGAAGCACTCCTTAGTCAAGTTGATAAAGCTCATCTTGTCAAAGCCTCTCTTAAAAGCTTTTTGGTTTCTTCATATCCCTTTACAAACTTCCTGTTGCCATTTGCTAGAGAATTGAGTTAATTTAGAAAACCTTCTTGTAGTATGGTTTAATAGTTCACAAAATATTCCCCCTGGTGGCTTTGGAATAGGTCTATTCTAATAAGGAAGTAGGAGGGCTTGGATTCAATAAAATTAGATAGATGAATTGTACCTTATTGTCAAAGCAAGGATATAATCTCCTAAGACAAGTTGATTTAGGATGGGTCCACATTCTCACGAATAAGTATCTTTGGTAGGGAAGAAATTTCTTGGAGGAACCGAATCCTCCCAAAGGTTCCACTTTATAGAACAACCTCCTCAAGACTAAAAATATCATCCAAAAAGGAGTAAGATGGAAATTGGGATCTGTATCTAGAATATAATTTTAGAGAGACCCATGGATCTCGGATTCCCATCTTATCTCCAATACTGAGTTGGTAGTTTTTGAACCTCTTACCTCCTGTATCTTTGGACCCAATATTTGATTTTATGAAGAGAGTTAATGAAAGAAAAGTTTACAAGTCTATTCCCAGCTTAAACCTAAATGACAGAGAGGAGCAATCCAGGAAATAGTTATCTAGGATGCTAAGAACTCATTTCATCCAAAATTATGATGTTGAAGACTCCTTGATTTGGAATGCAAATACCAATGGTATCTTCTTGATCAAATCTACCTAATTTTTGTAGGAGTAAGAGATGATGAGCTCGTTCTTGGTTAAACAAGTTTGGATTAACAACCTTAACTCAAAAATTAATTTTTACTTTTGGTTGGTTGTCCAAAACAAGATCCTCACTATTGATAACCTCTAGAAAAGAAGAATTACCATTCCTAACATATGCTACTTGTGTAAGGCTAACCATGAATCTTCTCACCATATTTTATTGACCTACCCCTTCTCCTAGAATGTGTTTCATTCTCTATTAAGTTTATTTAAATTTTCTTGGGCACCCCCAACAACATTGAAGACTTGTGCTACTAATGGTCCTCCCTTTTTCGATGGGTAGTTGTGATCCCTTTTGAACCTATGCTTACCTCATTTCCTTTGGAGGATTTGAAAGGAAAGGAACAACAGAGTGTTCAAGAAAAATTATATATATTTCCTCTCCATTGATATCAAAATCCTTGAAGCAACAAAATAAAATGCCTCCATCACCCCCTCCTTTGATGAGAAGGACATCAATTTAGAATCTCATCTAGTTGACTCTGTTAGTCTTCCCAAAAGGATTCTTCAATCCTTGATGTCAAGAAAGCTTGATCGTTCCTAAGTCAAATAGATCTCCCCATTGCTAGAATGGATAAAGATCAATTTTTATGGGGCTACTAAGAGTAATCTAGGAAGCTTTGGTATTGGGGGTGTAATCAAAGATGATAAAATCTAAATTCTCCTTGCTTATGCAAAAAAATTGGGATTTTAGTCTAGTCATTTTGTTGAAGCAAGAGCCCTATTCCAAGAAATAAAACTTCTAGAAAATATACCCATCATGAAGGTAATTATCAAAGGAGACTCCATGAACATCATCAACACTTTGAAAGGATCTCAACCTCTGACTTGGAGTATTGAAAACCTTATGGAAGAGGTAAAAATATCCATTCAACTTTTGGAAAACACACTGATCCAATATGTTTATAAAGGAGGAAATAAGACTATGGGCTCCTTATATAACCTCAAAATTCTACAAGAGAACCCCTCAATTTGTACTGATATTTTCCCCTATGTTCTCATGTAGGTTACCCTCAGTGATGCTTTTGTTTCTTTTGATTTACCTCTATTTCGACCACCCCCCATGGGCCTTCCTCTAGATTGGTTTATTGTCAATACTTTTTCCCTCCTTTCTAGCTTCATCATCCCAATGTCTATTTTTCCTTATCTCCTATCATATCCTTGTAACCACCCTTGCATGATGTGTCCTCTCATTATGTTGCATCATTCTTCTCCTAGCCTAATGCTTCCTTGTTTTCCCGTGAGACTTGGCAATGTCTTTTCCTGCCTTTCTAGCTTGATGTGCCCTCTTTTTCTAACATGTCTCTTTGTTCTGCCAAGCCTTGGAGCCTCCCCTTCTAAGAAATCTCCTATGAGGAGGCTTTTGGTTTTTTTTCTAAATCATAAGAATCATCTCCATAATTTAATTGATCTTATCTACTCTCTGTATAGGGTTTCTCTTATCTATGTAGAGGAAGCGACCCTCCTCCTAGAGGATTACAAGAAAAAGCTAGATAATTCAGGAACCAGTGACTTGATGGATGTCCTTGTAATCAAAGTTGACTAGTAAAGATCCTGGGAGGATCTTGCTCTCTCTTCCCTCTGTATTTTGCCTCAGTATTTGAGGCCTTTGTTTCTTATTTTTCTATTGATAGGGTCCTCCTCTTTTAGTTGGATCCTTGCTGATCCTTTCTCCGTTTCTTTTTTGAGGTTCTCTTTCAATCCTCTATTTGAGGTTCTTTTTAGTTGTAATTTTTTTGAAGAACCTTTCAAAACCCCTTATTTATACCAATAAAAAATATAATATTATATCTCTATATTCATATCCCTAGGTACCTAATATTGCACCCTCCTTACAAATGTTTACTCCTCAAAATGTGAGAATAAACTAAATAGTATAATTTTCTAATCAATGTTAGTAACTAGTAACAATATTGATCATTCCTCTATCCAAGTGAAATATTGATTGGTGGTGGTATGTGATTATACAAAGCTACTATTATGCCTCTACTTTGATATTCTAAATGATTGGTGGTGGGCTTTGATATTGTTTCATGATGTTGTTGCACCCCTCTAAAATCTAGTATTACTATACCCTTTCTACCAAACATTGCCATACTTGATGCCTTTTTGACTCCATATAGATCCATAATAATTTTGATGCCCTAAGCCCTAACTCCAAGATTTTTGTCACTCTTAGTGATGTGGGTGGCAAAAACATCGAAGCATTTATTTCTTCATTGTTCCTTTGCTCACACCATTTGGGGTTACTTTAAAAAATATGAAAAAATATTAGGTAGCTTCATCAACATTGAAAGAGTTGATGAAATACTAGATTAATTATTTTAAAGTTAAATCATTATATATTGTGTGGAGGAATAGTCCTGCCATTTTTTGTTGGAATTTATGGCTTAAAAGGAATACCAATTTTTTTAAAAATAAATCTCAAATTCATGCCCAAGTTTGGAACTGTATTATTGCCTCTTTTGCACAATGTTTACATATATGGTGCTCTTCATAGAAAGTCTCAACTACGGGAAAAGAAATGGTAACAACTTGGCTACAAGATTTGAATATACATGGAAGAATCAACTATGAAAATGACATTAAAAAAAATGATCTACTTCGATATAGGGTAAAATGGAAATGTCCAGAAATTGGATTTATCAAAATTATTTTTGATGGTGCTTCTAAAGTAAATCCTGGAAAAGTGCAATGCACCTCTTTTACTCATGCCAATATTTTGCCTCAAATTCTTAGCGTAGCGCTGAACTTAGATAATAAACTCAATACCAAGGATACCATAACCATTATTCACAAAATATTAACGAAATCAACATTCATTTCGATAACAAGAACATACATGCATGAAACATAAGAATAAAAATTGCAAGAATTCATAATGAGAAATGTTTCTATCATAGGCCTCTTTGAGAGGGCAACCTCCTTACAAAATAAAAAAATTATTCTCTAACCTGTGAGAGTTATATCTTTCTAATTTTATAACATTTGCAGGAATATTTCCTCTTATCTTATGACAATATTCAATGACATCCTTCTATGACAAAATTCTAGGACAATATTCTTGATTCACCTAGTTTATAGCAATTACATTAATAATATTGATGATTACATTCATAATTGATAGTTCCATTCATAATACTGATGGTTACATTCATAATTCTATGAAAATAAAGATATTATATGACAAAGTAGTTATATACAAGATTCTATGACAACACACTCTCCTAACTTAACACATGGCCCATTTCTAACTAAATACATGGTCCACCTTATTGCAGTAACATATATACTAATGTATTACAAGTGTCGAGTATATAACATGCTACCCCCTTAAAGAGGCTTTGTCCTCAAGTTGAAATATGGGGAACTACTATTGAAATTCCTGCAATGGCTCCCATATGGCATCCTTTGGTTGTAACCCTTGCCACTACACCAACACCTCAATGATATCCCATAAGAAGAGATGTTGGGTTCAATTATCCATAATATTTGTATGATACAAAAGAATGGATCCCTATTTACCTGATTAAGGAAGGATAGTTTATACTTGAGTATGTGTGCCTACCACCTTCTTCAAGCAATATACATGGAAAATTGGATGAATTTTGGATGTGTTTGTCAATTCCAACTTGTAAGAAACCTCTCCTATCCAACACAGTATCTTGTAGGGCCCATAAAACTTGGGTGCTAGCTTATGTTGAACCTTTTGTTTGAGGAATACTTGTTTATAAGGTAAAAAATGAAGGAAAACCATACCGTATTTTGAAAAATCCCACTCAGTTTTGTGTTTATCTACTTGTCATTTCATGCGGTTCTAGGCGGTGGCCAAATTTTGCTTAAGAGCTGCTAAGACTTCTTGTCTACGAGTAAATATTGTGTCCACTGCATCTACCTTTGAACTGCTTGACAAGTACAAGGTGAGTGTTGGGGGTGGTTGACCATCATAGCTCCATATGGTGTACTGTTTCCTCCTTGTGGTAGTGTGAAAAGTGGTATTATACCACCATTTAGCTAAGGGAAGCCATTGAATCCACTTGGATTGATTATTTGAAACAAACCAATAGAGATAGGTCTAAGAAATTTATTCACCACCTTTGTTTTTCCATATTTATAGAGGTGATATGATGTGTTTATTTTCAACTATGTCCCTTGAATGCGATGGAGCTCCTCCCAAAATTTACTAGTGAATATCTTATCACGATCACTAACAATGGAATGTGGAATCCCATGGAGTTTAAATATCTAATCCATGAAAATCTATGCTACTATTTTGGAAGTATAGGGATGACTAAGGGATAAAAATTGAGCATATTTGGTAAATTGATCCATGATTACTATTATGACTGGTTTTCCTCCTAAGAGAGGAAGGCCTTCAATGAAGTTCATGGAGATATCAATCCACCAAGACTTTGGAATGGGTAAATATTGCAGTACTCCTGGTGTACTAACTATTTTTTCCTTTTGGTGCTAACAAGTGTCACAACTATCAAAAAATTGATTGATATCTGATTTCAATCTTGGTCAATAAAAACTACACTTTACCCAACATTATGCACAACGACAAATATTTGCAAACTAGGCAAATATTAGCATTTTTGAAAATACAAATTGATGATTTTGGGGACCCTAGACGTTGGCCATTTTGCTCAAAATTTTTGGGTCAAAAAATTTTTAGGTGTCGATTCGTCGTGCATTGATAATAGTATTACTTATTTTTTTAAATTCGCCAACACTTTTGCCTAAGTCGTGTACCATTTTTTGCCATTTTTTTAATTTTAAATTATCCCATCAAATTTTCCAACTATACCACTATATATAAGTAACATGCTAGAGATAATTTTTCATTTATAACATTCAAATTATTAGAAAAATGAGTAGATATAGAGAAAAGTTAAACTTTAAAGCAAAAAGATAAACTAAAATATTCGATCTATTGCAGAATTCCATAGAATTTCAACTGTGTGCAAAAACCAGTTGATTTGGATCAAAACTCTACTCAAATCGAAACCAAACCCTTTTTTGCTTTCAAAATGATTGTTTGACCCTTTTTTACACTTGGAACGATTGTCGTACATAGTTCTATACCCAGATCGACACTCGGACTTCTCCACCCGACCTGATAATCGAATATTATTTTTCACTCGGATCAATTATCAATATTCTAGTTTCACCCGGACTAATTATTAGACTACTAGTTCCACCCAAACTGAGTATCGTATTGCTTGTTCCACTTGGACCATTTATCGGATTGCTTGTTCCACCCAGATCGATTTTAGACTACTTTTTTTGCATAGTCTAACTGTAGAATATTTCTCCCATCCAGATTGCTTTTCGAATTTACTATTCCACCTAGATCGTCTATCGGATTGACTGTTCCACCCGGACCACCTACCGGATTGAAGATTCCACTTGGACCGGCTTTCCAACCATATTTTCTACCCAGACTGCCCAACGGACCTCTTTTTCCATCTTGACAGACTACCGATCCTCTTTTCCTACACGGACCACCTAGCGGGCCTCTTTTTAGACAGATATTTTCCTACATCAGATACTTTATTTCTCTTTAGACATTTTAAATTTGTGATCTTGTGTTTTTTTGGTTTTATAGAGAATAATAGTTGAAACAGTTGTAATAATAAGATTTGTTTTCTTGTCATCTAATTGCTGGTTTTTATTTTACTGTTTTTTATCATTTACTGAATTTAAGTCAAAGCTCTGTTCTCAAAATTTTCCCCTATTTTCTATCTATGTTAAAACTCTTTGATTCTTTGTTTCCATTGAGATCTACTTTTCTGTTACAAGATTTTAAATAGGTAAATACTTTGGTTCTCTAAGGACATAGTGATGCTCTATTTCTTATCCATTTTGTACTAGAATCTTATATTTTTCAACATTTGTATCTCTGATTAAATATCACATACATATAATATTTTTTCTTACACTCTTTTCAAATTTTATATTGATTAGTTTTTTTCTCTTATTAGTTATAGGTACTATCTCCAGAAAATAGAGTATTTGAATACACTAAAAATTTACAATAAATAATGACTGGAAACAAGTATTTATTTTCTACAAACCATCCATATGCTTATTCTAATTACAATATTATCTTGAGGCTTCAAAGAAGTAAGATATCTTCTATATTTTATTACTTTTCTAAATTGAAAAATATTTTATTTACAATTAAAATGCCCCTACTAGCGATGCAAAGAAGGGGGCCAAATATGAAAAGAGTATCCTTAATTATTTTAGCCATATGTTGAAATCCAGCGAGCCATCGACATTTGTGTAAATTCAAGGTACAAATGATTTTTGACTACATAAAAATTAGGTGTATTTGTTAGTTTTAATAATTCTTCTTCCTCAAATGGTTTATTTGTTGTTTGTGCCTCTAGCCATATTGCATGATGATATGAATCATATTTTTGTTTGTTAGTTTATTTTGTTAAATTAAAAAATAATTAAGAATAGTGTTAGGATTTCTTAATCCTAACCATTATCACTATTAATCATGCATAACTTTATATGGACCATTGTGTCCTTTCACTCATAACTATAGCATAGGTATATAAATTCATTCAATTGGGTGTAAACAATCATCCATCAAATATAAGAACAAATATATTTTATATCCATTGGACAGGTTACTCTTCCAATGCAAAGGTGATTCAATCCAAAGGTGATTCTATTAGTTTTACATTCATTTCACGCATCCAATTCCATTTGTTTCATTCATAAATCCACTAGGACATAGAGTCCTACCATATGGTATCAGAGCATCGTTCTAAGGGACCTATTCATAGCCATTCCTACTTCTCACCATATATTTTCTTTTTTCTTTTTTCCCACTCTACTCTTCATTGCCATTTGTCTACCACTACTGCACTATTTTGTTTATCACCAACTTGATCATTATCATCACACACCTTCAATAGCAATGTCAACTCTGGCCACATTACTTCTCCAACAATGGCATTCATTGAGCCATAAGACACATCCACTACCAAATTAATCATCGCCCAGCCAAAGTGACATAAACTGAGACACTGATAATCGAGTGATTAACAAAGAAAATTGTAGTCATTTAAATGAGTGATTGACATGGTAGAGGTAAATTCTTTGAAGGTATAAACAATTCCAATCTTCAAACATCAAAAACAACATCAATAGATGATCTCAGAAGCAATTTAAGTAACAAAATACCATTTTCGACAAACGACCAGGGAAATATGGCAAGATAAAATTAAAAACTAAAATAAAAGCTAAAGTTAAAAAAAATTATGAGTACCAAAAGTTAGTTTAACGATGTCGATAAATCGTAGTTGGAAAAATTTGGAGGGATAATAGTCCCACATCGACTAAGCAAAGGTGTTTGAAGGGTTTAAATAGACCAAGGATCACATAAAGAAACATGACTTTGGTCACACTCTCCCTTGGATCTCTCACGTGATCACTACCGCTGTTGCCTGCCATTTGACCTCACCCCTCCAATACCGCTCAACCTAGTTGCCTTGTGTTTCTTGCAACCCATTCACATGCCTTGTGGTTACCACATGTTTCACCCTCCACTGCCATGCCTTGTACTCCCTACCTCCCCTTTCGTGTGCCTTGTACTACTTGCTGACTAGTTCACCTCGTGATTACCGCCCTCATGTTATATGTTGCTAACATCACCTTACCACACCTATCGTACCTTATACTTTCGCTAAAGAGTCTCCCTCATGATAGACGTCGCTGACATCACCTTTGTTGCAAGAGTCTCCCTCTTGCAACCCATTCACATGCCTTGTGGTTACCACATGTTTCACCCTCCACTGCCATGCCTTGTACTCCCTACCTCCCCTTTCGTGTGCCTTGTACTACTTGCTGACTAGTTCACCTCGTGATTACCGCCCTCATGTTATATGTTGCTAACATCACCTTACCACACCTATCGTACCTTATACTTTCGCTAAAGAGTCTCCCTCATGATAGACGTCGCTGACATCACCTTTGTGTCATTCTGATGTATTCCCACCAAGTTTTAAATTAAAAAAAAATTGACCATTTGAGGGTCATAAAAAGTTGCTCAAAACCAATTTTTGAACCAAATTTTTGCAATTTTTTTGCCCATATATATCAAAAATTTGTGCCAAATTTTTGTAAACCATAAAATAAAATTCAAATTTTAAATTAAATTTTTGGTGAAGATTTGTAATTTAACCCTAAAATGGTCAATAGTAGGAGATCGCAAGACATGACTGTCAACAAGTTCTACTAGGAGTTTTGCCAGTGGAAGGAAAAAATTACAAAAAATACTATAACAAGGGAGGAATTTGATAACAGAATGTCAGCAATGGATTTAAAAATTGACACCTATAACCACTCTGTTGATACACTACAACAAAATATGGCACTAGTCCAAGCTGGCCAATCTACCGGAGGACCAACATACCAAGCACCACTTGGGGGGCCACAAACTTCCATCCTGCCTAGAACTACTAAATTGGATTTTCCTAAATTTGAAGGAGGTGATCCCACTAACTAGATTTATTGAGCCGACCAATACTTCTCCCTCTACCAGATCCCTGAGGTACAAAAGGTTCACATTGCATCCTTCCACCTTGAAAATATCACCACCCAATGGTACTAGTGGTATGAAAAGACTAATGGCACCCCTACATGGTTAGAATTTACAAAAAATCTAGTAGTATGATTTATCTCTAGTAAATTCAAATATTTCATGGGAGCCCTTACCAAGCTTTGCCAAACCACTTCGGTGCATGAATCCCAAACTCAGTTTGAAAAATTAGTCAATCTTACATCAGGGTTAGATGCCTCATTATTTCAAAGTTGTTTCATCAGTGGCTCAAAGGAAGAAATTTGATTAGAAGTACAAATGCTCAATCCCACTACCATGATGTAGACCATTGGATTAGCCCAAATGGCGAAAGACAAATTTAATTGATTAGGAAAACCATATAAGGGGGAATAACAAAATACTTACACCACCCCAAAACTTAATCGAATCTTACCAATTAAATGTATCAGACCCGAGGAAATGAAGGATAGAAGAGAAAAAGTACTTTGTTATCATTGCGATGAAAAATTTATATCCAATCATAAATGTATTACACCCAAATTATATGTTTTGGATGCAACTATTCCTTGTAGTTCAACCAACGACGAAGATGAGATCAAGGTAGAAGTAGTGACGGATACACCCGATGATAGCACTAAAGGTCCACTAGAAATTTCTTTCAATGCCCTTGCCGGTAATTCTTCTCCCCAAACTATGAAAGTCTTAGGATCCTTCAAACGACAAAACCTTATTGTGCTTATTGACTTCGGTAGTACCTATAATTTCATCGATCCACATATAGAAAAACAAGCTAACTACTTTATACATCCTTGTAATAGTTTTGAAGTCATGATTGGTAATGGAGGAAGGATCACCTGTAAGGAAAAATGCCAAAATATTAAGCTCACCATGGGGGATTACAACATGAAAAATGACACGTATGTCATTCCATTATGAGGATGTGATATTGTATTAGGAGTGCCATGGCTATGAACACTCGGGACAATCCAATGGTATTTTGAGGAATTATGGATGAAACTCACAATAAAATATCAAACATATATGCTTAAGGGATTAAAATCAGGCCTTTCTCCAATAGTAAGTTCTCATCAAATGGAGAAAATTATTTGCAAATGAAGCAAGGAAATGGTTGCCTACCTATTTTCTATCCATGCCACCAAGGAGGCACAAAAAGGGTTACCCCCTATCGTTATTTTGATCCTACTATTATTCCTACCTATCCCCCACCAACACTTTAACCTTTACAATATCCCTGCTTGCAAAATATGACATTAAAATAGTGCAAGAACTTGAACAAATGCTACTTGGAAAACAAGGGACAATGCTCCAAATATCCTTTAAGAAGGGTGGCATGTTAGGATTCCTTAATCCTAACCATTATCACTATTAATCATGCATAACTTTATATGGACCATTGAGTCCTTTGACTTATAACTATAGCATAGGTATATAAATTCATTCAATTGGGTGTAAACACTCAACCATCAAATATAAGAAAAAATATATTTATATCCATTGGACAAGTTACCCTTCCAGTGCAAATGTGATTCAATCCAAAGGTGATTCTATTAGTTTTACATTCATTTCACACATCCAATTCCATTTGTTTCATTCATAAATACGCTAGGACATAGAGTTATACCAAATAGTATTGTATGCTACTATGCAAAATACCCTGTCGACCCTGATATGCCTCCACTTGAAGATATTCATCACCAAGAGATGCCTTCTAATGAAAATTCTCTTAACAATGACATCCAACAAGCACTTGAAGATAATCCTCAAAATAACATTCCAGTTGAAAATGAAAGCGATAAATCAAATACATTACAAACTTCTTTTGAATCTACAAGCGAAAAATATAAAAAGCGGAAGGCATCTAATAGGGCTATTGGAAGGGCATTTAAGAATGAATGGGCATAAAAATTTCCCTGGATAGAGCCTATCCTAACTAATGACAACCAAGTCGATGATAAAGTATGTAGATGCAAAATTTGTAGTTGGAAACTGGGCAAGGAGCATAGGTTGCAAAATAAGATAGATACAATAGAAAAACATGCTGGCAAAGTTTATGTAAAAGTTAAAGGAAGTGATGGTGAAATTAATAAAATAGTTAGGTGGAAGGATGCATCAAAATGTATGCATGTCATATATGCAATAGAATATGACAATCACTTAAAGGAACAACTATCTCTTGTTGAGAAAGGTGCAACGATTGAAGCCCAATTTCAAAAAATTAAAAAGACCACCTTAGCTGCAAAAATTTTATAGTTTGCTATTGTATTTAGTATTCTCAAGAAGGGTAGACCCATGTCCGATTTTATTGATTATAAGCACTTTTTTCAGCTAGTTTGCAATAAAATTTGAGTTGCCATTGGTCTGATCGAAGTGGTTGGGAAATGGTAAAATATCTATCATTAGTAGAGGAGGACCTGAGGGAGAAAGTAAAACTTTCCAGATTCATTTCACTATCTATTGATGAGGTGACGATTGTGGATAACACATCCTGGATTTGCATGCATGTGTATACTTTTCAAAACAATGTCAGGCAACCTAGTTTGCTAGGATTACATAAGATGGTTGAAAATTCAAATAAGGAAAAAAACATTTATAATGTTGTTGTAACTAGTTTAAAGGATATTGTGGGAATGAATGACATAGACATAGCCTCAAAGTTAATATGCGTTGGAGTTGATGGTGTTGCTATAATGCAAGGGCATAGGAGTGGTCTCTGTGTTCGATTGCAAACCATAATTGCTCCATATATGATACCCATTCATTGCATGGCTCATAGAGTGAATCTTGCATATAAAATCATGAGCACTTTTGAAAATATTGCGAGAGTGGAAGACCTCATTCGTGAAATACATTCTTATTTTTCTTGCAGTCCAAAAATTTTTGCAGCATTTCAATAGTTTGCACTAGGAGTTACAGAAGGAAAAAAATGTTAAAATATGTGGATACAAGGTGGATTTCATTGTATCAACCTGCACATAGAGTTTTTACAGAATATCAATCATTAACAGGGTTTATGTACGCAAATCGTAGGGGAGTTGATAAGGCAAAATATTTGTTGTTTTGTTTGATTGACTTTGAAACCCTATTGACGTTATGTGGTATTCTTCCAATGTTATAGGAAATGAGTAGATTGATTAAATTTGCACAAGAGAGATCCATCTATATCATTGATTTCATGAGGATGAGAAAACAAATATGTATGGTTATTGATAGTTTATATGTGTCCAAAGTAGATTTTATAGATCCCTTGTTTCATAGTTGGAATACATTGACAAACATGAATGATCCAAAAAGCTTTTTGAAGTTTGACATCAATGATCATCTTTGTATTAATAATCATGGAAAGTTGATACCTCTTTATTGTTTTGAAAGGCAATCAAGTATAGTTGTGGATGATGTTGAAGAAGTTCCTGTAACACACAATAGATTTCATGTTGTATTACAGAAAACTAGAACAAATTTGTCAAATATAGCAAAATATTTGACAAGTGAGATAAGAGATCGATTTCAAAGAGATGAGTTGCTTGAGGCCATGGGTGTGGTTAACCCCATGTTTTGGGCTCCTAGTACTAACTTCAATTCTATAAATGAGTTGTTTATTAAATATATGCTCACACTTATTCAGCATTTCAATAAAAGTGTGGAAGTGAATGGTGTTAAAATCAATGGTATACTCAACAAAAATATTTTGAAAGAATAGTCAATGCATTTTGGAAGAACAATGGTTGGGCAAACATCACTTTTGAGTAACATCCATGAGACTGGTTCCATTGCACATTTGTGGCAAAAATTGTATCCAAGTACTGTCTTACAAGATACCATAAGTGAATACTTCTGTTTATATGAATTATGTCAAACAATGATTTTGGGATCAGTGGAAGACGAGAGGGTTTTCAGTGCACTCTCTTTTGTTAAATCTAAGCTCCGTAACAGGTTGGACAAAAATTTAGAAAATTGTTTGAGAATTTATGTATCATCCTATCAGTTGGACAAATTTCCCTATGATAGAGCATTTGCATGCTGGAATTCCCTTGCAGATAGAAGGGGCACAATGAATATTACTGATATGGAAGATAATGATGCTTTCAGTGATCAGATTGTGGAGACATAGATATCCGCTATGCTTCATAGTGATATTGAACAAGCTGAAAATTGTTTGTTTAAGCTACCTGATTTGTGACTTTTCTAGTATTTCATAACATTAATAAATTTGAATTCATTTGATATCAGATTTCACAATAGTGATTCTAGACAAGCTGAGAAGTGTTTGTTTCAGCTACCTGATTTGTGATTTATCCAGTATTGTGATTTTTCCAGTATTTCACAATAAATTTGAATTCATTTGATATCAGATTTCACAATATTGTTTCAGATTTGTTAGATTTCACAAAATTTGATTATTCAAAAATTTTAATGTTTTATATCCCATTATTATTTTTGAAATAGTTTTAATTGCCTTTATATCATAGTATTTGTTTGTTTTAGTTACCTGAATTGTAATTTTTACAAGATTTTACAACATTGATCAATATGAATTTGTTAGTTATTATTTTCATCTATAAATTTGTGTTTATTTGTCATCACAAGATTGTTTCATCTATCTGAATTGTAACTTTATGATTTATAACACAACATTATCTTTCAAATTATATTTTTTATGATTTATAACACAACATTGTCTTTCATAACCGATTTACAACATTGTCTTTCAAAATATATGGTATGGTTTTTATTATAGTATTGTTAGTGTACTGATATTAATGTATGGCATAACTGAGTTGAATGGTGAATATAGTTGAATCATTTATTTTTTTAGATTGTAATTGTGAATATAGTTGAATCATTCTAAATTTAAAAACTGCACAAGAATATAAATGGAAATAACCAATGAGTGATAGAAGACAAATTAATAAAAGCCTTTTTCATTATTTGCATAGAAAATATACATTGTACAAAATTGTTTACAGAAATACAATAGAACTTACTGTCAACTATGAAACGTTTTACAATATATTAATTTTATCATGGGTGAGTAGGGGTAGATTCAATCGCTCCTTGTGCACATGGATCACCTAGGCCTTGAGATTTCCCTTATATATCTGCATCTCCTTGAGTTTGAAATGCTCCTCATATATCTGCATCTCCTTTAGTTTGAGATGCTTCTAAAGTTGTAGGTTATTTTCCCTTATATTTTATAGCAATAAATCTAAGTAGGCCCTTTTAGTGCTCTCATTATGATGAGGCCTTCCTCTACCTTCTGTAAGCTCCCCATAAACAATCTATCTTCTTTGGTTGGATCCTCAAGGACTACATGTTCATTTTTTTTAAACTTCTTCTTAAGCAAGATATTTGGATCTATTTTGTGCTCCATGATAATTGCTTTTAAATAATTATTATCCCTAACCTTAGCCTGTAAGGTCTCCTTCATTGATATTGAATTTAAGATTGATTTCTTTGCAGTCTTGAGATTAATAGCCATGAAATTAACTTGTTTTTGTAAATTCTAAAAATTTACCTACAAAAAAATGGAGAAAACCTTAGTTAGTCGAGAGTTATATTACAAAAGATAATGATAAATTTGATTGCATCTAAAGTCTCACCTTAGCAACATCTCTTGCAACATCAATGATTAAAACTTTCTTCTTATCAGAAGCCCATAGGTTGTAATATGCTTGGGCTTCAACATTCAAGTTCTCTAACCTGCTCAACATAGTCTTTAAAACTTGATCTTCATAAGACACATAAGGGTTCACCGATCCTGATTGAGCTTGATGTAACAACCCAACAAGCTTCTCAGGTTGGTTTCTGATCGAGGAGAAAAAATCTTCTCTTTTATCATAATTTTTATAGTGGGTATTTATTTCCTTGATAAGGATCTTTGCCCAAAATTCCCAATCCTTCATTTCCTTCACATTTTCAACCAAAACATCCTAGATCAGTGTATAACAACTATCAAAAACCAAATTATTTTTAGAAAAAGTAACTTGTTCATCCTCAGTTTGAGGACCAGGATCGGAGGTGTCAGAAGGCGACGATGAAATTAGCTCAGCTACAGGAATTTCTTGTTCTTGTAGTCCTTGAAACATCTCTAACACTTTAAACCCTTCAATGTTCCCTTGTAAAATAAAATCTTGATCTAATTTTGGTACATCTAATCCGAAGGTCGAAACATCTTTCAATGAAAAACCAATTGAAAATGACAAGGTTGGAAATGTAGAACCCTGTATCTTGGATTGTGTGGGTCACACCCATGATCTCGGTCCAACAAGTTATTTTCCAGCAACTTGACCTTGCATTAATTGTTATCATGTCCACAACATTGTTGAGGTTGTCCTAGTGGTGGTGGTGGTGGTGGTGGCGGCGATGGCATCATATCCTTCCTTATTTTAGTAAATTGCTAGGAGGGACCTAAATACATTATAACAAGATATTATTAAACAAAATTAAAGTGGATAAAATTAGTACATAACAGTAAAAACTCACTTACCCGATGAAGAGATCTCTTGCTGCCCTTCATCCTGTGGAGACAACTAGGTGCGAGTGCATGTGGGGGTGTGGCGTAAAACTGAAAACATACAAAAAAATGAAAAAATAGATATAATTTCAACTAAAAAATAATGGTAATGAATCAAGAAAACTCGAAATAGTAAACTTACCCATCATTGGTGCGACATAATTGGATTCACATTCCATGTTATGTGCTTGCACATGTTGACGAGAAGCAGGAGAAGAAGTTGGCTTCTAGTATTTATTAGGTCTTTAGTGGTTGAAATTCACACATTATACCTTCTGAATCAGCACCATCCTCTAGCATGTGACTTCTGACACCAACATCCTTTTTTGCCCATGCAATGGCTGCCTTACTCTGCATTTAGGTGCAAAAAAAGTTAAAAAATAAATAAAAAACATGCTAAAATATAAAAATTATTTAATGGTGAAAAATAAAATAATTACCTTCAACTCTTCGATAGTCATAGCAATGCTTTGTAATTTTGGGTGCACTACAATTGGTGAACCAATATCCTACAAATTATGAAAACTTTCGTAGTAAAGTGCTAAAATATAATTTACCAAGGCGATCATGTGAGGTTTATCTGATTGTTTTGTTTGAACAGTATAGAGCTCTGATCTGATTTGATCTAAAATATATGTACACCAGTCGAATATCTTGTGGTACTCTAGAAAATGAACAATATAAGCCAATGACTAGAATGGAATCTCTATTCTTCCAAGAAGAAATAGTCTTTCTTGGAAAAATTCAAGAATTGACTTGAAATCATCGTTGGAAACTGAGTTATTAGTTAACCCTCTCTTGAACTTCATCGCAGATGCTGCAAAAAAAATTAGGTGACAACAAATTTTAAATTGTGAAATTTAAGATAATCAATTGAAGAGAATTATACCTGACAACAATTTCGAAGAGATATCATATTTGCTCACCAGGTAAGCCTTATCATTCTTCGAGAGAACTAACTTCTGTGAAACTGGACCGACACCCTTCTATGGAAGACCAATCAATCTCTGGATATCAGAGGGTTTGATTGTAAAATATAATTTTCTATTCTGTATAGATAGAGTAATGACCCCAAGATCATTGTCGTAGCCTGAGATGATATTGTGTAGAATAAATTTATCTATTCTAAATTGGGGCATAGAAGTCAAACCCCCAAAACCTACCTTCTCAACCCATGAATGGTCTGTCTCAGGTGTGGTTACCATTAAGTACTCTAAAAATCTGATGCAACTTTGATTTTTGAATGAAATTTTTTGTGAGGTTGTGGACATGGTGGCCATCACTCTAGAAAGGTGTGGGGTAATGGTCACTTGGGGAAGGGAAGGGTTCACAGCTTCGCTCTGATCTCGTGTAGCAAAAAAAATCCTAAAAAAACAACTATTGATGCCTTTTTATAGATAAAATTGAGTGGGATGGACACGTGGCAACATGTTACTGGACATGCATGTGGTGGTCTGATGCATGGTAGGGTGAAGCTAGAATTTTTTTACACCTAATATGAGGATGAAGTAATATCTACACTCGATGCATAGCCAGAGCATTATATACACCTGATCTGTCTGCATTAATTTACCTGACCTATCTGCATTGCTGCACTCAATCTGTCTACATTATTGCACTTGGTCCGTCTGCATTACTGCAATTGGTTCGTTTGCACTACTCCATTTGGTCCATCTGCATTATCATATTCACCCAGTCCATATGCATTATCATATTCACCCGATCCATCTACATTACTTGGGTGAAACTTGCTATCCACTTGGTCTGTCTGTTGGATCCTTCTTTCTCCTAGACCATTACCCTATTCTTGTTATTTGCACACGGTTGGTTTGTCGGATCAGTTTTTCATTTGGTTCAAGTTCAGATAGTGTGTTGCACCCGATCCAAGCCCAGATCGTGTGTTGCACCCGATCTGAGCCTGGATTGTGTGTTACACCCAGTTCAAGCTCAGATCATGTGTTGCACCTAGTTCAAGCCTGAATCATGTTTTGCACCTAGTTCAATATCAAAATGTGTTTTTCACCCTATCCAATAAAAATAGTAAAATTCACCAAATTTTTATAATTTTTTATAAAAAATAAGGTAATTTTCCCTTTTCCTCCGACATGAGGTTGGCCAAGATTCACTAATTTTTTACAAGTACATTTTGCATCCGATCCCTTATGCATAACACTGAATTTACTCATTCATAGGTTTGTAAGAAACCTATGTATCCCCCTATAGGATAATAATGGAGCTCTTGGAGGATCTAAGATTTAAGTTGGGAGGAGGGTCGAACAACAATATGATGCTCATAGCATAGCTCCCCTTGTTTCCAAGAGTAATTGATATTATCCCTAGTTGTTGTATATAAATCCCAAATAATATTTACAAGTGTGGGGTTTGCCTACCATTTAGACTTAAGTGTATCTAACCAATCAACCTTAATAATGGATACTACATATAGGTTATCTTGTGTTTTAGATAACCTAGAAAAAACATCAACGATTACATTTTAATTTCCTTTGTGATAGACTATCTTGTAATCATCTTCCAAAAGCTTAGTGGCCCATTTTTGCTACTCAAGGGAAAAAATTATCTACTCGAAGAGATACTTGAGGCTACGATGATCGATCTTGATGATGAAGTGTTTCCCCAATAAGTATGGTCACTAATAGAGGACAATGAAGACAATGGGCATAATATCCTTCTCATAAATTGATTTGGTAAGTTTTCACCCTAAGAGGGCCTCGCTTATGAAAGCAAGTGGTCAACTTTCTTGCATAAGTACTACCCCTAATCCAACTCTTGAGGCATCACTTTCAATTATAGATATTTTTGAAAAAAATGATATAGCTAGGATTGGAGTATGACACATGGAATCCTTCAAAGTTAGAAAGGCTTGCTCAGTTGCACTATTCCATGTGAATGCATCCTTCTTAAGTATAGTTGTTAAAGGAGCTACTATCTTCCCATAATCCTTGACAAACTTTTCTTAATATCCTGTAAGGCCAAGAAATCCCTAATGACTCTTCAATATTTTGGGCTTGGGCCATTTCTTCATTGCCTCAACTTTAATTGGATCAAGTCGAACACCATACTTGGCCATGCCATGCCCTAAATATTCTAATTCAATTGCTTCAAAGGTGTATTTAGATTGCTTGACATACAACTGGTTCTACTGCAAGAGCTTCAAAACCTTATCAACATGTTGTAGGTGCTCGTACTAGGTTTTATTATAGATTGATATGTCATAAAATACCAATGCAAATATTTGGAGATAAGGTTTTAAAACTTGATTCATTAAGATTTTTAAAGTTGATGGTGCATTGGTGAGGCCAAAATGCATGACCAAGAACTCATAATGCTTCTCATGGGTTTTAAAAGTTGTTTTAAGGATATCATCCTTGTGAACTCAAATTTGGTGATATCTTGATCTGATATCCAACTTGGTGAAATATTGAGCACCATGTAACTCATACAACAAATAATAAATTACAAGAATGGAAAAAATTTCCTTGATGATGATATGATTGAATTCTCAAAAGTCTACACACATTTTTCATGACCCATCCTTCTTCCTAACTAGTAAAATTAGAGCTAAAAACGGGCTTGTGCTTGGACGGATGAATCTTGCATCCAATAATTCCTTTTCTAATTACTCAATATCATTATTTTTGTGATACGGGTACCTATATGGTCGAATGTTTGGAAGTTGACTTTGAAGAATTAAATTGATTCTATGATCTTATTTCTAGTTGGGTGATAGCTATTTAGGCTCAAGGAAGACTTACTGATTCTTAATTAAAACCATTGAAAATTTAGAGAACACCTGCTCATGTTGAATAACACACAACTGCATCTAATAAAATATTTTTATAATTGACTAATGACCCTTATTAATTATTCATTGCATCTGGTATGATGTTATAAGCTTGGGATTGCCAGTTTTCAAACCCTAAATTATATGGGTTCTATTGTTAATAGTGAACTACATCCAAATTTTTAAAAATTCTAAGACACTATTCCCAATATTCATAACCAAGGACACCCCAATACCGTATCCAATCCACCCAATGGGATTGCATAATCAGTATGACAGTGATAGTCCCCAATGGATAACTTTTATCACTTCCTAGTACAATTCATGATGTTTTCATTGGCAATTTTCACTTGGACTTGTTCATGACCATAAATAAAGCAATTTTCCTATTTTGATATAGTTAGATCAAAGAAATTATCAATGCTACCTGAGTCCAAAAGGATCAAAACTTTATGCTCCTTGAGAAATCCTTGGATTATCATACACTATGGTATGGATATTTCAATGATAGCATTTAGAGAAACAATGGGAATTTCTTCATCCTGATTGTCTGTTGGAGGTTCTACATCCACTGAATCTAGGTGTTCTTCCATTGAATCCATAAAGTCTTCTCCTATAGCTATTGAAGAAACTGAAGGATTGCTCATGTCCAAGAGGTAGAGGCATTGGGTTTTGCATTTGTGTCCCAGGCCTATTTTTCATCAAAGTTATAACAAAGTCCCTTGGTTGTACAATTGGCCATCTCCTCCAGTGTTAACCTATTAACCATAGGATATTTTGAAGCATTGTTATTGGTGGATGGAAAAGTTCTATTTTGAAATGTAGGGGGTCGAGAAGCCTTCCTTTGAGCATATCATTTATTACCTGCAAGTTTGGATGACCTTTTGGTCATCATATAAGTGTTTGGTTTAAGCATTTGCACCTCAATCCTTGTCTCTTCCTTAAGGCCACTAATAAAGCAACTCTTGAAAAATTCATCGAGAAGGATTTCAATTCTATTGGCCAACTTATCAAAAGTAGTGATATAATCTAGCACAATGCCTATTCGTCTCAACTTAGTGAGTGCTCCAATAAAGTCTTCAAATTCATATGACCCAAACCAACTAAGGAGTTCTCTATTGAACTATGTCCAACCAAGATTGGAAAGTTGTTTTCTCTACCATTGGTACTAATGTAGTGATTCCAAGTCAAAATGAAATGTAGCTATAAAAATCCTTTTGTCACAAAAATTTTCATGTAGCTCATACCATTGCTCAGTCTTAATCAACCAACTCTATGGCTCTATTCCATCAAACCTTAGAAAATCCTTTTTAGGAAGTCGTGTAGTCATTCCTCTTGCTTGATTAAGGTTGAGTGTTCTTTCCAATAATTATTATGGAATAACTAGGATGATGAATGGTTTTTTCCTTCTAAGCATTTGGACTATTCTCATTAGACCCATAAAAATTTGGATTTCTAATCTTGAGCACCTCAATGTCGTGACTCATATGATCTTGCTTATGTTTGCAATCTGCTAGCATGGTAACAAGAGAATATAGTTGACCCTTGAGATCCATGATGGCATCCAATTGGGAAATTTGATGTTCCATATTATTTAGTCTATCCTCCATTGCTTGATAGTGGGTATTCGAGGACATTTACTAAAAAAGAAATGTTATTTTTAGCAGTCTCTATTTTTTATAAGGGTCCCAAAATAGTGTGTGGGTGCTATATACCAATATGATCAACTCAATGAGATGATCGTAATGGGCTATATTCCAAATTGACAATTTTTTTGGCAACCTAGACTATTTTTAGTAGGAGTCCAAAAAAGTGTTTGGGTGTTATATATTAAAGCGATCAACTTAGTAAAAAAGTTGTAATGAGCTATATCCCAAAATGACATTTTTTTGTATGGGTTTTCAAGTGGTGTATCTGCTCCTAAAATAAATTTTACTTTTTATGTCTTGTAAGCTCTGCTACTGATATGGTGAGTAGGAAAGGGATGGATTCTAGGTTTGGGTTTGTGTAACTTCATAGCCCTCTATTATACTATAGTGATGAACGATAGTGCTCGAACCAATATTTTAGACCACTATCTAAGTAGGATTACACACATACCCTTGAGCACACTACCTACCTCTTTGAGAGTATGGGAGGTTAATATTATCAAGTGTTGTGCTTGATGCACTATGGATTTTGCACGGTACTAGTTCCCAATATATGAAGGTTTTCCTATGAGTTCTTATAGGGGTATCCTAAGATACCCAAATATATGTGGGAGCTCAAATCCATGTATGGGTACTATTTGAGACTTGGGTATTGGAGCATGATCACCCCTCACTTCACTATATACTTCATGGGAAATCTATCTTAGGCAATAACTACAACTCTGTATTATTTTAAAATGATCAAAACATCGTTTCTAACCTACAAATCTAGGATAAACAAAAAAAGAAATTTTCTCATAACAAAAGCTTACCAAGCCTCGAAAAGGGCTTTGATACCACTTGCAATGTACCTATTTTGCTTGTGCTAATATTTTACCTCAAATCCTCAGTGCAATGCTAAACTTAGATAAGAAATTCTATGCCAAGGATAAATTAACCATGATTCATAGAATATTAATGAAAGCAACATTCATTTTGATAACAAGAACATACATGCATGAAACATAAGAACAAAAATTACAAGAATTTATAATGAGAAATGTTACTATCATAGGATTTTTTGAGGTGGCAACCTCCTTACAAAATATGCAAATTCTTCTCTAACCTGCGAGAGTTACATCTTTCTCATTTTATAACATTTGAAATAATATTTTCTAACATTTTATGATAATATTCTATGACATCTTGCTATGATAGTATTTTATGATAATATTCTATGACATCTTGCTATGATAGTATTTTATGATAATATTTATGATTCACCTAATTTATAGCAGTTACATTCATAATACCGATTGTTACATTCATAATATTGACGGTTACATTCATAATTCTATGACAACAAAGAGATTCTATGACAAAGTAGTTATATACAAGATTCTATGACAACACACTCTCCTAACTTAACACATGGCCCATTTCTAACTAAATACATGGTCCACCTTATTACAATAACATATACCCCAATGTATTACAAGTGTTGGGCATATAACAAAAAGCCAATGGAAGTGATATATTTTGAACTAATGAAGGTAAAATTATCCTCATTTACTCATAATTATATGGAACTTCAACTAACAACTAAACAAAGGCAAGGACACTTCTTACAGGGATTAAAATTATAATAAAAAATGATGGAATTCTATTGTAGTTATGTAGACACCTAAAACACGTCATGTCGATGGCGACTACTCATATGGGACATGCTATAAGACCATATGGAAGATCTTGGACAGATTCCAAGATAGAGCAGTGGTTTTAACCACTCAATTTGGGCTCCTTAACCTAATCAGCTCAAACTTCTTTTGAGACCTATGGCCTATAGTCTAAATTGATGCTGAAACCCACGGTTCATAGTATAGGTTGTAGCTATCACCCTCAATTTAGAACTGAAGTTCAGTTGGCCTTCATCCAAGCCAAATCGGTTTGAACATCCATTTGTTCTAGAAGAGGGTAGCTGAAGGATGGAATATTCCAGAGGCTTCCAATCCAACTATGCCAACCACCTCTTCTTGATCTTTGCTTCTCTATGAAGCCACCCCTAGCCCTTGGGTAATACTATAAGTACCCCTTCAAATTAGGGCAAAATATATAGTGTATTTTGATAGTGAAGCACTATCGAAATAGAGATTGAAGTGTGCATTGGAGATTAAAGCAACAAAGCCCTATTATATTGTAGACTCACCTAAGTGTATTGAGAGAGATTTTTGTTTCCATTCATTTTCCAATTCATCAAGCATCATGTCAATTTGTGTCATGGATGCCCTAAGGAGCTAGAACACCAAGAAACACAAATTCAAGTAAACGGAGGCCCAATTGTGCAATTCAACCACCAAACCAGTCAGAGGACATCAAGGTGATCCTTGATCATCAATTTTACAAGGAGGATCAAGCCCACAACCTTGAATTTGGAGGGCAAAACTACTTTTTTGCTTGTCGCGACTGACAGTTGTGGTGTACAGTGCATACCACTCATTTGAGTCACGGTTTGCAATCGGTGAAATATCTCCTTACTATTCTTTTTGCATTATATTTCACTAGGTTAGATTAAGTATCTTAGTGGTTTATTCAGAATTTTAGAAACTTTGACTGATATAATTAGGGTTTCATTAAGTTTACTTCATTATAGCAAATAAGACATAATTAGCTCATTTTCATGTTATCATGCTTCATTACATGTAATCAATCCATTAGATAGATAGATGTACTTTCTAGTTATATATTTCAATTAATATTTTCAAGTATTGCATAGGCTTAACATGCTTTATTCATTTTCTTGATTTTATTAGTGTTATGGCATATTTATGTTCATATTACTTAAAAGGCCTCATCATGAGAGGTTGCCTATGTTTTTAATGCTTTTATGTTATTTATTGATCGCAAGAAAGTAGATTCAAAGGATATTCGACCATCCAATTCCTTCCTCAACGTGGAGAAGAGGGTCAACTCCACCCTAGAGTAGTTCGTGTCACCTTGAAGGGCCTAAAACTCACATTTACCCTTGAAAGGGAACATTTGTTTTTTCCTACTGTAATAAGAGTATCAAAATGGTATCCCTAAGAGGGACGTAATTATAATCAGAATCGGCTTCTTTATAATGGAATAAAAGTGTTTTTATTCTTCCCATTTGTTGTCAATTTTGCATGCATCTTCTTTATTTTTCTTATTTCATTTTACGTAGTAGGAAGAATAGGTGTGAGGCCATTTTGGTGGTCATAGTAGGCGATCATGGTAGAACTTCGCATTTTTAGCCTCTGATTTTTGATCTTTTTGTGTTTTTGGATATCATGTGCAAATCGCGATTGACATTTGAGGTCTCATTGTTGGCCCGCAACTTCAATATGCGGTATACAGTAGCAACCACGTGATAGAGCTACGGTTTACAGTGGACACAATAGACAATAGGGATTCAAAGCTTTATCAGATGAGGATCAGAGGTAGGTCCCATTTTTAACCCTTATTTTTATTTTTACTACCTATTTTTTTCTAGTTTGTGTGAAAAGGAGATTTAATTAGGACACATAAAAAGAAAAGGAAAATGAATCAGGTCCTAGGATGTCAATTATTTTTTATGTTTTAGCTAGGCACTGATAGGAACAATGAACCTCTGAGTGCAGTCCGTCCTAGAATCCAGTGTGCTAGATTAAATTGTATGTTAGTTTGCATGTCTAAGACCCAAGTAGTGGCCATTTACATCATAAAGTGCATTGTTGAAAATATCATGGAGTATGTAGCTTGCATTTTCTGAATTTGAAAAGTTCTTTCATTGTATACCACATAGGAAATGAGCATTCATGTTGTATGATGCATTTTATTTTCATGAAACAATTAAAATGAACCACACATACCACATTTCAATTAAACGCTAGTGAGTTGGAAGTGACATCCAACCACTAGTAGGGCTTCAATTACGGTGGAGGTGATTTCCATATGTTGGTCCAAATCCCACATACCCTTTGTTCTAGACCAATACTGAATCCAAGAACCTTTTGTAGCCTGTAAAATTTGCATGTACTTCTCTTCGAAGGGTATGACATTGACTAGGTGAAAATGGGTGAGGATATGAGAGGACTTGTGCTCCCTGACCATGTGTGGGCTTCATTAGCACACATTATAAGTTGGATAACATGGCCTGGAGTTCATAGCTAGGATTTCAAGTTGTGAGTATATATATGAAATCCAATTAAACTTAGATTATCATCCAAAAAGCTTTCAAACATAATAACGAGTTAATGACTCATGTAGTTGGCACATCATGACAACTAGGCATAGTCAATATCAATCATGAGCTAATGACTCAGAAGATGCATGGAAAGGCCCTCAATGCCTCTGATATTACCCTAAGGATCTTTCAGATCTTGCACACCTCTTTGCTAGGAATCATACATATCATTCACCTGAGGATCTAATCCTCCCAGTGTGACACTCTAATATTTGTCGCAAGCCCCCGTCATCATGTAGGGGGTCCACCCATATAAGCCATAGGATTTCTTCACACACAGAGAGAACCCATGACATTAGGTCTCCCCTAGTGAGATAAAGAGTTATGGATCCCACTCCACAATTCGATCATATAGGAAATCTAAGTTTCACACAGTCCATAGCAGGAAACTACTCCAAAGTCAATTGGAGGAAGCATGCATTGAGCAGGAGTTCCTAGAGCGTGAGTACTCAGAGGCAAAGAGATCACATCAACAAAGGTTGGATGGGCTCCAAAAACATGAAGGGAGGATTTACCAATAGAAATTACATGAAGAACAATCATGTGAGATAAATTCTGAGAAGAACCTCATACCTAAAGTGCTTAGGCAATGAGTTGATGCGATGCACCCTACACATCGTCAAGTGTTGCCTCTTAAGCAAGTAGATAACCATTCTCTTAGATAAAAAAACATACCATAGGCTATTGATAAGCAACAAAAAGACATGCCTAAGGATCCCATGCTCAAGCATGAGGTTGAGAGTAGTCAAGTCAGATAGGTAAGCAGTGTTAATGCTTGAAATTTGTCACAATCCTTGAGGCATATACAGTCTATTCCATAATATAAGGAACCTATGATTATCTTCCATAAATAGGAATTCAAACCTATCCCTGTCAAGGAATTTGACCCTCCACTGCACCTTATAGCGAGGATAAATCAGATTAGGTATAAGCGAGTGTTGGTTGATATAGGATCATCCATCAATATTATAACCATAGAATTCAAACATCTCAAAATTCCACCTTCCCACATCAAGGCATCGACTTTCATGTTACAAGATTTTAATGATGTGGAATCCCTTATATTAGGCACAATAGTCCTCCCCATCAAGGTGGGACAAAAGATTATTTCTACATTGTGCTTCGTTTTAGAGGGTTAAAGACAGTATAACCTACTCCTTGGAAGGTCGTGGATAAGATCCATGGAGTGTGTATCATCCATAGTGCATCAGTGCATTAAGTACACCCATGCAAACGAAGTCCATGTGGTTGAGGCAGACCTAGATCCTTTCAAGTATTATAAACTATGGGATCATCCACAAGAACCTAGTGGGGCACCTATGTATCCGAACACTAAACATGACGAGTCTGTCCAAAGTTCAGAGGAAACCTTACAGACTATTGTGGAGTTACCATCACCATCGCTATCACCTATGGAGTCACCTATGAATCCTTCATTTATGGACATTCCTAGCAGGGAAGGACTGATGAACCAAATCATAGAGATGCTCACAACTACCTTGGATGTGTCATTAGAGGACCCTCATATGCCTATCAAGGGGTAAGTACCTAGCATGGTTATGGTTGCACCCGAGTGTATCATACCCTCATCATCCATCATGTCACAAGGCAGACCTCATGAGGACAATGGTGAATATACAGACCATATGGAGGCAGACACCATGATTTCACCCATTATGGAGACCATTAAGGATTTAGGTCAGCTCCTTTTCGAGTCTCTACTTGTTGATCCTATCCTTGATGCATCGAATGAGCATGAGGAAGAGTTAGTTGTTGCTACAACCCCAACAGGTTGATGAGTCACCTATGACTCATGCAATTGTGGAGTCATCTTCTCATGAGTTTGTGTAGACACCAAATTGCAGCCACTAATCCTCCATCCTAACCATTCCACCACCCACTTGTCCACCATACACCTTTCCCACAAATTATTTGGCCCAATTCCACCTTTCCCACCTTCAAAAGGCCCACTTTAGCCCTTTCCCACCATTTCCTAACCCAATTGAGATTATTTTAATATTATTTTATATTTAATATAATATTTTATATTATATTATAATATATTTATTATAAAATATATATTTATAAACTCAATTAACCACAATCGTCCGATCCAATCTAATCCCCACCATTCATCTTCATTAATCCATGCCACATCTAAAAAGTAATCTCAACCTTAGGATCTAATTTAATCTTAGCCACACGATCAAAAGTGTAAGGCTAAAACCCTAAGAAAACCCTAGGTTGGATTATAAATAAGGGCATTTGCAAATGCTCAAACCCTGGAACCCTGATATTAGAATTTGCATCTTGAAGAGATCATTGGTGAAGCCCTAGAGAAGAAGAAAGAGATAGAGCCCTAAAAATCCAAAGCCCTAGCTAGCCAATAGGACTTCTACTATTCCAGCCATCCCCCATATCCATCCTTTCCACCTCACCCTACTCCATTGCCATCGTTGCCACTTTTGCCCATCCGTCGCATTCGTCGCATCCCCCATGATCTGCTTCTGCAGATTTTATCCTCACCATAGGCATCCTCCCGAGCTTGCGAAGCTCGTTGTAGAGCTTGCCAAGTGCACACCTATTTTTGTTGTATTGCAAGCTCACTCTAGAGCCTATGAAGCTCGCACTAGAGCCTGCCAAGTGCGCATCCGAGCCTACTATAACCACAAAAATATGAATCAAAACCTACTGCATCACGCCATTTGCTATCAAAAATGCAACAACGAAATGAGGAATCATCACAAGCAAGGTATATCTTTATTGGTTTTATTATGTTACATGATTTGTAGATTTCACATGCCATTTGATCTATTTTTAGTTAGGGTTTATTGATGTTTGAGGGTCTCACACTATGGAGCCCTCACAAGTGTTATTAATCCCTTTCTCTATTTTTGTGTATGTAGGTCTGTAGATTCTATTTATTGTTGAGTGGTTGTTGAAGCTGGAGTGGTCCAACATCGGATACCTAAAGCCCACTCATTTCGTTGGAAGCGAGGACACACTATTTGAAGACACTTCATTTTTGTAGCTAGGGTTTCGGAGAACCCTAGCATATTGTAAATATTTGTATCAAATGCTCATTGAGTATAGATTGTATCAAAAGGAGTTTATTAGCTCCCCCCCATTTATTGAATAAATTTATCTATTTGTGCAATCTTGTGTTTCCTTGGGTTATTTTATTTCTTTATTATTTTAAGTGTCATGTTTTCATATTCACAAATGGCGATCACGGTGGGACCCCACAAGGGTTTCATTATTTAATAGATCTACCTTGCTAACTTAATTTTACTTCTATTTGTTGTAGAATTTTTAGAAGCACAAAAGTCATCGATTTCATCACTAGGGTTTCTGAAGTAGTCTACAACACTTTTAAATATTATGCAAGCATTCGACAGCGTCTGCAGACAACCACAGGTGCTCTACTGTGTCTACATAGGTAATCTGCTATGCCTACACAAGCGCCCAGCTACACCTGGCATTGATTTGGAGCAGAGCTAAGGCTTCCAAGTAGGTCCCATAACCTTGGTTTACCATTTAGCGATTTACGTATTCTATATTCTACTGCTATTTTTCATTGTTTCTGGGTTTAACACTAAGTAATCTGGGAAAGAATCCTTAGCAAGTCACATTTAGGGTTTGTGTGTATTTCATTATACCAAATTCATTTCTTGTTCTAAATTTGTAGATCTAGGTGATTGTTTGCATTTTTGAGTGCATATGAAACAGAAAAGCATCCTAGATTTCACATTTTAGAGTTAAAGATAACTTTAATTTTGCATATCTAAATAGGAACAACATCTTGATGCATAAAGTAATCCTGCCCTAGGCTGGCCCCTTTGGCAGAGAGGTGGATGAACCCTCCGGTTGCTCTTGTGATTTTAATCACTTATAGGTAGGGGATTTTAAGGGTGTACTCTACACTCTTTAGGTGAAATTTGCATCTTTGTGTTGGCTTCTGATTTAGATTAGTAAAGTTAGTAATCTTTAATATTGTTTGCACACCATAGAGAACAAGAGATCTAATAAAATTAATCACACACACTTGCATGGTTCACATTTTTAATAGTAGTGGCTGGATTTCATCACCATCCATTGCTTGAGATCTGGTGACGGTGGCAATGATTTCCATCCACCAATATCTGCCCTAGAAACCATAGGACTACCCCCGAGAAAACTTGTTGGAGGTCATTACCAACAAGAATCTCGTTGCCCTGACCAACCTTAGTTTTTACCTTTGTTTTCTTTAAACAAGATTAAGTTACATCAAAACACACAAGCCAACAATTCTAAAAAGAATCTCACATTAACGAGAGAAAATAATTAATGAACAAGGTAAGCCACACACGGTGAAACCTAGGATTGATTGTTTTCTTTACTTTAAATTCTAAAAAAGTTTTTAGTTTGTGTGATTTAGATTAAACTTTGAATCTTTGGTTTAATTACTTTATGGTACTAACGAGACAACAAAATAAAATAATAAACCAAAGTAGTTTAATGGAAAACATTTCCCATGCTCCCGCTACTTTGGTAGCCCCATCTAGTATGGTTCAGACTACTTTGTCTGGATCATCACATCCATCCCTATCTCAAGTAGGAACCCCTCCACACAATGTGGAGACAACCACCACCTACATAGACATGGATAAAGTGAGGGCTATCTACAAGTCTTCCAACTATGTCTTAGAGCCCCTTAGCCAAGAGGGTTTTGAAGAACCCGAATTGGCTACCTCCTACCATACCCAAGGATATCATAATTCAGGTTATGAATATGGTATGCCTTCTTCCATGAGCCAACCACAACAAATCCCAAGTGTTCCAAACACTTACCTCACATCCACCTATTCCAACCCATTGTATGAGGAGTATGTCAATGTTGCCTCACAAATCCCTAACCACCAAGTTGTCACATCAAATGCAACTTGCGCCATACCCATGTCTTCTCATCCATCATCATCCACCCCTCCATCATCTCACTTAGCCACCATACCCATGTCTTCTCATCCATCATCATCCACCTTCCCATCATCTCATCCAACCACAACCCCATCCTTTGATACATGGTCAAATCAAGAACTTACGGATACATTAGGGCTCATAAATAGGTTGCTTTCACAATGAACAAAAGGAAAACAACCGGTTAACACAGACCCTATGACCCAAGTAGTTCCAAATCAACCTCCACTCACCAATCAAAATCTAGCATGGGTTCCCCAACCTTCCATAGTGTCCATCCCTAATCCACCATCAATCCACACATCAACCACACCAATTACTATTGCCACCAACCAACCACACAACTCATTCTTCCATCAACATCCTCATCAATCATCCCCATCCCTCAACCATCAATCTTCACCACACACCCATCCCAATGCATTTCACAATACCATGTTGGTCACACCCCAACATCTACCATCCAACCCATCAACCAACCACCACACAATCCAAGGTCCTCACATTCCAACAGAAGATCTTAGATTCCAGGCAATACAAAAGCAAATTGATCAGTTGATGCAAAATTCACCAGGAATAATGAGTCAAAATCTCACATTAAGCCAACTGATCCATCAACCAATCCACCCTTCGGTACCATCACCGCCATATCCGACAGATTTTACGGTACCAAAATTTGACAAGTTTAGGGGAACTGAGGATCCTAAGGAGCATGTGAGTTCATTTGTCCATGTATGTTTTTGGATTAGCGATGATAATGCTCTTATGCTCTGAATATTTCCTCAAACATTAGGGGGAGATGCCATTGAATGGTACAATCAATTGCCTACACATAGTATTTATACTTTTGATCAATTGATAGATCTATTCTTGGAATGCTTCACCCTTAATATTAGAAAGAAGGTGTCCTTATCAGATATATATTATTTGAAACAATGGGATGAGGAACCTATCTATGATTTTGGAAACCGTTGGAGGGCAGTCATAACCAAGTTGCCATTCTCCCTCCCAATGGAAGAAATTATCAAACATTTTACCAAGAGTTGCTTAAAACCCATCTCTTGGATGCTACAACTCAATACTTATAGAACATTTGAGGAGGCTTTAGCATAGGCTAGTGTCATTGAGGAGATAAAAATCCAAGAGGGTGTCATTAAGCCTAAGAAGAAAGAGTGGCAAAATAGGGGCCAATACCGAAATAATCAAACTGGCCAAACCAAATCAACACAAGCCTCAACGGCTAACACAACTAATCAAGTCAATCAAGTGGTCATGAGCCAGCCCGTAATGGCTCAAAAACCAGTGCAACAACAAATTACCTATCATGCGGTCCCATCAGTAACCCAAGCACCAATGGTACAAAACACAACGCCAACTGTGGAACAACCTACCCATCGCCAATTCAATCGGCCCCAACGTCAATACACTCCTTTAGCGGAATCATATTCATCCATATTTCAAAGGTTGTATGAGACCAATAAATTAGCCTTACCAAACATTAGGCCCGATGATCCCACCAAAAGGCCTAAAAATTATAGAGAGCACTTGTTTTGCCCATACCATCGGCAAAATGGGCATGATATCAATTCCTACCATATGTTCAAAAACATAGTGCAAGACCTCATAGACCTAGGGGCCATTAATGTGGATAACCCCTTAGCTCCACAAAATAAAAATTTGGGCATATATCAGACACCTCTACCTAACCATGGGGAGGTCCAACATAATGTAGGAGGTAACAATCAACAACCACCTCCTAATCAAGTAAATCATGTCCAACAATACCAAAACTTTGTAGGAGCAGTCCATGTGGTCACTAGAGGGCAAAGGCAAAATCAAAAAAATCCTCAACAACCTTCAAACCCACCTCCCATCCAAACATCACCAAATCCATCTCCGCCAATAAATCTATCCAATCCATCCAATCAACCCATCCTTCATCCAATAAGGCCAGCGGTAACTTTAACCAGCCGGTTAACCACTAGTTTGAAAATGGCATCAGCCAAACTTTCTGTGTATGAGCTTATCCAACAATCCCCTAGGCATAGAGAAGCTTTAATGGAAATACTCAAGTCAATTGAGTTAGAATCCCAAGACTCTAATGCCTTCAACAACTTTGTAGGGAGTGTTAGAACGTGCATGGAGCCATCAATTACCTTTTATGACTTTGAGGTAAAATCAATGAATTTAGAATCAGTAGACCCTCCATTGCACATAATGGCCCTAATAGATAGAAAGCCATTCAAAAGAGTCCTTATTGATACCGTCTCATCAATCAATATCATTACTACCGCTGCCCTTATCCACCTCAAATTACCTCCATCCCACATTTCCAAATCATCATTCACCCTCAAAGCATTTAATGATGCTTTGTGTACCACAATTGGCACTATTGTTTTACCTATAGAAGTAGGGGCCAAATGCACCACCATGTTTCACATCTTGGAAGGAGCCATGGCATATAATATACTCCTTGGTAGACCTTGGATGAGGGAAATAAAATGTGTTCCTTCAATTCTCCACCAATGCTTGAAATATGTTCATGATGGACAAGTCCATTGCATCCTCGCGGATGTCAAACCTTTTAAGTATTATAATTTCATTTCAAATCCTTATGAATCCATGTTACCCTCCACCCATTTATTGTTGGCACCATCATAAAATTCATCCACATCATCTCTTAATCTACCTTCTTCTAATCCATTTGCATCCTATTCTAAAGCACAAGAGCCTAGGCATGCCAATATACCTAACATAGAGGATTTTCTCGCTCGCTACTTTAACATGTTCAATTGGCAAGGTCAAGGTCTAGGTTCCCATGAGCAAGGGATGCATGATATTTTAGAGGTCCCATATAGAGGTGCCCATGATCATTCCGGTTTAGGCTATACCCCGTTGTCTTCCACTGCTTCTCTTGAGCAAGCCTTTAAAAAGCTTAGCCTCAATGATGAAGATCACCCCATCCACCCATTACCCTCAACATCTTCTCTTGAAAAGACCCTTCAAGAACTTCGCATAAACGAAGTAAACGAGGATGACCCCATCAACTTCTCATATCCTGTCTTTGATTTCGATGATGAAAGTTATGAAGAATTTGAAGTCATGTCAAATGCTTTTGATGATTCTAAAGAGGAGTCACATCCCATTGTCCCCATCACCCAACAGGAAGAGTTTTACCTCCAAATGTTCCCCATCCATCATCCCATATTCCACCTACTTCTTCCACAAGAACAAGTGGACCCACCTGGTAATCCACCTTGAGCCACACACATAAGCCAAGAAATGTAACATATGTACATATTTAAAAAAAAATGCGTTGCTCATGTTAATGCCATGTCTATTACAGGGATAACACCATTCGACATCGGTTCAGCTCCAATCATTCCATCCATTCATCCATCCAAGCCGCCCTTCCTTCCACTAAGTCAATATGAATCCTATTGACTTATTCACCCCGCTCCACAATCCACACGATTTGGCTAACCCAATTCCAATTGACTTTAGCCTTGTTGACTTGGACCGGATTTCTTCCCCACCCTCCTTTTCGGAGCTCATCCTATCCGAGGAATCATTAAGGGCTTCAGCCAACTACATTCCTCCTTCATCGCCACCTTCACCCCCATCACCTTCCACCAATGGTCCCGAGGTATTTCAGGCAGAGTTAGGCAATGATAAGCAAGAAGAATTAGATGACACCCTAAACTACCTCGATCGGATCTCAGGCCTAGTACCCATTCGTAAGCTTAATGGAGCAATACACATTTGCATTAATTTTTGAGACCGCTCCTAGCTCCTCCTTATCGGGGGTCCTCTTCTATGCATAATTGGATTATCATATATACATGGCTTTTAAAAAAAAAAATCAATAACACATTCCGTTTGCATTTAGGCATTTAACATGCATTTTCATTTTGCACATCCATGCATTGTTCCCTGCGCATATTAGTAAAATCATACATATTCCATTACATTGTACAAATTCCATTTGCATATCCACACTCCATTGCATTAGGCATATACAAATTGCATTCATCCCATCCCATGTTCAATGATATGACATAGTAATGATGATATGGTCATAAACAAAAAGTCAAGTTATAACAATTGGGGGTACCTAGTTTAAAGAAACCATGCAATCCTCACAAAATTCATATGTCAACCACATCGCATGCCAAAATCACAAAAGCCTAGATTTTCAGTCACTCAGCCATTACTAGTATAGCAAGCAACCTCCAAATGGATGTCCGATTTTCTTTAGGACCAAAAACACACTTTACACACTAAGAAAGTCTTGAGCATTGCCGATCGATCATGAAACTGTCTTGAACCAATCACATTCCATCACATCTTAAAAACATTATGAGATAGGGGGGGCTAGTACCATCCTTGGGTAGTACCTCGTGGTGAAAAGGAGATATCCCTCACTTGTACCATTACGCAACATAGTCCAAAAATAGTGGTTTTCACCACTACCAACATTACTCCAAACATAAATATAAAAACATAGAGTAGTAAGGATAGGGTCAAAATTCTCATCACACCTTGGTTGAGAATCCGATTCCCCAAAGCTCTATACAAAACTAACAAATAAAATCCCAAATACCCTTGATCCCTAAAGTCGTAAGGATTCATACTACATGCCCCTGACAAGGATGGGTAGTCATCCCCAAGGCCTAAAATATCAATCCCATAGGACTATGGAGTGAATCTCCATCGGGGCTATAGACGCTTGACTGGTAGTGGAGTAAGCTCATGCGAGGCGACATGTCTCTCCTCCAAAAAGGGAGACCTTTGAACGCACATAAGGACAGGCTAGCCTCAGGTCATCTCCATAATAGGTCATGCCTAAATCTACTCATAATGGGTTAATGAACTTCACATGCACACACATTGGTGCTTGATTGGATAGGGTCATTGTCATACTCAAGACTTGGTAATTGAACCTCACTCGCACACACATTTGGTCCTAAAGAAAGTTAGACAACTTAGTGAGTTTGGTTGATGACACTAGTATGTTTGAGTCTTTGAAAACCTTTCAGTATTTTCCATATCAACATCCATATCTTCTTCCATATCAACATCCATGTCTTCTTCCATATCCGCTTCCATATCAACATTCATGTCTTCATTAAAAGTCAAGTTGCAAAAATGCCAACAAATTTGGTACCCCCGATTGCCAAACAATGGACAACAAAAATGGCCAATAAAATTTTTGAACTATAAAAAGATCATTCAAACACTATGCATTCCTCTCATATAGTTCAGATTCATTATACATTTACTTGCATTAATCATCCATAACACATGTCATTTAGCTGGCATTAATCATCCACATAAACATCATTCATATACATGTCATTTAGCTTGCATTAATCATCCATATAGGCATTATGCATACACATCATGATTAGCCTACATTAAGCATCCATAAAACATTCAACACAAATTGCATAAAACATAAAAGCATTCACACAAAAGATAACACAAATATATAAAAGGCCATGTATATATATATATATAATCACATATACAATGAATGCCAAAAAGGCTACAAGGGAGCACCAAGGCTCATATACAAAATAGTGCATCTAAGCACTAAGCTAATGTCCATGAGAGGACCCCTGAGACCTAGTAGGAGCCCTCGGCCTAGTACTCTACCTAGACTCAGTATGCCTAGATGACTCAGCCATAGAAGAGGAAGGAGGATCCGACAATGTAATATGGTTTTGCATACACACATCCTCCAAGGAATGTGCATATGCCTCACTAGCCCGTAGATGTCGTAAGTCCATCTGATGTCGATGCTCCTTCACCAACATCTCTACCTGAAGCCGTGTGATCGTAGCCTGATCACTAGCCACAACTATCACCCGCTCCGCCTCCAACCGAGCTATAGTAGCCAATGACTCCCTATGAGTCTCGAGCATAACCTTGCGCTCCTCATGAAGCTGCTCCAACTCTACCCGCAACCTCGCCACCTTAGAGATCTCACCCATCCCCTCATCATCCTCCCTCTCCTCCTCCGCCAACCCCATATCTAGAGTCTACTAAGCCGATCCCCTCGACCATCTCTGACCCATCGATCGCTGAGCCCTCATCCTCTTTGGAGTCACCCTCGACCCCATAGCTACCGCCTCATCACCCGCAACCTTTGGTACCCATACTGGTTGGGCACCAAACCACTCCACATACTCTGGAGTCACCCCGACATCATCTACATTGGGGACCTCCATCTCCTCATCATCCTCAATCACCACCCACCATGGCTCTACACATGGCAGCATCCCCTCATCTCGTCGATGCCGATACAACACTGGCTCATCTGGCACACCCTGAGGCAAGCCAAATTGCCTCAACACCCATGAGTACTAGAAGTACTCCACCTCCTCATCCCTCCACCCAACCAACCATCAAGCCTACCTCACCCGACGTAGCTACCTCCCATCACCATCCCATCGAGCTCCACGCCATGGCCTCCATATCACATCCGCCCGAGTCAACCCCGACCACATATCCCGATACCACTGGCCGGTATGCACCTCTCAACTCGGCTAAACCTCCTCCACCACTACCCATCGCCTAGCATAAGGCTCCCCCATCTGCCATGTCAGACACGGCAACCCCTCGGGTTGAGCCACAACAAAATGCTCCCAAGCCCAACACTATAGGAGGAAGTTGCATCCAATCCCCTTCCTCTCCCTCTAAATCACCTCATATAGCTCCCGGTATAACTGCACCAATAAGGTAGGCGCCCATGCATACTCCCGAGGATCCATCAATAGATCACTCACCAACCCCAATAGGTTCCAAGGGAACCTACAACCAGTGCTATTAGGTAGCACTATGTTTGCTAACACGAACATGATCAAGGCGAGGAGTGCATCCAACTCCTTCGCCTTGTACATGCTTAGATAGCATATACCCCCATCTCCCATCTGGGCCTCTCACCATCGGTCCCCAAACATCCGCTCCATCTCCACCTTCTTATCATGACCAACTACCACCCTCTCCCCTTCTACTGGCACCTTGAGAATGCGGTATACATCCTCAAGCATAACAGTAGCCTCCCCAGTCGGTAGCTGGAATGTCCCCCTATCAGGGTCCCATATCTCTATCAATGATGAGAGATATCCCTCATTGGCCCTCACCACATCTAGCCTAGCTACACCCTCCAGGCCCACCTTCCCCAACAACTCCCAGTCATCAATCGTCAACTTCTTCCTCATCCCAGGAATGAGAGGAGAAAATCGATGTCGAGGCTCTATGTCCCTCAACTGTAACAACAAACAATTTCATTAATACTATTACCAAAAAAAATAATAACAACAAAAAATGCACAAGAGATAAAGTGTTTTTAAACATTATCGGGGCAAATGGTGCCTCAGCTCCACCAGCAGCATTCGATCCCTCCGCCGCCATAGCTTCCGCACAAATTCTCACTAGCCTCACTAAGCTCACACACCCACTCCACTCCTCAGACATAGCTTCTCAAAGTCAGAAATGCACAAGTGAGCCTCACGATTCACTCAAAAAGCTATTTATAGCTTTCCCTAGTGCATTCAGGCATAGGTCTGCACCTACGAATTTGTAGGCTCACCTGGGCGCCTACGGGTGCACCCAGGCGCATCTGCGTGCCTATGGGACACCACAGGCGTAGCCGTGCACCTGACAAAAAAATGGCACAAAGACAAAATCAATCAAAATGGTAGCTTACCTCCTCCAAATTTCACCAAATTTCATCCACACATCATGCACATCCTAAAATCAAGTTTTGTAAAAACAGAAATCATTTTGCAAGCATAATTTTTGAGAATAAACCAAATCTTCAAAATACGCTAATTGAGGCACAAAATGTAGCAAAACAATCCAAATTTTCACAAAACTCACATCTGATCATTCTGCATTATATTCTTCATCATCACATACAATTGTGCAAAAATTGGAGTTAAACGAACCTCGTATCTAGTAGGTTATTCTATAAACTTGGCGATTGCAGCGATGGTCATCCATGCAATTCGGTAAGATGAATAATCTACAATAAGGACACTTGACAATGATCATCATCCATTATCACATCATCAAATATCACAATCACATTTGGCACCTCACATTTTGAGTACAACTTTGCCAAGAACAATTTTCTCAAAGGCGGTCATTGATGCCCTTTTTCATGGGGCACGAAAACACGGATAATCAAAATCACAAACACTCATTCATTTGACAACAGTCACCATACAGGACATATCGGTAGGTTGATTGGTTCCATTATGGAATTGGCGAAGAAATTTCCATAATCACTACCCCACCCCTACGTTGACTTAGTCATCATGCATCTTCATAAATTGCATACTCAATGACGCCATTGCGACATCTTATTCAACAACATCGAATCATCCCAAAGTTTGGGGTAACCATAATTTGATTATGATTTCCCATGATAGGATACATCTTACAATCACATGGTATTATACACCAACCCCTTTCCCACCATTGGGGCATAAACGATATCACATTTTACATCATTCATATCATCCACAATCACATGGTATTATACACCAACCCCTTTCCCACCGTTGGGGCATAAACGGTATCACATTTTACATCATTCATATCATCCACAATCACATGGTATTATACACCAACCTCCTTTCCCACCATTGACAAAAACAACACATTTTACTTATTCACCAAAAACACCAACCCCCCTTGGGGCATAAACAATATCACATTTTACATCATTCATATCGTCCACAATCACATGGTATTATACACCAACCCCTTTCCCACTATTGGGGCATAAACGGTATCACATTTTACATCATTCATATCATCCACAATCACATGGTATTATACACCAACCCCTTTCCCACCGTTGGGGCATAAATGGTATCACATTTTACATCATTCATATCGTCCACAATCACATGGTATTATACACCAACCCCTTTCCCACCATTGGGGCATAAACGGTATCACATTTTACATCATTCATATCATCCATAATCACATGGTATTATACACCAACCCCTTTCCCACCGTTGGGGCATAAACGGTATCACATTTTACATCATTCATATCATTCACAATCATATTGCATTTCACACCATTCATTCATCACTGGCACAAATTCACCACATCATGCATTATTAGCACAAAAAATATTTTCAATTGGCTTGTGAGATACATTCGTAACTCATTTGCCAATTGAGGGGGTAAGCTACAAAATTCCAAAAAATTCTTTATTCTTTTGTCTTCAACATTAGTGCTCAAATCCAACGACAGAGAGAAGTTGCTTTTGTGCCCATAGCCCAAATAGGTGTCTCGTATTTTTGCACCATATTGTGTTTCACGCAACATGGTACAAAAAGGGGCATCTGTAGACACCAAATTACAGCCACTAATCCTCCATCCTAACCATTCCACCACCCACTTGTCCACCATACACCTTTCCCACAAATTATTTGGCCCAATTCCACCTTTCCCACCTTAAAAAGGCCCACTTTAGCCCTTTCCTACCATTTCCTAACCCAATTGAGATTATTTTAATATTATTTTATATTTAATATAATATTTTATATTATATTATAATATATTTATTATAAAATATATATTTATAAACTCAATTAACCATAGTCGTCCGATCCAATCTAATCCCCACCGTCCATCTTCATTAATCCATGCCACATCTAAAAAGTACATCAACAACCCGTAAGGCTAAAACCCTAGGTTGGATTATAAATAAGGGCATTTGCAAATGCTCAAACCCTGGAACCCTGATATTAGAATTTGCATCTTGAAGAGATCATTGGCGAAGCCCTAGCGAAGCAGAAAGAGATAGAGCCCTAAAAATCCAAAGCCCTAGCTAGCCAATAGGACTTCTATTGTTCCATCCATCCCCCATATCCATCCTTTCCACCTTGCCCTACTCCATTGCCATCGTTGTCACTTTCACCCATCCATCGCATTCGTTGCATCCCCCATGATCTGCTTCTGCAGATTTTATCCTCACTGTAGGCACCCTCTCGAGCTTGTGAAGCTCGCTATAAAGCTTACGAAGTGCATGCCTACACCTGCTGTATTGCAGGATCGCTCCAGAGCCTACGAAGCTCGCACCAGGGCCTACCAAGTGTGCATCCGAGCCTGCTACAACCATAGAAACATGAATCAGAGCCTGTTACGTCATGCCATCTGTTGTCAAAACTACAACAAAATGAGGAATCATCACAAGCAAGGTATATCTTTATTGGTTTTATTCTATTACATGATTTGTAGATTTCGCATGCCATTTGATCTATTTTTAGTTAGGGTTTACTGATGTCTGAGGGTCTCACACTATGGAGCCCTCACAGGTGTTATTAATCCCTTTCTCTATTTTTGTGTATGCAGGTCTGCAGATTCTATTTATTGTTGAGCGATTGTTGAAGCTGGAGTGGTCTGACATCGGATACCTGAAGCCCACTCATTTCGTTGGAAGCGAGGACACACTATTTGAAGACACTTCATTGTTGTAGCTAGGGTTTCAGAGAACCCTAGCATATTGTAAATCTTTGTATCAAAGGCTCACTGAGTACAGATTATATCAAAAGGAGTTTATTAGCTCCCCTCTCCCTGTTTATTGAATAAATTTATCTATTTGTGCAATCTTGTGTTTCCTTGGGTTATTTGATTTCTTTATTATTTTAAGTGTCATGTTTTTGTCTTCATGAGTTTGTGGGAATGGTTGACATTAGGTCAGAGGATCGAGTGACTCTAGAGCAAATAAAGCAAGAGATGGGGCAATCAGACATTGCTTCCACATCAAAGGGGTCCGAACCTTTAAAATTAGTCACTCCTGACTCATTTCTTGTGCCACCTTCTCAAGGACAAGAGCAAGTGTGTACCCCATATCAGGTTGGGGGTACTAAATCTGACACAGTTCAATTCTTTCAAGTCGAACAGTAGCATGAACTGAGTCATGCGCATGAGCATGTGGATAGCACTGACAAAGTGTATCATCAAGAAGCATTCGCATCAACCCAAATGAAGGAAATAGGTGATTTGCAATTACCTAATGGATCTCTAGCATCCACTTTTCTATTTCCTTCAATAGACAAAGGTATTTCGAATCAGTCATTGGAAATACATATGAACTCTTTGTCAGTCTTGCGAGCCATTCTAAGTCATCTAGAACAAATGGAACATCGAATGGATGAGCAAGATAAGGCATTGCATTTTATCATGAACCAGCTTGGAAAATTGGGATCACAAAAGCATCCCTTGTTTGAGGCCAAACCACTTCCTGTGCAAGTACAGGAAAAACCTCAGCAAAAGCGAGAGCCCATGTGGCCAACCCAACCATTGGGTCCTCAAAGCAAACCAATGTGGGTCGAGCACCCAAAATAGTTGCAGCGCATTTGGACTCCTTTAAAAGAGTCTATGTCTGACATCTTTCAGAAGTTGCAAGAGGCTAAGGTCATCACCTTGCCTGATATCATCCCTTTAGACCCAAATAGAGCTAAACCTATGGGTTACAGGGAGCATCACTATTGTCTCTATCACCGAATAGAGGGTCATGGCATTCGAGATTGTCATGAATTCAAGAGTGTGGTGCAAAATATTATAGATAAGGGGGTTTATCATGTAGATGGTTCTCTTATAGTGCCCCAACATGCTGAAGTGGAGGTCACACCTCCTCATGTGCGACCCCAAGGTCGTCAGTCGCCTCGTAGGCCCGATAAGCCAGTGCAATGAATAGTTTCATTTCAGATGACTATTCTAACTTTGTTCCAAAAGTTACATGAGGTAAAGGCATTCATATTGCCCGAAGTCAAGCAAAGGGCATCCAAGACTGGGTCACCTGATGAGAGCCCCTTTTGTGTGTATCATCGAGTGCATGGACATGACATTCGAGATTGTCAATCATTTAAGAGGGTCATCCAAGACCTAGTAGAATGAGACACGATCCGTGAGGATGGTTCACTCATTCAACCCCACCAAGACATAGGCACTCCGTTGAGGTCCATTCCTCATTTGGGAGAGTTTATTTCTATCACTCTTCCTAAACAAGTTGATTACATTTCAGTGGATAGCATGCATGCTAGGGGTCTCCAAGGTAGCATACCTTCCCCACCATCCATGCCAAATTTGATAAGGCAAAGCGAGGGGTCTAGAGGTATCGCACCTCCCTCATTGTCATTGAGTGGCACATACACTAGGGGTACATAGGGTAGCATACCCTCCCCAAAAGGCACCAAGGGTTCCTAAAACCACTTGGTCATGTCAGTTAAAGGCTTCGAGGGTTTGCTTAAAACCACTCGGTCATCCCAAAAGGCTCCAAGGATTCCTAAGAACCGCTTGGTCATCCCTAAAAGCTCCAAAGGTGCTCATAATCCCTTTGGTCAACCTAAAATCCCCAAGGGTTTTCTAAAAATTTCTTGGTCAATTTAAAGGCTCCAAAGGCATTTCCTCACCATTTGGTCAATCCCAAAAGGCTCCAAGGGCATGTACTCATCGTTTGGTCAAATATAAAGGCTCAAAATCCATAAAAATTAAAAAAAAACAATAAAATCCAAAAAAATTGGTAAAGCATAAAATCCAAAAACATTTGCATTTGCATTATGCATTTTCATTTGCATTCACACATACATTCACTTCATCACATTGCATGTAGGCATTCTTCATCCATTGCATTCCATAGTAGAATGGATTGTGTTTGTCAGTCTTACAAATGATGCCACGTTGTGTTTCAATCATGCACCTCTGCATTTATCATAATCCATCATTCATGTGAGTAATTATGTTTTTCAACACAACCCATTTTGTTGCTATGAAGAATATACTAGGGTTTTTCGGTCATTCAACCATACCTAGAGGTCTTCTCAAGAGTTGATAGAAAGCTTGCTTTGCTTTTGCAGATGAGGTCTAGTTAGTATAGCCCTTAGCATATCATAATCCTATCACTAATCAACAAATTAAACAATCCTAATAAGGACTAGGGGAAGATGAAAGCCATGAAGTAGGACCAGGTATCCTGAGGTGAAAAGAGTTATTCTTGCTTATCCCCCTATGCGGACGGTATGGGAAATGTTGGCAATTGGCAAAAGGACAAGTTTATTCCCTACCCAAAATCCCTTGCTTACGATAAAATGAGCAATATCCCAGAGTGATATCCCACATCAATCCTCAATATTGATACCCTAGATCGATATCATAGATCGACATCCCAGATTGATATCCCATATTGATATCATAAGATCGATATCCTAGATCGATATCCCATAAAAAAATTTCCCAAAGTAAAATCCCCAAAGGAAGTTTCTGAAGAAAATTATCAAATGTCAATTCCAAAAAGTCAAATCAAATGAAGATCAAATTGTACAAAGGAAGTTAAATCAGTATCAAATCCCTTGCTCAAAAGAAAAAAGAGAAAGTACAAAATAAACAGTGATTTTTATCACTATAGTACAAAAATAAACAGTGATTTTTATCACTTTATATGAGCAAGTATCCCAAAAAATTGAAGAAAAGAAGGGAGTGAACTTGAATCCCTGGAATTGTCAGCACTACTGTACCTTACGCATGATGATATGTCTGATGCATTAGCACCTCGCTTATGTACAGACCAATGTTTGAATGTGGAAGAGCTAGCTTCAGGTGTCCTGTATCACCTAGTGGTCTAGTCCAACTGAAATCTAAACCTAGGATTGGATAAACATATGAGGATCCCCTATCTTAGAAATGGGCTGAAAGAATCTCACCTGACATCGGGGTATGCTTATGCTTTATCTTAATATACTCATTTGCACACACAGGGATAATGAACAGTTAGGGCCTATCCTAGCAAAAGCCTTACATTTCAGAAGTCTAGTTTGGTCGAGTATACAACTTTTGATAAGTCTACTAGGGTGTTTGAGTCTCATGGAAAACCTCAAAAATTTCTCTAATAGCAACAAAATACCAAAGATCACAAACCATCAAAAATAAAAGTCATTCAATCATCAAATTGCAAAGTATCGAATCCATGATACATCATTACATTGAGCACAATCAAGATATAGGATAGATACCAGATGGATATCAAAAATGATATTTAGATGGCCACTGACTATATTGTGCATATATTTCAAATTGCAAAAGGACTATAGAGTGACATATTATATCATTCGCATCATACCGCTTCATATCATTGCATTTCATATATGGGTGATTAATTGATTAAATTCTTGTAATGAGGATTTTCAATTACATTCATGATTTTTACACATTCTGTGGTGTCATCCATTAGATTGTTAAACACATATCACATTCATTCCTTATGTTTTAAGTGATTAAAGCATACAAGTTCATTTACATTAGATTACCATCATGTAAATAATGCATTACATTCATTGCACCAACATATCATGACATCGTCATAAATTAAATGCATACAATAAAGCAAAATTAAATATGCATTTAAAAGTAAACATCGCATCCATATGCATCCATCATAAGTAGCACATCTAAGCATCTAGATCACTGCATACCATCATCATCATAAATTAAAATAGCTATCTAGTGCATGTCATCCATACATCACATCATATAAGCATAGCATCAATATGAACATCTGCATCCATGTGCATAACATAAACATAAAATAAAAAATAAACAAGTACACATAATGAGCCAAAATGATCAATCTCATATATATATATATATATATATTTGTGTGTCCAAAAAGAGTACATCAAGGGTATATCAAAATGCCCATAGGCTACAACTGTGTAGGTCCTCGACCTTACACTCAAAAATAGTACAACAAAGTATCTCTGAGATCTATACTAAATAGGGCCTACACCCCTAGTCTATGAGGCACCTCCATCACCTCCACCATCCCTATGAGTCCTCTACGAGCTAGCACCATGAGTACTCGAAGACCTATGAGTCCTCTCAGTCCTGTGCATCCTCTGGCTAGAGCTAGTAGAAGACTGCCCTGTCTCCCTGGTCCTGGACCTAGTCCATTGGGACCCTGTAGTGTGGGTGTCCTCTGGTACCTCCCCACCTATCAATCTGATATGGCCCTCCAACTAGGAGATGTGAGCTACACACACTGTATCTCGCTCATTACCCTCCTCCATGAGGGAATGAAGCCTCCTGATCTCTGCCATGGGGTCACGACCTGCTGGCAGTAAAGAAGATGGTGCTGCCGGAGGTGGCATCACAGCCTATGTAGCAGAGGGGCCCTCCATCACTACCCTCAATAGGTCCCTCTCAGTAGTCATGGCACTCAGATGTGCCTATGCCACATCTCACTCACCAGTGAGCTATGCAATCTATGTCTCTACAATGGTAGCCTATGCCTAGAGAGTTGTCCTCTCCTCACTGTATCCCTATCACTACCTCTCACCCTATGCTAGCTTCACCTCTAGAGTGGCGATAGATGTATCCCACTACAAAATTTGAGTCTACAATCTCCCAACCTGGCTCTAGAGGTCAACAACCTAAGCTAGTAACTACCCCACCTCACTATCAAGAGGTGCCTCACCCTCCTCAACTATGTCCTCCTCTACCTCAACCTGAGGAGCCTCCTCTATGGTGGCCTCTACGCCCCATCCACCCTCGGTATGCTGGTGCATGTTGCACCCATCTAGATCAGCCTCTACTCCATCATCTATCCGACCGAGGGGCCCCTCTCCTTACCACTGTAGAAGTGACCACCAAGTGTCATACGCTATGGTGGTGCCAGCCCTATCCATGCTCGACTCTTAGAAGTCATCGTCCTCATCCCCTAGCGGTGTCGGCTGGACCCATGGTAGATCTCTCTCTAGTACTAGGTGCCTATAGATAATAGGAAGCACCAAAATATCCTGAGCAAGACCAAACTAGCATAGGACATGTGAGTAGTACTGGTACTCATGAATCTTGGCCTTGCGATCGAGTAACCACCTATCCCTCCTCGCCTGGCATAGCCGCTCGCTAGCCTCCTACCACGTGGGGCAATCCATGTATGAGCGCCACTCTATATCATCCACCCAGAGCTGTGCAAATCTAGCAATATAGTGGTCTAGGTCCCCAATGTGAGACCTACTCTAGAACCCCTCCTCCTCATGGGGCCAGCATGCCGCATAGCACTGGCATGCGATAGGAATAGTAGTAATCATGAGTGGTAGGTCTATGGGCCGCTCGATCCAAATGTGCTACCAGCCCTAGATCTGAAGTAGTAGGCTGCAACTAATACCGACTCGACTCCTATGGGTAACCTGATACAACTCATGATATAGCTGAGCTAGTAGTGTGCTCCCCTAGGCTAAGAGTAAAGGCCACCACATAGAACTTTGAGTAACTCTCCTGATGATGGCCAGGAGGTTCTAGGGGATCCTCACACCCGAGGAGTCTGGAAGCACAATCTGAATGACTAAGTGCATGAAAATGGCCTCTCGGACTGAGAAGATGCCCTTCTCCTGCCAATATCCGACATGGATGCCTCCATGATCAATCTTGGTCTGAGCATCCTCACTATGCCCATCGAAGATGGCATCAAAGATAGCTCCCCTATTGGTGAATGGAGTGGAGGTGATGGGCTCCCCATCGATCGAGATCCTGAAGATCCGGTAGACATCCTCTAATGTCACAGTCATTTCACCTATGGGTAGGTGAAATGTGTTGGTCCACGCATCCCAACGTCAGGCCAACGTAGTCATGTATGCCTGGTCTACCCTGATCATGGGTAGATCAAGCATGTATCCGAAGCCAACCGCACCGAACCACTCTCGCTCCTAGTTAGTGAGCTTTCTATGGAGGGTGCGAAGGAGATCCGACTCCCTAGCTCTAGAGGTCAATTTCTAAAAAGAAGCAATGCATAAGGAAAAAGGTGACTAAAAATAACTAAAAAAGTTAAAAATCGACCTTAAAAACGTCAAACAAATCTAAAAAATTGCTAAAAAATAAAAAAAAACAAATAAAATTGAAAATTTTTCAAAAGTTTTGGAACCGTGGGTCAAATCTATGGTCCACATGTCGATCAAAATTTGACCATTGGGATTTGAATCCCATTGCGGCTGACAATCGTGGTTCCCAATATGACAATTGGGAGTCGCGTCTGCCAGCTACGGTCTAGGAACGTAACCCTTTTAGGGTCACTTCCTAGCCTGGCACCCAAAAATTAAAAGCCCTAATCTAGCCTAAACTAATGTGAGGTTCTTTACCAATAGTTTAGTGAAGTTAATTTGACCCATTACTTAATGTGGTTCATTTTTTTAAGTTGGTAAGGAGTGCGAGGACTCGGTTTCGAGTTACCTTTCCCGCACCGATGCCTCTATTGGATGAAGGTTGCATAGGGTCTACCATCGGGATGTGTGAGAGGTCGTAGGTAGTTGTTTCAGTAGCGTTTCACATCAACTTTTGCTTCCTCACCTCTTAGAGCTCTCCAGTTGCAATTGCTTTCAAGGAATAATAATGAAATTTTCAAATGGGAAAAATTTATATACTTTTCTTAATTTTGATGGACCGCAGCTGACAATCATGGTCCCAAAATTAGGGTTTTTCGATCGTAGCTCTGAGCCATGGTTCCCAAATTTGATATTTCTAACTATTGCCTGTGCACGTGGTTCACAACTAGCATTAAATGCACCAAAATCCCATCGTGGGAAGGTTTTAAATGATAAATTAATGATTCCTAATGGATCAGAATCTCAATAAGAGAAATCAATTTAGCAAATTTGGTGATTTTCAAGCACCAAGATCAATTAAAAACTCAAAAAGTCAAAAAAATATTATTAAACAAGTCAAAAGCCAAATGCACCTCGTATTCAGTTATTTACCCTAGACACTTGGCGGTTGTAGCGACTGACGCTCCATGCAATCCGACGAGATGAGTAAATAACCATAAGGACATTTGGGGTAAAATTGTCATCGTTGATTTGATATGCTTCTTTTCAATCCCGAAGAAGGCCTTCGAGGCTGGACCGCTCCACGGGAATGAGGTGTTTCATGTCATTTCTCCTATGACATATTTTTAGTAGATCATCGACAAATTGATTCAACATAAATCTAATTGGCATTGTATTATTTTGATTCCCTAAGAAGGCTATTGCAGCCCGACCGCTCCATGGGATAGAAATGTGCAATTACTATTAATAGTTGCAATCATAAGCTGAACTAAGCCTAGTCAAGTAATTAAATGCTAAATTCTAAGTTTGTTCAGATCATTCATAGTGGTCAAGCGACCTCATCGCTTCATTCAATTGTCATTACCCTCATCGACTCATCGCTTGAGGGGGTAGTCATACTTTCATAATCATAATCAAAATCAGTAGAAGATCCCTTGATCTTGTCAAAATTGTGTTCGTCCTTGCGAATCATTGTCAACGACTATCATAAGCTTACCCCTTTGCTTGGGGTAAATAGCATATATGATAGTTTGTTTGTAGCTCTCCTCCTTTCGGTTATATAGGCCTAACTCCTATTGTAGCACCAAAGCTACCCGAATGTCTGATGACGAGTGCAAACTTTTTCAAATTTAAGCCTTTCACTGAGTTGGAAGCAATGATTCTAGGATGCACATCCTTTTGCAGGACCTGGGGCATCTAATGTTGATCAGATCAATGATCATCATGCAACCTTCGACATCATTTTAGGTGGTGTATTTTTTCTCATGCGTTGTTCGATCTCACAATGCATCACAAAAGGGGCATCTATAGACACCTAAAATGCGTCATGTCGATGGCGACTACTCATATGGGACATGCTACAAGACCATATGGAAGATCTTGGATAGACTCCAAGATAGAGCAGTGGTTTTAACCACTCAATTTGGGCTCCTTGGCCTAATCAGCTCAAACCATTGTTGAGACCTACGGTCTACAGTCTGAACCATTGTTGACACCCATGGTTCACAGTCTAGGCCGTAGTTGTCACCCGTGGTTTAGAACTGAAGTTCAGTTGGCCTTCATCCGAGCCAAATCGGTTTGAACGACCATTTGTTCTAGAAGAGGGTAGTTGAAGGATGAAATATTCCAGAGGCTTCCAATCCAACTGTCCCAACCACCTCTTCTTGATCTTGGCTTCTCCATGAAGCCACCCCTAGCCCTTGGGTAATCCTATAAGTACCCCTTCAAAATTAGGGCAAAATATCAAAATAGATCAAGTGTGCATTGGAGATTAAAGCAGTGAAGCCCTATCGGATTGTAGACTCACCTGAGTGTACTGAGAGAGTTTTGTTGCCATTCATTTGCCAATTCATCAAGCATCATGTCAATTTGTGCCATGGATGCCCTAAGGAGCTAGAACGCCAAGAAACACAAATTCGGGCAAACGGAGGCCCAATTGTGCAATTCAACCGCCAAACCAGTTAGAGGACATCAAGGCGACCCTTGATCATCAATTTGACAAGGAGGATCAAGCCCACAACCTTGGATTTGGAGGGCAAAACTACTTTGTTGCTCGCCATGGCTGACAATCACGGTGTACAGTGCAGACCGCTCATTTGAGCCATGGTTTGCAATCGGTGAAAGATCTCCTTACTGTTCTTTTTGCATTGTATTTCACTAGGTTAGATTAAGCATCTTAGTGGTTTATTTAGCATTTTAGAGACTCTGACTGATAGAATTAGGGTTTTCATTAAGTTTACTTCATTATGGCAAATAGGACATAATTAGCTCATTTTCATGTTATCATGCTTCATTTCATGTAATCAATCCACTAGATAGATAGTTGTACTTTCTAGTTATATGTTTCAATTAATATTTTCAAGTATTGCATAGGCTTAACATGCTTTATTCATTTTCTTGATTTTATTAGTGTTATGGCATCTTTATGTTCATATTCCTTAAAGGGCCTCATCATGAGAGGTTGCCTATGCTTTTAATGCTTTTATGTTGTTTCTTGACCGTAGGAAAGCAGATTCAAAGGAGATTCAACCATCCAATTCCTTCCTCAACGCGGAGAAGAGGGTCAACTCCACCCTAGAGCAGTTCGTGTCACCCCGAAGGGCCTAAAACTCACATTTACCCTTGAGAGGGAACATTTGCTTTTTCCTACTGTAATAAGAGTATCAAAATGGTATCCCTAAGAGGGACGTAATTGTAACCGGAATTGGCTTCTTTATAATGGAATAAAAGTGTTTTTCTTCTTCCCATTTGTTGTCAATTTTGCATGCATCTACTTTGTTTCTCTTATTTCATTTTACGCAGTAGGAAGCATAGGTGTGAGGCCGTTTTGGTGGTCACAAGTTCATCATCTATTATCATAATTGAGTGTGGGAATTGAATAATAAATAATATTATTGTTGATGTTCATCATTTGTTATTGGAGGCAATCTCTTAAAAATGTGAGCATAGAAAAGAAAATTGGGTAACACATAATTTAACCAATTGGAGTATTGATCTTCATCTTGGTTAAATTAAAATTTTAGAAGACAACTAGCGAAATGAGATTTTCTCTCTTAATCAAAATGATGTGGTCCCTATAGGATGTCGTAGTGGTGAGGGCTTTGGGTTCTCTTCCGAGAGACTTAGGTTCAAATCATGATAGGGTGTATGTCTAAGCTTGTTACAAAAAATGATGTAAAAAAATTGATTGCGGAAACATAACACATTGAGAAAGTTGAAAAATATATTTGACAAAAGAAAAAATGAAAATTATTTTTGATAAAAAGGTATACTAGATATGATTTAATTGACCTAACAACAAATGTAATAATTTGGTATGAAACCACATATAGCTTATATATCTTTGATATGAAGCCACACACTATATATATATATATATATATATATATATATATATATATATATATATATATATTAAATTGCATAATGACCATTTACGATTTTGATGTTTATCTTAAAATTCATATTTTTAACCACTTTATGATTTTAGTAAGTTTATTAAATATTATATTGTTAAATAACACTAAAAATATTACATATAAACTTAGTATTATTATATTAATTATGTTTAAGTAAAAAAATTAATTTAATATAACTTTTTATTGATTGTTTTTTATTTTTTTATTTAATATAATTTTATTGTTTTTGTTTTTAAATTCTAAATATTTTTGAGTTTACGAGGTTGTAAATATATTTTATTTTTATAATTAACATTACAATTAAAAATATTTTTATTTTATCCGTGGTTTTTACATTTAAAATATATATATAATTTTGTTGCATTTGTCACCGAAAGAACTTAATAAAAAACACTAACTTTTAAATTAATTATATAAAATTTTATGTTTTTGCAATGCTTCAAACCTGAGAAGTATATGACGAGGATAAAATCAAACAAATTCAAAATAAATTTAAAAATAATTGAAAGAAATATTTTATAAGTTGCTTTACATCCACTCACATTAAACTTTAACTAATTGCATATTAAATGATAGTTCAACAATTTATAAGGTTAAGTGGATTGGTAAGAGGTTGGACACTTATGAGGACGAGATCTAGGTTAAAACCTTGGAGTATGCCCAATCTTGGCATATTGGATACTTATCAAAACGAGACCTAGGTTCAAACTTTGGAAGCATACCTAATTTGGGCAAAGGTAGTAGTTTAACCCAGGTTTGCTAAGTGTGAGCCAACTTGATGACAAAAGTATCAACCCCAAGCCATCGGGGTCTCTCACTTCGAATCATGTTTACCGAGACGAGATAAGGGTTATAGTGGTAGCACCATGATTTAACGCTATGTTCGGAGATTTAAATCTGTGACCAGATGTTAAAAAAGAAAGGTAGTTACCAATTTTTCTATGTAACAAAAAAAATAGCTGAACAACACTCCTTCAATACCATCCCTACGAAATGAAATGAAATGAAAGATTTTAATTACGTCTACGAGACCCAAAAATGTGAAGTACAATTACTCAAATCATATCATATGATCTTTAATATCTTTGAGAAGGTTGTTCCTTCTCCTGCTAATTTGTGTTAGCAATTCTCCAACTTTTTTTATTTTACTATCTTCAAATAAATCTGTAATAAACTCGTTCTCAAGTGTTTCTTTGTATTTGTCACGGATATCTGAAAAACTCGGGCATTTATAGATGAAGTGTTCCTCTGTCTCTACTGCCCTGTGTTGCATAGAGTACATATCCTTTCTTCCCATTGTTCTTTGGGCGTTGTCCATCTCCTTGTTTCACATCTAAGCCTATGAGAGCTAGTCCTTATCTGAGCAATGAGTATTTTTTCCTTTCACTTGATTTTAACGCCTATATACGCTTTTTCCTTGTGGTCATACGTTGGGTTAAAATTTGCAATATAATATTGTATTTTCCTGCTTAACTAAAAATTTGCAATATAATATTGTATTTTCCTGCTTAACTAACGTTTGTCCCTACAACCAATGATTGGTTGGGAATTTTCATCCCAACCATGACTCCTCATGAAGTTAAGAGCTAAGCTTATCAATAGGGACTAAACACACATCCATACACACACCCACCCCTCACACACTCACCCGTTTGTCCCTACAACCAATGATTGGTTGAGAATTTTCATCCCAACCATGACTCCTCGTGAAGCTAAGAGCTAAGCTTATCAATAGGGACTAAACACACATCCATACACACCCACCCCTCACACACTCACCCACACCGCGGTTTGAACCTTAGACCTCCTAAAAAGAACCATATCTCATTGAGTTTTTCCCTAAAACATTTGCAAACTCTTGTAGTCATCAAAAACACTACAATTGGTCAAAAAAAATCATGTCTAATTAGTTAGATTACCAATCTTTTATTTCGTAAATGATGTGAAATAAATAAAATTTTAATTTTTAATTATTTTATAAATAATATTTAATTGGATGATATGTAAAATGTTTATTATAAAAAATATGAAAAATTAAAAAAAATTAATATATAAAGTTAAATTTTGACAAAATAAAGAAAATCTCAAGATAAGATATACAGAAGAAATATACAGTAATTATTTCTTTCTTAGCTCTTCCTCTTGGAGTACTATTATTAAAAAATGATTTATGAAATATCAAATAAGCAATAGAATGATATTGTATGTGTATGTTTAGATAATAGGAAAAATTCGAGAGGAGAGTAGGATGTTCTGTTTTGGGTAGGAGGTTTTGTTTTTCTTATTTTAGTTTTTGTGATTTTTTTTTTGATGAGGAAGGTTTTTTTTCGATAAGATGCATTTTTAGAATTTTTATAGAATCTTTTTAGAACCTTTTAGAAGGTTTTTCTCATCTCAGATATGAATATTGCAACCTATTTAGATTATCTTATAGATTTTTTTCTTAATGTTTTTTTTTTGGTGTTGGTTGGCTTTCAGCTAGTTTAACTTGGGAGAGTATTGTGACTTTGGGAAGAGGGTTTGAGGCTTTGTTTGCCATGTTTTAGTTGTCCAGGGATTCTTATTTACATTTTTCTTGGTTTTTGGAGGGGACCATGTGTTTAGCATCTGTAGATGAGCAACCCTCTTAGATGCTTTTGATTGGGTCTTCAATGGCGTTTCTGCGATCTTTTTGAATGTCCAATGTTTGTTCGCTTTCAGGGTTTTTTAGTGGAACCTATCTTTATAGTTTGTTTTTGTGGTCTTGGATCGGGGCCCTGTGCTTTCTCGTGCAGATGTGGTAGATGGTTTCTAAGGATTCCTCTAGTACCCGCCCCGGTCCTGTGCTTTCTCGTGCAGATGTGGTAGATGGTTTCTAAGGATTCCTCTAATACCCACCCTGGCCCTATGCTTTGCTTTCTTGTGCAGATGAAGATTCCTGTGTTAAGGTTCCCGATATTAACCAATTTCAAATTTCAAATTTCAAAAATCAAAATATTTCCTTAATTAACAATGACTAACCGCTATGCAAAACCTTAATCTTGGACATTATTATTGGAATAAATTGACTAACCCTTGGCAAATTAATAATGTAATCTTGGACATTATTATTGGAATAAATTGACTAACCCTTGGCAAATTAATAATGTAATACTCTTAGCATCTTTACCGTTAAAAAAAAGATTGAAAAATTGCCTTACGGAACATTGAGTTATTTATTTAAGATGGTAAATCTGTATGTAGCTAAGCTACCAATCTAGCATTATCTGACCATTGCATAGTAAGTTGGTGCCCATTGAGGGGTTGAAAGGAAAGCCAACGTCATACTAAGGTAATAGATAAATCGGGTACTCCAAGCGTTTTTATTGGTGCTGAAATGAAATGGGCATGATTGATGATTGTTCCATGTGCAGGGTGACCGCCATTAATGAAACAAACTTATAAGTGTTTTTATAGGAGTGCAAGCCTGTGACGACTTCCCAAATGAAGCAAAAACTTGATGGGCTTTGAAAGGCGACTGTTTTTGGGCTGCAAAATAAATGGTCCCTTGACAGTGGACCAAAAAAAGATGACCGACTTTAATGATAGGTACTCTCCCTCCATACAAAAGAAGGAGACGGGCAGAAGTTGCTCCAAACATCCTTGAATATAATTATAACTGATTTATGTTCAAAGACCGGACTATGTTGGTGCTCTATTAAAATTTGTAGTTGTTAAGTTCTTTTAAAGGTTATTATTAAATGATATCGTAAATGGTGATAAAAAAAATGGGTGGTTCATTTCCTGTTCTGTGTTGGAACGCCATTTGGTAATTTATTTTTATCAGTTGTTAAATGATAAACAAATGTTATACGTATATATATTCTGGAGGTTCACTTTTGAAATGAGCGTTGAACCTTTGTATTTATATTGGGTTTTGCTTTGTGAATACGCTGGACTAACATAGATATTAGTCTTCATATGTGATATGGAAATATACGCAAATTTATATTTTTATATATGTCGTGGAGTTTATGAATTGTTAGAGATTTTAAAGAAATCAGATTCTAGTCTTTTAATAGTATTGTGGGAATACTTATGGCACTCAAATTAATTAAATAAGAGTCTTTTACATGTGCCTGACTTTTATGGTCGTTCAGATGTTTTTTAAATGTATTATGAATTTGAATTTGTATTAATATCTATCGGTAACCAAAAGAGGTCAATAGAATTGTAAAGTAAGACATATACAAAATAACGGGAGTGTTTAATGCAACTTTAAAGAAAATAAAGTAAGAAAAACAGTAAATAGAATGACATATGATATACAAGATCTGTGAATCAAAGATTGCTCTCAACATTCAAAGCTGAAGAGAAGTGAGTGATATAAGAGTTGGATGTCGTCGTAGATGTTCTCTGTGGTAGTTGACGACGAGCTGATCTTGTTGTATCTTTGTGATTACCCTGACGCTTCTTAATTATGACCTCTGAAAACTGGAAAAATAAAATGATAAATCGAAATCCCGTTATCTTCTGCAAATTGTTACTATGTGAATGGCTTTCGCGCCTTCATATATTTTAAAAGAAAATAATGATGTTCCTTCGAATGTATTTTTATATGACGTTCGAAATTAGTAAACTTACCTCTTTAAAATATGGTTTGGTATTACTTTTATAATATATATATATATATGTGGTTTGGTGTATGTAGATAGACCGTTTTAGTGTTCGGGATAATGTCATTTCGAAGGTGTTGGTCAAGCCTTGAAAGGATGTGTTAGTGTAGTTTATTGAGATAATGTCTTTGTAATTGTATTGGTGAAATTATTTGAAATAATGTTCTTTATTTTAATTTTAATGTATTGTGAAAAAGACATTTAGGCTTTTCAAGAGCATTATTTATGGAATAATTTTTATTTTTTTATTATAATGTAGTAATGTAATGTGTAAATGTTAAGCATGGTTATGTATAGGGGCGAATATTTGTAAATTGGATGAATATTAGGATTTTCAAAATTGGAAATTGGTGAATATGAGGACCTTCGACATCGGCCCATTCGCTTGAAATTTTCAAGATCAATGTTTTTAAGGTCAATTCACTACAATATATATCCAAACATAAGTATATTTGTATTCGTTGGAAATATCTTTTCGAGCCTAATCTAATGGTGGTGTTGTTATGAAGTTATAAGGTGATTTAATAGGTCAAAATTTACCCCAAATATGACCTTACTTTTTAGAGCTTCAAATACCCCCAAATTTTGGTGTGAAGATGATTGATTTGATTTGCTTAGGATTCGTCTTGATTTTGATTAGGATTCACCATTTTTTTACAAGTACATTTCAGGTCCAACCCCTTATGCATAACCCTAATGCTAAGTACCTTCTTAGTGTATTGCAAATGTACCAAGTTGATAACCAAATTAATGTATAGTGGATGTATGTAGGTAGTGCTCCTGTAATATATGGAGGAAGAACATTGTGATGTGTTAATTGATATCATGACTATCCTTAGGGGTATAGGATGAGACTCCTCACCTAATTAATATGTAATCATCAAGTTCTTAAAAGTGGATTATGGGATTCCTTCTAACGAGTGTTTGGATGCACCATCTTGTGCTTGATGTTTAACCCCTTATAAACCCTTGAAGGAATATGTTCCTTGGGCTTATTGGGACATAGGGATTATGGGGTCCCTAAGTGTCTCAAAAATGTAGCATTTGGGATGGAAAGGGGACCTAGAGGGGTTCCTCAATTGATTGTATTACGAAATTTATTTAATAAAATGAAAAGGGATATTTTTTAGGATGGGTTTATTCTTTATGAGTGTTCCTAGGATACATGCTTTGTTATGTGATTGAGTGTTGTGTCTCCATCCTTGGTCTACGCTCATAATAGAAGCTTTCATTGCTTAACATGTTGTTCTTTAATAAACATGAGGATTATAATGTACCTTCATGATGTATGTCTAGATATCTAATAAGAGTTTGATGGATAAATGAGATACTCACTTAATTTATGAATAAAATAATCAAAGGAAAATGAAGGATCCTCCAAAATATAAGTAAAAATAGAGTGAGCAATGCATGAAATAAATAACCATAGTAATAGACCTCTATCCTATAAAGGACCACACCTACCACTTACGCATGGTCTAGAGACACACTAATATGAGACAAATAACTTAGGCTAACTCATCATTGAGATGAGACTGATAGCTAAGCTAGCTCATCATTAGGGTGAGAAAGATAGCTTAGGCTAGCTCATCACGAAGATGAGACTAATAGCTAAGATAGCTCACCATCGTAGTGAGACAAATAGCTTGGTCTAATCTCACCTTGGAGGAATGATATGGATAGCCAATCTAGTCTACCATCATGATAAGATTGATAACTTAGGCGAGTTTATCGGGGATATGAGATAAATAGCTAATTCAACTCATTGATGGGATGATACAAATAGCTTATACTAGCCCATCGATAATATGGAACAAATAGTAAAGCTAGCTCATCATGATGAAGAGAGGAATAGATGGATTCATAAATATCTATTAAGTATATAGGGGTTAGGCTATGGGCTTTCATAGAGTAACATAAGTGCAACTCAAGACGTACACAAAAAAAATAGCTCTCTTTAGCTAAGGAATGAAATTTAAGGTTGTGACATCTGGTATCAGAACCCAAGGTCGTAGCACTATGAGATTCCGTAGGTAGGACCTATCCGTGGTTAAGATTTTTTTTTTGCAATTTACATGAAGTAAGGGTAGCTATTGATAATCAACTCTATGATAAGCCTCATGAGGAAATCTTATTTAGCTAAGTAATAAAAGGTACAATTCAATGAAGAAATTGAGACCTAACTTAAATTATCTTTTTTTGTGTGACCAGGGTAATGGCACCAAAAACAAGGAGAGGAGGAGGTTCTGCCCCATCAAATAGATAACCATATAGGGTAATAATTAGGGTAGAACCCTAGATTAAGGGTTAGGAAAATCTACTAAAGAGAGGGAGAACCTCATTGCGATGGTTGCATTGCTTCAAGAACAAATGGAACAATAGAGGAAAATATTAGAAGTTATAGCAAATTGTGACTCATAGGCTAGGAACTTTGAAGTTAGGCAGGCTAACACCCCTTCTATAGAGGCATAGGAGACCAGGGCTCAGTTGGAGGTAGAAATAGCTAAGGATTCGAAGCACATGCACTCCTCCAAGTTTAAAGGAGAAGGAGGAGATGCAACAAAAGCTTGGTTGAAGGAGTTTGAAACTTTCTTCACTATGAAGAATTACTCCATTGGCACCCAAATATCTTATGCCACCATGCACTTACTAGGTGTTGGACTGAATTGGTGGGAGAATTTTAGTACAAAAAGAAAAATTGAGGTTTTTGACCTGAAGTGGGAGGATTTTGTTGCTACCAAAAAGGAGAGGTTCCTCACAGAACATTTCTACACCCAAAAATTTGAGTTCACCAATATTCGGTAGGGAAATAAAATAGTGGAAGGTTATTATCAAAAATTTATTAAGTTGCTGAAGTATGTGCCCACCTACAATGAAAAAATAAAGGTCCACAAATTCATATTAGGGGTAAACCCTAGGATTAGACATGAAGTTAACATACATGAGCCAAGAATCTTGCAAAAGGCTTACAATCTGGCCAAAAAAACATAAGCTTATATGAAACCCTATTTTGATTACCCAAGCATGTCTAGACAAGATCGTTAGGAACTCAAGAAGAGGAATAACATAGGGTTCATGAAATGGGAAAGAGACCAGAACAAAGCAAATAAAGGTTCTTCCAGACATGATAAGGGAAATTTTGGGAGATAGGGGAAATTTAAGAAAAATTTCCTAGGGAAGAACAAGAAAATAGGTAATAGCAATAATAACAATAGCAAACCATCATCTCAAAGATAGCCTAATCCTGCACTAGCATAGAGAACTGATGGTCAAAGATAGGAAGCATGCCCAAGGCCCAAGGGTGGGTGTTACGATTATGGAGGCCCATACTTTATCAATCGTTGTTCGTATAGAGCAAGACCAAGCTCTGAGGGAAAGGAGCCAACACATAAGATCTATGCGACAACAAGAAGCCAAAACTTAGAGGGGTAAGCCACTTCTTTGCTCTTAAATGGTAATATGTTTGGTTTGGATGTAAATATTTTGATAGATAGTGGAGACATTGATAGATTTATTTCATCTAGTTTAGTCAAGGATATACCAAAAAGACCAGGAATCTTGGCTCATGGATGGAAATTTGAGTATGGTTCAGGATAGACATACTCTATGGATCAATACTACCTTATGACCAAAATCACCCTACCTAGTGACTTGACCTTAGGGTATCTCTATGTAGTGTCTCTACGTGCCTTTGATGTAATCTTATGAATGGATTGGTTGTAAGCTCATAAGGTTGTGATCAATTTCTAGGATAGGTGGATTGAATATTCAAAATATGGAGGAGAAATTTTGAGAGTCCATAGTGAACATGGGATATTCCAACCCCAAATTCTTTCATTAATGCAATTAAAGAAATCCATTAGGAAGGGAGGAATAATTTATGTTGTAAAGCTCAATGAAATTAGAGAGGAAGAGGAGGAAGTATTTGGGAAACACCCAATACTACAAGAGTTTAGGGATGTGTTTTGAGAGGACTTGCTTGGACTCCCTTAAAAATGTGAGTTTGATTTCACTATTGAGTTACAACCCCAAACTTATTCATAGGTCTCCGTATAGGATGAACTCCATCGAAATGCAATAACTAAAGGTACAAATGCAAGGGCTATTGGAGAAGGAATTGATCAAGCCAAGTGTGTCACCATGGGGTGCACTTGTGTTATTTGTTAAGAAGAACAATGGTTCCTTGCGATTATGCATAGATTACAGAATGCTCAACAAGACAATCATAAAAAATAGATATCCCTTACCTAGGATTGAAGACCCTTTGACTAGCTAAAAGATGCAACCATATTCTCTAAGATATATTTGAAATCTGGATATCATCAACTAAGAATCTACGAAGAAGACACCCACAAGACAATATTTAAAACCAAATACGGGCACTATGAGTTTACAATCCTACCTTTTGGGCTGAAAAATAACTCAAAAACCTTCATGAACTTGATGAAAAGTGTATTCAAGAAATATTTGGATCAATTTGTCCTCATATTATTGGATGATATTATGATTTATACCTGAAATAGGATGGAGCATGACAAACATCTTAGAATCATACAAGAATTATTAAGAAAGAATCAACTCTACAATAATCTATCAAAGAGTGACATTTATATGTCTGAGGTACAATACTTAGGCCACATTATATTAGAAAAGAGGATTACAGTGGATCCAAAGAAGACAACGACCATCCTAAATTGGTTGACACCCACAGATGTGATTGAGGTGCAAAGTTTCATGGATATGATGGGTTATTATAGGTGTTATGTGAAGAATTACTCTACGATAACCTATGCAATAACTAACCTATAAAGGAAAGAGAAGGAGTTCAAGTGGATAGATAAGTACGAGGCTACTTTTGAGTTGCTTAAGCAAAAGCTTACTATGACACCCATATTTAAAATTCTATACCCTTAGGGTAACTTCACCGTGTGTACAAATACCTCCTTGGAAGGATTGGGAGATGTACTTTCTCGAGATGAGGCAGTTGTAGCATATGAGTCGAGAAAATTCAAGAAGCATGAGGTCGATTATGTTACACATGATCTAGAGCTAGTAGTGGTTGTACACGCTCTTAAGATCTAACGATATTATCTGGTGGGAAGATACTTTGAGTTGAGGATAAATCATCAAAGTTTGTAAAATATATGCATTCAAACTTTACTTAATGTAAGATAGAGGAGGTGGATGGAGTTCCTCGTAGAGTATGAATTTGAGATTGAATATCAAGGAAAAGAAAAATAAGGTTGTTTATGCCTTAAGTAGGAGAAGGCACATTGCTACCTTAACTCGTAGCCATGTGGATTTAATGGATCAAATCAAAAGGAGGCAATATCAAGATGATTATTGCAATCAAATCCGAGCAAAAATATATAGAAGACCCAAAGAAATCAAGGATTTTATCTACAAAAAAAAATCTCCTATGCTTCAAGGATTGGGTAATGGTCCCTAAAATAGGTGATCTAAGAAGAATTATTATGTAGGAGGTGCATAGATCCCCTTATTATGCTCATCTATGGGGAGAAAATGTGAGGGAGAACATGAAGAAGACATTTTATTAGCCGGGAATGAAGAAATATTTCATTGATTTTGTTGCATAGTGTCTTGAATGCCAAAAAGAAAAGGTTAAGCACAAACATCCAATAGGGTTGTTGTACCCGCATGATATACCTATGTAGAAATGACAGGTTATTTCAGTGGACTTCATTGTAGGTTTACCAAAGACTAGATATCAACATGATGCAATCTTGGTTGTTGTCGATAAATTAACGAAGGTTGCACATTTCATACCAGGTGATACCAAGGATGATGCTCTGATAGTGGCTAATAGATTTTCCAAGGAAATATTTAGGCTTCATAGATTTCCTAAGGTGGTCATTTCTAATAGGGATTCCAGGTTTACATCTTTTTGAGTGGTAATTTTACCCAATTGCAAAACCACACTCTCAGTTAGGATTTTGATTAGAAAACCCTCTCTTGCAAAGAAATAGAAATTTCTCCAAGGTTCCTTTTACTTAATGTGTGCTTGTATGCTTATGAAAATGTGTCAAATAAGTGCTAGAATACCTTAGTGATTTACAAGAAACTGTTAACAAGGGGCCTGTGTTGGTATTACTTTATTATGCTATGCTATTGATTGTTCATGAAACTTAAAAGAAAAGAAAATGTGATTGGCCCTCATATGACCATGATGAGAAAATTTAATTCCTTTTATCTTGAAGTATTTTAGGTAGATTTTATCTTCTTTTGTTAAGCATATTTTAACAAATTTTATTTGCTAAAATTTGCTTTAAGCATGAAAGGAAATATTAAAATCTATCTCTAAAATGTGAATCTTGAATGATGATTGGATTCATTTTATCTCACTTTGAGTATAAAATAAATTGATCTACATGATTAAATTTGAAAATGTAGTAGCCTTTGAAATGCCATATAAATTACACCCCTTTAATGAAATTGTAATTTTCATAAGGGAAGTTAATTTATTGCTTGAAAACAAGAATGCAAAGCTTGAAATTTAATTCCCCTTTAAAATGTGAAATCATGTAAAAATTTGAACTTTATAAATTTTAGGAATTTTGAATTTGCTTTAAAATAAAATCAAAATTGCTTAAAGTGAAACATTGAAGCTTATTCTTGGGATCCATGCATCTCTTTTTTGGATTTTATTTTATTTTATATTTTTTATTTTATTTGAAGAAGTTTAAAAAAAATGAAAAAGGATAAGGTTAGGAAAAAATAAAGGAAAATAAAATAATTTAAAATAAGTTACTGTGATTATGAAATTCCACATAGACCCTACAAACATTAGTATCCTACATCAAACCATCATTAATGTGACCCGTATTCATGCAATCAAACATTCAATGAGGTGCAATCTTCTAAGGAAAAGGTGCAATATATTAGAAATAACAGACAAGTCTACCATTAACATGCATAAAAACTTACTGCATTTCCAATACATTAGCAATAGAAATATTTTCAACATTAAACACATATGCAGAATACCATGCCCTAAATTGGCATCCAATGGTGAAATGATCCAGTCCAGCAGCATGGAAGGAGAAATATTTAGGCAAACCCAATTTCAAAGCTCTGCTTTCACATCTACAATTTTGCCCAAAAATTTTCTAGTCCATAAAACTCTGTTTGCCTCGATTTTTAAAATTTTCCATTTGTGTTTGGCTTGTAATGTTGTGTCCATTCGTAACCCCTTCTTGGTAACTGCTATGCCCATGTGGAAGTTACCTTTAGTTTCATTTTTCACCAATGCTTCAAAATTTCCCATGTGCCATTATTTAAGTTTAACCTCCCCTTATACATTTTAACCTTACCTCTCTATACTTTAGCTATTTACCCCCACGTGGATGAACAAGGCACACTAATGTGTGCCCTTTTTGCATACCTAAGGCACGCACCTCCATTAGCCTTTGGTGATGTTTTTCGACTCAACACTCAATTAACACTGTAACTTCTCCATTCATCCCTAAAATTTCATTGCTCACGCTCAACATGGGCATCTGAGAATTACCCCAAAATGGGAAACAATGCACATATTAACATTCAGGGATAAGCATGCATCTTAATAGATCAGATGTCATATTTTCCTCATGTTCTCCATTGCTTACAACCACCTCGATAACGTCTCTATTAATGATGTAGTATGTTGAATTTTGGTATCGTATGACAACCACCTTGCGCCTGCTCATAATTTTTGTGATTCAAAATCAACGGCTCAACAAAACCCAACGTACATCGTTTGTAGGGATATAGCTCCATTACTAAGCCCACGTCAATGATTCACACATTCCTTATAACCATCACGTTTGCATGCCACTTGTGATTTTATGAGCCTAAAACAACCATATTTGAGCGACAATATCCATCATCCACTGCCCACATATTCCTCGTAATCACGTTTGGCATCTTCTGCCTACCTGCCCTGTAATCATATACACCCTTCCATTATAGGTAGGACTAGAACATGCCTCTAGAAAATAAAAAATTTTCTTTGTATTCTCCAACCTGTTGTCCATGTCCTATTACTCTGTATGGCATTGTAGGTCGTAAACATAGCCTTCCACCTCTCACTGCGCGGTATATTATTAATACATAAAGCTCATTTCCAACTACTATTTTCCAACCCGATCAATGATATAATTGATACCAGAACCTTACAACAACTAGCATCACCTCCCGTGGGTATTCCTCTCATAGTTCGAGATGACCTCCGCCTATTGTAAAAATAATACAAGTAACCCAAACGAACAATGTGCGCTTGCTTGGGTAACGTTTTCCTCCAGAACACCTACCATAACGACGTAGAAGAGCATTGTACCCCTATCATGGTAGCTATGTTTCTATTATTCACTTTGATAGTGGCTCAAATATTGGACTATATTTGACTCTATCCTCTGAATTAGAAGCTGCTACACTACTCTAGATTCCAAGCTACTACACGAATGAAACTGTTACTCCCTTTTCTATTTTTATTGTTGTCAGCTTGTATATATTACTTTGTATAGTCATGTGTCTAGGTACTCAAATCCATAAATTACATAGCAATATCATTTTCTACTTCATCCAAAGTCTGGGGTTGTCATCACAGGTCCACAGGTTTATCCACATCAACCACTCAATCCGTCCTAGTTATTCTTGGAAGCCGTATCTACATCGAGATTTGTATCATCATCCACACACTCCATTGTATTCATTGTTTGAAAATATCTCCAACCTTCACATCTTCATCACTGCTCTCTATCTGTCCACTATTTTGCGTGATTCATGTCATTTTCCAGTTTCATTCATCACACGCACAATGTGGCTTTCAAATATTTCATCTTACTGCTATTTGAGAGCATTAAATATTGTATCTAGATATTGATCCCCCTCATCAAAAATTGCACTGGGTACTTTATCAATGCCATACTATCACCCGTGTCAATTCCCTGTCCAGATTCTTATCATCCACATCACTGTTCACCACGTCATCTGGTCCTTGTTCACCGCATCATAGTCCTAGTTGGTTATCCACCGTATACACATGAACCCTCATTGTATGGTGTTTTCCATTGTCTACATATTTTCATATCATCTATGTTGACATTAATGGAAGCCACACCGAGACACTGGTCTACCTTGAAGAGTCCAACATCCTCACCATTTGTGGGTGTCCGCCAACTCTACAAAAAAACATACAAAACATTAATTCATAACATACATAATTAAAATGTAAAAGTGTTTTTATTTTATTCTTTTTATTTTTTTGATCATTTTATTTATATATGTATTATATTATATTATATTATATATATAGTTCATTTTATTTTATTTTATTTCATTATTTTATTTTTTATTTTTATTTTATTTTGTTTTATTTTTTTTAGTTTAGTTTTGGTTTGTATTGTATGCAATAAAATGTTTAAAGTGATTTGAATCAAACCTAGAATTCGCCAAACATTGAAAAATTAACTAACACACAAAAACCTAAAGCAAATGAAACTAATCCTATTAACCCAACACAAAACACCAAACACTTTGAAAGAACTTGAAATAAACCCTAACCAACAATGAACCTTGGAACATACATTGCAAGGTCAAGGGTAGGGAAGAATCAAAATTATCACTCAAATAAGACCCAAAATTCAAAATTTAAGGTGGGTCCCCAAATTTGGGGTAAGTTGTGGAACGACAACAACAAATGATGAGTCTACTAGAAAATGCTCCTAAGCATTTCAAATGAATAACCTAGTTCTAAAAACAAACAAACCAAATATTAGAAAACAAACCATCTAGAAACCTCAAAGAAGGTGGGGTATATAACTTCAAATGAAAACACATGAACCCTTTTCTTTAGTTGAATGTGTGTGTAGGTGATTTCATTTTGTATTCTTGAAAATTATTCAGATTCCATCATCTGTTTTACATTTAGGCTATAAAAATATTACTCATGAAAAAAATGGTACCTCTACATTGCTCCACTGCTAGCCATGCATATATAGCCCTGGTGGAGATAACCTTGATCTACTGCCAACTAGGCATCTATAGCCCCGGTAGAGATTGTCTGAATCACCTAAGTGTCTAATAGATACTTTGCATTGCTTTATTTATTTTAATTTTTCTAGATATAGCCCTACTGCTAGCTAGGAATCCATAGCCCCAGTGGAGATTATCTAGATCTTGAGAATGATTTGGCATGCTTTCTCTTTTTTTTACTAAGCATCATATTATCTTGGAAAACTTGCATGCCACCTGGGTTAGAGACCACTTAAGGCTAAAGATAGAGTCTATAAAATTTTTTGCCTTAATTTGCAAACCAAAATGACTTCATCCTTCAAAATTTCAAGACATACCCCTTAATATGATGTGTTCATGTGTAGCTTTAGAAAAATGATTCATTGTTCCAAAATTCACTATCTTAGTCCACAATCTAAGAATGATTACTAATTCTGTAAAATGTGTTTCTGTTGCACACCTTCTAAGGTCTTTGTTCATGGGTTTTCCCACTTTTTTGTCCACTCCAACATCCATGGGGCCTTTCTTATGAGTTCTCATAACTGGGCCTGGGCCAATGTCAAAAATATATTTTCTTGGAAGGGGAGTTCATGACCTTCATTAAATTGGCCACCTTGCCATGGGGGTCATAGATGTTGATCATTGAGATCTTGGAAGGAGATGCTAGAGGCTAGAGTAGGCCAAATAGGTTAATTGGGGAGGATGACCTTGACTTAACAAGTTGAGGGTGGGTCATATCCTCCATGGGAAGATCAATATCTAGAATAGAGGCTAAGCATTCAAATTGATTTTTCACAAAGGGCTTAGAGGCAAGAGACTCAGAGGTGGGATTACATACCTAAATGATAACATTACATACCAACCATATTAATAAACTAGCTCTTGTATAACACCAAGATCTTAGGTTGTAGGGACCTCTTTTACATCTAAACTATCATCCACAAATTTTTCTTGGACATAAGAACTAAACTTATCACTTCTTTTTTCCCCCCTTTCAAATAAACCTTTTTAGGTTGGGGAGTCTTATTCGGGTAGTTATTTACTTGGTGTTTAGTCTTCTTGCATCCTGGGTAGTACATCGATATGTTCTCATACTCAATGGCTTGAGTATGAGACCCATAATCTAAAATTAGCTCAATCGAGTTTGGGAACTTAGAGGAGAGGTCCACATTAACACATATTTGTACATACAACATCGAAGATTTGGCTCTAGTGGTGGCATTGATCATTACCAATTCTCTAAACATTTTGAAAATTAGAACTAGAATGGTAGGCGCAAAAGCCTTACCCATATGGAGGTAGAGTAATTTTTTGTGTGTCATGCTCAAAATCCATACCCCATTACCTAAGAAATAAGCTCCTTTTACCAAAGAACCATAGTCCACCACCTAATATATGGTTCATGTCTTCTTCATCATTGATCTTGATAAAGAAGAAGCCCTTAGGAAGGGCCACAATCTCTAGAAAACCTTTGATATACCATTTATCTAAGGCCCATATTCTAGAGGTATCAATATCAAGCTGAGCTCCTACAAACTTGCCTACCAAGTTAAAGGTACCTTCATAATTTCTTAGGTCCATGAGATCATGGGGTATCCTCAGGGATCATTTAGAAGGAGAGAGGTCATAGAGTCCAATAGAGAAGACTGCTTTCCTGGAGAAGTTAACAACATCCGTGAAGGACCCTTCACTAGGGTTAAAAGGAAAGGATAGGTCCAATGGGCCCTTAGGGGTTCTAAATCCATAAGCAATCCTAGAGAGTATCTAAACACACCTAGAGGCTTTCCTTGAGGATTGTTGACACCAGAGGTCTCCATATGATCAAGTGCTCCACAACCCATAGCAGAACCATTTGCTACCTCGTCGTATGCCTGGCTCCTGTTCCCATTCCCACTCCTGCACATTTTAAACATTTTTTATCATATGGACCCATGGGAATCATGGCCACTATTTTTCTAGTACCACCTATCACTTCATTACTCTCCTTCACTCATACCCTAGCACTGCTCTACTATTGCTCACCTTCGCTACCCTAACACTGCTCAACCACTGCTCAACACTTCTCTACCACTACTCCACTCTTGCTTACTTTCGTTGCCCTAACACTGCTCAATAACTTCTCAAAACTACCCTAGCACTGCTCCATTGTTGCTCATATTTGCTGCCATAGCAAAGCTTAGCATTGCTCCTCCATTGTTGCTTGCCTTTGTTTCCCTAACACTTCTTAGACACTACTCAACATTACTATAGCATTGCTCCACTATTTCTCATACCATCATCAAATTTGAACTTAAGTATTTTTTGAGAATCCTTGATTAATATATTATATTTAGTTATTTTGTGTTTAAAGTTAAAATAATACTCATTGTCCTAGGGACAACACAACAATTTGGATATTGGCTTTTCTTTGAGAGGTCCAAGGTTCAAACTGTGACATAGGCAATTGTGTGAGGGGGTGGGTGTGTGTTAAATTCCCTATTGAAAAGCTCAACTCTCCCCCTTATGAGAGGTCATGGTGGGATGGGGATGCTCATCCTTGAGCATCAATCATAGGGATTTCTCATACTAACCAAATCCAAAATAATAATAATAATAATAATAATATTCATTAAAAGTTAGTAAATACTACAATATCTTGCATGTTTGAAGAGGTCAAGAGTGTGCCTTATTATCTCATGTCCTGTTATCTTATGTCCCTTGTTTAAGGTCCCAACATGTCGATTTGTACGTGCATAATATATTTAAAAATATTTTAATATTTTAATTTATTTACATTAAAATATTTATAAAAAAATCAATTTAGTTATTTGATAATAATATTTATCAATACCTTGTTTAAAGCATTTTGATAATAATATTTCATATTTTAAGTTGAAATAAAATCAATAAATACTACAAGGTCTTAAACATGTGAAAAGCTCAAGGGTACCTCTTGTTGTCTCATGTCCTTGGTAGGATGCTCCTTGCTTTCTAATGTCTCTGTGTTAGGTCCCAAAATGTTCCATTGTACTTGTATAATATCTTAAAAAACATTTAAATATATTAATTTATTCACATTAGATATGATTAATTAAATTCAATTATTTGATAATAATATTTATCAGTACGTTAAAATAAAGTATTTTTTTATTCATAGGAGAGTTGGTTACAACCACACTATTTTTAGTAATTGTTAAGCGCAGGGTTCAAACCATAAAAGTTGCTCCCACCAAACCTATTCCACCTTGTTGTTGTTGACTTGGCATGAGGGGACCCACCAGTCATTTGGGATTCATACCATTATTTTCGATCTAGTGTGCACTCAGAGGATTTAGATCAAACAACTACCTTTACAAATAGGTTGCCCTTAAGGTTTGAACCTAGGTGTCTTCTTGGTAAGTTCCTGGCTACATAAGCAACTACCATTCCACATAACCCTTGGGGGTAAAATAAAGTAACTTTTAAACTCCAAGCAAATCCACTTTTAGATTCAAACCTCAGAAAAAAATTCAAACCTTAGACCTTTTATTTGGAGTTACAAAGTCTTAACCATTATACCCACTCAAGTTGTATGCAATAAAATAGTGGGTAAAATAGTTTTTCATGAGCACTTTTGCTACTTTTATTTCATGAACATTTTTATCTTAAAAAAATGGGGTTGAAATAAGGCCCAACCATATTACATCGTCACCATAAAGTGGTATCGTAACAAGTTGACTATTTAAGCATGTATTATTTGACAAGATTCAAACCTTGGTTTCCTCATTAAAAGTTGAGGAATATAACTGGTTGAGCTAATTCCATTAAATTAAAATTTTGAGTTAAAAAAATGAGTTTTTATGAGGATTTTTGGTCCCCTCATACTAGGGATTGAACTTGGATATCCTGAATGAAAACCCAAAGATATACCACTATGGTATCCCTCATGGAACTTATTTTGTGAATATTTAGTTATTTCTAATTTGTGAGCATTTTTGTTAATTATTACATTGCTACTTTGGTTATGCTTATTTTTAAATTGAGGTTCCTACCAAGTGGTATCAAAGTTCTTTTCAAGGTCATGTTTCATAGCAACATCAGTTCTTGTCCTTCCATCCATTTCCTATTCTAAAATTTATCATTCTATTAATTTTCCATTAGATATTTTTTTCCAAAAAGCATATTTTTTCTATTTTTTAATGGAGTAGAGTAGAAACTTTGTTCCAAGGATTTTTAAATTGTATTGATCTTTTGCTTTTGGTTGAGAAAATTTTCCCATAAAGTGATGTGTGGAGGAGGTGTGGTAAAAGTACACTAAGATTCAAGCTTTAGAAATAATGCACAATAGATTTGGACTTCCATGTACCATGAGGTATATTGGAAGATAATCTTAGTTTAAACTAAAAATAAGGAACCCTAAAAAGCATTTGATCATCTAAAATTATGGTGCACCGATAAGTGGTTAGACTTAGGAGGTCAACCTTAGGAATTTACTATCATAGTATCCTTGAAAAAAAATAGTGTAACTATGGGTACAATGGAACCCTTTGTAGTTAGAGCTTTAAAATATTGGGTTGGTCACTAATCAATAATGAGATCATATATCAAAGAGCCCATAAAATTAGATGCACCTTGACTTAGATTGTCCCTATTGAAACATTATTTTAGTCCTTTCCTATTAAAAAATAAAACTAGATCTAAAAATGCTTTAGAAGAGAAGACTACAGTCACAATTAAGATTTGCTATAAAAGCACATTGAAATGCACCTAGCAGCTCAAATGGAGGTAGTCAAAACACTCCAAAACTACACAACAATTATCTAGTTTGATAGTGCAAAGAATATCCTATCTAACAGTGCAAAAAATATCCAATCTAAAATTCAGAGTAGTTAGTTGTTAATAGTTTACCCAAAAACAAAAAAAAAAATCCAAAAAAAACAAAAAAATGTCATTTTGAGAGCTAGCCCATTGCGATATTTTTCTAACTGATCATTTTGAGACCTAACTCCAATAACTTAGTTTTGGAAACCTATCATCCAAAATCATAATTTTATGGTATTAGTCCATTTTTATCCTCCTTTTGAAACAATTGTATTGAGATATAACTCCAATAAACCTTTTTGGAGACTCTAAAGGGAAAAATGGCTAGTGGTATTAAAACTAAAGAGCTAGAGCAATTGGACAAATAGGTAAAATAAATTGAAGCTTCTCATTTATAAATTATGCAAGCATATTATCAAAATTAGAAACAAGGGGATAAAATTAATAACATCAAAAGTCATCTGATAGGCCTAAATGCAAAATATGATGCTCTATCATGATAGTCATCAAGGATTCAAGATGCTATATTTGATGGAAGAGCATGAAACATTCAACCTCTAAATACAAATAAAAGAATTCTAAAGCTAGAATTTCCAAAATTTCATGGTGAAGATCCAATCAGTTGGTTGCATTGAGTTGAAAAATATATTTTCTTCATGCCACTTCCCATAATTAGAATATTTCAATTGCATATTTCAACCTAGAATATGAAGTAGTCTAGCAGTTACAATGGTTGGAGAACATGAACTTGGGACTCACTTGACTTGAATTTAAGCATGAATTATTCACCTATTTTAAACCTAGTGAATATGAATATTTTATATGATACCTCACTAAGTTAAGATAAATAACATTTGTCTGATATTACCAAATAATTTGAAAAGCTCATGAATCATACTAGGGGATTGAGTACCAAGTTTTTCCAAAGTTGTTTTATTATGTTTTAAATGAAGACAATAATGTTGGATTTTTACCCAAATTATCATAGCTCCCAGTGTATTTAGGACATGAGTAAACTTATATATTAGAGAAATCAATATAAATGACCAATATTAATGAATATAACATTCATGAATATACAATAATATGAAATAAAATCGCAACATCATTCATGAATATACATGAAGAAAACTTATAATATAATTGCTCAAAATATTGTATACAAGATTCAATATAATTTGATGATCTTTGATTACATTTCATGGAGCTTTGTCTCCACAATATAGCCTTATAAAGGTGACTTTTCAATACATGACTATTGTCTCCTCATATATTTGAGAGATGCAATTTTTCCTATTACATGCATAAAATAAATTCTCTCATGTCTTTTGGCTTCTCATCTTGCCACTTGTACATATGACTCTTGACTCTATTTACTCTTGTACACTTTATTCTATGACACTTGCACACTCCTACTTGTACGCTTTACTATACGATACATTGAACACTCCTACACACTCTATTACATGACACTTGTGCACATTCTCATTCTTTACACTTGCACACTGTAGACACAAAATCCTAGCCACTTGTCATCCACTCATCATCAAATCATAGTCATTCATAATTATTTTATATACATAAATATAAACATATTATATATTTATGTATATATATATATATGTGAATAAATATCAACTGCCCATCATGACTTAATCCTAGCCACTCATTTAACATGATCCATGTCACTTATCAAATCACAATCACAACCCTTCATCATGTTTTAATCTCGATCATCTGTTGGTGTTGTCAAAACCCTAGCATGATCAAGGGTAATCATAAATGATATTCACATTTGTGAATGAACAAATCAATCAATCAGAATATCAAAAAAATAATAGGTTGAATCATTCATCATCTCATGAGCTCTAACATTCTGTCATCTCATATCCCCTTTGCACTCGCACGAACCCTCACCATCTCCATATCCTTCGCATGATCCCTAAAACCTCTACGAACTAGATCTAGATTCTGCAAAGTGTTCCCCACAACCCACAAATACTCCAAGGTATTTTTGAAATAATGTAGAGCATTTATGGAATGTTGTAGGGCATACACAACCATCCTTGAACACTGCAAGACGTTCTCTAGACACCACACTGCGTTCACATGTCACCAGATCGAACCAGTAGGAGCATAGATCCAAAAACTCAGGTATATTTTGATAAGGTATTTGGTTTCATTAATTAAATCATATTTTATATATTTTGCATTTCATTTAGCAAGTATTTTAGCTAGGGTTAATAGTTTACACTTTCACGTTTTAGTGGGCCTCACACTGTGGAGGCCCTGTAGGTGTTACTAACTCTATGTTCTTATCTATTTATGTGTAGGTATTGGAGGTATTTCTATTGGTAGATATTGTAGCTTTAAGTGGCCCTATAGGGATATGCAAGACCACTCACCCTTGTTTGGAGTGAAGAAGATCTGGAGACACCACCATTATTTGATCAAGGGTTTCAACCCTCATGTTGTAAAATAATTGTATCAAAGCAAAATATTATTATGTGATCCCTAATTTGGATCACACCTATGTATTGTAAATCACTTCATGATATATAATGTTATTCATTTGATGCACATATAACTATTATTTTCTTTATGTTGTTATTGCTATTGGTGTTGATCATTTTCAATTTACAAAATGGTGATCATGGTGGGACCCCCAAAGGGTTTCATATTTTAATTTGCCTTGTTAATATTGAGTTTTTGATCTACATTTTTCTATTTTTGTTGCAAGTTTTTAGAAATCTGATCACGCAAAAATTACGAGATCCAAAACTAATGTTTTTAGGAGTTGTAGGATTCGATCTACGATCGCGTGGATGCCATACAATTTTTGATGGATGCCACACAACATCCAAGTGGATACCGCAGAGTATTTGGGAGACACCATAGAGTATATGGGAGATTCTGTAGAGTATCTATGAGATTCGATAGAGTATCTTGAAGATTCTGTACCGCATATACAAAGTTGGAGGAAGAATACATAGGCTTATTGGTAAGTTTATTTTCATAACCCACATACGTTTTTGCTTTTTAAAAGAGAAAAGAAAAAATAAATGTTTACTTTTCTGTTTAAAAAGTAATACATCATGCATTGTTAGGTATTCTAGGCATTTATTTACAAGAAAATACAGAGAAAAGGAAGTGCATTTCAAATCAGTAGGTTATTTAAAAATCATATAGACTACACCTAGGGTAAATTTACATTTACATTTTGTTGCATTTAAATTTTTAAATATATCTTAGTTTGTTTTTTCATTTATATGTTAGAAACATATGGAGACTTATTTGAAAATTACTCATTGTATTTGGCTCAGGTGTCTCTACTATTTCATGGTATTCTATCTATTATGTTGTTTTCTTTGCATGTTCCCAATTTTATTTTAGGCAATAAGTTTGAAATGCATGCTAGCTACATTTTAAGATGGTTTGTATTTCCTTAAATTTTAATGTTTAGAAAAACCATAGAAAACAAAGCCTATAAAAAGAATCACACACTGCATGCTTCACTATTAACATCAACGAGTTGGATTTTATCACCAACCATTGATCAAGTCCAACGATGGTGGGTTTGATATCCTTTTTTTGGCTCACCCCATAGCTACTGTAGTAGCCCATATGAGATATTTTTTGGTTTTCATCACCAAAAGGTCCCCTACCCTTGGGTGTGCCCAAGATAGGAAGGATTAGTAGTGCCATTTTACCATGGGGTGAAATAATCATCTTTTTTTTCCAAGCATTCTCGAGTGTGAAGTGAAAGCCTATGGGGCCTTACCTCGGGTATTAGGAAAGTAGTAGGACTCAGACAATGTGACCTCCCTCAAGGGTAATTTTGATTCCTTAGATTTTACATTGAGCCAATCATACCATTAAGAAGCCATTTGTAATTCATTATTTGTCAGAAGGGTGGGTTCAAAAATACCTTTTTAGGTGCATTTAATCATTTACCCCACATAGTTGTTTTAGGCTTAGGGAGTCTTAAAATCAAACACAAAAAAAATCATCAAAAAAATTAAAAATTAAAAACTGTTGCAAAGACATATGATACATCTCTTTGTTTGATCTGTAATTTTTTCACTACCATCTCACTTTCCACAAATATCCCTCACATTCATGACCCAACTTGTTTATAGCTTATGGAATTGACCAGAAATCAAACCAAAGCCATGAATTAGGTACCTATTAGCCAAGCAATTTCATTCATGGAGTGCTCCACTCCATTAGTCACTTTTAACCCAACTAGTGTAGCATAGACAAACCATTTTGGTTTGTCTATTGGACCTTCTCACATAGTATTCACTTCTAATGTAGATGTGCAAAGAGCTATCCACACTACCATTCTAAAAACCAAACCATCCACACCAACCGACCATCACATCACTTACATAGATATGGATAAAGTTGGAGCTTATTTAAGACCAACTAATCCAATTCTAGAATATATTAACATCCCATCCAGACATGTTTCTTCTTCTTAGTAGAAACTTGCTCACTCATAACACAATAGTTTTAGCTAAGTCATCATCAACCTTATGTTTGAGACCACATCTGCAATCCCACAACAACCCTTCTCATCATCATTGAACCAATGTATCTCCATTCCATCCAATTACACCAATGTCCATTCTAACCCACTCTATGAAGCACAAGTTAATGTTGCTTCACAAATACCTTCATCCATCCCATGTACATCATTTGGGTTTGTTGATACAACTCAGCATGGTATTTCTCATTCAATTATGATTCCCTTCACAAATTACCCTCCACCAACCTCAAATAATGTACCCAACACTCACCATACATCAACACCCATTCCACACACAAATATACAATCTACATTTGCAACTACCATACAATAAGCGTGGAAACATATAAACCAATTAATTGGTAATGATAATCAAAATGTCCCTCCATTCTTGTAATAACAGTCATAGGTGGTATATTTCAAACCCCAATCCATTCCCAACCAACACACCTTCTTCACCCCCGATCCATCTTGGGTATCACAATATTCGAAGGTTACAATACCCACTCCCCCATTCAGCCACATCAATACCACTTTCATAACCCAACACATCCAAATTCTCTAAACTTCATCCCCACTCTATCAATGTCAGTCACTCCATAACGAAGCCCAACAACACATCCAACATCATTAGATATCCATCAATCCATAAAGTAATCAATACCACATTTGGTCTCAATAGTTCATCACCCAATACACCCTACCACCATACACCCATCATACAAACTAGGGCTTCCACACATAAATGGAATACCCTAAGATATAAGCTTTGCAAGAATAGAATGATAGTTTAATTATGCACACACTTGGTATGATGTACCATAAACCTACACTAAGACAATTGATCAATCAACCCATTCATTCTTCGATACCATCACTGTCTTATACGGTAGACTTTACATTTTCAAAGTTTGACAAATTCAAAGGGACTGAGGACCCTATGGAATATATTAGTGCATTCATTTATTCATGTTTATAAAATGATGCCTTAAAGCTCCAAAAGTTTCCTCAGACATTAGGGGGATGCCTTAGACTGGTATAACCATCTGCCACATCATAATATCTATACATTTGAACAATTGATGGATAAATTCTTAGAAAGGTTCTTCCTTAATGTTTGAAAGAAAACTACCTTGATCAACCTGTACAATCTCAGACAATTTGAAGAGTAGGTCTATGAATTTGGAAACTATTGGAGGACCATCATTACCAAATTACCATTCTCTCTCCTCATGGAAGAATTAACTTGAATATTTACAAGTTGTCTAAATACTATCTCCTTGTTATTACAATTACAACAATATAGAACACTCGATAAAGATCTTACCCAAGCCCAAGTTATCAAAGAAATCAAGATACAAGAGGGTGAGATCAAACCCAAAAAGAAAAAATGGCAAAATAAGGGCCAATCCAAAGGAAACGATACTAGCCAATCAAAATCTAGATAAGTCAATCAGGTGGTCCTGAGTAAACCAGCAATGACTCAACAACAACAACCATCACCACAATAACTGTAACAAGTGTCTTATCAAGCAGTTCCACCCCCACAATAATTACACAACACAATGCCAACTGTGGAAAATCATCAATACCAACAATCTTTTTGGAAGACTCACAATTACACACCCTTATCTGAATCATATACCTTCATCTTCTATAGGTTGTACGATACTAATGCTATTACCTTACATAAAATTAAACCATATGATCTGACAAAATGTAGCAAGGGCTATAGGGAGAATTTTTTTTGTCCTTTCCATCGATAGAATGGGTATAACATTAATAACTACTATACATTCAAAGACATAGTTCAAGACTTGATAGACCTAGGGGCTATTAATTTGGATAGCCTGCTAGCACAACAAAATAAAAATCTTAGTATTTACCAAAAAACCCTTCCTCATCGTGAGGAAACACAATAGACAATGGGGGGATCAAATGCCATGATTCCCCCTAATCAATTCAATCATGTATAATAGTACCAAGGTTTTATTGATGCTATTCATGTAGTCACCTGAGGTCAATGAAGCACCAATCACCAAAATGAAAAACCTCAAGCACTTCAAACTCTCGTGGCATCACCAAAAAATATGTCTCCATAACTTGCTCAACCCATTCACATTCCAAGTCATCCAACCCAACCCATCCATCTTCCAAGCCATCCACAAAGATCTATCATCACACTAAGCATCCATCTAACAACTAGTCTCAAAATGGCTTCAACAAAACTATTGATCTACGAGCTTATACAAAAATCTCCTCCATACCGTAAGGTATTAATGGAAATCTTAAAATCCATTGAAATTCAATTCCAAGATGCCAATACCTTTAATAATTTTGTGGGGAGTATTCATACATGTATGGAGTTCTCTATTGTATTCTATGATTTTGAAATCAAATCAATATCATCATAATCACTCTATCCTCCATTACACACCATGGCTTAAGTTGATAGGGAGCCCTTTAAATGAGTACTGATTGATACCAACTCATCCATAAAAATAATTACCACCTCAACCCTTCAACATCTTAATCTTCCACCTTCACACATCACCAAATTCATCTTCACCTTACAAACATTCAATGATGCTCTGTGTTCTATAGTTGGCACTATGGTCTTACCCATACAAGTGGGGGTGAAGATGTTGCACACTATGTTCCATATCTTGGAGGGGTCCATGGCCTACAATGTACTCCTTGGATGCCCTTAAATTAGGGAGATGAAATATGTTCCCTCAATATTACATCAATGTTTGAAATATATACATGAGAGATAGATTCATTGTATACCGGTAGACATTGAACCATTCAAGTATTGCAACTTCATCTCCAACCCATATGAGTCCACACTTCCATCCACTCATCTATCCTTAGTCCCATAAACCATACCATCCACACCACATCACAATACTTCATCCAAAGCTCCTATTCTTGAGGAACTTCCCACCTCTAACCCACATCAATCTTCCACTTCCACATCCCAACCATCATCACAACCGACAACATGTACATGCGGTCAAACCCCATCAACACCTTCCACATCCATGCCATGGGAACATCCCTCCACATATTCTAAATCATCCACATCATACATTAGAACCCATATATCATCATCCACACAATCATCTTTACAAGCACCTATCACCATCTCACCCATACATGATCCTCCAATCATTCATAAAATTCCTCAACCAAATCCATCTTCCCCTCCACCAACAGACATATCACAAGTTGATTTGATAGATTGTAAGACGCCATTTCAACATATATATTTTCCATTATTTGATATACAAGCCACTTATGAGCCTCACATCTCCTCATCCACTCCATCCACATCATCACCCACACAAGTTGCAGTCTTCCTCGCTAATCCTAGCATTGGTGAGTATGTGGTTCAAGATGTCACAATCACAAAAATCAATGTCTAAACTATTAAAGATTATGGTCACCCACATGACCCACCCTTATCCATAGGAGCGGTATATAATATGGGTTCATCACCTAACATGATCAATTTTATATATGGGTGGGTTGATTCATTATCCAATCCACTTCCCCAAGATGAACCCAAGCAACCATCCTCAGCTAACCCTGAATACATGACCAATCTTGATTTCTTGGCATGATATTTTCAGTGGGTTAATTGTAAAGGTTATGGTTTAGGATGATATGAATAGGGTATGCATAATATCATCAAAATTCCATATAGAGAAGCACATGACTATTCTAGTTTGGGATACAATCAATAAACTTCCTCTATTGAACAAGATTTTCAACACTTCAATCTAACACATGAAGAGGATTACTATCACAATGATGAATTTGAGGAATTATTTGAAGAATATGATGTCATATTGATAATTTCAGATGAATCTAAAGAGGAATCATCCCCAATCACACCATTAACTGAACAAGATGAGTATTATCTCAGAACATTCCCCATCCATCAACCCATATTCCATTTGCTTCTCCAAGGGAGCGAGCTGAGCCTACCAGTGAACCACCACCTCCATCTCATTGATCACCTCACAAAAACCTAATGTAACATATGTAAATAAAAAATATTTTTTAATTTTTGCATTTGCATATCCTAATCATTTACATTTATCTATGTTGCTTGTTGTTATCCAGGTTGTCAGGGTTCCTTCATCGATTCCAGGAGACAAGACAATCTACCTTTCACATTGCCAACAACCTTTTACCACTAATTCAATATGAATTTTGTTGACTTATTCACACCTCTCCATAATCCATACAATTTGGTAAAACCAATTCTTATTTATATGAGCCTCATTGATATGGAACAGATTTCATCGCCACCATCCTTTTTTGAATTCATCCTTCCTGAGGAATTTTTAAAAGCTTTCACTACTTACATACCACCTTCACCTTCAACTTCACCCTTAGATCCTATGGTTTTCTAGGTATAAATGGAAAAGACTATGTTGGAAGAGTTTGACATCATTGATGGTATTCATATGTGTAGACACCCAAAAGTTGCACACTGCTATACCTACGTACTTGTAGATCCTTCTAGATAGTTGTAGGTTTATATAGGCCATCCTAGGTACCCCTAGGCTATTGTAGACCAGCATATACTATTGTAGATCATCCTAGATATGCGTAGATTGTTGTAGTCATGCGTAGTCATACATAAACGACCATAGTCATGCATAGATCACCATAGATTGTCATAGCATCGTGCAGACTCCCATATACTACTTCATCGGATTTTAGGTCCTAAACCCTCATAAGCCTTCCAAATTACATCCGACACACTGAAATATTATTCGACAGTCTATTCACACACAATTGAGGCCCCCACGGGATATTAGTTGACCAAAACAATTAGTAAGTCAATACCCAAATTCTAATTTAATGTTGACTTCACTTAAGTCACTTTTTAGGGTAAATTTGATTAAAAGAACCCTTAATATTGATTAGCCTTAATCAAATCCTCCCACATGTGTGATATTAGGGTTTGTTGAGATATTTATTTAATCATGTTTAAATTGGCTTAAACACCTCCTAATAGAGATTAGCCCTAATCCATACTCACACATGTAAGATTTCAATGGTACACAGAGGTACCCCAGTTGCCTAGGAGTTGACCCACTAGAAGGATTTTGTAGAAGATGCATCACAGCTCAGATCACCCCTTGCCCCACGAATTCGGCCTTAGTTCACCCCTTGGGTGGTGAATTAGGTTTGTAGGCCCCAAATTACTCCAGATTTGAGTGGTAAGGCCAATCGAATCTAGAGTCTTATCCATTGGGCCTTAGGAGTCAAAACAAGACTTATCTTTAAAGATATATTTTAAGGAATAATTTCTATACAAACCCTACCCTCTCGAAAGCTCAAATTCTGCCTAGAGGGTAAAGGTTCATATCGAAACCATGCCAAAAACATCATAGAACTCACTTGTTCAACTAGAGACTGTGTCTACAATATCAGTATTACTACTGCCTTCAGAAACTATACACAACTCTACCTCCTTTATAAGGCTTCACTTCAAAGAATGCCTTCACACAAAAATGTTGCGTTGTAGGCCTCATGCCTTTATTGCTTATTTCTAACAATTGTCAGAGTAAAAATAGAAATACAAAACTGATGTATAGGAATACAAAACTTATGCATATGTACAAACAAAAAAATAATGGTTCAAGCGTGAGCCCCTCTTGGGCCTGTAGTTGCTCAATCCTATTTTCATTCTTCTACAACCTCTTCATCATCACCTTCTATAGCCTCTTCCTCATCATCTTCTCCTGGAGCCTGTAGTCTCTGATTATCTTCACCAGAGGTGTCCCCAAACACTTGGACCATTGATTCCAAATATTGAAGAGCCTATTTCCAGGCTTGCTCAGAGGGATTTGATGTCTCTTTAAGCTACTTATAAACATATTGTAGTTCCCCAACATCCTCATAATTAGCAGCATTCCCTCTTATCACCAGATCTTCCATGAGATCCCTTAAATGGGTGTAACTCATAATTAATTTGACAACTTGTTCTTGGGATAGTGGCTCTTCTAATGAATCAATTTCAGCTTCATCCTATAGGTTCTCCTTGATGCTTTGTTGGGCTTCTTCCATAGATAACAAGTTGTGATCCTCCTTCTAGAGTCCTTTGAAACCAACATGAACCATCTCCTCATTTATTTCAATAATATCTTTAATTCCCCTGTCCATCCTATCAAACAACAGCCAGGCTCTCTGAACTACCCTATGCTTTTTCACCACTATCTTGGAGGCTACCCCGGCTAGATTCCATTCTTTATTAGAAATTGGTTTAGCAGCATCACTGAGCCTACTACCAACCAACCTATACATTTGTTCTATCGGAATCACCATAGGTTGTAACTCTCCAATGATTTGATCTAAATCCCTTTGAATGGTAGATAATAATTAGCTAACATCCTTCAAGTAGTCGATTATGAGTTGAAGACCTGAACATTTCTCTTGAACTTCAGAAAACAACTCCTGCTTTATCCTTTTCAAATTATCTTTGGAAAATCCTGAGGACTTGGCTTTCTCAATCTGAAGCTGATGTTTCAAATTTTGAATTTCTTTTGCCTGATCCTCATTCAACTTCTTTTGTTCTTCTAACTGATCTTTCAACTCATTAGCCTTTTGAAATATTTCCTGCCAACTCTTAGCCTCTTTCCTCAGAACTTTCTCTACTTCTTTTTTATCATGGAGGCTCTTCTTAAGATTTTCAACTTATTGTTTCAACTTTTCTACCTTATCTTTTGCTATATCAGTCTTCACATAAAAGGTATCTAAGTGAGCCTTGGCCATCCCTAACTCATCTTTAGCAGGAAGCTTGTCAATATCTTCTATGATTTCCTCTACTTTATAATCTTGAGTAGTCATTTCATTTTTAGGTTTGCTTACCTATGGAATCAAAGACCTTGAAACCCTTTGCCTAGTGATAGGGTTAACATACATACTTTTCCTTGTCATGGCCATTCTGCTAGAAGGCTTGGTAAGCTTCTCTGCCCAATAGTCATTTATGCTCTGAATGGTTGCCTGTTCTTTTGATACAACAATAGACCTTGAAACATCAGCAGCCAAAGGAGATAATGGCATCAAAAACATAAGGGTGGACTGACTTGTTGTTGGTGGGGGTGGAGATACATTGATAACAACCTCTGTTACAATGGTAGATTCTGTGACTACCGTTGTTGTAGACATAGGTAAATTCAGAGAAATAGGGACAGAACTAATAGTAGAAGGGATGGATGAACTTGGAACGCAGTGTCCCATGGATGGTGGTAATGAAAGAGATGAGGATGCAATAATGGTGGATATTGAAGTGGATATCTCAGAAGTGGAAGGTGGGTTTGGAGGAGGTTGTGACACAATAGAACTGACTGGTACCTCCATAGCTACTGATGGGATGAGGGAAGAACTGTGAGGTGGAGGAGGTAAATTTGCCACATTCTCTTGACTAGAAAGGGAGGGAAATCCTTTTGGGGATTCATGGAGATGAGAAGGAGAAGAGGGATTAGAAACCATACCTTCACCTATAGATGTAGGGTCTTCTTGTTCAACTTCTATTTCAAGTTGTTGTTCTTGTTCAACTAACCCTTCTATATTAAAAGTAGCTACCTCTTCAACAATTTCCTCCATACTCATCTTCTACCTTTTGGAAAGCTCTCTCCCTTCTGTATCTAGGGTTCTCTTAGCCCTTTTACGAACTAATCAAAAAGCATCCATCTCATCTCCAAAATCTTCTTCTGATAAATCTCCTTGCACTTCCCCAAGAAGTAATGATTGTTCAGTAATGGATTGTGGCTTAGATGATGTTGCAGGAGCAAAAGAAAGTGGCCTGAACCCAAAACTCTTATCCTTCTTCTTCCAACTAATATCTTTATCCTGAGGCTGCACCCCTAGAGCTAAACATGTAGGCCTAGATCTTGTTTCAATAACAGGGGTACTAACAACCTTTTCTTTAGAATATCTCATTTTGCTCATCATCCTAGCTCCTTTAGGGAATTTCTCCCCTTGCTCAGAAGTAGGACTGAAGGTTCTCAATACTCCAATGGTTGTTAAAGAAGCCTTTTGATTTGTAGAAGGTTGGAGAGATTCAGAATCCCCCTGGGGCTTTTCAACCATTAATACAATGTGCCTCACATCCTTTAGCTCCCAAGTATCAATATTCTCATCATATCTTTTTGAAAACTCTTTATCAAATTTTATTCCAAATTTAGATTCAGCTTTCCCAATTTCAACTCTCATACACCACCAATCCATGATCTTGGCATCCTCCCATGGTCCCTTAAAATCCTCCTCTTCTACTTCTTCTGTAACTTCCTTTTTAGATGACATGTCTTTTTTCTTTGCCGACTTTGACTTGGAGGAGGGCCTACTTTTCTTTGTAGTTTCGGCTTTAATCTTGTCGATCATATCCTCAGTAATCTGATGACCGGGTTGGTGGTTAGGATCAAAATCTTCAATCTGCTCATAAAAATCCAACCATGGAGGTAACTGATCCATCTTGGAAACATTCCACTCTAAAAGAGTAGTCTCATCATTGTTTCTTCCCTATTCAAAATGAGCCCTAGGCCTTTTCTCAAATTTGTAGGCCTTATCTCCATTCAGGGTTTTATTTTTTGTAGTGAAAATATCATCAAGATCATAACTCCACTTCTAAGGAATATAAAATAGACCTAACCTATCCAGGTATCGGTCAATTTGTTGACTCTACCCCTTCTTAGTAATGGTGATATCACTCAAAGTGCGGTGGGAAAGCAAAGACTTCCTTTTTCTCCTTGAACCATATTTCGAGTCAATGTACTCTGCCTGCCTCAAATATTCTAAGGTGAAGAGTCTCTCCATGACAAAGTGGGGCAAAAGAAAAGGTTTACCCATGAAACCATATAATCTGATGACCGTTCCTTCAGTTAAAAGATACCAGTCCCCTTCCTCTGCATCTTTATTCCTCAGAATCTCTTTGGCCAGGGGTGGCAATCTAGGGAAATTTCCATACATTATTTTGAGGGCCGGTCCAAGAAATTCCAAATTGAACCTATAGTGAGACTCACTACTTCTTAAATGGTTTGTCCAATAGTAAACTGGCATAGGTTCTCCTTTATCGGTCTTATCCTTGACTGGAATCCATGACATTCTATCTTTCACAGTGGCATAAAACATCCATACCAAGCTTGAGCAATGCCTAAAGCTAGGAGCGTCAGAGCCCCTCTTCAAGCTTACTAATTGTTCATGTATTCTTTGGGTGAGAAATGCTGGCCAGTCAAAATAAATCACCCTTATCCCTCTCTTTGCCGCCTCCTTTTCATACATCCTTTCATTAGAGATACAATATGCAACGACAATTTGCCAACCATGAACCTCTTCATCAGAGTCCAAACCCTCCATGCAGGCCAACATAGAGAACAGAATGGGGGTTACAAATTTCTTGATAGAAATGGGGACCTCAGGCAACTCTTCCTGGGGTTTGGTATTCAGCTGTTTATAAACCCAATTCCTAAATGACTCATCATCATTTGCCCGCTTCTTTGTGGAATAAAACCCAGTTTGTTCAACAATTCTGAAGGGTTTTGGTGGTACTGGTGGGTCAGACCCTAAGGCAAAAATCTCATGATAGAAAGAGGTAGTGATGCTAAAAAGGGTCTCGCCCTCATAGGTTTTTACTGCCTTGGCTAGCGGGTCATAGAATTTAACTATTGTAGCTATCAACTCAGGACATGGGTGAACGGAATCACAAATGTAAAAGGATAAATAAGAAAGGATGGAGCATCTACCTTCCATCGATAGAGCAACATTATTTTTGTATCTATCATTCACACTCTTTCTTAGTCTCGTCCTTTCAGTGATGGTCATCACCGTGTCCGCTACAACCTCGACTTTATCAAGGTACGACACCGACGTCCTGTCATCCAGAGTTTCGAATTCTAGAACATCTTCTGAGGTCTCTATGGGTGATTTCTTAGGAGCCATCTTGTAGCAGTAGGACTTTGTGCACTAGAATAAGTGAGGAGAAATTTAGAATGTTGCTTATGTCCGCTACAACCTCATGGTCACTAAATGAACCCTACGCAAGACTTCATCACTTTTTATCTCCTAGAATGTGCGTATCATCCACCATAAATGCAATTGCTACATGATATCTTCGTTGGCACACTTCGCCATCCTTCCATTATTTCTTTGGTGGCTCAAAGGTGACGTCCTATCTTTTATTGGTCAAATTTTGAAATTGTGCTGCCAGCTCATCGCATCCCTTCGGCTACTCTTTGGTTCATGCGCGAGTTTATTAGAATTAAATGTGGGAGCACTCTTTAGCCTCCATGTGTCAAATTGGGACTTGTTATTTGGCTTTGGCCTGATTTCGCTCAATGTCTTAAGAACCTTTTGAGTCCACTTTGGTACTTGAAGCTTACACGCATGGCACACTACTTTGATTCCACTTTGGCTATCTCCAACTTTGAAAGGTTCCCGGATTAGTGCCATTCTTTGTCCTTCTTTATGTGGGATAGAAATTGATAGACCACTCCATAAAAATCTAGATTTAACCATGCGGACTTGAGAGCGGAATGCCATTCCAGAGAGTACTCAACACTATGTGTGGAATGGAACATTACCATGCATTTTGGCCAACACTTAATCATTTCTTGCAAAATTTCTTCTCTCTCTCTTCTTTTTTTAGCATTTCTTTGAAAAATAACTAATTACAAAGTGCAGAAAGAAAATCAAATAGAAAGTGCAGAAAGGAAGGGGAAATATTTGTACAATGTATATACATATGTTACAATGAGCTTACTTCTTACATATAGTAGAGCTTAAGGTGGAAACCATTCACCGGAATTGGTTGTATGTTTCCCTCTGGATCCTTCAACTGAAATACATTAGACTCTTTAGCTTCCACTATTTCGAAAGGACCATCCCAAAAGGAATCAAACTTTTCATGTTTGCCTGGTTTTGCCCTGTCAACATTCCACCTGAGAACTGAGTCTCCAACTTGGAGTTTTCTGAACCTGGCCTTTTTATCAAACCATGCTTTAATGTCTGATGAGTGCTTTTGAAAATGATCATATGCTTGAGTCCTGCTCTCTTCCAATCATAGCAAGTGTGTCAACCTGGTTTTAACTGGATCATCCTCTAATTCTTCCTTTGTACTGACAAGCTTAAGTGTTGGGATCTCTAAGTGAATCGGCAATACCACCTCTTTTTCATATACCAGTGCATAAGGAGAAGTTTTGATGGAATTTTTAATAGTAATCATGTCTACCCATAGAGCATGGTTGAGCAATAGGTGCCAACTCCTTTTGTTACCTTCCAAATATTTTCTCAAAATCCTTAATAGGTTTTTATTGGTAGATTCTGCAAGTCCATTACCTTGTGGATAATAATTTGAAGTATTTTTAAGAGTGATGCCATACTTGCTGGAAAAATTGATGTACTTTGCTCCTATGAAAGTAGGGCCATTATCACTCACCAAAGCTTTCGGGACTCCAAATCTGGAAATCAAACTCTCCATAAAGTTGATCACAACTTCTTAGTCTGCCTTCTTTGTAGGAATGGCCTCTACCCATCTGGTAAGATAATCTGTAGCTGTCAAGATAAACTTGTGCTCTACTGAAGAATTAGGATTTATAACTCCTATAAAATCTAATCCCCATTGTTGGAAAGGCTCTTCGACTTGAATAGGCTTCAGGGGAGAGGCAACATTTCTGGTTCTTCCAACGTACCTCTGACACTTATCACAAGCCTGGGTAATTTTAAAAGCATCATTGAACATAGTAGGCCAATAATAGCCTACTCTTATTATCTTCAAAGTCGTAATTCTTCCTGAGCCATGACCACCTGTTGACCCTCCATGAAATTCTTCAATGACTCTTTTTTGTTGGTCCTCCTTCAAACATTTTAGGAGAATACCATCCAAGTTTCTTTTGAACAACCCTTCAGGTAGTAATACATATTTTAGAGCATGAAGTCTATACCTCCTTCTTTGAGAAGAATTCAGATCAGGTGGGCAGATCCCAGTTTGGAAATACCTGGTCATTTGCTCAATCCAATCAGAATCTGGAGTGTGTACAATCTCTATTTGATCTTCTTCTGTTATCTGACAAGCGGTCATTTTGGCCAATGTTGAAGCATCTGTCAATCCTTGGCACAAGGCTCTACCTCTTACCAACTTGGTGGGATGTATCTCCACATCATATTCCTGGATCTTAGTAATCCAACCAGCCCTTTTATCTCCCAAGTCACCTTGTAAAATAAAACTTCTTACATCTGGATGAACCACATATACCAGGGTTTTGCTCTGTACCAGATATTGTCTAAACTTCTTTAGCGACTTCATTACAATGAACACTTGTCTTTCAATAAAGTTATATTTTACCTGATAATCATGTAAAGTCTGACTCCAAAAGAACACAGGGTGCTCATCCCCTTGACTATCTTTCTGGGTGAGTACCGAGGCATAACTTTCTTCAGCTCCATAAGCATAGAGAATAAAATATTTAGTGAAATCAGGATTTATCAAGACTGGGGCTGTTGCAATGGATTGCTTGATGACCTCAAAAGCTTACTTCCTAACCTCAGTCCACTTGAACTCTACCTTTTTCTTGAGTAGTTCAGATATAGGCCTCACTTTTTGTGCAAAATCAGAAATGAATTTCCTGACGAAATTGATTTGACCTAAGAAATACTGCAAGGTCTTCTGATTAGTAGGCAAAGGAATAGCTAGAATTGCTCCAATTATTTTTGGATCTATGGCCATACCTTCCTTTGAGACCACATGGCCTAATAGTTTTCCCTCATGTACTACAAATAATGACTTCTTAGGATTAAGTGAGATACCAAATTCTCTGCATTTTTGAAAAACCTATTCCAAATGAGATAGATGATCATTTTTATCATGAGAAAAGACCGTCATGTCATCCAGGTAAATCAGAATAACTTTGTTTATAAGTGTACCAAAGGCATAGTCCATGGCCCTCTAAAATGTAGCTCCAACATTAGATAGCCCAAAGGGCATTCTCTGATAGGCAAATGTACCCCATTTTGTGGTGAATGTTGTTTTGTATTGGTCTTCATATTTTACCCAAATTTGGTTATATCCAGAGTAACCATCCAATAGTGAGAATCTTTCCGCTCCAGCTACAACTTGTAAGATCTGGTCAATATGAGGGAGGGGGTAGTGATCCTTGAGGGATGCTTGATTCAGATTTCTAAAATCTACACATAGGCGTATATCCCCATTCTTCTTTCTTACGGGTACCAAATTGGCTACCCAAGTGGAATGTTTTATTGGATATATTATCCTAGCCTTCAGTAGCTTTAAGAGTTCCTCTCTCATAATGGCTTCTATCCTCGGATTGATAGGCCTCTATTTTTTCTGGAATGGTTTAGCATCGGGTTCTAACTCGATAGTATGTTGGATAATATTTTTGTCATACACCTTAAGGTCTTCATATGACCAAGCCACAGTGTCTTGGTATTTTAAGCATAAAGCTTTAATCTCCTCTGCTTCCTCAGGTGAACACTGGATCCCAACATTGAGCTTCTTTCCTATTCCGACCTCCACTTCTTTATAGATATTTTTACCGACCTTCATAGCTCCAACCTTCTTTCTATCTTCATTATCAAATAGACTTTCAAGGGTGACCAATCCCCTTGGGATATGATTGTTTCTTAGTTGGATAAAGTCTTGTTGATCTATTTCTTCCAAGTCTTCCTCTTGGATAGTTGAGAAGCATGCTTCTCTTATCATAAAATCTAGAATTTGTTCATCACTTTCAAAAACCTGCCAGAATATCTGCTTGTCTAGCACCGTAGGTCTGAAAACCATTTTAATTCCCTTGGTCTTCTTAGTTCCAAAATCTATAGGAGGATTGAAATTAGCTCCCTTTGTTGCCAAAGAATCTGCCAGGTGATTCTCTTCTCTAGGCACAAAACTTAGATTCAAGGCATCAAATGAATCCATTAGGTCCCATACCCTATTTCTGTAAGCTTTCAAGTAATGGTGCTTACTGCTGCACTTATTCCTTACCTGATGGACTATCAACTCAGAATCACCATATATGTTCAAAATCTTGATGCCCATGCTTTCTGCTTGCATCAATCTGAGGCACAAAGCCTCATATTCTATAACATTGTTGGTACATGACCATGTCAGTCTATAAGCAAAATTCTTTATCCCTTCAGACTGTGATTGTAGAACCACACCAGCCCCTGCACCATTTCTACATTTAGCACCATCAAAATGCATAACCCATGTTTCTTTGTTTCTTAGGGATTGATTAGAAATAGTAGGGAGTTTCTTTTCCAGTTTAGTTGTGATATTGTATGTACCCATACCAGTTCCAAATTGACTATAGTCTTCTCTGAAAGGCAACTCATCTTCAATGTCTAGCTCTTCAATATTTTCCACTAGCTCAAATTCCTCCATAGGATTAAGATTGCATAGATCCTCTTCAATTTTTTCAATATGATAAGCAACTGGTTTCTCAGGTGTTATCCTTATCCTTTTTCCTTTGAAAGGGATTACCATGCTAGAATAATCCATGTACATACATCCTCCTAGTTTTGTAGTAAATTCTCTTGAGAGGCATAACCCGAAATAAGGTTCCAAGTCCACCACCACTATTTCCTGCACCATTGTTACCTCGGGAGCTCTATGCAACCTCATCAGTACATCTTTAATAACCCCAACTATTTTGATAGGTGTCCCATCTAATTGCAACACTCCAAGACAAGACCGGGTATATTCCATACCCATTTCTTCATAGACCACCTTAGGCATAACTGTGGTTGATGCTCCTGAATCAATCATACAATTTTGGACTACCCATCCTTCCATTCTTAAGGATATGTAGAAAGGGGGAGGTTTTTTTTTAGAACAATAGGTGTCATTTCTCTCTTTTATGGTGGTATACTGAGGATGGTGGTGGTTGGTCTATTCTAGGGATTTTTGCTGAGGGAAGCTTTAAGCAGGTCAATCTGGCCCGAGATGAAAAGAGTATCATATAGGCTAGCTTTTGATGGAATCCTTTTCATCTCCTCAACAATGTTGTACTCAGACTTGGTCAGGGATAGTCTTTCCAACCCTCTATCTAGCTCACCATATTTCCTTTTGTATTGTTGGGTTACCTCTAATATTTATCTTTTGGTAATAGAGGGGAACCTGAGCCTTTCTTGATCCTCACCCTTGGATCTCATTCTGTCTCCTTCTGTTTCTCTTTCAAGATTTTTAGGGAGACTATCTATCTTCTCCTTCCCTCTAGCTTGAGGAATAGGAAAAGTGTCATTGCTTTGAGGGGGGAGTCAACTTTCTTTTGAGAAGGGACCTAGAATTGTCCCATATTCTAGGGGTCTACTTGTAAAGCTTTCTTTCCAGATCTTGTCATCACAACAATTGGGCTTTCTTCATCCAACTCTTTTTCGGCCATGATCTGATCAGGGTGCCATAACATATTAACCCTCCCCTTCTGATTCCTTTCAGCTTGATCCATAGCTTGTTGAACATGGTGTTGATACATCACACAATATTGTGAGTCATGGGGGTCATTGCATACCAAACACCAAACATTTGCAAGAGTGGTATCTGTAGAACACTCTAGCTCCTCATATGTTGCATTCACCCTAACCCTAATACTATTACTAGGACCAAGCCTTTGATATTTGTTCACATATGGGAATCTCCTCTATTGTGACCTTTCATGATCTCTCTTTTCCATTGAATTCATTCTATTACTCAAATTTTTCATGGTATTTTGTATATCCAGAATAGTAGACAATTCTTGAGAAGGTTGGGAAGGAAGGGGAGGAAAAGGAGGTGTAGAGGCTATCGGTTTAGACCAAGGAATCAGATTCATTTGTGGAGATGGAGATGGTAAAGAAAGGGGGTCCATGTAGGAGGGCTTTGTGGATTGCTCATGGCCACTATTGGTTTTTGAGTTATAGGGTAACATGATTTTGGGGGAATTCTTCCCACATTGATTAGGATATTTTTAGCATGGATGACTGCATTATAAACTTGGGGGAAGGTTTCTACTCTAGATTGTTGTGTTTGCAGACCTAGTTCTGATCCTAGGGCACGTATATAATACATATAAGCCAAACATGCAGTTGGTCTAGTAGTGGGGGAATTCTCTTCCATGTTCTACTAAATCTCAAATTGAAGTCTGAGATAGTTTCTTGTTGGGTTTTTTGCATGGTTGTAAACTGATTCAGTAGGGAAAAAGGATCAGTAGATTCATTAAATTCTTCTATGAATGGCTCAGCCAAATATTGCCATGAAGTGATAGAATTATCTTCCAGAGTTCTAAACCAATGCAATATCTTTCCATGAAAGGACAGGGCTAGAATTCTGACAATAATATTTTCTTCTTTTATGTTGTGGATTGCTGCCAGATTCAGGATATCTTGGCAGTGCTCGTAAGCTATTTTCCCAAATCCATCATATGTGGGGGTTGCCTTAGATACAGCCTAGGGAATGGCATCCATTTATGCTAATCTAAGGGGCCCAGTTGAATCCCAGTTAGGGTACTTCTGAAGTGGCTGATTAGGAGCCACATTATGTGCCATGTTTTTGGTTGTAGGTCTTCTTGGGGGAACTATTGGGTTTTCTTCCAGAAGCTCTTCTTCTTCAATAAAATCTTGATCCAAAATTTTGATAACAACCCCTCTCTAAGGTAACTCATAATGAAAGAAAGAATCAGGGTTGTTCCTCTTGAAAGACCTGGTATACATGAAAGGGTACTGGTCTACAATACTTTTTTAGGGTCTTCTGACTAGGGAGTCACTAGGTGAACTTTCTTTTCTCCGCTAACAAGGTCAAGACAATTCACCCAATCTTGATTCCTTCGGGTTGAGATAACAATAACTCTTTTGATGGGTTTCGTGTTCCTTGTGAACTGGTCCCACCGGGCATGCCAAAAACTATTGGGCACTGAATTGCACCAAGTTTTCACTCAGTACTATGATTGTCTATCTTCCTAGTTTCTATCCAGGCTTGCACCCGATAGTTGTAGCTCAACACTCAACATTGGATGGACCAAAATAGGAGTTTTCGATCCAACCTCCAGAGTAGGTTGGTTCCTTGTCAACTTAGCAGGTTGTTGACACAATTATGCTCACTTAGGGTTTGGAGTTTAGGGTAAGAGAAGGTTAGGGTTAGAGAGATGTAGATAACAATGGATGGATAGGTTAACAACATTGCACCATCATAAAAAGCTCCCAAAAAACCATATTAAGGACATACACTCAGATCAACATTTATCTCATAATAGATCATTTCATATATTTAAAGCATAACAGAGAAATGTTATAGCAAGCAATTTCAATACCCAGGGAATGATAATCCAAATAACAAAATTCACCAAACACTTAGATTTTATAGAAATATACTTTCCAATAACATAGAATGAACTCAAAGCAGATTTCAATTACTCACAATAGCTAGTAATCCAAAATAGGCACAAACTAACCATCTAAGTATTTACAGAAATGCAACTATGAAATCTGAACCTCTGACATCAAGCAAGAGAACATGAACTTGAGGTGAAGATCAATGTATTGCTCCTTTCATTCAGCTCTTCAAGAATATTTACAATAGCATAGGCAAACATGCTAGAGCCGACCCTTCAAAATGAGGGTTCGACCTCTACTTATAGTTTTCTTATTACAATAATCAAGAAACAATACACATAATCTTGTTACAATAGTACAACAAAGATCTTAGCTGGCATCAGCTCATTGGTCCATCCTCCAAGAAATCCGTTGAAAGAAAATCCACCATGACAGCTCGGGGTCTCTGCAACTTGTTGATCATTCAGTGGAACTGAAGCTCAGGCATTAAAGATCATGCATTTCCATCGATCCTTCTTGGGAGTGAATTACCATCGTCGATCTGTAACCGCATCTGGTTTGATCTTCTTGGAAACCCTCGATGCTTCATCTCTCGATAGACTGTTACAATTTTGATACAACAATGTCTTTAAAACAACCAAGATTTGGTAGCTTAACCTCAACCGTCGATCTTCTTCATCACACGATTCAGATTCAATCCGGCATAAGCTAAATGCCATTCCACTTTAAAAATGATGATGTCCTCTTTCTTATCAGAAACATCAGAATCTCCAATCCGGACCTCTGAACCTCGAATCCGCTCTGGGATATTAATCTTCAATATTATATCCTTCAATCCAGGTCCGGAGCTAGTCACGTACTTCTTCTATCGTGAATCCATGCTTTCATTATTCTGCCACCCCATCTTATCTTCATTCCAGAAAGGGAAGACTTGTCCATTCCGGAATTGCCATTCCACACTTTTCAATTGCTGACATCATCATCTCTTAGGAACTTTTGTGGATTTTGAAATTTGTCTTCATCCCGAAGTCAGAAACAAAAAGGACCTTCTCGGAATCGCCATTCCACACTTTTCCACCATTGACGTCATCATCTCTTAGGAAATTTTGTGGATTTGAGATATCTCTTCATTTCGGAGCTGGAGTAAAGTCACCCGAAATCGCTCCAAACAAGAAAACTTGACTAACTGCTAAGTGGATTCATATCTTCTGACCCGATTCTGGATAAAAGCATACTGCAAGGTTTGCGAAATGATGATTTTGTCACTTAGTCAAATTTGTACAAAATTTTACTAAGTATGTGGCCATTTTGGGCCTATAGAACTCACTTGCAAACACATTGGTTCTTGATTATCTTGAGTTATTACCATGCTCATGATTAGTAAATGAATATTTACTGCACACACATTTGGTCTTGGAGAATTTAGATAGAACTTAGTGAATTTTTTCAACATCACTAGGATGTTTGATTCTTTGTAAAACACCTCTAGATCATTCATCCATAAGCTAAAACAACATATATTTCATTATCATACTCTTATATGAATCTTCCATTCCACATTCCACCATTTTGGTCCCCTTGAATAAGTAACAACGATAAAAATAATCAAGCAAAATCTAAACTACTACAAATGATCATTAGAGCATCAGTTCACTTGCATTGTTATCATCACAATTCATATACATTGTCATCCATCAAATTATATACACATGCATTCACATAAAAATTCACACAAAAGTCATAACACAAAAGAAAGACCATGTATATATATATATATATAATCACATATAAAAAGAACACTCGAAGGCTATATACAATGGAGTACTAAGGCTCATATACAAAAGTGCATCAAGGCACTAGCTAGAACCCATTGGAAAACCCCTATGACCCTGATGGAGCCCTAGACCAAGAGTCACTACACCTAATACAACCCGCTAGGGAGGAGGAACGCCACATTGGTAGCTCAATATTATGCTCCATAAGTAGATCCTCCAGCTCCTAACTGTACCCCTCTTGGGATATAAGGCATAGCACATCCTATATCTAATGAGCATCCCTCCATGCTAGCTCTACCTAGAGCCTTTCTATCACATCCTCATCTCCACCTACCATCATTCGTACTTATAGATCCATTTATAGTTGAGAATTATTAGCATCCCATTTTGTTATCATTGCATCTCACTCTGCCACCATCTATCAGAGCTAATTATGCTTAGCTTGGAACTCAACCCACTCCTCCTCAATTTGACTAGGAGGTCTCTCTAAAACCTCCTCCATACCATCCCCACCATCATAATCACCTCTAATATCTAGAGGTTACTCTGCTGCAACCATCACCCACCTCCCTCCATTGCCATACCACCATAATATCTAACATTAGGGAGTCTCCTCTGCCTGAGATGCCACCTTTCCATCATCTCCACTACCCTCATCAACCACCTGACTAGGTACCCATGGAAGCTATGAAGCAAACCATGCATCATAGTTGGTGGTGGCCCCGACATCATCCACATCCAAGAGATCTATCTCCTCATCATCCTTATACTCCACCTGCCACTCCTCCACACAAGGTAGGCTCAACTCATTAGCCTAATGCCTATAGAGCATCGAAGCATCAGGAACCCCATACCATATCCTAAATATCATAGCACCTATGAGAACGAGATCAAATCCACCTCACTACCATGTCGACCAACCACCCATATAGCTTGCTTGACCCATTATAGTTACTCTCTATCAGTCATCCACCTAGCATCTCATCATGGTCTCTAGTACACTTGATTAGGTGTCAACTCAGCCCATAGATCTTTGCACTTCTAGCTACTATGACCGGGGTGACTTATTTGTATCTCATTAGCTATCTACCATATCAATACATAGGGCTAATCCCCATCCCACTCACATGGTAGGCCCATAGGACAAGCCACACTAACATGATTCCAACCCCAGATCTATAGGAGCACACTACAACCCAACCACTTTCATCCTCATCTCTTCACCTCATACAACTCCAAGTATACCTGAGCTAGTAGATTCAATTCCCAAGCATTCACTTAAGGCTCATCGATCCTATCAAGCACCAATCGAATCATGTTCCATGGGAACTGGTGGTCAGTGCTGTTAGGTACCAATACATTAGCCAACAAGAACATGACTAAGGTTGGCAGTGCCTCCAACTGCTTATCTACATACATATCCAAATACTTGATCCCTCCACCTCTAATGTTCACATCCATACACCCATCACCAAAAATCTAGCTCATCTCATACTCCTTGTCGTACCCAACTTGGACACACAATCCCTCCACAGGTTCTTGGAAGATGCAATACACATTCTCAAGTATCACCATAATCTTCCCTATTGGGATCTGGAAGGTCCCCTATATGGATCCCATCTCTATACCAAGGTAGAAAGGTACCCCTCATCAGCCCTCACCACCTCTATCCGTGCACACCTAGCCAATATAACTTACTGTAGCCAATCCCAGTATTCTTTCGTAGTGTCTTTCTCACTCTTGGTATGATGGGTGAGAATCAGTGTCGAGCCTCCAAGATACTCAACTGCAGTACAACACAAATGTAAATACACATCAACATATTACACATTGCAAAAAAAAATTAAACAAGAGAACCAAAAGAACCTACCTTCACCACTTGTGCATTAGCTCCCATCACTGCATCCGCTTCCTCCATCATCATCACCACACTCCTTCACACTCCTTTTCTCAAACATCACTTCTCAAACTCTCAAACGTAAGAATGAAATAAAATTTCACCCCTAAAACCCTTTTATAACTGATTTTGGCATGCGCATACACCTCAGGTCATCTGCCTAGCGCACTCAAATGCCTCCCTACATTTGCAATGTGGTAGATGCCTCCCACATCTATGAATGATGCGGATGCTAGCCAACATTTGGATCCAAAATGTTGTAAAAGGACTCAAAGGGCCTCAAAACATAACAAAACCCCATAAAATCATAACACAATCCATCCATGCATGCATTACATCAAATTTTATGATAGCATGGATTGATTTGGGTGTTTAATTTTTTATTACAACTAAAAGTTGCAAAAATGCTTAAATATATTTAAAAACACATCCAAACAGTCCAAAATTTTACAATACTATCACATTCACTATTCTAAGAATTCATCATATCATTACATCACATTTTGTGATAACATGGATTGATTTGCATGTTTAATTCTTAATTGTGACAAAAAGTCACAAAAAATATCCCAAATTGCTTCAAAATATCCCAAAGCAATTCCAAATTTCACAAAATCATCAAATTCACCCATCAATGCATTCAAATTCATTCAACATTATCACATTCACTCATTAATGCATTTCCATTCAACATTATCAAATTCACTTGCATTATCAAGTGAACCTTGTATCTAGTGGTTTACTCTATTCCCTTGGCGATTGCAATGATTGGTTATCCATGCAATTTGGTAGGATGGGTAGATCACCATAAGGATGCTTGCTCATATCATCATCCAACATCCTCTTATTCAAAAACAAAATATTTTTGGTCCCTCATTTTTTGAGTGAGACTGTGCTCAGACTAATTTGCTCAAAAGCTATCATTGATGCCCTTCTCCATGGGGTAACAAACATGGATAACTTTCACTACATAATTTCTTTTACATTGCAACAGTCACCAGGGATAAAAATCCACTAGGATGATTGGTTCCTCATTTTTACATTCAATAATTTCTATAGTCACTAATAGGTCCCTAGGATGTTTGGTTCCTTTATCATTTTGCATCTTCATCATTTTGCATTTCAATGATGCCAAAAGGCATATTTTTCAACAACATAGAATCACCCCAAACTTGGGGTAACCAAATTTGATTTCAATTTTCCACATTAGGATACATCATTCACATTCATTTACATCATTCATATCATCCAATCAAAAACCCCTTTTTCTATTGGGGCAAAATTAGAATCAATCATTGCACCATTCACATTCATTACATCATTCACATCCATTTACATCATTTATATCAACTACATTTCAAAAAACTTTTTTTTTGTTGGGGTAAAAGCAAAATCATTCATTGCACAATTCACATTCATTTACATCATTCATATCATCCATATTTCAAAAACATTTTTTTTTGTTGGGGCAAAACCACAATAATTCATTGCACCATTCACAATAATTGCATCATTCACATTCATTACATCATTCATATCATCCATATTTCTATCAATTGGCTTGTGAGATTCATTCTTCACTCATTCACCAATTGAGGGGGTAAGATACAACCATAATTTTATTTTTAGAATCTTCTTGCACACTTGAGGAAATAATCCATCCCACCAAACTAGGTGTCTCTTGTTTTTGTACCACATTGTGTTTCATGCAACACGATATAAAAAATGGATATTTTTAGACACCAAATCCTACCCACTTGTCATCCATTCATCATCAAATCATAGTCGTTCATCATTTATATATATATATATATATATATATATATATATATTATATGAATAAATATTAGTCGCCCATCATAACTTAATCTTGGCCACTCATTTAACATGATCCATGTCACTTATCAAATTGCAATCACAACCCTTCATCATGTTTTAATATCGATCATCCGTTGGTGTCATTGAAACCCTAGCATGATCAATAATAATCATAAATTATATTCAATTTTATGAATGGAGATCAATAAATAAAAAGGTCAAACAAAAAAAAGGTCAAATTATCCATCATCTCATGAGCCCTAACATTATGTCATCTCATCTCCCCTTTGCATTGACATGAACCCTCACTATCACCATATCCTCTGTTCGACCTTCGAAACCTCTGCAAACCAAATATGAATTCCCTAGAGCATCCTCACAATCCATAAATACTCCAAATAATTTCTCAAATGTTGTAGAGCATTTCCAAAATACTACAAGGCATCCACAGCCATCCCTGTACACTATAGGGCATTCACCAGATATCACATCATATCTGCCAAACCATCATATGATTATGGGTGTTCGTGCATCATCAGATCCAACCACTAGGAGTGTAGATCCAGCAACTCAGGTATATTCCAACAAGATATTTGGTTTCATTGTTTAATATACATTTTCTGTATTCTACATTTCATTTAGCAAGTATTTTAGCTAGGGTTAATAGTTTGCACTTTCATGTTTTAGTGGACCTCACACTATGGAGGCCCTGTAGGTGTTACTAACTCTATGTTTAGATCTATTTATGTGTAGGTATAGGAGGTGTTTCTATTAGTATCTATTATAGCTTTGAGTGGCCCCACAGGGATATGCAAGCACACTCACCTTTGTTTGAAGTGAAGAAGATCCAAAGACACCACCATTGTTTGATCGAGGGTTTCGACCCTCATATTGTAAAATCATTGTATCAAAGCAAAACATTATTTGTGATCCCTGATTTAGGGCACATCTATGTATTGTAAATCATTTGATGATATATAATGTTATTCATTTGATGTGCATATAACTATTATTTGCTTTGTGTCGTTATTGCTATTGGTGTTGATCATTTTCACTTTACACACACAATTACATGACACTTGTGTGCATTCTACACATGAACACATACATAAAGGGAAAATATAAATCACACTCCTAACTATAGAATCACACATTAATCTATTACATATTTACATTTACGCCATAAAGGTACCACGGGGGTAAATTTGCATGCACCAAATAATGTAATATTATCCAACACCCCCTATATTAATTTTTTGGTTATTGAATACTTTAGTATTCAATCTATTTCCTTCAGTTCTTTGTATTGATCTTCAATTTTTTATTCATGTCTTCTATCCTTTATTTTGCACTTTCCTCTATTCTTCTTCTTTGGTTTTTTATTCTTTATCATCATCTATGGTATGGATATTAATGTGGCTTCTGAATAAGGAATTATCAAGTCATCACAATAATACATTATGGAATTTAAAAATGCTTTATTCAAATCATATGTGTCACAAATGACATATTTTTTTAGTTGTATTTTCTCCTAAAATATATCAAAGGTGAGTAAATCCATATACATCACAATGTATATTTCAACAAAAAATACAATGGTGTTTTGTGAATTCCACCAAGCCCTAAAAATTTTTTCATGAAGATAGTTGATAAGTGTAGTGAAATTTTAATCTTTTGTATCTTTAAGAAATAAAGACAATATTATCTTTAAATAATTCAGCATTTCTTTCTTTTCATCAAAAAAATCTATCAAGTTTTGTGCATAAAAAATTAATTTGTTCATCATATATTCACTATCTTCATTAAATGATTTTTTGATTATTTCTTCCATTATTCAATCATTTGAAGTATAATTCCTTATGACTTCAAAGTTTAAACTACTCAAATAATAAAATTATTCAAAGTTTTAAATTTCTAAACAATTGAATTCTTCAAAACAAACTTTCAAATCATTTGGAGTAGAAGACCTTGTGTCTCCCAAATTTCAATCAATCAAATTTTGTAAAACAGTGTCTCCAAATTCTATATAATTTTTTTAAATTCCTTTGGAGTTGGAGATATTTTGGCTCTAAAATTTCAAATAATAAAATTTATTTCAATATTAAATTTTCAATATCTTCAATCATCAATATTTAATTATCAATATGCAAAATTTTAAATTTGCAATAAATCTTCTTGTCACAAAATTATTTTGGAGTAGACAACCTTATCCCTCCCAACTTTAAATAAATAAATTTTCTATTTTTAAATTTGCAATCAAATAAATTATTTTTGAAAATGTTTCTCTCCACAAATCAAATCTTTTGTTTCAATTTCAAATTGTAAATAATTATTAGAATATCAAATTTCAAATATATCAAATCTATCTTTGGGAGTTGAAAACCTTATATTCCAAATTAATTATAAAAAAATATATTTCCTAAATCTTAGGTATATAGTGCCAAACATCAAATATTAATAAAGGTAATATGACTTACCTTAATCTCTAGCTTGCCAAGATAATATTGCTCTATTCTCATGTCTTCTACACCTTTACTCAAGCGTTATGTGCAAAATTAATGCTTTCCTTCTATATCCTCATTATCATGCTCAAGTATGAAAAACATCTCTCTTGCACTACTCAAATTAGACCAGTCGAATGATTATTCCTTGGTGCTCATTTCCATGCATGGATTCTGCCTTCAAGTAGATGCAACTCACTTGAAATTATTTTGCTCTCTTAGTTGAATGTGCTTTTCTTGGCTCTATAGTGCAATGTTTGAATGCTACTTTGAACAACCTCTTCAATAAGCCTTTCAAATATTTTAATCCCATTTTTTCTTCAGACCAAATTGTTTTTCTTAATGCTATATTGGACCAAGTCACCCAAATATTTGGTGGTTTTTGTTTTTACCACTCTTGCTTATATTTTCCTACTTTCTTCTATAGAAAACATTAATGTTTTCATGTTATTCATGTAGAATTGTGTCTCTCATACATCCTTTTAAACACTGCTACCATATGATATTTGTGTCTTCACTTGTTCTCAATAGATATACTCTCTGCTTTCTTAGGGATGCTTGCAATGGTCCCCTCTTCTTTTTTTGTTGCTACTTCTTATCTGGTGACTTTTGTCACTCACTCTATTTAATATTTCTTTTCCAAAAAGATATCTCTACTTTGTCTAATGTTGACAAATATTATCAATGCAAGCATTGACTTTGGATGGATCAAGTCCATGGTATTTGGCTACTCTTCAAGTGTTCGCTCTCATTACATAGTCAAAGAACTACTATATTCAACACTACTATTCTTTTTACCTCTTTCTCAAAAAATATAATGTAAATTTTAACCAACATTAATATTCAATATTATAATTTTAGGATAGTTTGTATCCCAAAAAATTGAGCAACAATAAAATCAATAATTTTGAGTCAAACTCAAAATATCATATGAGACTTAAAGACTTCAAAATTTAAATTCACATAAGAAATTATTTTTCCTGATGCTAGCAATAGAGACTACTCAAAGTAGCTTTGAGTACTACTCTTCCAAATAGGAATAGAGTTTGGTGATAGCTATGATACCATTATTGGATTTTTAACCATATTATCATAGTTCCCAATGTATTCAAGATCTTGAGTAAACTCAGATATTAGATCAATAAATATAAATTACCAAAATAAATGAACATAACATTCCCAAAAATACAATAGCATGAAATAAAATGGCCAATATTATTCAGGATTATACATGAAGAAAAATTACAATATAATTGCTCAAAATATTGTATACAAGCTTCAATAACATTTTATGAATATTTGATTACATTTCATGGAGATTTATCTCCATAATATAGCCTTAGAAATATTACTATTCATACTTGAATATTGCTATCCTCACATATATGGGAGATACAACCTTTCCTATTCCATGCATAAGATAAATTCTCTCATGTCTTTTGACTTCTCATCTTGCCACTTGTACACATGACTCTTAACTCTATTTACTCTTGCACACTTTATTCTATGACACTTGCACACTCCTACTTGCACACTTACACACTTTACTATATGAAATATTGCACACTCCTACACACTTTATTACATGACACTTGTGTATATTCTCAGTCTTCACACTTGCACATATAGTTACATGACACTTGTGTACATCCTACACATGAACACATACATAAAGGTAAAATATAAATCACACTCCTAAACTATAGAATCACGCCCTAATCTATTACATATTTATATTTGTATCATAAAGGTACCATGAGGATACATTAGCATGTACAAAATATTGTAATATTCTCCAGCAATCCATGCAAAGGTAAAAATATTCAAGCCAAACAACATGCTAGTAGCTATAGGATTGGCTAGGATTGCTAAGGATAAATTCATAGCACAAAGGTATTTTTTTAAACTACCACAAGCTCAAATATTATTTTTGTCTTAGACATTAGAAAACTTAGAAAAAAAACCACCCAAGTTAAGCATCTCATATGTGAAGAAATGGAGGCACGCCAAGCATAGGATCTATTTTGCAACTATTATGACAAATATTATCTAGGCCACAAGTGTGTGCAACAAAAATAATATTTATTATATATGGGAGAACCTTTCACTAAGGAACCACATGATGAAGGGGAGGACCAATAAGGGTAGATCAATCTAAAGATCCTAAATCGAAAAGGATCCACAACCCAAAATTTTAGTACATGCATTAGTCGATATTTATATTCCCTAGACCATGAATGTGGTGAGGCATTTCAAAGGCTATCATCCTCATTGATTCTAATATTAGCTATAGTTTTATTTATCTTCAAGTAGCTAAAGAAGCAACTTGTTATATTTATTCTTGCAATTCATTTGAGGTCATGGTTGCTAATGGGGGTAGTCTATTATGCAAGGGCAAATGCAAAAATATAAAAATTATGATGAGAAGGATAATCTTAGGTTTATTTTTAGACTAATTATGTGATATTATATCTCTCACATGGGTATCTAGATTGTTGCAGAGGTCAAACTTAAATTCAACCCAATTTGATAATTGGATAGCACATCTACCTAGAGTCTTTTTCGATGTGCTTGCTCACTGTTCATCATAGAGGAAAATATCACTAGAATACGATGCAAAAACTACTCAGTGGAAGTGGTCTATGAAAGGTATTCAAATATAATTGCCCAGGAACCATGTGGGACTCACACACCATGTTGACATGATAGGTCGATCAACGACCTCTTCAAGAACATCAATCTAAGGTTCCAAGCAAAGTTGTACGATGGAGGAGTTATAGTGTTTATCTCATAATTTCATTTTAACCAAATTGACAACCCCTCACATGCATGGACAACTTGGGCACAAATTACAGTGACAAAATATTGCTTTCATAGGTCTTATTTTCAAACACTGCAATCATCACACACATGTAAAATTTGTAAACAGATCAAATCCCTTGAACTGGCTACCCCCAAGCAAAAACCTATGCATGATAGACATAATATCACCCATGGATGCAAAATTACAATGACTCAATCATGAAAGTATTGGCTTTGGATGATAAAATTATTAGATTTCATTATATCATCCATAGATCGAGAAAACCAATGGCTTCAATTTCCTCATGGATATTGTGCAGTCCAACACAAGGCATGCTTCCATAGATTGCAAATGTTTATCATAAATATCATGGCATCTGCTACAGATCCCAAATAAAAACAATAAAATATAAACAATAAAATGTGAAAGTTGATAAACAATCATTGTATTCTATCATAACTATTTCCATGTTGGTGCATATAGGACCAATGACAAGCAATGGCAACCATCCGGTAATATGACATCATCTATTGGGAAATATCTATACTAAAGTGTAAAAAGTGTTACACTGCATCAAATAGCCAAGGGTCTATGTCTGCAATGAACTAGACCAACATACAATATGAATATTTCTTTTTCTTGAAGACTTTATGCCAAATTTGCATAAGGGGGAGGGGGAATTTCAATAGGAAATTTCCCCCTCATAGGCTAGGAGCTAAGAAGGCTTTGATACCAATATTGAGGATCAAAACCTCAATGATTTTTCATTAAAATATCCAAACTAAATAGGCATTCAAAATACCCAAATTACAACAAGAAAATCAAAATAGCTAAGCAATCCTCACAAATTTCTAAAATAAGCTTAACAACTAACAAAAAAGGATATATATGCTAACAACTAGAAATATAGATACCCACATAAGAGATAGAATCTCACATAATTATTATAAAAAATAAATCTAAGGCTATCCTTATTAGATGATGGGTGACTATAGCCTCAAGGTAGACATGCTTTCTATTCCTTTGGAGGTTGCAACAATGTGTTGAAAACTTGATGATTTTATACCTTAGGATCAATAGTATGGGAGTCTTCCAAACTATGGTTACAATTCACAAAACATGAGAAGCAATACACTCTCCAAGGCATGATCACATGTCCTACCCAACTCATTAGCTCACATCACATGTAAAAAATTCTAAAGTAGTTTTCTTAGGGGATGGTGGCACAACTATTTGCAATACAAGCCTCAAATATTGATGATACAATTTAGTTAGCTAAATTACAAGAAATTATTGATAAACATACCCTTATATTTGAAAATCCACATGATTTACCACCATGATGCTCCCACGATCATGCCATTGAGCTTGTTTTTGGAATTTTATATTGAAAATTTGTCCTTGTCGGTACCTATATATGCAAAAGATCAAAATTGAGATGTGATAGGAGTTATTAGCATTAAGGTTTATTTTACTGAGTATCAACCCATATTATTTTGCAATATTTTTGGTTCATACGAAATATGAGTCTTGGTGGTTATTTATGGATTTTTTAAAACTCAGCAAAATTATCATCAAGAACAAATTTTCCATTTCGATCATTGATGAGTTATTGAATGAACTCCATAGTGCTCACTTTTTCTCAAAGCTGGATCTTCATTTAGATTATCATAAAATTAAATTACGAGAATAATATATTCTAAAGATAACATTCTACACTCATGAAGGCCATTATAAATTTCTCATCATCTCATTTGATCTTACATCAAAAAAATAAGCATGGATTACCAAACTATTGAGGTATGACTATGAGATCACTTATAAGAAGGGTAAGGATATAGTAATTATTTATGCACTATCCCATAAATATGAGGGTTAGGGTATTTATGTGTTATCTCTGCTCTAATATCTCAATGGACCCACCAGCTTCAATGAGAAGTGACTTAAGATTCTACCTTGCAATCACTAATTCAACAACTTCAAACTCATTTTGACTCTCGCCTAGGATATACATGGTATGGGAAATATCTATGATATTGGGGTCACTTTGTTCTCCCTATAAATTTTCCACTCTATGCATTCACACTATAGGAAATACAAGCTTCTTCGACCATAGGATATTTAGGTTTCTTACAAACTCATGGACATGTTAAGCACACTTTTTTTGGGTAGAAATGAAGAAGGATATCAAAACCTTTATTGTAGAATGCAACATTTATCAATATGTAAAGGGTAACACAATTCACACACTAGGTGCACTCTTGCCTCTTCCAATCCCAAAGACCATTTAGTATGGATTTTGTTGAAGGGCTTCCAAATTTGGAGGAAAAATAGTCATTATTGTGGTGGTGGATCATTTATGTAAGTATGCACAATTATGTCTTATAGCCCACCCTTGCAAAGCCTTCACTATTATCCAAATATTTCTTGATTCTATTTTTTGCCTTCATGACATCCCCTAGTCCATCATATCTAATTATGATGTATATTCACTAGTCATTTCTAGCAAAAACTATTCAAGCTATATGGGACACAACTTAGCATGAGCTTCATAAACCATCTACAGGTTGATGAGAAAATTAAAATGATTAACAAGTACTTTTAGAAAATTATCTACATTGTTTTACATTTGAGAAATCAACTCATTGGGTCAAGTGACTTTCTTTGACTAAGTGGTGGTATAATATTAATATCATTCCACCAAAATGATATTGTATAAAGCAATTAATGAACAACCACCACTATCACTCCTACCATATATTCTAGGTATTTCCAAGGTTCAAGTAGTGTATTCCACTCTCAAGAAGCATTTACAACTACTTTGATATCTCAAAATATTTTAGTCATGATGTAAAAACATATGTGACAACAAGCGTATCAACACTATTTTGAGCATAGTTTTAATATCGAGGATACAATTTTCCTACATATACAACCCTACAAGTAGTCATCATTGAAATTCTATGGTAGTCAAAAGTTAACATGAAAATTCTATGGATCATATAAAGTTCTAAAATATGTTGGCCTCATGGCCTACAAGTTAGAATCACTACCTTCTTCCATGATACATCTATTTGTGCATGTATCATCGTTAAAAAGGTTTGTGGCAACCACATATTGGTCTAGTCGACACTACCCTAGTTGGATGAGGAAGGCTTAATCATTTTAGAACCCAAGAATATTTTGGATTGGCATAGACACACACTTTGCAACCAAACTCTCACCAATGTCCTAGTATAGTGACATGGAATACAACTAGAAAATGCTACCTAGGAGCTACTCCATAAAATATAATAGTAGTTTCATCATATCAAGATTTGAGGACAAATATTCTTAAATGGGAAGGGCATGTTAGGAGCCTATCCTAACAAAACTATTACTATGTATTTTTCTAGTGTTAGTTTTATGTTTGCACCATGGGCATCTAGTGTGCATGGGCCCATTATGATGTAACTTTTAATTTTATTGAAAGTAGGAGTTAGTGGCTCTGGTCCCCTATTTCATGTGGTTTGACCCTTGAGAATTAGGGTTAAGGTAAATAAGAGATTATGTAAAGACATGGGTTTGGAGTAGACATCATATCATATTTTTTTATTTTGTATCATAAATCTACTTCCAAAGAGGTTGCCCCCTCAAAGATGCCTGTAATACTTGTACTTTATTAATATAAGTTTGTTATAATTTCCTTTTAATTATTTTTCATGAGAACTTTTGTTACTTTCATTTTCATGATCATTTAGTTATTTCCAATTCATGAGCATTTCCATTAATTCATGCATTGCTACTTCAATTATGCTTATTTTTAAAGAAGGTTCCTAATAACAATATAATATAGAGTAATAAAATTTGATTAAGTATATTTTGTTTTTTTTTTTGAGTAAAAGGTAAAAATTTTATTAAAAAAAGACTGACCAGCTTATACAAATCCATTTTGATATCCTGCCTTTTTTGGCAAGGCTTAAAATATAGTTTTTCTATTTTATTTTATCTGCCCAGGATCTCTGAATCCCCTGTTCTTAAACTTTACCTCCTTCTTAACTGTATATTTCCTCTTCTAACAAATATTACTGAAGCCCTCTTTGTTATTTTTTCTATTCCTAATAGCTTTCATGTTGCATTTGATTCCATAGTTGTGCCCAAATGTCTTGTTCTACCTTTGTCATTGGAGATTCTTCCTGTACTTTGGTCTGCACTATTTATAATAACTTCCTTAAAATAATCTCCCAAGTCCTCTCTTATGAGATGAATTCCTCTTTAAAAATTCTATTGTTCCATTCTAACCATATTTGCCAGTAGATGAAGCCAATCCCTAAATTCCAAGCTGTGCTTAGTGTTTTGGATTTGAAGGTGTTATGTGACCAGTAGTTCCAAAAATTACTACCATTAGGAGGATACCATTCTATTTGGCTAAATATGGAGTACCACCAATTCCAGATTGTGTAAGCATAGGAGCAATAAAAAAGGAGGTGAGTTTCTACCTCTTGGAAGAAAATCACACATCTATTGGGTCTAATTAACCCATTTCTCCTCATATTGTCCCAAGTCATAATGCTTTTGTGAGCAACTTACCATATAAAATATTTAACCTTCAACCAGCCTTTTGGTTGCCATATTTCTTTCCAAGGATGTTGTTGTTGGGGTTGGTTCTTGCTACTTTGGTGAGCCTTTCAGTACCCTAATTTCACTGTGTAAGTACCTTGTTTCCCATATCCCCATGCTAGTTGGTTAGGTCCATATTTCCATAGCCATGTTCTTTTTTCTAGAATTTCTTTTAGTTCATGTTTTTCAGCTTCCCATTCTTCACCTAACCATTGGTCCAAATTTTGCCATCTTCCTGAAGATGCTAGTTTTTGGCTTGGGGGGATGAGATACTGAGATATAAGAGTTTGGCCATGATTATGAATAGTATCTCTGATGACACTAATATGAGGGTATTTTTTGATAATGGTGGGGGAAATTCCCAAGAATCATCCCACAATATGACTTTTCTCCTATCACCTACTTTCCAATGTAAGTCTTCCTTAATCAATGAGGCCCCTATTTTGAGTGTTTTCCATATCTCTGATCCCACACCTGTAATTGAAAAACATGGGAAGCTTGGGCCTCATAGTCTCTATTCTTGGGTTTGGATTCATTGGATTTATCTCTCCTTTGGCTATTTTAGGGCAGCATCTCACTAAATTTCCATATTCATGACATGCTTTACATTTGAAAGGCACAAATTCATAGTCTATTTGTTGTCTCCATATATTCCTTCCGACTTTGAGGTTAATTTTCTCTGGAAATGGTTTTCCTAAGTCCATATCCACACAAATTCTAACATATGCTACTAATCCTCCTTCCATTGATTCTATTGATCTACCCATGTATTTGCCCAAGAGATTACCTATCAACTCCAAAATTTCCTCTTTCCAGTATTCTAAAGGAAGCACAAATAATTTTAGCCAAATTGGAGCTACTAAGGGTTTAGTTATAAGATCAAAAGTGGGTCACCATGGTTGCATGAATAGACCTACAAGGCCTATGTTATATGGACCTCCATCAAAAGCTCTATCCTTGTTAGATATCATTGTGAATTCAACTATGAAGTATCCGTTCGATAATGTGAAGATATCCAATTCCCCTTATGGTGCCCAATGCTTTCTAGCCCAGGAGTACAAGAACCTTGTATAAGGTCGAAGTACCACAAACTTGCATATTAAGGTATGCTTGGATTTATACATAATCTCATCTGCTATGAGTTATACAATTTATAGCACTGGAATTGTTTTTTTCTGAGGTAAACATTCATTTATTTTGGCTTGTTCAACTTCAGTCTCCTTTCTTTTACCCATAGCTTGTAGGATTTTTCGGGCCTGTTCTCCTGTATCATCTCTCTTTCCATTACTACCTCTAAAAACTTCCAAAAATGATCATGTATTAGGTCCCTTCGGACTCTGAGTCCTTCCCTCAGAAGTCCCCTGTGTGAACCCTCCTACCGAGTATTCTCCCATTGAATTCTCCCCCCTTGTAAACCCTTATTTTTAAATTTAAAGCATTCTCTATTTTTTCAAGACTTCTATTAGGGTTTTCTATTGTAACCCTTAAATTATACAAAATAAGGAAAAAACAAACTCTAAAGCCAAATTAAAACTTCGGAAACATGAGTTTTAGCAAAATACAGTAACGGATCATACCAAAAAAAACAAGTTGGTTTTCTCCCTTCTACACAATACAACTTCGATCTCTAGAAGAAAACCCCCAGTTTCCTGATCTTCTCCCTTCTACCAATCGTGGTTAGGACCAGATCCATCCAAACCCTCCATTCACCACTTTGCATTCGACTTAAATGTCATGTTGTCCTAACTTTTGTATGTTAATAGTAATTGTCTTAGTATCATACATTTTTCATGTAAGGGATTTTTTTGAAATCAATTAAGTATATCTTGTTTTATGTCTAGTTTAAATCATTTAATTATTTCCTAAAAAATAATATATTTAAAAAGATAACATAAATATTAAAAAATTTATTTTAATTTCAAAAAAGCAATTAAAAATTATAAATACAATAGTTTAATATTAATAAAATGTTTTTAATCATTTATTTTATTTAAATATATCAAAAGTATCCTTATAGAGTTAGGTAATTACCATGGATATATCTATATTTTAATCTTAGTTCACATGTTCCACAGAGCTTTCCTACCCATTAAAATAAAAAAAATTACTTGTGCATGTTTTAAGGAAGAAATTTTCTCAAATGCAAATTTATTTAGAAATATTCACTAAAATGAGTTTTAATAGAACTAACATAAGATTTATTTGAAATAATATGCTAATGATATCAATAATTAAATTGTATCAATCATGATGATGCAAAAAATGAAATAAATCACAATCAAGGTTATGCATAAGCACGAAATATCACAAATTGGCTCTATTTAGGATTTTCAAGATTTTAAATTGGCTAATTTTGGATCCTTTCACTAGGGCCCATTCGCCCGCAATTTACGAGGTGGAAGTTTTTTTGGGGTAAATTCGCCCACCGTTGATAATCATGAACCTAATATTATTTTAATTCGTCGACCTCAAATTACAAATGATTTTGATATTCCCACCCAATTCACCTTCAAATTATACATGATTTTTTATTTCCTACCCAAATCGCCTTCAAATTATAAATGATTTTATATTTATGCCCAAATCGCCTCATATACTACCCATATATATATTGTACTAGGTACCGATAAACATACATCAAAAATACTGTAACTAGAAAATAACTCTAAAATAACAAAAAACTTGAGGTGTCGGTCGACATTCATCTATCGCTTGTAGAGGTATCAATCGATTGCAGAAGTGTTGATCAATATTAGCCAATCAGTTGCAAGGGTTTCAATCAACATTTGTCTATCGATTGCAGAGGTGTCGATCATCATTTGTTAGTCAGTTGTAGCACCGTGTCTATCGGCATTGCAGGAACCAATCGGCTTTACTACAACCAATAGACATTATTGCATCCGGTCGGTATGAATACAATTGTCATACCTACAACCGATCGGTATGTCTGCAACCAATTTGTAATCGACATTTCTAAAACCCATCGGTATGGCTATAATCGATCGACATGTCTGCAACCAATTGGCATGTCTACAATCAATCGATAATTGACATATCTACAACCGATCAGTATGTATACAACTAATCAGCATATCTAAAACCAATTGGTATGTCTACAACCGATCGGTATGTCTGTAAATAATCGACATGTCTACAATCGATCAGCATGGATGCAACCAATCGGTATGGCTTCAACCGATTAGTTTATCTACAACTAATCAACATTAATGCATTCGATTGGTTTATCTATAACCGATCGGTATGTCTATATTCGATCGGCATGTCTGTAATCGATCGATATATCCGCAATCGATCGTCATCGCTGCAGACGATCGTCATCACTACAACCAATTGATATGTATGCAACTGATCAATAATCGACATGTCTCCAACTGATCAGCATGTCTACAACTTGTCAGTATGTCTGCAACCAATTGACATATCTACAACCGATCGTCATCGCTGCAATAAATCGACATGTATGCAACCTATCGACATGTATGCAACCAATCGGTATCTCTACAACCGATCGTCATGTCTACAACCGATCGGCATTTCTGCAATCGATTGAATTTTACATCTCAGATCGATCATCATAAATCATAAAAGGCTAAAATCCTTTCTTGTTGGCCTAAATCCTTTACGTTTGTCATACATTTTTTGAGTTTGTAACCTGATATTCAAGGCCCCAAACACAGAAAAATTCGCCACGGTTTAAAAAAATTTGGAGAAAAAATTTTGAAATTCGCCATGGTTTGAAAAATTTTAGAGAAAAATAATTGCAATTTGCCATGTATACTTCTACATATTTCGTCGGGATTCCAAGACAATTCGCCTTCATTTTATAAATAGATTTTGGGGTCGACCCCTTATGCATAACCCTGATCACAATGAAAACTCTTATCTTGACTTAGAGTCACCATGAAAACTCTTGTCATGACTTAGTGTATTGAGTATATTTTTTTTATTGTGAAGAGGTAAAGATAAATCAACAAAAAATTTGGTTATGAAGAAGTAAAGATACATAAATTTAAAATCATACATGTGTGTATCTCTCATAATTATAAGCATATAAATAAAAAATCCCAAGAAGAAGCTAATTTCCAAATAGATAAATATATTTTTAGGAGTTATTACATCATAGACCATGTGAGTAGTCAAGTGGTATAACCACCCCTCACAAGGTATATGCATGTAGTATAGGACAAGGTATTTGCAATTTTGTTTGAGGGTTTGTTATGCCTAATATAGGCATCCTATGTACTTAAATATTCTTCACTATAATAATATAATGAATCATAGTGTTAAGATCTAATATGTGGTATCAAAGAAAATAGAAAGATAATATAATTTTCCTTCTAATCCTCTTCTAGCTATGACACAAAGAAATGCAAGGTGCACTATGTTTGACAAAAAAAATATAAGTTTGAGATAAGAACTTTAAGGATAAAATTACCTTGTATAATATTGTGATCATGAAGGAAAATTCCATGCCTCATTTAAAAAAATTGGGATAAAAAACCCTACTAAAGGTAAAATTCCTTCAAGTTTCAAAGGGTTACAAACCTTTTCTAAAATACCATAGGTCATAAAGACTATAGAGAATAACTAGGTAAATTCAAGCAAGAAAGGAAAAGAAGTCAATGCCATTATAAAGCAAGAAAGGAAGCCATAGAAGCTTCTCAAAGGATTAAAAAAATATAGAAGCCATTGAAGCTTCTCAAAAGTTAAAAATAACATAGAATCCATTGAAGCTTCTTAGAAAAGTGCAAGAAGAAAACTAGCAAATAGGGAAGCTAGTAAAGCTCTTTGAAATCATATTCATAATTAAAGATGGCAATTATTATCTCTATTAAAAAATAATTACAGGTGGCTTGATTTGTATTCTATTCAAAAGGAATTGGAGGAAGCCACATTACTAACTACAATAAAAAGAAAACTCAAAACTAGGCTAGTCTCAAAAGAGACACAAAAAAATGTAGAAGAACATCTTGTGCACATTTGAAAGGATAGAGACAAAATTACAAGAACAAAGAACAACAAGTCTTGTATGATAGAATAATGATCAATAAAAGTGCCTAAGTTTAAAAAGATGTTCTCAGCCTATACAAAATGATAAAAATAAACAACCACTCAAAGAAAGTATTAAAATATGAGATAAGGTGCAAACACCCCATGAAATAAAGGTATTCAGTAGGAACCTCATGCTTCAATGAATCAACAAAATATTATTCAGTATATAAAAATTGAAATGAAGGAAAGAAGCAAGAGAAAAGGTGTATTTGAAGTCTGGATGTTTAGAGAGTATTTAAATAAGCCTGAATGTTGAAAGAAGAAGAAACCCAAATGTTGAAGAAGTAGCCCGGACATGAAAGTTTCACAAGAGCAAAGTTGACCAACCAAGTAGACATGATCCAAGTAGGAAATAAGAAGAGAATACACGAGCTAAATAGATGTGAGATAAATAGGAAATGAGAAAAGGATACATAAGCAAAACAAACATGAGCCAAGCAAGATAAGAGAATACATGAGCCAAACAATAAGTAAAAGAAATTATAAATGAACTAAATAAGAAATGAGAGTTGAGATATGAGGTGAATATTAGAACATGGAAATAATAAAATATGAAGTCAAACAGTGGAACGTAAGAATGAGAGACGTCTCCAAGGAGCAAATTTGTGAAACCAAAAACTTGTAGAAGGAATTTTTTATGTCAAAACCCTAAATTTCTATCATTGGAGGCATAAAATTGAAGATAGTATATTTCCAACAAGGGAAAACAAACTCAAATATGATGATTTCTAAGGCATATCAAAAATACTAAAAACAAATTGTGATAAAATATCACATTTAACATCAGAATGACTGGAACAAAGTTTAAACATGATAAAATAGCCCATGGAAAAACCATCAAATAGAAGGCATTGCAAAGGTACTGGAAATTAAGCTAACACATCATCCAAATCAAAGAGCACATAAAAAATTAAAATAAAAATGGATTGAGTTGATTTAGTTGTCAACAAGACTGAAGAAACATATTTTGACCTCACACCCAGTGTAAAAAGAAGAAAGAAGGAACAAAAGGTATAAAAATTTTGAAATATCTTTTTAATTAAAAGGAGCATATTACAAAAAAAAGAATAGATTATTATTTTGAAAAGGATAAAAATATTATTTTAAAGGTGAAAAGGAAAATATGAAGAAGGGAATAATCCAAGGAATATTTTGTAGAGGAAGAAACATTCCCTCTATTTAGCAAGACACAATTCTCTCTTGCATTTTTGAAGCATAATTTGAATCCTGAGTATAGAAATATATATACTTGTCAAAAAGAGTTTTTTGAGGAGGATTCAATATAATAAGAATATTTAAATTCTATGAAAGATTATTATGGCTAGTGGAGCACTAAAGTCCTTGTTGCCATATTCCCAATTAGTAAGGGGATACAATTATGTTGCTTGGAATACCAAACTCATGACACAACTTAGTTTGAAGAAATTTGGCAAGTAGTAGGTGGAAGCACTACTCATCCTACTATAGAAGGATAATATTAAACAAATTTTTATGAGGTAAACAAAAAATCCCAATCATCATGTTTTGAGTATAAAATGAGGTCCAAGCATACATTAGAAATACAAACATAGACAAGGATGCATGGGAGAAGTTGAAGATAGTATTTGAAGCTAAGAACAAAATTAGATTCTATTCCTCTAAATCCAATTCCATTTTCTGAAGATGAAAAATAGAATCACTTCATGAAAGATGAACTAGTAGCATGACAAGTCATATTTAGAATAGAAAAAACAAAAATAAAGAAAGGCACATCAAAGTAAGATAGCTAAAGAGATTCAAATAAAAGAAGAAAATAATCAAGAAATTTAAGAACAATAATATGTGTTTGTCATACAAGCACACTTTAGACAGCATAATAATGTTTGGTATAACCCCAAATATATGACACGTCAAAAAAATTTAGAACATTTAAATCATCATAAAACAAGAGTTCCATTGGTTCATTATTTCAAGCCAAGGAATCAATAAAAGGTAACACTGATTGCATATAAAGAGAAACATTACAAGCATAATCTATGGGATATATTTCAGGCCAATAATTTCAATACATTCTAGAAAAAATATGGTATGTTCAAGTCAATTCATTTTCTACCCACTTTCCCAAGTATAGAGAAAAGCATATGTAGGATGAATGACATTTTGTGAAGAAAGATTTAAAAATTCATGGGATAGCTTGTGAACTATAAATTTTTGGAAGAATATTATCTATCTTTGCAACTCAAATAAGACATCCATACATCATCATAAAAACCCAGGTTCTTATAAGACTCTTATAAAGAAGTGTACCAACACTACAAGTTATCAAGATATTGAATGATTTTATGCATTATGATATCATCAAGATTGACAAGATAATTTGTGGTAAAGATAAATTTATTAGACAGAGATAACTATTGGACCCTAGTGTCTCAAAAGGACCATAAATCAATTGACAAGTTGCTACATTCTAGTTCAAGGGAAAATTATGGCATCCATGGGATCATTCAAAGAAAAAAAACAAGTATGTAGAATTTCTAGAGATTGCATTTGAAATATACATCCCATTTATCATAACATAGAGCTTATGATAAAAGGAGAAATTGGAAAGAATCTAGGACTTGATCACATGAAAAACAAATAAAGAGAATACAACAAAAGAAGCATTACATAAATTTCATTCCACAATATGCAAGACAAAAATAAGTAGATGATTAATTCAACAATTACCATTGGATTCATGATAACACATGCTTCACTTGAATAAAAAAAACTTTAAGCATTGAGTATTGAATAAGTATTTTTTCATAAATGTAATTTGGAGTGGATGATTGATAGAACCCAATACTCCTAAGTATATAAGTAGTAAGTCTATATTGAGGGGGGAATTTCTCTCTCAAATTCCTACATCACCCTAGACATTGTTCTTTGGTCATAAGAAAAATAGTGATTTGACTATGATGTAATAATGGGGGTATGTTAGGAGTTATTACATCATATAACATGTGAGTAGTCAAGTGGTGCAACCACCTCTCACATAGTAGATGCATGCAGTATAGGACAAGGTAATTACAAGTTTGTTTTAGGGTTTGTTATGCCTAATTTAGGCATCCTATGTACTTAAGTACCATTAACTACCATAATACAATCATTTAAAGTATTAAGATCTAACATAAATTTACAATATTAATTTTTTTTTAAACAAAGAGAAAGATATTGATTCTTCTTCATCATTTCTACACTATAAGCCACTTTAGTTTATACTATTTTTTGTTATATCAGTATTTACTAGTTAATAAAAAACAATCCACTAAGTACTTGGTTGGTTTAATGATAATATTTTTTAGATATTAAAAAGGTACATATAAGTTGATGAAAACATTGTTGTATACTTCATGCTTGGAACTTGAACCCTTGACAATAATACTTAGCAACATGCTTGTATTGATTACACTTAAAACATAATGGTTTCCCTTTCTCATTTTGACTTGAAAGGTGAATAAATTCTACCCTGGTTGGCATCCTGCCCATCACTATACAATTATCAATATCAACATTGGATGAAGTAGTAGCAATAGGAGAAGGCTTGAGTGGTAAATTTAGTTTATTTTTCTCCGCCATTATTAAAGCCTTTGGGAGAGTGCGAGGAATTTCATCTCTAATAGGTTGAGTAATCAAAGTACAAAGAGAATGCCATAAAAATAGGAGTATATCCTCCTCTGTTATATAGGGATTTTACCTAAACAAGAGCTATACTAGCCTTAGGCCAAATTGAGATAAAATCCATGAATATAAAAAAATCAACAATATATTTATTTAGGTGTCACTAATACGTCCTATACAACATATATATCTTAATTTAATTCATAATTGTTTGTTTGCATGTACATATTCTTATGATGTTATTATCACATTTGATTTATAGTTACTATGCTTAGTATTATTCCTTGTCACCTCTTAAACATAGTCTCATCATAACATGATATTCATCACTGTAGAGTGCCTAATTCTCTATAGCTCCATTCAAAACAATATTGACTAAGGCATAGTATCCCTATTATTTTGCATGGCTTTGATGAAAAATTACTACGTTGACTTCATCATTAATTGGTCATTTGGTTTCATTTTTATAATTAGAAATTGTTGATCCTAAGAATATCTTATACAAATTTTTGAAAGTTCTCAAATTCAATATTTATGTTTAGAACACCTACACAGTGCTAGAGTTTAGAATGGATTATGTCTCTTTGGATATTTAAATATTGTTGTTGAATACACTTCTCATGTAGCGAGATATTTTGTACTTCCCTTTTCAAAAAACTATAATAGTATTCTATGGCATAAGTTAAAAATTTCATCCTTTCACATATAAAAACCATATAGAACTATCAAAATCATATAAACTATTTTTTTCTTAAATCTCAGATCAAGATGCTAATTAATTGAATGATTTATGGTATAATGTAATTCATCATAATATTGAAAGATGTGGTATATTATTTCTTTGATAGAATAGATGTAGTGTAGATCATGAATTTGAATAAACAAATATGTTAGTCTCCTTGCAATGTCATGTGATCAATTATGAAATATATAAGCACTAAAATTATATATAAAAAAATATCTTTATCTTAATATGGAGTAGGACAAGTTAAACTCTTGGATATAAGTAGTTCTATAATGAAATTGCTATATCAATAAAAACTCACCAAAGGGAAAGTATATATTAAAATAGAATCTATTAGTCTCATATACAAAAAACATATATGAGAAAGAAAGATTATGATTTATTGAATGTAAGCATTGCTAACTAAATCAGGTTGGAGATTGACCAAGGAATAATATTTGATTTAGGCTAATATTCTTAAATTTAAGTACTTGGAAGTTTTCATGCCCTTCTTTAGAAGTCCAGACCCTCCTAAAGGATCAATACTTTGTAATGGAGTTTCAAAAACTAGGAAATTGTTGAGAAGTGGTCTAAGATGGGTGGTATGAGAAGGCAAGAAAATATTTTTTTTGGAAATATACTTGGATTGTAGATAGTCCTTTACAACAAATTAAAGAGTTTAGAAGACTAAAAGATCCCTTGGTTCAAAAATATGGACTACTAGTCAAAGCATATATAGAATTTGGGGAAGGTCAAAGGTTTTAGAAAGAACTAACTTTGGATTTTGTTGATTCAAAACTACAACAATATTTGTTAAGTATTAATAGGTTGTTATAGCAGTATCATTTACATCATAATGAATATAATGACTCTTTTATTTGGTTCCTTACTTCCTTAGGGGAATTCTATGTGAAATTAGCTTATACCTTGTAGTTCAGAGGTGTGGAGGGGGACTTTCCGGTTTGGAAGAATGATTTAATCCCTAAATTTTCTTTTTCTTTGTTTATGCTTACAAAATAAGATTATAACTCTAGATAACCTAAGAGAGGTTTTCAAATGATAAATATATGTTCTCTTTGTATGAAGGATGTTGAACCAATTGACCACTTGTTTATTCATTGTGAGTTTGCAAGTAAGGTACTTAATAATCTAATGGAAGCTATGTTCTACTCTTAGGTGATCCCTAGTACTTTTAGGCAGATTTTTAACCAATGGAGATGCCCTTTTAGCACCAGAAGGTTATCAAAATGCTAGAATTTATGTTACCTCATTTTTTATGGGGTGTTTGGTGGGAAAGGAACTAGAGAGTATTCAGGGGGGAAAGTAAGGATGAACATTCAATATCTAACATAATTAAAACTGTAGTGAGGGAGAATTTTCTTACCTTTGATAATAGTGTGGAATTTGAGAACAATTTGGAAAAGAGTATCACTAGTGAATGGAACTTGGGAGAACCTAGAGTAGCACCTTTTCCAATTAGTTTGAAAAGAGAAAACACTATATGGCTAAAACCATAGGAGGATTGGGTAAAGTTAAACTTTGATGGAGTTGCAAAAGGTAACCTAGGTAAATATGGAGGAGGTGTAATTTAAAATGAGAAATATGAAGTGTTATGGGAGTATGTAGAAATTTATGGGATGCAAAGCAATCACTATGCAGAAGCTAAAGCCTTATACTCTCATGTTATGTTGTTGAGATAAAAGAGTGTAAGGAAGGTCATCATATAAGGGGTATCTATGAATATTCTCAAGGATATTAAGAAAGGAAAAGCTAATAAATAATAGGTGTTAGATACCTCATCCCTATTAAAACAAATGGTGAAGGTGAATATATTACATATATATCAAGAAGGAAATATTGCAGCTGATTATTTGGCAAGCATTGGATTTCATTTTGATTAGAGGAAGATATGAGAAAATAATTTTATCTTATCTCTTTTAAGGATTACCTCATCAAAGGTAGAAGAAAATTATATTCCATAGGATGTTATCTTTTTATGTTGTCGGTATTGTTGTTGCTTCTGGGGTATTTCGGTGCTATTGATATGACTGTATGTTGTTGCTATTACAATAATTGTATTTCTAGAAAATACCACTGTAATGTGATTTTGCTTTTGTTGTTGCTAGTAATAATTGGAGTGATTTCTACTACTATTGGTGTGGAAGGAAGGAATAAAAAACATTCAAGTCAACCTTTGCTCCCTTGCTAGAAATAAATTTTGATATCATCCAGAGTGTTGTTTTTTTTTTCTGGTTTTATTCTAGGATTTTTGTTGCAACTTTGCTTTTCTCATGTTATCCAAGGAGGAGGTTTATGTTTATCTTGTTACCTTGGATAAATTAATTCTGTAATAGATTTGGGGCCCCTCCAAAACCCCCTTTTTTCACCACTACAAAAAAATTAACTATTGAATGTAATGTGTCATAATTATATAAGGGTATGGTTCAAAATTGCACCTAGTTGTTTCATTAGCCTAATGAGGAGCTTCCACTACTATCCTACCGATAATTTTGATCCTCTCCCAATGTTATTACCAACAAATAGGATGTAACCTATGATGTTAATGAGACCATGAAGTGGTCCAGCAATTCTTATTCTAAAATCAAGAAATGTGGATGATTTCATTGATTATGAACCATACAACTAAGATCCTCAATTCATAAATATATAATATATCTTTGGGATATAAATTTCCTAATAGTAATATGAGAAGAGAAGCATTATTGTAATAAATTTTCCACTATAATTTATTTTTATGAAACAATCATGATTTGATAAGGAAAGCCACATAGAATAAACCGTCGTTAGACCAACTAGACCTCCTTGCAAGAATTTTGGGACAATGCAATGTTGGAACCCAATTGCTAAAAGGGAAAACATCCCACCAAAATGGGGTTTTTGATGATTAGAATTACCAAAGTATGTCATCAAAGGATAAATTTGTCAATGCTATACCTATGGATAATAAAACCCATCAAATCTTCGTATTCTATAGCACTATTTTCTTGTAAAACTCATTTTTGAGTTTTTCTCTCTCCCTTTGCTTTTGAGAGGGAATTTTGAATTCCAAACTTTGTAAGAATAATATAAATAATAGACTTAGGATCAAAATAATGGAGTATAGATTTTTTACTATGTCAAGCATCTAACCTGTGGCATCTACTCTTCCTGTTCTACTCTCTTTCTTAGTCTAGACTTGAGCCTTAAGCCAACTGCATGTACAAGCCCTAAGCCTTTTTTTATATACATATTGAATAATTGTATGAGCAAATCTATGTTTGAATATTTGTCTTTATTGGTTCATGTGTTCATTCATCCCATTGGGATGAGGTGAAAATTATATTATTGTATTTGACACATCACCACCCTTATATAGGCTAGATACGTTATGTTTTTTATAGTTTATATTATGCTTTATTTCATCCTTTCTTTATCTTTCCCCTTTTCTCTTGAAGTATCTAGGCTAGGATTAGATTGGTAAACTAGAATATGACAAGCACCAAAGAACACATCCAAACACAAGGATCCAACCTTGGATAAAAATCCCAAATGTCGGTCGATGAGATCCACTTCCCACTCTCTCTCAAACTTCCTAGTAATTGCACCTCTATGCAAGACATATGGTACTGAACACACCCACTTGGAGGGAGGAAAAAGGGTAAAAGACCATAATTGTAGGATATCATGATGCCCAGGGAGGTGTATGGGTCACATCCAACCCCCAACAACTCAGACTAGTATGCCTTATGGGACCCAAACTTGAAGTTATCCATCCCCTAATCAAGAAGTTAGACCATGGTTATAGTGAAGTCCATGGTAATAAATTTTTTGAAGCACTCTATAAATTCACCGAGTGACTCTTCTACTAAATAAGAATCTATGAGAAGAAACCACCATCCCCAAATCAAGGTTGTATTGGGAACCTTTTTATGGCTAGCAACATCCTCCACTTGATGACTCAACTACAAAAGGCAAAAGAATAAAAGGGAAGAAAACTTTGGTGAGTTGTCTAAAGGTGGGTTCATAATTACATGAGCAAGAGGCCTACCACTAGATTGAAAACAAGAAAAAATCCTTGTCTTTTCATCCTTCCTTTGAATCTTATCATTGTATGAATGTATCAACAAAAAATAATGGCCATCCCAACAAATAAAAACCAAAGAAGTCTCCCATATTGGGATAATAGAGGTCCTTTGCGGTTTCCAACAACACTAGCTACATGGGGTTAAATCCCAACTTCTATGAAAAATTCCTTGTCGTATTTCATCGAATAAGACACAACCGTACTGATAGAACATGTCTAGCATGTGGTAAGTGTGTATGTACTATACAATGTTAGGGAACAAGACATTGCTCTTAGGCTTCTAACTATTCAATAAAAGGAAAAGCAAGAGACTGTTATGTCTTTCTCACACAAAATTGTATCATCAACTAGGATCAAATCATAAGCCAACTTGTTGATTGGTTTAGAGAGAAGATAGATAGGGTTTCAATGCTATAATAAATCGTGACCATCAAAAAGTCCCCTATGGAAGCTATGGATGATTTTAACAATAGATTCTAGAAAGATTGGTAAATAATACTAGAAGAAATCTATCTAGTACCAAGTATGGATTTCATATACTACCTCAAAGCAATCAATTCTAAAATATCCATGATAATAAAAATGAGAGGGGCAACTCATTACCTATAGCTTATGGAATAGCCACCCAAGTTAAATGAGACCTCATACAAATTGAAAGGATAGCCCCTAAGCCACCCACACTCCTTTTTTTAGATATTCAATCGTTGTTCCATACCCTTCTATTTATACAACCAACCACTTTCCATCCATAACAACTCCTCCTACCACCTATATCTCCTCATCCTTGCAATGTATGGAAATGGAAAGAATGCAAAATGCTATAAGGAACATGAAAAACAAGATAATATCCCTCAAGAATTAACAAAATTTCCAAAGGTTTGGCTACTAGAATTACCCTCACCCTCTATTCCATAAAAATAACCTGGGTTACTGACCACCATCAAATGGATACAAAAAATACACTCCTAGTCAACAATCGGGTTCTTTCCAAAATTCCAAAAGAAAAATGGTATCCATATTTGTGCCTATACAAATATATCATACTAAATCAATAAGAGATATGGTCCCAACTCAAAATAATTATATAGGAGATCCTTATGGTTATTTGTGTTACTATTTTGATTCCTACTACCTAGACTATAGATACCTACAATAGGCCATGTACCCAATGCCCCTATCCATTGAGCTTATGTAGATACCAGGTACAACCACACAAAACCTACCACTAAAGGATCTCTTGGTACTAGAGACCAGACAATTAGAACAAACTTTAGTAACTTGGAATGAGGGAGAAGTCTTCACCATATGCAGATGAATGAGCACTCAACCAAATCATTGGGACCAATTCCAATCTGGTGTCCTCACCAAAATAAAGAAGAGGGCGATAGAAAAACTCAAGGGCCACAACCACCATTGCCAAAACATGGAAAAAGGAAGAAAAGTTGATAGAACCTTTCAACTTGGTGGAAATCTTAAATAAATACATCGTACCCCTACTATTATGGGATGTACTCACTATACCAGGATAGATGGAGGAGCTAAATGAATCCTTGAAAGGAAGATAAATAATACCCAATAGGTCAATAAAATAGAGACCCTTGAAAAAATGGTAGTGGCATCAGAAGAATAGAGAATAATTCAATGGATAAGAACCACAATATGAAAGAAATAAAACCCATAAAGCACCTAGGAAAATCAGACAATGACAGAGCCAATAGCCTGAGAAACCTAGACCAGTGTAATGAAATAATACCAAGGATTAGCACCTATTTGATGCAAAATGAAAAGCCACTTTACCCTAGAATTTTGAGGACATAAGAAAACCCTAATAGACTCTAGAAGCTATACTTTTATGGATGAAGGTAGATATTTGGGATAGGGGTAGGTATATACCTCAATTTATCACAAGAAAAAAATATCCTACAAGCCTCCCAACTATAGTTCAAATACTCAAATAATATGGAAAAATATGAGGCCCTCATGCATGGCTTCCTATTAGCTTCTAAGAAAGGGATAAAGGAGTCACAAATATTCAGAGACACCAAATTGATTGTTAGACAGGTGAGGTTATTATGCATACCAAAAAAAAAAATTATGAGATCCTATCAAAATCATGTTTGGGACTTATTGGAAGTCTTCAATGTTGTCAATATAATGATGATTCTCCAAGATTAGAATAAATATGCAGCCTAAATGGTTGTCATAGGATCACAATTCAACCTAGCTAAATATTATGGATCAATCGATATAACATTAAATTCATCATTAGACCAGTGGTTCTAGATAATGATGTTTCATGACAAGTTTTCAAAGATGATGAGCACATTGTTCACTTCATACAATTGGATGTTGAGTTTGCTAAGGAATGAACCCTAGTGGTATAGGAGGATTATGGGGATCAAGTCATCAATATTAGTAGCAACAAAATACCTAGAGGACTTGTCACTCTAGAGTCCTTCACCTTGATGATCACTATAAATCCAAAAAAGGTGTTACCATACAGAAATATGATTACCACAAAATGGAGGTTGAAGCTAGGAAGGTTCTATGAATAGTAAAGAGAACCATAAAATATGAAAAGAAAAATCTAATTGAATTATGCTAGAGACACATAAAGTAATAGCTTAGGTTATTAAGACCTAAAGGTCTATTATCAAGATATTATCCAACGCACCATAGAGCTTGACCTAAGAGTAGTAAAACCTATGATAAAATTGCTCATGAAGTAGGATCTCATCAAAATCCTAGAAGGAAAGATTATATACCCCTTAAAGCATACCACCTAGGTGTACAATTTGGTTTTGGTTAAGAATAAGAATGGAGAAATCCAATTATGCATCAATTTTAGAGACCTTAATTGAGCTTCACTTAAATATCATTACCCAGTACCTTCCATGGACTAGATCCTTCAAACCATAGCAGGTTTAGAGAAATTCTCACTTTTGTATGGTGTTTTTATCTACAATAAGGTGTGGGTAAAATAAGACCAACATAAGACAACATTCACTACCAAATGGATCATTTTTTATGACCAATGAATGTCTTTTGGCTTATCAAACATTGGGCAACCTTCTAGAGGGCTCTAGATGTTGCTTTTCATGACCTTCTCAATAAAATCATCTCAATCTATTTGGATGAACTCATAGTGTTTTATAAAATAAAGGAATATCATTTGAAACAAAGTTGGTAGATTGAAGCAGATGGGATATGATGATGCCAAAATATAATATTGGTGGATCCGTCAACAACTAGTGAAAGATATAGTCTCTATGCCTGGGGATAATCCCTTGGATGACAAGTTTAGTGAGTTGTACAATGAAGAAAATACGACTGGTGATGACAAATCAAAATAGGTAGAACAAATGCCACAAACTCCTCAAGGAGATCAAGCCAAGTAGAATAAAGAAGTTACTTTATTGGGCAACACTTCAAGGTTAGATATTTTCTTGAAAATAGAGGTAAGCCTCTATAACCCTCTAGTTGTAGAAAATGTAAAGAAAACCTCTTCATCTTCTACAAAGACATCACCAAATAAAGCTACTACAAAACATAAGGATACAAAATATAAGAAAAGGTGAAGGTCTACATTAGGTGAATAGAAGGTGGATAAAAAGAGAAGAGGTAAGACTCAAGCCAAAGGAATTACATTACTAAAAGAGGACTCTCCAACTAATCCTTGTAACCCTTTAGATAATGATCTAGACCATCAACGCATCTTGCTAGAGCAAAATCTAGTATTTGAAGCACCCACATAGCTATTAATCAATAGCCTTGTCATTAAAGAAATCCTTGGTGGTCTCCTCCATGCCTTTTCTACTACTTTCCCTATTCCTACTAAACCATTAAATCTCTCCATGTTATATTTGGTCATGGTAACCACTTGGTTGGTAAATGTTACAACCTTTTCAACTATCATGTCTTTAGTTGATCCTAAATCCCCTTTTTCATTTGTCAAACCATTACCATTTCCTCTGATGGACCTACTATGATATATTGATACCAAGCCTATCTCCTTCATCATTAAAATTATTTATGACCAACTAGAGTTGGACCAAGGTGTAGACCCATAAAGAAGAGCCTCTTTACTCCCTCAAGCAAAGGGGCTAGGTTTAATTAGCTTCAATACCCTAGTTCCAAACACCCTAGGAGAAATGCACGTATAATATTATTGGATATCTACTCTTGGATTGCATTTTGAAGATGCCTTGTTAGAGGAAATGTTTGAATTCATAGAGAGTTTAGTCAATATGATGACCCACAAGTATATGACCACTACAAAATAAATTTATAGGAAGGAGAAGAAATTAGAGCAAACAAAGTGACTACTTGAAAAAGTGCATCTTGAAACCAACACCCTTAGAGAAATTATCTTACCTCTCTAACAAACTTGATAGGAAGGAAGCCAAACTCAAAGAGTAGAAGGCAAGGGTGAGTGAACTAGAGTGAAGAGCACCTCCATAGGAGTACCTCATTGAAGCAGTTCAAGACCTTTGGAAGGGTATCACTTGAGGAGTAGAAGGAATCCTCCTAATATTTGATTACATAAAAATTATCTACACCCTAAATGTGGAGGCGAATTTGAAACTCTTGACAACTGAAGAATTTCTAGTTCTTAATTCAAGGAATCTCAATACCTCTCAGGCATTCTATCTCTAGTCGATCCACAACAATGGACTTTGGTGGGGATAGTAGACAAAGAACTTATTATATAAAGGATCACAATAGTCCTAGATTTCTAGCAAACTATTAGTAATTATCTAAGCAAATTAAAATATTTTTCAAAAAAACTAAATAATAGAAGGGATAAATCACTTCACTCATTATTGTAGGACTTCCCTCTCCTTTTAACTTGGATGGAGATTTCGCATTGAAAGGCAATTACAAGCAATGCCTTGACAAATTAGAGAAGGGTGATGTAGTTTCAAATATATTTATGGAAGAAAATATAAACACAATGGTAAAAATTTTCATCACCTTGGAGGTCCTTTTACATTGAATTTAGTAAGAATATGTGCCATTGATCTTTGATGGGCTCCGAGAGCTCCAAAAAAACTAGCATTGTTTTTGGTTCAAATTGAATTTAGAATATGAATGAAAATAATTTATTACAACCAAAAAAATTTATGTGTTGCCCAATGGAAAGGCTATCAATGTTTGGATTCCATATTTTGACTAGTCAAAAACCCCCTAGGCGCTACCATGATTGTAGTGAACTTTTCACTATAATCAGTATTTTATGAAATGATTATGGTTCAATAAGGAAAGCCACATAGAATCAACCCTCATTAGACCAACTAGACCTCCTTGCAATAATTTTGATATGATGCAATGCTAGAATATGATGGCCAAAAGGGAAAATGCCCTTCTAAAAGGGGGTTTAAATGCTCAAAATTACCAAAGTATGTCATCAAAGGATAATTTTGTTAGTGCTATACCTATAGATAATAAAACCCAACAAATATTTGTATTTTGTAGTATTGTTTTCCTATGAATATCATTTATTAGTTTTTCTCTTTCCCTTTGCTTTGAGAGGGAGTTTTTAATTCCAAATTCTATAATAATAATATAAATATTAGACTTAGGATCAAAAGGATTATGGATTTTTTATTGTGTCAAGCATCTGACCTATGGAATATACTTTCTCCCTTTTCTACTCTTTCTTAGTTTAGACTCAAGCCTTGAGCTAGCTGCATGTATAGGCCTTGAGCCTCTTTTGATTATATATATTGCATAATTGTATGAGAAAATCTATGTTCAACTCTCTGTCTTGATCGGTTCATGTGTTCATTCATCCTACTAGACTAAGGTGGAAATTGTATTATTTTCTTTAGTGTAGTGTAACCCTTAGATAGGCTAGATATATTACATTTTTTGCAATTTATCTCATGCTTTCTTTGTATTTCCTTTTTCCCTTGAAGCGACTAGGCTAAGAGTAGATTAGTGAACCAAAAGATGATAAGCACCAAAGAACACATCCAAATGTAAGAAGCAGAACTTGGATAAAAAAAACTTAGAGGTCATCTTATGGGATTTGCATCCCATGCTCTCTTAGAATTCCAATGACTATCACCCCCATGCAAGGCATGGGGTATTGGATGTACCTACTTGGAGGGAGTGTTGAAGACCACAACTACAAGAGGTCATTATGCTTGGGTAGGCATAGGGGTTGCATCCAGTCCTCAATAATTATGACAAGAGATATTAATGATAAGGTATAAAATTATTGACTAGGTGACCAAGTAGAATACTTAAGAAGAGATTCTATATAAGACCCAAAATCTTATAAAACAACATATGATCTTTTGCATATTAGTATCAAGGGTTCATTTTGGGTGAGAGGTAGGTATAGTTTGAGACATAAAGAGATACCATTTTCATGGTCAATACGAGACATCAGGATATTTTATACATCAATTATATGATCTAGAGGATAGTTTCATTATAATTCTTCCACTCCACTATAGTCATGGCTTGGAATAAAGAGAGGTAACAATCTTGTCAACTAATGAGAGTTCTGAAGCACATACTAAATAATGCTTTGCACTATTCTTATTGGATTGACTTAATATGATACTAATATTATGTTAAATGACATGGTCAAACACTTTACAAGAAATATCTATATGGAAGTTTTGGTACTTCATATTAACCTTGATATGGAGGCATTACTAGGTTTAATACAAGTTTTGATCACTTAAATGGGGTCAACTACATCCATCTTACTAGTATTATTTAAATATAGAGTCGTGGTTGATCAACTCCAAATCCAACATTACAAAGAAAAGGATAATCATTGCATCATAATTTCTCCCCTTTCTACTATATTTCCCAGTCTGGACTCAAGCATTGAGTCAACTACTTTATTTTATTAAGGTATTGATCATCAAGGTATAAGTGTGTGTATAACTTCTTATCATTATAAATGTATAGAAGAAAAATTCCAAGAAGAAGCTACTTCCCATATAGATAATTACATTTACAATATTCTGATTTTATTAAAATAGAGACAAACATATCGATTCACATCCATAATTTATGCACTATAATCCACTTAGTTTTTGTTAAATTTTTTGTTATATCAATGTTTATCAGTTAATCAACAACTGTAGAATTTTTCCACTAAGTCCTTATTTGGATTATGGATTTATGATAATGTTTTTATATATTACAAAGGTACATATAAGTTGACAAAAATATTATCACATATTGAAATAACTTTAAGGGAACCTAAACTCTTCACTTAAATCCTTCACGGTAATAACTTGAACCCTTGAAAAAAATACTTAGGAACATGCCCATATCACTTACACTTAAAACATAGAGGTCTCCCTTACTCATCCTGACTCAGTAGGTGAATAAATTCTACCCTAATTGGCATCCTATCCATCATTGTGTAATTATCAACATTAACACTAGATAAAGTGGTAACAATAGGAGAATAATTGAGTGACAAACTCAGCTGATGTTTCTTTGCCATTGTTAAAGCCTCAAGAAGAATGGGAGGCATTTCATCTCTAACAAGTTGAGCGATCAAATGATGAAGATAACATCATAAAAATAAGAGTTTATCCTCCTCTTTCATATAGGGATTTTTTCTAAACAAGTGTTGTGCTAGCCTTATGTTGAATTAAGATAAAATCCATGAATATGATAAAATAAAAATATATTTATTTAGGTGTCCTTGATACATCCTATGAAACATGTATAAACATCCTATTTATTATTGTGCATGCAATTTATTTCATGATTTTTTGTTTACATGTACATATTCGTAAGATTTTATTATCACATATGCTTTATTGTTACTGCTCTTAGCATTACTCATTACCACTTCTTAAAATTACATATATCATAACATGATATTCATCATTTTAGAGTGTCTAAGTTTCTATAACTTCATTTGAAATATTATGAACGGAGACATCATATCCATGTTTTGCATGGCTTTGATGATAAATTGCTTTATTGAAGTCATCATCACTTTGTCATTTCATTTAACTTATATAATTAAAAATTGTAAATCCTAAGAATAACTTATACAAATTTGTGAAAGTTTTTAAATTCAAGATTTATGTTAGAACACCTACATAGTTCTAGAGTTTAGCATGGATTATGCCTCTTTGGGTATTTAAATTTTGTTGTTGAATACACTTCTCATGTAGCAAGATATTTAATACTTCTATTTTCAAAAACTTAATAGTAGTCTATGGCATAAGTTAAATAATTCATCCTTTCACATATAAAAATCTTATAGAAATGTACATATCATAAAAAATAGTTTTTCTTAAATATTAGGTCAAGATACTAATTAATTGAATGATTTGTGGTAAAAGGTAATTCATAATAATATTGAAAGAGGTGATATATTATGTCCAACATGGAATAAATGTAGTGTATATCATGGATTTGAATAAAATGAACATGCTAGTCTTCTTACAATGTCATGCAATCAATTATGAAATAAATAAGCACTAAAAATTTATAAAAAATAAAAATAAAAAAAGATGTCATCATCTTAATATGGAGTAGGATAAATTAAAATCTTGGATATAATTAGCTATGCAATGGAATTGCTATATCAATAAAAACTCACCAAAGAAAAAATATCTATTAAAATAGAATGTATTGGTCTTATATATAATGTCACGTTTTGTCATAGTGGCATAGACAACCACATATGAGAAAGAAAGAGTATGAACTATTAATGTAATGTGTCGTAATTATATGAGAAGGGTATGGTTCATAATTGCACCTAGTTGTTTCATTAGCTTAATGAGGAGCTTCCACTACCATCCTATTGTTAATGTTGATTCTCTCTCACATGCTATTCCCAAAAAATAGGGTGTAACCTATGATATTGATGAGACCATGAGGTGGTCCAATAATTGGTATTCTAAAATCAAGAAATATGGGTGATTTCATTGGTTGTGAACCATACAACCAAGATCCTCAACTCATCAATATGTAATATATATTAGGGATCTAAATGTCCCAATAGTGAGACAAGAAGAGAAACATCATGAAAAGATATAATGATGACATGGTATAAAATTTTTAACTAGGTGACCAAGTAGAATCCTTAAGAAGAGATTCAATATTAGACCTAAAATTTTATAGAGTGGCATATGATTATTTTCATATTATTATAACGGGGTCATTTTTGGTGAGATGTAGGTATAGTTTGAGATATAAATAGAGGATAACATTTCATGGTCAAAACAAGACATTGGGATATTTTGCACTTCAATTTGATGATTTAGAGGATAAGTTTATGAGAATTCTCCCACTTCACCTTAGTCATGGATTGGAAAAAATAGAGGTAACAATCTTGTCAACTAATAAGAGTGATGAAGCACATATTAAATGATGACTTACATTCTTCTTATTAAATTAGATTAATATGATACTAATATTATGCTATTAAATGACATGACCAATTACTTTATGAGAAATATCCATATTGAAGTTTTGTTACTTCATATTAACCTACATGTGAAGGCACTATTAGGTTCAATACAAGGTTTGATAACATAAATGGAGCCACCTACATCCATCTTACTAATGCATACAGGGAAAAATTTCCTATCACATATGATTATCGATTGATCCGTTGGGAGCCAAGGTGACCACTGGGGTATGTTGTTCTCTGCATTCGGTGGAAAAAGAAGAGGGGTTAATCAAGAACAATTTTAGGACTTGTTTTAAGTCTAGGGATGGGATGTTTAAATGTGTGAATTGATCAAAATACCTAGGGTTTGGTCTTCTATGAACTAAACTAAGAGAAATGAAAATATAATGCAAAGAACACAACAATGTAGGCATACAAGAGCTAACCTATGATGATTCTTTGTTTCAATTCTCACTAATCCTATTGTAGTAAATAAAATATTTTTGATATTTTAGAGCAAGGGTATAAGAGAAATGCACAAACAATCTAAACCTTAAATGCAAAACTACATGTAGTTTCCTTTTCAATGCCTAGAGTGAATTAACCTCTTTTATGTTTTTAATGATTTAGAACAGTAACAAAAAATGCTTGGAAAGTGAAAAACCAAAAAATAACCTAAAGGACTACTAAGAACACTTATATGATGCAAAAGGTTGACCCTAGATTTTTCTTGTGTCTAGGAATTCCATAAATTTCCAAATCCTATAAAAACAACTTCACAAAAACTTGAAAATTTGGATTAGTGTGGGGCAGTCCTGCTCCACTTCTCTGCTTCCCCCATGGTCCTATCCTAGTTCCTTGGCACTTCCTTGGCCCTTCCTTCTTGGCTGGATGGTGTTGCAGATGAGCTCCTTGCGGTGGGAGGTCAATGTTCTTCTTGTTTTCCCTATTCCATGTTTTTTTGAAGGGTTCTTTCGTGTGTTTTTGGTCTAAGATATCCCTGGGATCTTCCTTGAGACCTTCCTTGGTATTTTTTGTTGCTTTAGGGATTCTTTTTCTTGGAGTTCTCATCTTAGTTCCAAGTTTTTTTAGGGTTCTATTTGGAGTTGTGGTTCAGAGGGTTTGTTGATGTGGTGCTTTGCAGCTTGGGTGTTTGGCTTCATGAATAGCTCTTCACAGTATCTTAATGGTTTGCGATTGACCATGTATTTATTCCTGTGGTACTGCTATTTAGATTTCTAGTTGTGGACTTTGTAGTGGGTTTGTAGTATCCTTCATGGCTCAGGATGGGCCTCTATTCTTCTTGCTACTATGATCCTGTTGGACTTCCTTTCTGGTTCCCTGAAGCTAGTTGTTGGTGGTGTTGGTCCTTGGGGGTTTTTGTTGTCTTGTTATGGCTTCATGAGTAGTTATTCATAGTATTTTAATGGCTTGGTGATTTCCATGTGATTATTCCTATGGTGATGCTCTTTGGGCTTCCAAATGTGGGCTTTGTGGTGGGTTTTCAACATTTTTCATGGCTTGAGGAGGGTCTCTATTTTACATGTTGTTGTGATCCCGCTGGACTTCCTTTATGGTTCCTTGAAGCTATTCGTTGGTAGTTTTTGGGTTGCCTTGGGGTTCTTGCTACTTCTTTTGGTCTGGTGAGGGACCTATGCTTAACATTTGTAGCTCATTTTCTTTTGGATTCTTCTACTAGGGATCCCTGGGACCTTTTCATCTCTTTCTCATGGCTTGTGGTACTGCGCTGCTATTTCATTTGTCCATGTGGGCTTATGAATAGCTTATTCCTATATTTTTTGTGGTTTTTAGTTCCCTTCCTACTGTTTAGGAGGGGTTTGGTTTTATTTTTCTAGTTTCCTGGTATTTTTTGCCCAGATTTTGGTTTTCCCCTGCATAGGATGTTGCATTTCAATTTTGGAGGGGTTCCTTTTTTCCTGCCTATTGGGTTGTTTAAATTTATAACTAGGCAAGATTGATCCTTTGTTTAATTTTTCCGCCTTTTCTTTTTCCCACTAGGTGAGCTTTTCAATTTTTTGGCTGGGCAAGACTTACTTTTTTTCTCGCTTTAGGCATGATTTCTTCACATCCTTCCTAAAGGTTATCCTTAAGCTTGTATTGAAGGATTTCCTAAAGGCTTTACTCAAGCCCTTCCTTAAGTCCATCCTTGGGTTTTCCTATGGCCTTTCCTATGGTTTTTTTTTTTTAAGTTCGGTGACTTGTTGTAATCAGGTTTTGGGTCCCTTAATAAAAACCCACTTTAATTTTAATTTAACCAACCAAAAAAACAAATTGGATTAGTGTTTGGGGGCCTGCTTAGGCCACTATATAATTGTGCTTGGAGGTGTAATAGTCAATCCCCATTGGTCCTTTTAGTTGACCATAGATAAAAAATATGATATTTGACATTTGGGAATAAATGAACATGCGGTAACAAACAAAATACTTAATGCTTAACAAAATGTAATGGATGAAATGTAATAAATGAGAATGCAGTGAACAAAAGTGTAATAAAAAAATAGAATGAAAAAAATGGGATGCAATGAAACATAATGAACGCAAATATGGAATGACCAAAAATGGAATGAACAAATGTGCGATGAGAAAAATTGGAATTAACAAAAATGGAATGAATAAAAAAATGATAAATAGAAATACAATAAAAAAAATATGATAAATAAAAATGCAATAAATAAAAATGGAATGAATATAAATGAGATGAACAATAATACAATGAACATAAATACAATGAATAGAAGCATGATAAACTAAAATGTAATGATCATAAATGTAATAAACTGAAATACAATGAACATAAATGCAATGAACTAAAATGCAATGAACCAAAATATTATGAACATATATGTAATAAACTAAAATGCAATGAATTAAAATATAATGAACATAAACGCAATGAACATAAATATAATAAACTAAAATACAATGAACTAAAATACAATAAACTAAAATACAATGAACATAAATATAATGAACATAAATGCAATAAACTAAAATATAATGAACATAAATACAATGAACTAAAATGCAATGAATGTAAATGTAATAAACTAAAATGCAATGAACATAAATATAATGAACATAAATGCAATAAACTAAAATATAATGAACATAAATGCAATAAACTAAAATATAATGAACATAAATGCAATGAACGTAAATGTAATTAACTAAAATGTAATGAACTAAAATATAATGAACATAAATGCAATGAACATAAATATAATAAACTAAAATACGACAAAATAAAATAAAATGAACATAAATGTAATGAACTAAAATGCAATGAACATAAATACAATGAACTAAAATACAATGAACATAAATGCAATGAACTAAAATATAATGAACAAACCCTAGGGTTTTGGGAATAACTAGTTGCCCCCAAGCCCTAATTGATGTAAAAAAACACAGAATCACTTGACTGATCGATGGTAGAAGCAAGGAGTAGTTGTCAGAGTCAAGATGATGATCTAAGTGGGTAGATCTCTCCTCTTGCCAAGTACTCCTCCACTTGATCACCAATGGTAGCCAATCCACAACAAAGAAGCAACAACAAGCAATGAAGGGAGCAGACCAAGAATGCAAGAAGAGCTCAAGAATTACCAAAAAGGATGCTAGATCACAAGGAGGTTGCTTTCAAGAGTGCTAGGGTGCTAGATCACTTTCAAAAGACTTGTTCTAAAAAAGAGGATCCAAACCTCCTTTTATAAGAGGTTTGGAGGCCAAAAGAGTAGGAAAATGAAAATTTAACTGCAAAGGAGGGCCAACCTAAAAAAAACCCTAGAAGTTTAAGAAACTTCTAGAAAACCAAAATCGTGCCCTAGACTTTAGACCCATGTGCAATTTTTTTGCATTTTGGAGGACCAAACAATGTTAGAACGGGATAAAAATTATACTATCGAAAAGATCTTTTCGAGCCTAATCCAATGATATAAGTTTTGAGAAGAATGGAGAATATTTGGTGGGGAAAAGTTGGATCAAAGACAACCTTACTTTTTGAAGCAATAAATACCCAATTTTAGGTCATCAGAAGGTGGAATTGGCTTGGTTAGTTAGATGATTGATCTACGAGGATGAATTGATGAGAATTGATGAAAAGTGGGTCAATTTTCCATGTCTACATTTTACCTCCTCTTTGATGCATTTATGGACTAATAAATGCATCAAAGAAATATGTAGACACCTATGGGTAGAAGATGACAAACACAAGGGAAGGAAAAGGGGAAAGAAAGGCCTAAACTTGTGTTAGGATAAGTTTAAGGGTCTTTCCAAGGCTCTAGGGAAAATGACTCACTTAGGTGGGTTAATTTTCCATGTCTACATTTTACCCCCTCTTTTATGCATTTATGGCCTAATAAATGCATTAAATAAATATGTAGACACCTATAAGTGAACATGACAAACACGAAGAGGAAGACAAAAAAGGAAATAAAAAGGAATGGTTGGTTTAGAAGAAAGGGATGGTGCAAAAATGGTGTTATTTTTGACACTTTTAATATTTTGCATGCAAATCGAGGCATTAGGGACATTAATGCCTCTTAGGCTAGGATGCCCCCTCGAGTTTTGAAAGGAATGCCAAATTCCAGATGAAACTCGAAAAAGGTGGATATAGAAGAAAAGAGAGCAACAAACAACGAAAAGAAAGAGAGAGCATGAAAAGGAAGAACAAGAGGGAAAAAGGAATAAAAAGGCAAAAGGGGTGAAAAACCAAATTCATTTTGATTACTTATGGTGTGAAAAATATGTGTGCATTATGTGAATTGATTTTATTTTTGTTGTTATTGGTTTGTTTATGCATGATGATCACAAACATAATGGGTGCAATGCATGATGGATAAATGAAGCTAACTAAATGCAATCTATAATGAGTACGATATGAAATGCATGAATGAGTAGATGGGAGGAAGAAAGAGAGATAGAATAAGAGAAGAAGAGGAGAAAAGAAGAAGAAGAAAACAAAGTGCCCAAAGGTCAAAGAAAAGAAGATGAGCGGAACCCTATAAGGATGTATGCTCGCAAATGATCGAGATGGAGGCTACCCCTTGCATGTGGCCATGAAGCTATCTGAAAAGGTGTTATGCTCAAAGAAGATGGACAAGTGTGGAGTAAAACCTGCTATGGGTGTAGTGCTCACTAAGATGGATAAATGTGGAGAAATACCCGCTATGGGTGTAGTGCTTGCTAAAATGGCTAGAGATAAAGAAAGATATACCCGCTAGGATGTATGCTCATAAATGACTAATATGGAGGCTGCCCCTCATGTGTGGTCATGAAGCTATCCTATAATGGGGTGTTGTGTGTGTATGATATGCCAAAGTGAGTACTAACCACTAGGGGTGTGGTGTGTGCAAGAATATGTATGGATAAAGCAAGTTGAGTAAAGCAATATGTGAGTGTGCACGTGTTAGAAATAAGAGAGGAGGAAAGTGAGGAGCAATGAGAAAATAATTGTGTGTGTGTGTATCCATTTTGAAATTTCAATGGCTAGAAGGTGTGCATAAGATAGCTAGTGGTTGTATGAATACCATAAATGACATTCATGTGGTATCTACCCTATCCCATGAGGACAACTTAACGATTGAAAATTCAAGAAAGAAGAAGTGTGAAAGCGAATATGAGTGAATGGACGAAGAACGTATATCTATGTCTTGATGAAAATAAGAAGAAAAACATGCAAAGGATAAAGATACACCAAGAAAATAATTGTATTCCTTGACTTTGGAGAGAAATTGATGGTCATTGTAAAAAACTTTCAAAGTCAAGGAATACAAGAAGAAAAGAGAAGTGATGAAAATGCATGGGCCCTAGGTTGGGGACTTTGCTAGGCATCAAAGCCCTAGTGAGAGTGCAATGCATGTGAGCTACGACCTAACTAGGTGTCATCACTTGCCATTGTCGTGAAATCCCCAAAAATCTATATGATCAAGCAGTCATGAGCAAGCAACAATGCAATTATGATAAGTAAAAATGTGAGTGGAATAAAATGTTAGGCAAATCATGCAACATATGTCAGGAAAGCATGTAGTATGAACAAACAATCAAAATACAATATGATCACTAAGCTAAATGTAATATGATGAATGGTGATGAATTATGCATAGTATCTTTTTAGATGCATTATGTTCATTGGTTCTTTAAGTTCTTTACCATCCAAGGAGGCACTGGCTTAGGGTGCACCAAAGTTATGACATTGCAAAATAGAATGTCAAAGGGAAAAGGAGGTCCCTCATCCTCATCACTCCACTCCAAGCCTTGATGATCTAAGTATTCGATATAAGTAATAAGGTGATCATCATCATCAAATGGTAAAGGTTGGTTTTTATTAGGAATGTAGCCTATGCCACATCTCCTAGGCCAAAATTTGACACCCAAAGGCTCTTGAATGCCTTTCTGTTGTGGCCCCAAACCTTTACCTATATATCCCATGCTAGATAGGATTTGTTTAGGGAGTGGGTAGTCATTGGACAAGTAAAAATGGGTAAAAAAACACTCTACAGAAAAATGATTGCTACCATGGATATTTTCTTCGAAGGTCGTACCTATGAAGATAAAGGTACACGTGCCAATGTGTACAACTTCACCCTTCTTACGAGGAAAACCCATAGTCCTCGATGAAGGTGGTAGCTTGGAAATATCCAGAAGAGGTTCTTGAAGAAATGGATTAACTTGATCCCATGGTGAAACATTGATGAGAGGTTCCTCACTCACTTTTAAATTTTTAAGTTGCTTAGTTATTTGAGATGAGGAACTTGGAGAAGAGGATGATGAAGTTGAAGGACAAATGTTGAGACCAGACTGAGCTTGCTCAACCATTGAATAATATTTAAATGGATGAGGATCATCCGAAATGGTGATAAGATGGTTTTTAAATTTGAACTTCAAATATTGATGAAGGGTAGAAGGGATAACCCTCATTGCATGGATCCAAGGGCATCCAAGAAGAAGATTAAAAGATGCAGGGTAAGGTACCACATAGAACAAGGTATCTAAGATCTTAGGTCCGACCCTAAGGGGGAGGGATACAATACCACAGGCCTCTTGGGACTCATTATTGAAAGCCTTGATGATAACATCAAATTTAGTTAAGTCTTCCTCTTTTAGTCCAAAATTTTGGAAAATTTGATAAGTGCATAAATTAAGGGAAGAACCATTGTCAATCAAGATTTGCTTGACAAAATTTTCCCCAATAAAATCTATGATGTAGAGGGAAGAATCCCCTCATAATTCTGAGGAAGGCATATCATCATCCAAAAATGTGATGTGATGTATCCCAAGAGAGCCCACAACATTAACTACAACACTAGGGGAAATGTCTGGAGGAACAAATTGTTGTCTTAGAAGCTCTAACAAAGCTTCCCTATGAACAAGAGAAGTTTGCAAGAGTTCTAAGATAGAGATCTTGGTTGGGGTACTAGCTAGTTATTGTTGAATGTCAAAGGAGACTTTAGGTTGTGGCTTCAATACTAAAGGTGGGGTTTCTAATATTGTGCTCCCTTTTTGGGTACTCTTCAAAACTAAGGGAGGTTTTGAAGGTGGGTTGGATGAAGTACTCATCCCCTACTAATATTGTTGAGTTTGTTGCATCTATGCTTGTTTTATTGTAGTTGCTTCTATCATTCCAACCACATTATCATAGGGAGGGGACACATTGTGATATGACACTTGATTAGCAACATGCTACCCATGCTTAGGGAGAGGATCTTGGAAGATCCCCATGTCTTGATTTGTTGTGGGTTTTTGTTGTGTAGGAGGTTGATTATTTGTTGGAGGATTGGGTTGAGGACCTTCTATAACAAGATTTCCTTCATTGATTAGGTCCTGAACCACATGTTTCAACCTCTTACATGTGTTTTTCAAGTGCCCCTCCACTCTATGATACTCACAATATTGACCAACCTTGTACCAATTAGTTGTGGTATCGAGTTGCCTTATAGGAGGTAACTCAATCATGTTGGCTTCCAAAAGATATTTTAGGACCACCATCATAGGTATGTTGAGTCTTGTGAAATTCCTTTGTGGAGGTTTTGGAGGTTGGCTAAGCACCATATTTTGTAGGTTGTTAACAATACTATTAACAGGCCTACTATCTGTTACTCCATCCCCTACCACATGCTTATTCTTATATTGTGTTTTAGTGGTCCTATCCTCTTTTATTTTAAGTTGTCCTCTTCTAATAAGGGCTTGCTCCACCTTTCTTGCTAAATCTATTGCTTGATCAAAATATGTGATAGTTGTTGTTTCCAATGCATAAGATATTTGTTCTTGTAAATTCCTAATAAATATCTCAAGCATGTCTCAAGGAGGTAGAGTATATCTTAACCATCCAACTAGACTCCTCCAACGAGCCAGGAATTCTAAAAAACTTTCCTCTTTACCTTGTTTTAACATATAAACATATTTCATGGTCACATTCTTTTCAACATAAGCCCCAAACTATTGAACAAATAATTCAGTTATCTCTTCAAAATTCCTCAAAGAATGGTTGGGAAACTGATAATACCACTCTAATGCCATACCACCAAGACTTTTAGGAAACATTTTTAGCAACAACATGTCATCATATATGATATCATGACATGTTATCCTAAACATTCTTAAGTGCTCAATTGGATCTTCTATTCCCTTATAGATGGGCAAAACTGACATTGGAAAATGCTTAGGATAGAGCCTAGCGGCAATGATAGGGTCTAAGGGCTGATTGCACATTTCTCTATAATTATAGATGAAACTAGGCGGTTGAATCATATCCACTCTTGAAACCAATTGTTTCACCATATTTGTTAAACTTTGCATCTCGGGATTGTTGTTGTGCAATACCCCTAGGTTCCCTAAGGGAGGGGTATAGGTAGGCTATTGAAAATGAACTTGGCTTATGTTGGAGGTACTAACACTATGGTATGGGTTATGGTATGTGGTATCTTTCTAAAGAGGATAACTAACAATTGGTGGAATAGAAACATGAATGGTGAGACTAGAATAATGAGGAGGAAATTGAACATGATCTTGAGTGGCACTACTAGTTGGAGGAACATGCAAAAGCCTTCCAATGTTGGTGGTTATAGTAGTGCCATAAGTTGGTTGATGGACAAGATTACCATGATGGGTAAATTCAAATAAGGGGTTATCATGAATGTTTCTAGGGGAGATAGCTGGAGGAGGAGGAACCTCACCCCTTTCAATTTGAGCTTCTTGCTCCATAGATTTAAGCAAATTTCCCTTTGTGGTATTTCATGAAACCTAAAACATGATCAAATGATTTAAAAAGGAAGCCACCATTAGGCCCCTCAAAGGGATCATAGTTTGTATCAATTTCTATATTTTCTTGCTCTTTTGCATCAAGGTTAGGATTCTCTCTATCAATCTAATAATCTTCCTAGGGAATTTGATCAAATTTGAGATGCCTTCACTGACTCCTAAGGAATGGAGCCATTAGGAGAAGTGAAAGGGATAGAGGAGAAAACTAACAAAAAACACATAAGAAGATTTTTTAAATGTTATTATTGTTTTTTCTTTTAACTCTAAGTAGATAAATTAGTGGTATTATTTAAAAAATTTCAAAAGAAAAAAAAAACAAGAAGAGGCTTCCTAATTTGGCCACTAAGATGTGCCTTCACGTTGGGTTCACCAAATATGTAGAGGGGGAAAATATCCCTACCATGTATGATTATCGACTAGATCCACTAGAAGCCGAGGTGACTACATGGGGGTATGTTGTTCTCTACACTCGATGGACAAAGAAGAGGGGTTCACCAAGAATAGTTTTGAGACTTGTCCCAAGTTTAGAAATGAGATGTTTAAGTGGCATAAAATAAGGGTGTTAAAAAAAAATTAAAAAAAAAAAATGCTTGGAAAGTGAACAACCAACAAACATTCTAAAGGACTACTAAGAACACTTATCTGATCCGGAAGGTTGACCCTAGCTTTGTCTTGCATCCAAGAATTCCACAAATCTCCAAATCTTATAAAAACCACTTCACAAACACTTGAAAAATTAGATTAGTGTTTGGGGGTCTGCTTAGGTAACTACATAACTATGCTTTGAGGCACAACAATCAAGCCCCCTTGGTACTTTTAGTTGATCGTAGATAAAAAAATATGATATTTGACCTTTGGGAATAAATGAACATGTGATAACAAATAAAATGCTTAATGCTTAACCAAATGTAATGAATGAAATGTAATAAATGGGAATGTAATGAACAAAAGTGTAATAAACAAAAATAGAATGAACAAAAATGGGATGCAATGAAACAAAATGGACACAAATATGGAATGACCATAAATGGAATGAACAAATGTGCGATGAATAGAAGTGGAATTAACAAAAATGGAATGAATAAAAATATGATAAATAGAAATACAATGAATAAAAATATGATTAAAAAAATGCAATAAATAAATATGGAATGAATAGAAATGAGATGAACAGTAATACAATGATCAGTAATGGAATGGGCTAAAACATTATGATCTAAAATAGAATGAACATAAATACAATGAACAAAAGTATGATAAACTAAAATGTAATGATCATAAATGTAATAAACTAAAATGCAATGAATTAAAATGCAATGAACTAAAATGCAATGAACATAAATGTAATAAACTAAAATGTAATAAACTAAAATATAATAAACTAAAATGCAATGAACATAAATATAATAAACTAAAATGCAATGAACTAAAATACAATAAACTAAAATGTGATGAACATAAATACAATGAACTAAAATGCAATGACTAAAATATAATGAACATAAATGTAATAAACTAAAATGCATCGAACTAAAATATAATGAACATAAATATAATAAATTAAAATGTAATGAACTAAAATACAATAAACTAAAATGCAATGAACATAAATGTAATGAACTAATATAAAATGAACATAAATGCAATGAACGTAAATGTAATAAACTAAAATACAATGAACTAAAATGTAATGAACATAAATGCAATGAACATAAATATAATAAATTAAAATGGAATGACTAAAATACAATAAATTAAAATACAATGAACATAAATGCAATGAACTAAAATATGATGAACATAAATGCAATGAAGTAAAAGGCAATAAACTAAAATATAATGAACAAAACCTAGGGTTTTGAAAACAACTAGTTGCCCCAAAGCCCTAATTGAAGTTAAAAAAAACACAGAATCACCTAACTGGTCGATGGTAGAAGCAAGGAGTAGTTGTTGGAGTCAAGATGATGACCTAAGTGGGTATATCTCTCCTCTTGTAAAGTACTCCTCCACTTGATCACTAATGGTAGCTAATCCACAACAAAGAAGTAGCAACAAGAAATGAAGGGAGTAAACTAAGAATGCAAGAAGAGCTCAAGAGTTGCCAAAAAGGATGCTAGATCATAAGGAGGTTTCTTTCAAGAGTGCTAGGGTGATAGATCACTTTCAAAAGACTTGTTTTAAAAAAGAGAATCCAAATCCCATTTTATAAGAGGTTTGGAGGCCAAAAGAGTGTGAAAATAAAAAGTTAACCACAAAGGAGGGCCAACTTAAAAAAACCCCTAGAAGTTTAAGAAACTTCTAGAAAACCAAAATCGTGCCCTAGAATTTAGATCCATGTGTAGGTATTCTACATTTTGGGGGACCAAATGGTGTCAAAATGGGACAAAAATTATACCGTCGAAAAGCTATTTTTGAGCCCTATCCAATGATATAAGTTTTAAGAAGAACGGAGAAGATTTGGTAGGGAAATTTTGGATCAAAGACAACCTTGATTTTTGAAGCAATAAATGCCCAATTTTAGGTCACCAAAAGGTGTAATTGGCTTGGTTAGTTATATGGTTGATCTATGAGGATGAATTGATGAGAATTGATGAAAAGTGGGTCAATTTTCCATGTCTACAACTAGTATTATTTAAATATAGATAGATGGTTTATTAACTCCAAAGCCAACAATACAAATACAAGGGAAACCACTACATCCACATAAATTTGTAAGATAGAAAACTATGTGAGTGAGCCTTAGGATGAACACCAAAATGACCAATACTTTGATAGAAATACCTCTAACTATCTAGTATTATCCTGGCTTAGCTACATAGGTTTGCATCTAATTTTTATAATACATTCAAGCACATATACATTAAGGAAGGATATATATTTGAATTTTGTCATGAAATTGAACCAAGGGTATAGATATTCTATATCAAAACAATATTAAAAAATATGTTGATTGTATTCATTAAGAGGAAAGAATTCCTAGTTTGTATTATGACTTTTAAGGCCGATCCAACTCTTACCATACTTATTTTATTTGGAAAATCATATAGAAATAGATCTATCTTGAGGAGGTAGGGATATGTAAAGAAACCATATGATGATTACATTGACTAATTATACTAAATTATCAAAATATAAAACCATATTGGGTGACCCTAATACAAGTTTTACAATGGGTAATAGTTGGACAAATTGACAATTAGATGTTAAACTTAATTTCTGGCCATTCATAGATTAAATAATGCCATAAATATATTTTAGATATCCATGTGATAGTTTAAAGTAGAGGTTTATTATAGAATATGAGCCAATATGATGACCAAGGGGTTAAGATTGATAACTCAAAATTGGGTGTTTAGATATTGGAAAAAGGATAAAATGTGAGAGAGTTAGAAAATAACTTAGAGTATTAATAGGATTTTTTAGTAAATATGTGATTCATAATGTATCAATTATATGATAATAAGTTAGACCCTCAACTTCTCAATGTAACTCCATCAGTGCAACAACAAAATTGACATGTAAAGCATTGAATTTTTTTTTTAAGAAATGCTAGAACATGAAAGGTACATAATGGCATACCAAATATATTTTTGGTTGGTAAATATCCAATTTAGAAACATTAACCATAGGGCTTAATTTTCTTGACCTTGGAATATATCTAGTCCAACAAATTTTCCCAAAACTTGTAATAGGCCATATTTGTTGGGGATACCGCATGTAGACATTATTAATTTATCTAATTTTCCACTTAAATTTTTAGCAATTATGAATGTATTATCCATAAACATTTGAAACTATATCTACATTGGAATTCCATATTTTTAACCACTTGAAAACATGTCATTTGATAATATATAATTTTAAGTTTACGTAGGTTGAAATAAGCCTCTCTCATATGAAATTTGTTGAATCATAGGTTGCCTTCTTATAGAGTGTATATAATGCATGGGTTTAAAATTTGTTCATGCTTATTCAGTTGCAACCCATTTAAATTTAATCCATAATGTCTTAGACAAATACCAAGTAATATAACTCATTTGAATTGATAATTGATAGACAATAAGATAAGTGAATTATACAAATAATATAAAAATAACTCTCATCTCATACATATACATTTGCATATCCCATAGTCATCCTAACTATATTCATATCACAACCCCCTTTCTCATGTTGGTAAAACATACATAGTTAGGATGGCTATGAGATATACAATTGTGTATCATTTCATCCTCATTAATGACTTGCCACTTGGTCAAGTGTACTTGTCATACACATATAAGTGAACATACATATAAATATAGTTATTTAAGAGTGTCACATAAAAATGATATCAATAGAATCTTTGTGGTAATGAACCCATCATATTATTTAAGATGTAGATATAATCTACCATGATAAATCATGTTGTCACTCTAGCCTCTACATTGACCTCTACAATATCCACCCATGTCTAGTTGAAGACCCATCATTATCAATTCCATGAGGATTAGTGATAGTGTTTCTTACCAAATTAGTTTTGACCCTATCCTCCTTGTCAACTTTGGATTAATTACTTGATAGGGAGGACCTTACTTGTACCTCATAGTGAATGATAAAAAATGAGTTTAGGTGTTGACTTTTGGGTTTATACCAATCAACTTTTGATGCCTTCCTGAGAAGTATTTTTAGATGTCAAATCCATACAATATACTTGTTTGAATTTTTAATATTTTTAGAAACATTCCAAAACATCCATTTACCATAATCATATCCAGAAAAAGGAATAAGAACATATAGAAGAAAAATAGAGAAAGGGATTAACACCATGAAAGGAAAGAATGAGTATATGATAGGTTCTCATAGGCAACCTAATATCTCTCACATCACAAATTAATACAATGGATCAATAATTGGGGGTATTATTGTGACGTCCTTCACAACGACCCCAAAATTGGGGACCCACCTTAAATTTTGTGATTTCGGGAAATTTTTGTTTATCTGATTTTGCTCGCATCAAGGTCTTGGAAAATTTGCTTTCACTTTGGAATTGCTGACATATTTGCATTTTGAAGGTTTGAATGTAGTTGCAATGCTTCAAAACTGAATATTTTGATTATTTGCATATTAATTGCATTATTTCAAATCAAATAATTTGATTAAAATCATTTTCAAAGGTTTAAATGAAATAATTTGATTAAAATCATTTTCAAAGGTTTAAATGATTAATTTTCATTTAAATAATTAAATTTCATTTAAATAATTAAATTTTATTTTAGGGTTAACCCTAAAATTAGTGCAAAATTGAAATGGACATATCTTGAGGCAGAGAACTCCGTTTGATCTCATTCAAAACTTGGTAAAAAGATATGGATTTTCTCTTTCTAATGATACCAAACTTGCAAGATTCCAGATGTCAATTTCACCAAAAAAATAGCGGGTTAATTTAGCAATATGAGAACTTTGAAATACTTTTGAAAAAAAAGGAAAGTTACGGGAAAGTAAAGTTTGGTTTTGTTTTGATATTATGATTATTGTTTCATTATGTAGGTAATACAAGGGCAAGGGTTTGAAGAAGATCGTTATAAAATCCGTTCCCGGTGATGAAACAGAATAACTAAACTTTTCAAATTATAAATAAATCATTGAGATTCATGGAAAGGGTCGGACATTTTTATACAGAGAAGGAGAGGAACGATTGGAAGGAGCAAAGCTACACATTCATTGGAGGAAAATGGAGAAAGCCATTTGCAGAACAATGGAAATTATTGTAAGATTTTATAAATTGTTTTAAGCATTTTGGATCCAGATTTGTGGATGATCTGTATTTGGAATTAATAAAATGTTTATTACAATTTCTTAATAGTTTGTATACCTTAGAAGATTGCATCAATTTATTTGATTTCATTGTGTACAAACTTGGTGAACATTGGATTGGTTTTAGAATTATGTAGATGGAAATATGATCTGTGGAATTTGTCCGAGACATTAGGTTAATTTCTAAAGTTTAAAATATTTTATTATTTTTTTATTATTTCATTCTGAAAACTATATATTATAACTTAGTATAATTTTATGAAGTAAAATTATATGACTAAGTTATAATTAAATTTATAATTCAGATATTACATTAATTAATATTCAAATTAATAAATTTAAGAAGGGATAAATGAATATTCTATTCCTCACCTTAATTTCATAAGGTTGAGGAACCATGATTGATATCTCTAAAATTCAATTTGGATTTGATTTATAATATAGTTCTATCTATTTAAGAAATCCAAATTTCAAACCAGAGATCACATTTACTCTTTTGAATATTTAATTTCATAAATATTTCAAAAGATAAATATTAAAAGCAAATCTAATTTATAAACTTTATTTTATCATAAAATCCAAAGTTTATAGATTAGTTTCATATTAAGACCTAAGATTTTATCATTGACAAGGTTTTGGAACCTTATAAATTAGGCAAGACATTATTTCATTTATTCACTTCTTTTGGATTTGATTTATAATTTCATAAGGGAGTTTGAATAAATGATTGCTTTATCAAATAAACATTTGGGAAGTGAATTGATTATAAATTTATTATGTTCCAAAGGTTTATCAAGTTTATAAAATTTCATTTACTTTGATTTTTATTAAAGTTAAATTGAAATTTAATACAAAATGCTAGATTCTTTTTATGCTAATTTCATTTAAAGCATTTTGAGACATTAAATTGAAGAGAGGAAATAAAATTTAGTATACTTTAACCTAAGATCATAAAACAAATTTTATTTTGTTGAATTGATATCAAAGCATGTTATACATGATAAACTTGAAATCATTTACCTAATTCCAGGCCCCTTGTAAACAATAGTTCACAAATCCAAGAGTTATTCAAGTACTCATTGATGTATATACATATGAAATGTTAGATATAACATAAGAACCTTGGAGATATATAATATTCTTTTCAAGAGAGAATCATAATTCTGAGTTTGTCGGGTGGTTTTGTGATTGGACAAAATCACACCTCAACAAATTGGTGCTAGAAGGAGGGCTTGAAAGGTAAATATTTGATTTTCATTTGAAATCATTCAAATCTCAATTTAAAAAAAAAATTACAAATTGAAGGGTGTTATTTAATGCCAAAGTTTAATTGATGCATATCTTTTATCAATTGATTAGTCATTTCATGCTTAGTTGCAAGATATATTTCTTTGACTAATAAGATTGGCATTAAATTTTGTGTTCTTTGAAGTTCACTAATGGCATCACTTTATTCGGTAAAGGAAATGGTGGCTTCTTGGATAGGTGATTATTATAGCAGTTTAAACATGCCTATTCATCAAATTCCTGAAGGTGTAGAAGTTTGTTTACCCAGATTTAGGCATGATGTGGATCAAGCCAAGGACCATATTCAAAGATACAAGAGTGTGTTACGTCATTTACAACTTATGCAGGGAGATGTTCCTTGCAGATTATTTTCATACCCATTGGATGAGGTTGCGCTTAAGTGGTACATACAATTACCTGTAAGGTATGCTACTTCTTGGGTTAAACTAGAGAAAGCATTTCTCGAACATTTTGGAAGGTTGGATGATTCAGTTATGATGTTAAATCAATTTGTCTCCATCCGTAAAAAAATTAACGAACCCATGAGATCATTTAATGATAAATTTCATAGGTTGTATACTGAGGTGGGGATGCATTATATCATTTCAGAAGAAAGAGCTACTCAAATATACATGGGAGCCTTAGATCACGTCACATCTATGTTTTTGGGGAAAGGTCTTAAAATTACATCATTGCCTAGAGCTTACAATGAGGCAGTAACATTTGAACAACAGTTGATATCTCAAGGTGTTAATATGGAACAACTATACGGACTTAGACCTAAAACTCATAATCAAAGATCACAAATGAGTCAGGTTGAGATTGATAGTTTAGATGTCACAACTACCTTAGATGTTGAGAATGAGGTGTAGGTTTCAGAGTCAGTACCCATCAATGAACATTGTGATGATCAAGTTGATCAAAATGTAGAAACTGATTTAGAGCCATTATTCACAAAGGAGGATTGGGATGATTTTATGAAACAAAATGCAGAAATTGATCCCATTGAAGAAACTCTTGTCTTACCAAAGGATGAATCTAAGGAAGATGAATTCTTTGAAATTGAGGAGGATGAATCTAAAAAAGATGAATTTTTTGAAATTAAAGAAAATGAATTTGAAAGTGAATCTGAAGAATATATAGAAGAAATGATAGATTTTCATCATTTGTTTCAGGAGGATAATGAGTGTGATGTTCAAACAGGTAAAGTTAAAGAATTGAATGATCATAGATGTGATTTCATTGAATATTGCAAGGGATTACAAGAAAATAATACCTCGATGATGATGGTTCAAATGACTGATTCTAAAAGCTTATTGCTTGAGGAAGATGAATTGTTTGAAATTGAATATGAATTCTTTATTGAAGAAAGTGAATCTGAAAATGAATATAAAGATGCTATGAAAGAAAATATGGAATGTCACCAAGTGCTTCAGAAAGATAATGATTTTGTTATTTCAGATCATGAAGAAGAATTATTCACTTTATTCACAATTTCCAAAGAAGTTCTTATCTCAGATGATGTGCAGGAAATTGAAAGTCTTGTGTCACTTAAGGATTCTACAATGCTCATACAACAAGAAATCAGTAGGTCTTCATCTCAGGTGATTGATAAAGGTGAATTTGAAAAGGAAATTATAGACCTATCCGAAGTTTGCACAAAAGATATGGTGGAACCTCACCCTTTAACAATAGAAGATAATTTTTATAATGGTTGGGGAGGGTATGATGAATGTTTTTCTTTTATGCCTATTGATAAGAATTTTTCTTCATCTGATATGCAGGATGCTAAAATTGATATCTTACATGAAGAGTCTACAACTCCTGTACAGTCAAAGAATCACATGTTTTCTAAAGCCACGATAAAATCTCATCCCTTAGCTTTAGAAGATAATTATTATTATGGATGGGGTATGTATAGTGAATCATTGTTTTCTCATACTTCTACTGATAAAATTTCTGTTTCACTTGATATGCAGGATGTTGAAACTTCTATTTCAAAAGAAGATTTCACAATTTCTACACAATCAGAAAATGACATGCCAATTGTAGAAATAGAGAAGGTTCCAAAATTGAATCACTTTGAAGATGAATTTATTGAACACATTTCTGAAATTGAAAATGAAGAAATGGTAAATGTTTCTTATGACTCATTTGTTAATAATGAGGACGAGGTAAAGTCATCTCTTTTACCCGTGACTAATAAAAATTTGAGTACAAATTCACATGAATGGTTTGGATTTAATGTTGGTGATGACCTAAAGGAAAATGTTGATCTATCTGAAGTAACTCAGGTGGTTGATCAAGAAAATTTGTTATTTTATGATCAATCAGATTTGTGGTTTGAAAAGGATGGGCATACATTTAATTGGGTGCCTAATTTTGGTGTCTTTAACAAACAGGTATTTGATGAAGATGAAGAACTGCAAGGTGATCATGATGGAGACCATGAAGAAAAGGAAAAAGTGACAAATGCTCATCAAATATTGGTAAATGCTAATAATGATGTGTTGAGTATAGATGATGAGGTAAAATCTTCACCTTTCTCATTGGTTACAAAATTTTTAGGTAATGGGATGCATGATAAGTTTTTGGATGCTAAGGCTATCAATGATGAGATGTTAAATGTTGTTAACAAAAAGTGGGAGATAAATTTTGAAATTTTTGCCATAAATGAAATGAAGGAAAATATGTTGGAGATGCTTAATCAAATTCATGAGCAATCAACTAGTGAATCTAGGGTGCAAATTTTTTATGATCTTCTTATACCAAATGTCCTAGATGCTTGTCAATTCTTGAATGATTGTGATTGCTTTAAAAACTTTGAAAGTGACTTGAATTTGAAATTTTTAGAAATAGGTTCTTACTTACAAGATTTCCCATTTCTAAAGAGGAGCCTAGTTCTAAATTATGAATCAGAATGTGAAATTTACACCTTTTTGAATAAGCAAAGGATAATCGAAGATCATATATTTTCCCGTAAGGTTAATAAATCAAAACTTAAACATAGAATTTCTTATAAGTTTGAATCAAATCAATGGGGTGTGAAAGGCAAAATGAATGTTGCATGGTTCGATTTAATCTTGATTTTGTTGGATTTATGTGAAGCTTGGAATGCAAATCATGAGATATGTCTTTTAAGGTGTGTCTATCGTGTATGGGATCCAGGAAAATAATGGTATACATTTTGTAGTGTCTTGTATATTATATACATTTTTGTAAATAGTTTTTGGATTGTGTGTTTGTTGTGTTGTTTTGTCATGTGATGTGTTAGTGTTGTGTGTTGTTGTCATATCTCGTATGTTGTTGTTGAGCTTAAGGACATATTGACTTTGCCAAAACTTGCTAGAGTTTCATGACATTGATGTGATTCAAATTGATCAATTTTTAAGGTGGATGTGTCGAAGTAAGGTATTTGTGGTTGAGTCCCTGGTCATTTGTTGGCGGTGTTTGGTCTTTGATCCTGGATTGAATAGGATGAAGTTACCTAGTTTGAAAACCTGTGAAACCTGGAAAAAAGAAAAGTAAGATATTGGTTTAGGTCCTCATGAATGTGAACTAAGATAAGGCGGATATGAAAAATTGGAATTGTATTGCAAAAGCTCCACAAGTACCATGAATACACTTACATACACCCGCATTTCATAACACATTTTCATAACATTGTGTACATCCCCCTCGTGTTCCACATTTCATATTCCATAGAAAGATCATTTACAAAATTCAAAGATCCTAATTGGTTCATCAAAAGTCAGGTTGCTTTAATCAGGGGCACTTTCACAAAGGCATTTTGTAAAAAATTGTAAAAGACAAAGCTTCATGTTTACACACCATAGTTTCATAATTCCTAAAATATCTTTTAGTCACTCAACCATTTCTAGTATGGTAGGCAACCACCAAAAAACATGTCAGATTCTCTTAGGATCATTACAAAATATACACTAAAAGGATCTTGATATCGGGGACTGATGTTGAAATTATCTGGAACCAAACACAGTTACACATATTAAAAACATTTTGGGTAAAATGGTCAAAACCATCATTGGAAGAAAATATAGGGTGAAAAGGGGCATCCTTGTCAGTCCTATCATGCAACATAGTCCATAAAACTCATTATTACCACAAATATTTAAAAGCTCTAAACAAAATTAGAGTAGTAAGGATAGGGTTAAATTCTCATCATACTTCAGTTGAGAATCCAATTCCCCAAAGCTCTGAGTCTATTTACATCACATACCACCGACTATTGGGTCATAAGGATTCGTACTACTCATCCATCAGAAGGAAGGGTAGTCATCCCCAAGGTTCAAGAAATCAAAATCCAAACACATCATTCACTATTGGATTGTAAGGATTTGTACTACTTGTCCCTCAGAAGGATGGGTAGTCATCCCCAAGATTCAAGTAATCTAAAGCCAAAATCATGGACTATGGGGTTAACCTCCACTAGGGCTATAGACGCTTGATTGGTAGTGGAGTACGCTCATGCGTGGTGATATGTCTCATTGAAAAGTGAGACCTATGTTCATTTCAAATGGGCAGGCTAGCCTTGTATTTCTTTCATAACAGGTTTAACCATTTTGGTCAAAATGAGGTAATGAACTCACTTGCGCACACACTGGTTCTGGATGATAGTAAGGTCATAACTGAGCTCTTGATCTGGTAAAGGAATTCATGACACACACATTGGTCCTAAGAGGGTTAGACCGGTTTTAGTGTGTTTGTTTATTGTACTAGAATGTTTGAGTCTCTATAAGACAGGCGGTTCATTTCAATACATTCTTTTAGCTCATATCATATTATTTTCCATATCATCTTATCGGTCATGAAAGGTCATTTTTAGGGCCCCTGATTAAAGTACGATGACAAGCATGGCCAAAGCAAATATTTATATTGAAAATGATCATTAATACATATCACATGATCCCAACCAGTAATACATCACATTCTGCATAAATCATCTATGATTCCGGTAATTCATATTTGTATTGGTCTATTCTCATTCTCTGGATGCTTATCAATGCTTGTGATTCTAATATTCATGTTTTGTGTGTTTTCAGAGTTTGGTTTTTAGTCAAAAATGTCCAGGGACATTTACCAACAGAGTCGCCAATGTTGTGACGTCCTTCACAATGACCCCAAAATTGGGGACCCACCTTAAATTTTGTGATTTCGGGAAATTTTTGTTTATCCGATTTTGCTCGCATCAAGGTCTTGGAAAATTTGCTTTCACTTTGGAATTGCTGACATATTTGCATTTTGAAGGTTTGAATGTAGTTGCAATGCTTCAAAACTGAATATTTTGATTATTTGCATATTAATTGCATTATTTCAAATCAAATAATTTGATTAAAATCATTTTCAAAGGTTTAAATGAAATAATTTGATTAAAATCATTTTCAAAGGTTTAAATGATTAATTTTCATTTAAATAATTAAATTTTATTTTAGGGTTAACCCTAAAATTAGTGCAAAATTGAAATGGACATATCTTGAGGCGTAGAAACTCCGTTTGATCTCATTCAAAACTTGGTAAAAAGATATGGATTTTCTCTTTCTAATGATACCAAACTTGCAAGATTCTAGATGTCAATTTCACCAAAAAAATAGCGGGTTAATTTAGCAATATGAGAACTTTGAAATACTTTTGAAAAAAAGGAAAGTTACGGGAAAGTAAAGTTTGGTTTTGTTTTGATATTATGATTATTGTTTCATTATGCAGGTAATACAAGGGCAAGGGTTTGAAGAAGATCGTTATAAAATCCGTTCCCGGTGATGAAACGGAATAACTAAACTTTTCAAATTATAAATAAATCATTGAGATTCATGGAAAGGGTTGGACATTTTTATACAGAGAAGGAGAGGAACGATTGGAAGGAGCAAAGCTACACATTCATTGGAGGAAAATAGAGAAAGCCATTTGCAGAACAATGGAAATTAATTGTAAGATTTTATAAATTGTTTTAAGCATTTTGGATCCAGATTTGTGCATACTATATTTGGAATTAATAAAATGTTTATTACAATTTTTTTAATAGTTTGTATACCTTAGAAGATTGCATCAATTTATTTGATTTCATTGTGTACACAATGGTGAACTTTGGATTGGTTTTAGAATTATATAGATGGAAATCTAATCTATGGAATTTGTTCGAGACATTAAGTTTAATTTCTAAAATTTAAAACCTTTTATTGTTCTTTATTATTTCATTATGAAAACTATATATTATAACCTAGCATAATTTTATAAAGTAAAATTATATGACTAAGTTATGATTAAATTTATTATTCAAATATTACATTAATTAATATTTGAATTAATAAATTTAAGAAGGGATAAATGAATATTCTATTCCTCACCTTAATTTCATAAGGTTGAGGAACTAGGATTGATATCTCTAAAATTCAATTTGGATTTGATTTATAATATAGTTCTATTTATTTCAGAAGTCCAAATTTCAAATGAGAGATCACATTTACTCTTTTGAATATTTAATTTCATAAATATTTCAAAAGATAAATATTATAAGCAAATCTAATTTATAAACTTTATTTTATCATAAAATCCAAATTTTATAGATTAGTTTCATATTAAGACCTAAGATTTTATCATTGACAAGGTTTTGGAACCTTATAAATTGGGCAAGACATTATTTCATTTATTCACCTCTTTTGGGTTTGATTTATAATTTCATAAGGGAGTTTGAATAAATGATTGCTTTATCAAATAAACATTTGGGAAGTGAATTGATTATAAATTTATTATGTTCCAAAGGTTTATCAAGTTTATAAAATTTCATTTACTTTGATTTTTATTAAAGTTAAATTGAAATTTAATACAAAATGCTAGATTATTTTTATGCTAATTTCATTTAAAGCATTTTGAGACATTAAATTGAAGAGAGGAAATAAAATTTGGTATACTTTAACCTAAGATCATAAAACAAATTTTATTTTGTTGAATTGATATCAAAGCATGTTATACATGATAAACTTGAAATCATTTACCTAATTCCAGGCCCCTTGTAAACAATAGTTCACAAATCCAAGAGTTATTCAAGTACTCATTGATGTATATACATATGAAATGTTAGATATAACATAAGAACCTTGGAGATATATAATATTCTTTTCAAGAGAGAATCATAATTCTGAGTTTGTCGGGTGGTTTTGTGATTGGACAAAATCACACCTCAATAGGTATTTACAATGATACCAAAACTCCAATTCATAGTTCACCTTAATATGACATTAACTTGACTTTGAGATTATATTACAATAATATAATAAATTATATCCTTTAATAAATGTTTAAAGGTGGATTAATTGATATCACTAAGGGTGAAAACATGAAGGGTGCCCTTAGAATATTCTTTTAGGCTTACACATAGATAACCATAGGCTTACATAGAGAAATTCCCATAGGATTACAAGTTTCTCAAAGGCCTACATAGCACTTTTTATTAGGCTACATCAATAACACCCATAGGTATTGCATAACTATCAACATTGGCCTAATAAGATCATATTATAAATATTTTAACACTAGCCCATAATTTGAACTAAGAGGCCAAGAAGATAAGATATTAGAAATGATACATCTCCCATGTAATGAATGCTTGTATAAGCCAATGGATCTTGCTATCTTCTCTTTGCCAAAGGTACATGAAATGGATCAACTTCTCCTAAATATGAAGTTTAAATCCATATCCTGGATGAAGATGTTGAGCTTCTCATGAAAATATCTTCAACGTGTACTATGGTGACCATAATATATACCACAAAATCAAAGGAAGGTAGTTGAATCATGAATCAAAAGGTGAGTTTCTTAATAATCAGTCCTAATGGTTAGAAAGGACCCATAGAAACAAGATGTACCTTATGCTAATAATTTAAAACTTATTCCTCTTGCAGCCCATAATATTACCAATGATGACACTGACAAGTTGTTAGAGTTAGAGAAAACATCCACTATAAGAAAAGAGAGTGATAAACATAAGAATTTTGAAATCTCTTAAAGATAGTACAACTAATCAATTGCTACAAAAAAAATCCTAGTTGGAGTTATGTGTTTAGTGCTTAATGAATACATCAAACCTATTATGATAAAAGAGATAAAAAAAATGAGATTTGAACTTGTGACCTTCTTTTAGAATAAGTTTTTTAAATCATACATGATCTAGATGTGAGAAAAATTTCCAATTATCATGCTGATGAACTATTGGAGTTAAAACCACACAGAAAAGAAGAATGTCAATTGGGCCCATTTTGCACAAAAAATCCCACAAAAAATGATAACATGTCCTTGAATTAATATCACCAATCTATAGAGCTCAAAAACTATGTAATTTAAAAAAGGGTCTAAAACACTCCCTTATGCAAAATTTATGGCCTTTAGAAGTTTGGGAATATTAAAGTTGAAAAAGAGCAAAAAATTAAATAATAGACCTTAGGAAATTTAAACCAACCAAAGATTGCAACTTGCCTCCTCCATGTACCACCTCTATTGATGTCACTGATTGATAGGACTATCAACTAGGATGATGATAATGAATCAAGTGTTGGTATTTGATGGATAATGATTGGTTGGTTTTGTATATATGTATATATACATATATGTGTGTGTGTGTGTGTGTTATATACACATGATGAGACAATAAAATATCTCATTATTTGAGTGTTATTTCACATAAAACTATCTATTTTACCTAAAATACTATAGTTTAATGCCAAGTAGTTTAATTGTTATTTATGTTTATGTTGATGTTAACATGGTAAATTACAAAAAATGATATGTTGTTGTTTGGACAAGTTTTTTACAGTTTTTATGGTTATTTTGCATGATTTTAGCATTTATTAGGCATGTAATAAAGTGAAATAAAAAGTGTCATAAGTGGAAAATTTGGTCATAGGGTTTGAAGACATATTGCATTCACATGTTTGAACTATTTTTTGCTTAAATTTTACATTTTTATGACAATCTAGGTCAAACTATGCATTCTGCACAAAAGCTAAAAAAAGTGTAGGTTGAAGTAAAATAAAAACATGCTGCTTCATAGATATTGATTTGTAAAAGAGGTTACAACAAGGAAACGATATCCTTTTACAAAATATCCCATAGGGTTATAAAATAGGGACTCATGAAGAGGGGCCCTAGCATGGAATAAGTTTTGCAGCACCGTAGGCATCTTCTTTCAATTCCTTAAGGTTAGAGTGGGCTTATGATGCATGCCACTATGAGCTACACCGATTTGTGACTTGTGTAACCCTACACAAGTATTTTAGAACATTTGGAGGCTTGCCTCAATCAAGCCTCCTGTAAAAAAGACATATAGACTAAATTTGATAAAAATGCATTATAGAGATCCCAAACTAAACTAAAACTGATACAAGGGTAGTATATTACCTCTTAGGCCAGTTTGATAGCCAAAAACTGGAAAACACACCTCGAGGTGCATTTTTTGAGTGTTCATGCACCTTATGGTGCATATTGGGTTCTATAACTAGGATTTATCAGAAAATCCCTCGTGGAGCCCTCTCTTGCAGTCTTGTGTTGATCTGGAGGTTGTTGGTCCTATTTTTGCCCTATAAAACACTAATAATATGCAAATAATATGTGTGGGAGGAAGCTCACATTGCAAAAGGGATTAGGAATGCTTTCGACTATATTTTGGTAGCATAACATTACTATTTTCTTCCTCCCCAAATTCATAGGTAAGCTCCTCTATTTATAGATTTTCTAGGCAAGTAAAGGGGGGTGTGAGATGGAGGAGAGAGGAGACCCTTATTTAAGGTATATGTGGTGGGTAAGACTTTCCATATAAGTGCATTAAGTAGGAATGGGTGCTCCATGCCCATGTAAGACTTGGGGAGAAGTGAAAAATCCCTTTTTCAACCTTTTGCCTTGAATGCCCTTTATGAAGGGTGGGTGCTTTTTGAAAAAGGGCACAAGTGGATGCTTTGAAAAGTGCATGAGAGGAGTGTGAGGGGTGCATACATTGGAAGGGGGGAAGACCTACCCTATTTTAGGGTTTTGAATAGCCTTTTGTTGGACTTTAAGGTTTTGAATTGATTTTGTTAATGTTTTACCCCTTTTGAATTGATTTGTTTTTTAAATGTTAATTATTTTTGCAAGAGGTTATTTAAGATATTTTTAGGTGTCTACATTTACCCCTTTTGTACTATGTTGTGTGAAGACATGATGTAGTGTAAAAACTTATGACACTCATTTTGTGATTGATAGCGAGATGGTATGGATTAGCAGGTGATGACAAATGATTTATCTTGAGAGGAGTAGATGTAAGATGACCCAATTGTGGATGGGATGCATGCTATTAAATTTTACCATTGATAGATTGATGAGACCATTTGGGTTGGTAAACTGGTTAGTCATATGTAGGTATGCCCATGATTGCTTCGGTGGACTTGATCGTGCACCTTGATGAAGTGTATTTGTATGAGCAATCCTATAGTTTGTGACATACAATATGCCAAATTTGATTGAATTGGAGTGTTGTTGAGAAGAGAATTCTATTTTTTGTTTACCCCAACAAATGAGCATGTATGATGATTTTTGGCAAAGGTTCTTGGATAAAATTTTGTATTTGATATCTACCCCCTCAAGTGATGAGTTGATGGGTGAGAAATTTGAAGGCGGTCATGAATCGCTTGATAAAATAAAGTGGAGGTGATCCATCAATTAAAATGATGGAAAATAAAATTTTGCATGATTTTATTATGAATTTGGAAAACATTCTCGTATTTTTGGAGGGAAAATGGGTATCCAAAACTACCATTGTTTATGAAAACACACCTCGAGGTGCATACACCGTATGAAAGTGTACCTCAAGGTATGTTTTTTTGTACAAAAATACACTCGAGGTGCATTTCATTCATGAAGATCTTGTAAAGGCACACATGCAGGTACACTTTCCCCATTTGTGCATTTTGAATTTGAAAATTGGAGAGAGAGGAGCAAGTGTGAGTGGGCGAGTGATATAGAGCGCTACCAAATTTTTGAGTGAAGTGGATGAGATGGCCCACAACGAAGCAAGATCGAGTGTTGGAGTATGTGCGATGGGGGTAAGTAATGTTTTACCAAAATTCATGTTTTTCGAATAAAATGAACCCTAATTTTTAGATTTAGAAAAATCTAACTTTTATTTTTTAAAATTTTTTGCATATTTGTGTCTCGAGAAAATGGGTATAAAAAATACGTTATTTTTTACGTCAAAAAATCATCAATTTCTTAGTTTCATAAAAAATTTATATTTATTTTTTAATCAAAAAACTATCAATTTTTCATTTTTGTTGAAAAATTGTTGAAAAAATGCTGAGACTTTGTTTTTTGTCGAAAAAATATCGGTTTTTCATTTTCATTGAAAAGTTGCTAAAAAATTGCTAAAAAGTTGTATTTTATCGAAAAACTATCATTTTTTCATTTTTATTGAAAAGATATATTTTTTTTCGAAAAACTGTTGATTTTTCATTTTCGTTGAAAAGTTGCTAAAAAGTTGTTATTTTGTTGTTTTTCATCAAAAAGTTGATTTTTTTGTTGAAATGTTATGGAAAAGTTGCTGATAGGATTGTGTTGGTTGCTTTTGCAGGTGAATAAATTGATTGCATGACACCGATTTTTACCTTTGGTCGTGACTTTGAAGGGGTTTTTTAATGATACAGAGTGGGAATGGTTGGATAAAATTGGATTCTATGGGGTGGTATGGATGCACACGGTGTGGTGTGACCATGTGTATTTAGATACAATTTATGAGAGGTGGGATCCGGACAGGTACACCTTTCATTTCCTAATAGGGGAAATGTCTATTATGCTAGAGGATGTGTATAATATATATCACCTACTAGTAGATGGGATGACTATGATGGTTTTGCATGGTGATGAGGCATGACAAGCAATATTGTAGAGGATATTTGGAGATCAATGGAGGGATGTGAGGGTGGCTAGAGGTAGGATCAAGTATCATGACCTATATGCATATGGATAATTACATTGGTGGTATGCACTATTTATGGTGTGCATCAGTAGCTATGTATTACCAGATGCATCAAGGGTTGTATTTCCTTGGAACTTGATGTGGATGGTACATGATATGATGGATCATAGGACTCGATTTGCATGGGCATCAATAGTATTAGCTTAGACCTACCAATATTTGCATGGGGTTTGTATGACAACTAGAAAGTCATGCGATAACTTATTGATCCAACTATGGGCCTGAGAGCACATAGTAGTGATGAGACCAAATGGCCTTCCAATTGAGGTGCATGCATTGGTGGGTCTAAATACCTTATGCCATGCAATGGTGATGTGATATGGAGGATAGGAGGTGTGAAAGGTGAGTGTGGACGAAAAAGGGTTAATTGCATTAACATTAAAACTTAGGTTACATAGATTAAATAGGCAGTAAATAACCTATTTGAGAAAGAAAGGGGGAAAGGAGAAATTGGGGGAAAGGAAAGATGAATAGAATTCTCTTGCCGCCCAAATGCTGGTAGATCCACTTGCCGTCCGAGGTAAGGTAAAAGGTAAGTTACCTTTACCCAAGGTAAAAACAATTTTTTTAACCTTTTACTAATGGTAATATTCCAACATTCTCCCCCTTAAAGTTGAGAGGACTAACTATATAGTCTCTCGGCTTTATAAATTGAGCTTTAGCCATGCCTTTGTTAAAGATGTACTGCTAGATTATCCAAAGTGCTACAATATTGAAGCTCAAGCTATGCATTTGTTCCACCATATCTCTTATGAAGTGATACTTCATATCAAAATATTTTGACCTTTTGTGGTGGATCGGATTATATGCCAATTGTATGGCACTAATATTATCACAATTCAGTTTGGTTGGTCCAATTTATTTTTCGCCAATCTCTTCAAGGATTTTCCTCAACCGAGAGGATCGAGATGCGGCATGAGTAATGGCTATGTACTCAACTACGTAGATGATAATGCTACAACATATTGCTTCTTGGAACTCCAAGTTATTAGTCCTGAACATAGACTAAAACAGTTCCCTGATGTAGATTTTTTGTCATCTATATTCTTGCCCCAATCGTTGTCACTATAACCAAATAACTTCACAGAGTTAGACTTGTGGTAATGGATTCCAAAATCCAATGTACCTTTTACATATCGTAAAATTCGTTTGGTTGCTTGTAGATGCAGCTCGGATGGGCATGCCATAAACCGTGATACAAGAGAAACAACATACTGTATATATGGCCTAGTGTTGGTGAGAAACATTAAACTCCCAACCATGCTTCTGAAATTGGTCAAGTCAACTTTTGGTGCTCCATCTTCTTTGCTTAGCTGGATTCCATGTCCGGTTGGTGTTGCAGTTGATTTGCACTACTGCATAGCAAATTTCTTGATCATGTCATGAGCATATTTTTGTTGACATATGAAGATCCCATTCTTTGATTGATGTACTTCCATTCCTAGGAAGTATCTCATTAATCCGAGATCCTTCATCTCAAACTGATTCATCATGGAGTTTTTGAAATCCATATTCATTTTATTATTACTACCCATGAATATTAGATCATCCACATATAAACAAACTATGAGGATATCTACTCCATTTTCAGGTAGTATAGTGTTGGTTCACTCTTGCTTTTTGTGAAACCATATTTGCTGAAATAGCCGTCAATTCGTGAGTACCATGCTCTTGGTGCTTGCTTGAGGCCATAAAGTGCTTTTTTTAATTTATAAACAAGGTTCTCTTTTCCTGGTTCTTGGAAACCTTGAGGTTGTTGAACATACACTTCTTCTGTCAGGTATCCATTTAAAAATGCACTTTTCACATCCATGTGTTGAATTTTCCATCCTTTATGGGCTGCCAAGGAAAGAACAGTTCTTATTGTTTCTTGTCGAGCAACTGGAGCAAAGGTTTCCTCATAATCTATTCCATATTTCTGAGTAAAACCTTTAGCTACTAATCTTGCCTTGTGCCTTTCAATGCTTCCATCGGCATTGAATTTGGTCTTATAGACCCATTTACATCCAACACATTTTTTTCCCTTGGGAAGCTTCACAAGCTCCCAAGTATCATTTTTTAATTGAGGATATTTCCTCTTCCATGGCATCTTGCCATATATTTTCAGTGCATGCTTTTTCATAGCTAGAAGGTTCTAGCTATGCAGCGACCAACAAAGCATAATTGACTACATCACCCCTTGGTTCATGAGACTCATCATCCCCTGACATTTGAAGATTTTCAAGTCTTGACAAAATGTCATCCATCTCACTAGCTTGACTCCTAGTGTATCTTTGTTGGAAATTCCTATCCAACATTTGAGTAGATGGATGACTCTGTAGTATGCGCTTTCCTCTATTTGTCTCTTTCCTTTGAGAAACTGAATCAATATCCATCGGGCTTGGAGCGCTTACTGATCTTTGAAATCATTTTGGAGAATTTGGTGGTGCCAACAAAGAAGTCCCTCTTGGACTTGGTGTACCACTTGATGTACTTGATGAAGTTTCCTGATGTGGAATTTGTGGAGGAGGACTTTTTCCACTGCTTTTCTTGGGTTGTACCAATGTGGGAGGTACTAATGTAGAACTGTCCGAATTAGAGTCAAAATCAACAAATTTTTTATGACCCCATTCTCCCCCTTCATCAAAAATTACATCCCTGGAGATAATGATTTTATGTGTCGTGGGATTGTACAATCTATACCCTTTGGTTGAATCACAATACCCTACAAAAACACATGCTTGACTCTTTGGATCAAGCTTCTTTCTCTTCTCCTCAGGGAATGTGTGCATAAGATAAAGAACCAAATACTCTGAAATGTTTGACATTTGGTTTCTTACCGTACCATCCTTCATAAGGAGTGATACCATCTAAACTAGAAGTCGGACTTCTATTTAGAATATATGCACTTGTTCTCACTGCATCTGCCCAATAGCTGTTTGTGAGATGTTTTGCCTGAAGCATTGTTCTTGCCATTTCAACAAGGGTGCGGTTCTTTCTCTCAACCACACCGTTCTTCTGTGGGGTATAGGCAGTGGTGAACTGCCTTTTTATCCCATTTTGCTTACAATAATGAAGAAATTCATTTGAGGAGTACTCTCCTCCTTTATCAATGCGAAGACATTTGACATAGTAGTCACTTTGCTTTTCTACATTATTTCTGAAGTCTATGAAGCAATCAAATGCTTCATCTTTGTGTTTCAGAAAATAGAGCCAACACATTCTAGAATAATCATCTATGAATGTTAGAAAATAAGAATTGTTTCCAAGACTTTTTGTTTGCATTGGACCACGGATGTCCGAATGTACTAGCTGAAGAGGATAGCTTGCTCTCCACGCTCGGCCTTTTGGAAACTTCGTTCTAGAGTGCTTTCCCAAAGCACATGCTTCGCATACCTTTTTATGTTCTAGAATTTTTGGTAGTCCTGTCACCATAGCTTGTGATATTAACATTTTCAAGCTAGCGGAATTGAGGTGACCATATCTCAAGTGCCACAATTCACTTGGATTTGTAATAGCAATGTTTGCAAGTTGAGCTCCCCCTGGCTCACCAAATTTTAGAGGGAACAACCTATTCTTTGTCATAGGTACTTCTGTGATGACCCGGTTACAATTGTTTTTATCAAAGATTGTACATTTGCTTTCATCAAAAACTAATTTGTAATGCTTCTCCATCATTTGGCCAACACTTAACAAATTGTGTTGTAGTTGTGGAGTATAGTATATGTCATTCACATTTTTAAGGCCTTCTTTTGTTGGAACTGCCATAGCTCCAATGCCTTCAACTTGCAAAGATTTATTATCCCCTAACTTAACATGAGATTTGTAATTTGAATCTAATGTAGCAAAGAGATTTTCTTTGCCACTCATGTGGTTGGAGCAACCAGTATCCAAAATCCATGTATCATTTAGATTTTGATCTGGCTGTCCATAAGAGAGAAAAAGGTTTGATGGACCTTCTTCTTCTCCGTAGAATGAGCCATATTGACTGCTTTGATCTTTTGAAGACTTTGACCAGCAGTCACGAGCGAAGTGACCTTGTTTCCCACAATTGAAACAAGTTGTTTTAGTCTTGTTACTTCCTCGTCCTTGATTTCCATGGGCTGCATTGCCTCTTTGGTTCTGATTGGCTCCTCTGTTTTGATTTCCACCTCTGTTTTGATTACCTCCTCTGTAGGAGTTGCTTTGGCTCTTGCCTCTTTGTTGTTGTCCTCTGCCTCGGCCTCTTCCTTGTTCTCGTCTTGCGGTTTCATTCGAAGTGAAGGCTTTGTCATCACCTCCATAGCTTGTTGAAGGGGCTCCTTGAAGTCGCTCTTCATGTGATGTTAATGATCCAATCAAACTATCAAATGTAAGAGTAGAAAGGTCTTTGGATTCTTCAATTATGATAGCAATGTGATTCCACTTAGGAAGAAGTGTTCGCAACACTTTCTTCACAATTGTTTCATTTTTTGTGTCTTCACCTAAAGTTTGCATCATATCAACTACTGCTTTGACTCGTACACAGTAGTCTCCGACTCTTTCATTTTCCTTCATTCTGAGATTTTCAAAATCTCTTTTCAAAGTCTGAAGCCTGACTTGCTTTACTTTATCACTTCCTTGGAATCCTTCTTTCAAGGCATTCCATGCATCCGTAGCTGATTAAGTAAGATGCAATTCTAGGAAAGATACTAGGATCTAATGTTGATTGAAGATGGTATAAGGCAAAAGAATTATTTTTATGTGCATCTTTGTAGATCTTCTTATCATTTGCACTTAAAGTAGTCCAATCTGTTGGAGCAATGTATCCATCTTCAATAATATCCCATAGTCCTTTTCCAATGAGTAATGTCCTCATCTTGATGGACCAGTACTCATAATTATCCCCACTGAATTCGGGAATTGGTAGATTATTATGTGATCCCATTATTATCTACTAAAACAAGAAACCTCTCTTTTATAGTCTTATTGCAAAAAAGACTTTACAAACTATCAAGCCCCGCTTGATTTACAATCATAAACAACTCACACTTGTTGTTCAGCAATTACAAAATTGTCAGCGATTTGTTCATCATCGTCACTGATCAATATTATTTCAGGAGAAGGAGGTTGAAGGATTTCAATTGAATTACTATAATGAGTATATTCGGATCCTTGTGAAGCAATTGCAACTGTGTCGGATTGTTCAAATCTACTGCCAAAGGAGTTATCTTATGAATCTGCTTCGTATCCTTGATCAGGATTTCTCTGGTGTGCAATAACCGCGTTTTGCAACTGTGAAAAAACTGTATTAAGTCCTAGTGTTTTCACGTGCCTATCAAAGTTTTCAGGGTTTGTTTTCAATAACAACTTGCAGAGGGCATGATAACATCCATCCGATCTTATCATTTAAGAAAATTTCCCAGAAATTTTCTTTTACAAAGATTTCCTCTTAGGAAATAATAAAAAAAAATTAACTTTCAAAGTTTTTTTTTTTTTAAAAACTTTACAATTATTTCCTCTCAGGAAATTTCTATCAACTTTGAAAAAAAAAAAATTATAAAAAACTAATGAACAGATATTTCCTCTTAGGAAATTACACACAAAAAAAAATTATTATTTTTTTTAAATTTAAACTATTCCTTAGTTTTTTTTTTTTTTTAATTTTAATTATCTATTGACCCCGTCGAGAGTCGATCCTGCGACCTCGCGGGTGTCAGGGCTGAGGGTAGCCGCTGCGCTATCGGGATGATCCGGGAGCAATGCGTGCTCCCCGCCCTTTAGCTTCCGCGTCGAGCGCGAAGCTAATGTTGGCTTCGCGCTTCGGCGCGAAGCTTGATTTTACTGGGACTTTAGTCCCACATCGCCCGTAGGGCGATGTAAAAGCTCTTTAAAAAGAGCTAAGCACATAAAGTGCTTTGACTGCCTACGGGCAGTCACTAACGCCGCAGGATCCTTTTGCCATCGATGCACGCGTGGATCGCCACGTCACCACTCCTCGGGCCGTGCGCCAGCCACGTCACCACACCTCGCGGATCGCCACGTCACCACTCCTCGGGCCACGCGCCAGCACCACGTCACCACACCTCGGGCCGTGCGCCAGTCACACGTCGCCACGCATCATGCCACGTCAATCTCATGCCTCGGGAATCGTGCGCCACGTCAACAGTGCCTCGAGAATCATGCGGATCTGCTGCTCCTACGGGCCGCTTCGTCCAGCTCCTCCAGTGCCTCGAGAAACGTGCCAGACTGCTCCTGCGGGCCGCCTCGGCTCCTACGGGCTGCCTCGGGATCCATGTCATCGCCTCGAACTGCGGGCCCCATCGCCTCGGGAATCGTGTCGCTCTGATACCAAATGTGAAAGGTGAGTGTGGACGAAAAAGGATTAATTGCATTAACATTAAAACTTAGGTTACATAGATTAAATAGGCAGTAAATAACCTATTTGAGAAAGAAAGGGGGAAAAGAGAAATTGGGGGAAAGGAAAGATGAATAGAATTCTCTTGCCGCCCAAATGCTGCCGTCCATTGCCGTCCAGGTAAGGGAAAAGGTAAGTTACCTTTACCCAAGGTAAAAATATTTTTTTTAACCTTTTACTAATGGTAATATTCCAACAGGAGGAAGAGAGATCATGAGGGGTACACATTGTACTATCACCAATAGTTAGGTAAGTTGAGGCCGAGTGACATAATGTGGTGACCTTATAGAGGGGCTCTAGCTTGGCTAGAGGATGGGGTGGAGTTGGGATGAGTGAGATGGGGGAGGTGGATGATGGGTCGATATGCTTTCCAATTGGAGTTCTTCCTCTTTAATCGGGTACAAAGGTAGTTTGGGCTACCGCAAGGTATGCTAGAGACACCTATGGTGATTTGGTGTTATCTTGGAGCATATAGAGCATTATTATGGGGTGTGGCCTATGACATGTCCATGGATGCGACGTGAGCTCTATCGAATGTGGATAGTACAGGGACAACAAGGGAGTATGACGCTTGGTCGGCGACACAAGGGTGGGAGCCTAGTTGAGGGGTGATTGATGGGGTGGGGGAGGTAGGCCCTTGGGAATTATTGATGAGTTCATTGATGATAGCAAAGAGAATAGTAGATATGGGTACTGGAGGATATGTAGAGGGGACTAGAAAGGCAATGGCAGCTATGAAGGAAGAGGTCAAGGAGACCTCTCTAGAGGGATTTCAATTGAGGCAATGTGTATGGTCATGATGTGATGACAAGGAAGGGTTATCACAACTTGTGGAGATGAGTGTAGGACCAGAGGATGGGTCCTGGGATGATGAGGCATAAATGTGTGTAGAGGAGATGTGGGGTCATATGCAGTATGTTGATGATTTGCAAGATCAGGCTGAGCGAGTAGAGGTAAAGATATATACCTTGCAAGTAGAGGTAGAGCATTATAGAGTGTAGATGGTGGGGATGAGAGTGTAGGTATATGAGTTAGGGTAGCTTAAGGAAAATATGGAGGAGCTATTATAGGAGCAGTATGGGACCATGTTTACCAAGGAAGAGGTGGATAGTGTTATGGAGCAGTTGAGGGTATAGGTGGCTGAGTTGTAGAGTGAGTAAGATGCACTCATCATAGTGTGAGATGCAACTAAGGGGAGTATGGGTGATATAGAAGATATGGAGTGACTGAGATCATAGGTAGTTGAGTTGGAGTGAGGTTGAGAGGTCCTTGTAGTAGAGAGAGATCGATTGCAGGAGTAGACTAAGTGACCCAGTGTGCAAGGATCTACAAGGTACTCTTCATAGGATGAGATAGCAGAGTTGTAGTGGGTTAGGCTTCATAAGTTGAGATAGTAGAGTTGTAGTGGGTTAGGAATGGTTATGGGAGGTCCTATCTAGCAGTGAATAATAAGGTGATGGTCCATAAGGTACTCTTGATTTCTAATGGGATAGCACTTCATGGTTACATGAGTTTGAGGTCATACCAGAGCCACATGAGTACAACATTAGTGATGCTGAGAGTGCCATGATATTTAGGATTGGTAGCATCATTGGAAGATAGATTAGATTCAGTATGCATGGTGAGAGCTCATGGAGGAGGTATGGTGAGGGTAGCGGTGAGTCACCTAGTTGGCAACAGGGTTGATATGATGATGATGTGGTAAATGTACCCTCATATTTGTATGATGTATGCATAGTATATAGATATGTATGTATGTGATGATATGTATGTACTTAGCCAGTCAACTATTTTTGATGATGGATGTACTTGATTTTTGAGTGATATATACATATATTGATATTTTGACATTATGTGAGTTATGTATGATTGATTATGGTAATTTTGAATGTATATGATTTATGCATGGTGATGAATAATATGAAATGTGTTGTGAATTTTAAGGCTTTAAATATTGTTGTGTAATCAAGCTTTATGGATATGTGTGTTTGATTAAGACCACAGTATATGGTAAAAGTAATCAATGACATAGTAATGATTGCATTTGGTTTATGAACAGATGATGACATAATGAATTATGCAATATGTATGGAAATATAAATCTAATCATGGTGTGTATGCAAATAATAATGATAAGGTTGGATTGAATGAATAATAGATAATACCTATTGTATTGACAACTTGCTAGTTCTACAACTAAGCAACATGTATGTTTTTTTCTTCTATGAAGGTGTTTTAGATTGTACAAATGATTTCTAGAGAGTCAAATATTTGAGTTTTATCATCAAACCCAACTATTAGTCAACTGGTATTCTATTGTACCTTAAACTATCATGACTGAGGTTGAGCCTATCATGGATCTGTGTGTAAAGAGTGATTCAGTTCATTTATCGATTTTGAGTGAGGTTGGAGTAGCCAATTGTAAACTTAGTCGAATAAGCTAGCTCATCCACAAGTGCATATTGGTTTGTACAAAAGAAGATCGCTAATGTGATAGACATGTCACCACTTGTAAGGCATAATCAACTGCTAGTCAAACATATATAGCTTTGGTGGAGATTAACCCTATGATTTAGGAACCTGAGGATCTTAGGGATTCAAGATTTTTGATAGTGCTCTTTTGTTTCTTTTCTATATTTATTTTATTTTGTTTTGTAGCTTGTCCTTTTGTCAAACCTCAGAAACATCAATCATGCAAATTATAGGATGAGTATGGGAAACCTTTCATTTAATGATGAGTGTTCATAAGGCATTGTCTTCCGTAGATCTAGACATGTTCTTTGATCCATGAAGGGACTCTAGTCATGCAGGGGAAGTCTAAAGTTACATGATAATTCAATGACTTTGGATAAAGCTTGATGAGATCAACTAAAAGTGCCTAACTAACGTAAAAGACTTCTATTACTAAGTGACCTATACATAAGAGAAAACATAACATCTTGATAGTTGCAATAACTAATTTATGATATTGTATGCAATAAAAATACCTAGATCAGAGTGAATGTATATAATGATGTGAGAATACAAACATGAATGAGATGCATAACAAGGTGATGCTTATTTATAAGGATATGCAAGACAAAATTTATCATTGATTAAGTGAACCAAGTGTGTTTGGTTATCATAAATTCATTTATCCAAAAAGGAAGATAGTAATGCCATAGAAGTCTCATGAGATGAGATATGAATGTAATGGATGATGTCAGTGTGAATGTTTAGCAATATTGACATGAGTGATTTGGTGAAAAATATGTAAAAATAAAAAGAAGAATAAGAAGAAGAACAAAGGAGATAAGGAAAAGGAAGAGAAGAAGAAACCTATCCCAGGTATGTAGCCACTCAAAGTGTGACCATACAACAAAGATAGGAGAAAGAAGAAAGAGGGGAAAAAATAAATAAGAGACAAAAAACTATCCTCGGTATGTAGCCACTCGAAGCGTGACCATACAACATAAATAATAAGGAAGAGGAAAGAGGGAAGTGAAAATATGACTTTGAAGTAGCAGTGCATTGTGTTGCGAAGTGGTTCTGTTTATTTTTTGTTTGTTTTTGTATTTTATTGCTTTTGTATTGTTTTTGTATTTTTGTGATTTTTGAGAGAGAATGTACAAGAATGTGTCATCATTTATTCATGAAATCAGGTGTAGAATGCATAACGATGAATGATGTTGAGATGCTCAAGTTTTTATATTCCTTAAAGGTTGTCCAGTTGATATACCCCTGAACCATATTTGTGAGTTACAATGAATGGACCCAACCAATTAGGAGAAAATTTGTTGCGTAGATAGCATGGCTTTTTTGGGTTTTATTGGTTATCCTCTAACACTATATCTCCTACTAAATTCACGTTCATTGATTTTTTTGTTATATGCATGATGAACATGATAATTATAGATGCGTTGATGTTCTATGGCATTTATGCAACACTCATCAAGCAGTGTGAGTTGATCTAAGAGGGCTTGACAAGTAGTGTTATCATCAATGAATTCTTACAAGGTGATTATGAGAGATGGGATCTCTAATTCTAAGGGTATGATTACTTTAGAACCATAGACTATTGAGAATGGGGTTTCCCCAATGGGTTTTCAAATGTTGGTGCGATATGCCCATAGTGCTAGAAGTATTTGATTATACCAATCGTGATGAGAGTCGACAACTATTTTGTGCAAGATGGCATAGATGGTTTTGTTCATGGTTTCTGCTTGACCATTTTATTAAGGATAATAAAGCATGGAGAAAATGTGTTTGATGTTTTATTTTTTGTAGAGAGCATGAAAATATTTATTTTTGAATGGTGTGCCATAATCGAAGATGATGCAAGAAGGAATGCCAAAATGACATATGAGATATTATTGAATGAACTCAACAACTTTAGGTTCGATTGTTTGGATGAACGAAATAGCCTCTACCCATTTTGTAAAGTATTTTGTGGCTATGATGATAAATTTATGTTTGTCATATGATGTTGGGGTGATTTTGCCTATGAGGTTGAGACCCCATTGCGAGAAGGGCCACATAGATTGAATCGACTGCAATGCTTATGATGGTAAATGTGTTAGATTGGCATGTTATTAGCATTTAACACATTTCTTGATGTAGGCACAACAATCATGTTCCATTGTGGGCTAATAGTAACCCATGCATAAGATATGCTTAGTAATGGCCATTTCACTGAAATGACCCCCACAAGTACCATCGTGGGCAATAACGATGACATGGTGAGCTTTATGTGACTCTAGGTATTGAAGGAGGATGCCATCATAACTTTGTTTATAGAGTATGTACCCCAACAATGTGAATCGGATGATCTTTTTATTGAATTCTTTGTGATCTACTTGAGATAAATTGAGAGGGAGCACACTTAATTTGAGATAGTCTTTGATTTTGGATATCCAAATATTAGGAGGTTCTGTTTGAATAAAGTTAACATCGATGTTTAGCACCCAGAGTGTGGGGTGAAATAAAATATTTATACATGGTTTTTATAGAGATGAGGAATATATGCATGTAGATTTTTAGGAAGGAGGGACCCTAAGGAAGCCATGGTATTGGTGAATCAATTGTTTGTCCTTGGTAATGCTTCAATGTCATACCATGCAAACTGCGAGAGTAATTATTTGGTAACATGTAAGTATTGTTTGAGTATGGTGTTGTAGAAGTTAAATTTACCAGTGACCTGGTTAACTACTAGTGAGGAGTCACCAAAGATGTGGATATGGTTAATGCGCATTGAGAGAGTTATTTTGAGACCCAATATGAGGGCTTCATACTCTACATTGTTATTTGTACAAGGGAAGTCAAGCTTAAAATAGAATGGGATTGGAAGCCCATGAGGTGTGAAGAAGACACATCCAACACCTCCCCCTTGTTGAAATTTTGCATCATCAAAGAACATTTTTAAGTCCACTTTATCATCCAATTCAACATGTTCTTATTCAGTGATACGAATGATAGAATCATTAGGAATTTCGATGAGAAGAGGCTTGTCGTCTGGAAGTGGAGCCTTAGCCAGCTGATCTGTGATGACTTGTCCTTTGATAGATTTTTTATGTATGAATTCTAAGTCAAAATCGGAGAGTAGCATTAACCATTTAACAATTTGTGTGTTTTGATATGATAGACCCATCATGTAGCATAGGGAATTATCCCTAGCAATGATGTATGTAGTGTGGTTGATCAGGTAATATCGTAGCTTTTTCATGGTGAATACAAGTGCTAGACAAACTTTTTTGATATATTCATATCGAGTTTCGTAGCTGAATAATGTGCGATTGAGATAATAGATGAATTTTTCCTACGATCTTGATTATTTTGGGCCAATAGAGTACCCAAAGAAAAATTAGTGGCTAATATGTACAGATGAAATGATAAATTTGGATGGGATGGTATTTAGACTAGTGGTGATGTAAGGTATTGCTTGATATCATTGAAGGTGTCTTAATACACGATCCCATTTGAAGGGCATCCCCTTTTGTAACAAGTGGTTAAAAGGTCGACACTTGTTTGACAATTGTGCGATGAAGCAACAAATCGCTTGAATTTTACCTTGTAAAATTCGTAATTATTTTAGATTTTTTGGGGGTGGCATTTCAATGATGGCTTTTATTTTATTGGGGTCCACTACAATGCCCCATTGAGAGACAATAAATCCTAAAAGTTAATCGGCTAGTACTTCAAAGATGCATTTCTTTGGATTCAATCGAACGTTATGTTCAAGGAGGTGATTGAATATTTTTCATAGGATGTCAAGGTGTAGACTTCATTGTTGCAATTTTGCTACAAGATCATCTACATAATCGTCCATAATTTTTTGTATGTAATCGTGGAATATTTAAGTCATGGTGTGTTGATATGTAGTGCCAACGTTTTTCAAACTGAATAATATGACTCTGTAGCAGAAAGTCTCCCAAGGAGAAGTGAAGGAGATTTTGTGTTGATCTTTAGGGCTGACCCAGATTTGATTGTAACCTGAAAACCATCCATCAAAGATAACATTTCATGACCTGAACATGAATCAACCAGTGTGTCGATGTTTGGAAGAGGAAATTCATATTTAAAGCATGTGAGATTAAGGTCAAAAATTGGTGTAGGTGTTGTAACATCCCTCCCATTTTTGTTGTTCATCTACTTGCTACTTCTTTTAGAATGAGATACTGTTAATGAAATTTTTTGAATGCAGGAAAAAGTGTTGCATACCAGTTGTGCAGGTTGCAAGCAGATCAGTGGTACCTGTTGCCCATCTTCTAGCGAAAGTTAGAGGGTGTCTGCATGAGATAAGATAGATATGATATCTAGTGCTTAAAGCATCTTGGCCCGTGAGTACATGAAAACTTATAAAATAATAAGATCATATAGCTGTATCTATTTTTGCATTGTGGGTTTTCTATTTTATATTTTAAAACCTCCCGTGAATAATTTGAAATATATATATATATATATATATATATATAATATTTGAATAATAAATATATGTTATGTGCATGTACATTTGTAATATATATAATAACGTGAATAATAATACATAATATAATAATAAAAATAAAAATAAAAAGTAATAATAAAATAAATATATAACACTATATTCATGAAAGCTATGGTGTATACGAATCAAAGCCCAAGTTCCATCTCGCATGTATTGGGAGAAGAACCTTGCATGAGGTTTACCACCTATCCGACGAAAATGCTATGTAAAAGCTATAAAAGGAGAAGGAAACAGTGTTAAGAGCGTTCATTGGTATTCGGTGCGTGGGGGAAGAAGAAAGAGAACACGAGTCTTGAGATTTCAGCTGCTAATTGAGCCAGGTCGGAGATGTTCTCGACTCTGTGAATTTTTGATGTTGTTGGTTTATCTACTGTCTTGTTATTTTTCAGATTGCCTCTATGAGAAACAATTGTTGATAATTACCTTATATTTAACAAGGATTATGGTAAACAAAGGTACACAGACTGTAGCTAGACCTGGCTGGTTTTCAAGTAAAAAAATCGTAGAACATATATGTTGTTGGATTGATTGTTCTTTATTTTATTTATTTATATATATATAAGAGTTCTAAGAAGACAAAATAAATGACTGTTATGCAGATTTAAGACTGCAATGCAAAATAGTATTTTTTAGACTGTAATGCAAAATAGTTATGTTTATTTAAGATGGCAATGCAAAATAAAGGAATAGTTATTTTTATCTAAGACTGCAACACATAAAGGTTAGTTGCATTTCATATAACGTCCATGTTGATCCAAAATTAAGCTCTCATTTAAAGAGAATGAGCGAATGCACCTTGAGTCTTGGTTGAGAGATGAGCGCAGTCTTCAAAGCTTTATTTTATTAATGTTCGGCAAGGCTGTGTATTTGGCAACTGTAAAATTATGAATTATGAACATCTTGTAAAGAGAAAACCACCAATGTTTTGTACTATCAATTACGGAGAAGAATGAACCCAGTTGCAGCTTTTTGATTTTGCTGAATTCTCCTTTTCAGATGTAAATTAGTTTATATAATTTTAAGTGTAACTCGTTCGTTGGAAATCTAGTTACAAGTAGCAAGATTAATAGTGTTTTTTTTGGTAGCATCATCTTTGTTCTTATGATGGATTTAGACCATAGTATACCTCAGCTCATTTTACAAGACACGTAAAAGATTGGAAAATTTAATATCCTCCTCCAGCCGCATGGCACCCAGTAGAAGTAGGCTTCAGAAATATAAAATTTCTTTAACCTTGGCTCATCTGATAAAATTTCTATCAACATTTTTTTTTGTTTTTAAGCGAAAAACCCCTTGCGGGGCCGCCTTAGTCTAAGAGACCACGAACAGGGGTTCTACACCGTCAAAGTCACCCGGGGGTCGCACCCAGCCCTACCTGCACCAACATTATCAATTGAATTTGGGTACCCAATTCAACTTTTTGGTAAGGTGGAGATTCGAACCTAGGACCTCCCTAAGAAGATTGCCCTCTCCTCTTCAACTCACATTTCTATCAACATTAGCGAAAAAGTATCGGTGAATTTGTTTATGCCGTCCATTTGAACTTAATGTCTCTTATATAGAAGATTTGTATATCTAAATAAGTGTGTAAGGTGAGCTAGGGGATTAAATCACTTCATGCATCAAGCACAAAAAGACCCTTGGCGGATGTGTCGTTCTGACTGTGTCGTCTCACGTTAAACTTCGGGAGGTCTCCATTAAAACCAGGATTGCCATGCTCTATCTAACAATCTACTTAAAGGTTTTTCCAGGTTTAATTATGTTTTTATTCTTTCATTTACAATATGTAATGATTATATCTTAACCATATAATAATATTTATTTTTTTTAATGATCATATAATAATATTTACTTTTTTAAAAATCTGATCACATAATAATATTTACTCTTTTAAAAAATCTTGACCATCTTTTAACAAAAATCCTAACCACATAATAATATTTACTCTTTTAAAAAAATAATCATATTCTTTACATAATTTCTAAAATACTTAGAATATATTGTTTTTTTTTTTTTTTGAATGAAAAAGCCAAAATTGTATTAATAAAGCTTAATCATACAAAACAGTGTGGGTGGGATTAACACACCCCAATCAACCAAGAGAAACTATTACAATTAGGAAGAAAAGTCACACTAACTGCAACAAACATATCACCTAACATATCTCTTGTACATAATATCGAGAATCGCCTATCGAAAAACATAAGAGCAACAATCATGTAGAAAGAACTGAGACCAGTGACGAGGAGTTGCAGATCCATGATCCCGGGGCGTTCTGCCAGTGGTTCATAAGTTGCCGAAGGTACTGAAACTCCATGTTGACTTTCTTAATTTGGGCAAAAATCTGCAACCAGAAATCATAGAAAACCTCATATTTATCGATACAGTGAAAAATACAAAGAGGATTCTTGTCGGGAAAAAATAACTTTGTTGCGGGTTTTCCATATGTGGAAGAGAATAGCAATTCTGAATATATGCCAAACCACTGAAAGATTTGTGGAGAACTGAAGAGGGTCTCCCAATAAGATATGCCTCCAGGAGCATGAACCAACAATAAAAGGTCTAAAAAATGAAAGAATCCAAGACCAAGCCTGTCTAGCCCGAGAACATTCCCAGAATAAATGAACATAGTTTTCCTCCTGACCACAGAACTTACAAGAGACATCATCAACTCCCAAGTATTTCAGGCGTTGACCAATAGGCAAACCTTGAAAAAGCACACTCCAAGCAAAAAAAGACTGCTTTGGTTCAATATATTTAGCCCATACAGTATGAAACCGAGATTTCCAAACAGACTGAGAAGAATTTAAATTCCATCTTCCATTGAGCATGGCTGCCATAGGAACTACAGGGGAAAGCCAGGAATAACCCAAACGGGCAGAATACTTAAGCAATGAAACATGTTTAGGCCATTCCCAGTCACACCACCATGGCTTTTGAAAATGTCTAGACAACTTGGACCATACGCAAAAGGGAGTGTGATCAATAACAGCTTCATAAGTGGATTTATCATCTTGTTTCAAACCATAATAGTGTTTAAAATCTTCCCAAGGGATCCAATTCTTAGTATGAAAGGAAACAAAATCAGAAAGTAATGCAATTCCTTTTTTATAAAAGCGTTGGGCTCTAACCCATTGCACTTGTGCTAGTGGCAAACCTTCATAAGAAATAGCCTGAGACCACCATACATTCAGAAAGGAGATAGAAGGGCCAACTTTCCCGCCAAAGCCCTTCCAGGATAACCAAGGTTTGAGAGCTTCCCAGGCTTTCCAAATGCTTTTAGCCACGAAGGACCCTGAAATCTTGACAGGAACAGGGGCAGTAATAAGCGTATGAAGATTGAGGCCTTTCCAAACTTTTTTGCCCAAGGGAAGCCCAGAAGAAATACAATTTCTAAGTAAAATTTTCCAAGCCTCATCTCCTTGCAAAGAACGAGTTATCCATTTGGCACATAAAGCAAAACCTTGCTTTTGACAGTCAAACAAACCCATACCACCCGAGTGCTTAGGAAGACAACAAATATCCCAAGCAACTCGTGAAATCCTCTTTTACCAACAACATTAGACCATAAAAAATCCCGAAGAAGCTTTTCAAGTTTCTTGTAACAATTCTTGGAAGGAACCCAACAAGAAGAATAATAAACATGTGTAGAAGCTAAAACTTTAGAGCAAATTTGGAATTTACCTGCAAGAGACAGCTTTTTAGAAGTCCAATAAGCTATCTTTTTCTCTACCTTTTGCACTACATATCCCCAAAGCTGAGCAGGAGATCCCTGAAATGCAAATGGAATGCCCAAAAATTTAAACATCTCACCCGGTTGTATCCACTTCCATTGTTTATCAGATAACCAGGGAGGAAGAGGTTTCAAAGATTGTCTGAAACAAGATGTTTTTCTCCATTGAACATTAGATCCTGAAGCTAAACAGAAAAGCTCAAGGCAAGCTAAAGCATGAGAAACAGAAATCTCATCTTCTGATAAAGTCAAAAAAGAGTCATCAGCAAAATGACCATTAATCAACTGCTGAGAAGAGTGAGGCAGGGAGATCCCTTTAATAAGCCCTTGAGATGCTCTATGTGCTAGCAGATAACCAAAAGCCTCAACTGCCAAAATGAATAGAGAAGGTGCTAAAGGGCATCCTTGTCTTACTGATCGAGCTAAAGGAATACTTTCAGATTGAGCTTTATTAAGAGTAAGAATAGCATAAGCATCTTGAAACAACATTTGAACTGAATGAATAAAATTATCTCCAAAACCTAAAGCCTTAAGCATAGCTAAGATGAAATACCATTCAATTCTGTCATATGCTTTCTCAAAGTCAATCTTAATAAAAAGGACATCCCGAGAAGAAGCATTAGCCCATTCCATACCTTCCCATACAACAATAACGTTATCTAAAATATACCCGCTTCTGTACAAATCTTGTTTGCTCTCGGTCTAATAATAAGAGGAAGCAAGGGTCGGAGTTTCAAAGCAAGAGCTTTGGCAATAATTTTATAGCTAACATTCAAAAGTGTAATGGGCCGCCAATTAGTGATAATCTCTGGATCACCTTCTTTAGGGATGAATTTAACATTACCTTTGTTGATAAGTGATCCCAGAGAGCCATTAGATATTGCTTCCTTATACACATTGAGTAAATCTGACCCAAGCATGTCCCAAAACTCCTTATAAAACTCACAGGGAAAACCATCAAGACCAGGTGCTTTATCATTGGCCATATGAGAAAGAGCAGATTTAAGATCCTCCAAAGTGAGAGGAGCATCACAAACATCCCTTTGAGTTGGAGTGAGCCTAGAAGGGATGGCAGCACAACATTCATCAAGAGCCTGTTGTCTTGCAGGAGTTAAAGGTTGTGAAGCAAAAACATGTTGATAATGTCGGACAAAAGCTGTAGAAATCTCTTGCAATGAAGTAAGTCTGACACCATCCACTTGTAAAGCTTGAAACTGAGTAATATTTGGAGGAGGGCGTAGTCTTTTAAAAAATTCTTTAGACACTCGATCACCCACTTTAAGCCAATGAAGGCGAGCTCTCAACTGAGCACCTTTAGCTTCATAAATCTCAGCTTTTCTCATCTCATGTCGGATAGAAGCTGCAAAGGCTTGAAGATCTGAATTAAAAGGGTCAGACTCCAATCTGACAGAGACTCTGGCAAGCTCAGATTTCAAAACCATATTTGATTTTTTTCTTCTTCTTGCAACTTCAACTCCCAGAGTTCTCAGAAGAAAAGTTGTTCTTTTGATGGCATCATTCCACCACTCGATCCAACCAGAAGGACCTGAAGGCCTGGGGATAAGATTCCAGATTCTACAAATATGGGCTTTCATTGCTACACTTTGAAGAAAGGAAGTATTAAAATAGAACTGGGATTGAAATTGGCTAGAAGATTGAGAATGAGACTCAACAAGAAAACAGAATGGGGGAATGATCGGAAAGTGAAGTATCGGGAATAACGAAACAGTAGGCAAAGAAGGGGACAGGCAAGCCATATGAAAAGAGGAACTCTCAGAAATCATAGCTCTATCAAGACGTCTTAGAACACGAGATTCCCCAGCCTGGAAATTAGACCAGGTAAACCACTGAGCTGTTAAGAAATCAGTAGGAGAAAAACAAATATTGGGGTCATGAAGGGCCAATTTATTCTTCATAAAGTAAAAGGCTTCACGCTCACCAGCACACCATCTCATTGGCACGTGACTGAAATGGTCAGAAGCTTTCTCAACCATATTAAAGTCACCGCAAAGAATCCATGTGGCAACAGGCATGGAAAAAGCTAATCATCGTCGTAAAGCACATCGATGTGGAGCATCATTGGAAGCATAAATATTAATAATTCCAAAAGGTTTACCGTTGAACTCAAACAAAACCCATACTGCTTGATGTGAAGGATCAACACCCCAAGTCACAATATTAGACTGCCACTTAGATGCAATGAAAGTGACAGCTCCTCCTTTTCCAGGGGAATGATGAGTAGCAAAAAACTGCCCATGGGGCCACAAAAAGCTACATGTACACTGCAGAAGAAATCCAGCAATCTTAATTTCTTGCAAACAGACAAAATCTAGAGCACCAAACAAACGAGCAGCATTGGCTAACTTGCTACGGACCGTATATTTTCGGGTTGGGTCCGTCAAACCCCTAACATTCCAGGAGAAGAAAATCATGAGGATTGGTTAGGGTGGGCTGCCTCCAAAACATCCTCTGAGTCTTCCAAAGCATCTAGGGACCCAAAAGAATTCTTGCCAAAATTCCCTTCTTCAAGTGGATGCATATTATCAGAATGTCGGTTACGCGCAACTCTCAGTGGACTGCGAGAGCGGCGAGCCTTGTAAACCTGTCGATCTTCTGCAATAGGTTGTTGGAAAACAGAGAAAACAAACTCTTCAGGAGAAGAAGAGGATCCATTAACTGTAGTAGGGAGAGAAATGTCTGCAACAACTGAAGCAAAAGAAGATCCAGACCGAACGTACATAATTATATTTTGTTTAAAATTTATGTCACTAAATTATATTATAATGTCTTGTGCGGAACGTACATAATTATACCTTTCATTAAAAACTGCAATTAATACAACTTACATAACTTCAGATAAATGCAATAAATCTAGTTTGGATTCCAAGGTCTGAAATCGATACTGTTCCGTGGCGTCTTCGGTTAGTAATGCTATTAGCACAGTCCTATAGCTATGTAGTTAGGATTTTGGATTTATTTTAGAAGACCTAAATTCAAATTAGTTTGTATAAAAAAAATTAAAACTTATAGGGATGGTTAATGATGTTTATTAGATCAAATAATAACCTTCTCCCCCTTCGATGCTTGGTTTCTTCATCTAAATAAAGACTGTCATATTTAAATGTAGGGTTCTGAAAATCATCAGTTTTACTTTATGTAAATGAACAAAAAAAATTAAATGAGATTCAATTAATTTAAACTCGAAGTGCGAAATTTTCAGTTTTACTTTAGGTAAATGAAAAAAAAAAAAAAATTAAATGACATTCAATTAATTTAAACTCGAAGTGCGAAATTTCATGATCAAGGTTGGATATCATTGAGAGTTTTTCATTAGCTAAGTTGATTATCATAGAAACAAAAATTTAAATTTATTTTGGGAAACGAAAGTCCTAAGGTTCGACCATTAATACACTAGAAGTGTAATATATTAAATTTTAAAACATATTGTCATTACCTTACTATAGCTTTGATTGAAAATCTTTCAATTGATATGAGATGTACGGTCATATTTATTTGTGCAAAATAGCTGTATTTTATTTAAATGTTTTGACCTTTTAATATCTCTTTATTTTGCAATAAAGAAGTCTAAAGAACAGTGAAAAGAAAGCGTACTTTCAATCATGGTTATAATAGATTAGTAATCTTTTTTTAATACTATAATATTATGTTAAAGATATTTAAGAGTAGTGATTTCATATCAGGTCATTTTTTAATCAAAATAATAAATTTATATTATTTTTATTAAAATATAATTTTTTTTAATATATATGTATATAATGGTTCGTTTTTACGAAAAGGAAAATTATTTTTTAGTAAAGGGGCATTGAAGCATCATATCACTAGAAATTGAAATAAAACACTTCATTTTGGTTTAATTATGTTTTAGCTAAATTCTTGGAATAAAACATAGTAGTCTATGATTCATATTTTTATTGATTAAACTTGGAATAAATAATATGGTGTTTTCATAATAGTATAACTAATATTATTTTTGGAATAAAATAGAGTAGTCTATGATATATATATATATATATATATATATATATATATATATATATATATATATATATATATATTTATTTATTTATTTATTTATTTATTAAACTTTGAATAAATAATATGGTGTTTTCATAATAGTATAACTAATATTATTCTTGAAATAGAGTAGTCTATGATTCATATATTTATTGACTTAAACCTTGAATAAATAATATGGTGTTTTCATAATAGTATAACTAATATTATTCTTGAAATAAAATAGAGTAGTCTATGATTCATATATTAATTGACTAAACCTTGAATAAATAATATGGTGTTTTCATAATAGTATAACTAATATTAACAATATAACTTTCATAGAAAGGAACTGTATCTTCTGAAAACTCTTACAAATTTATAATAGAACCTTTTTGTTTCCTTGACCATCTTGAGAACATATTCATAACTCTACTGAAGTATCATTAGAGCGGATGAGTAGCCATTCAACAACCGACAAGTTGTGAGTAGGAAACTATCGTGTTTTGGTGATAGTCGCTTCCTACAAGACTTACCAGGACAATTGGTTCCACTACTATGAGCAAGTTACAAAAGGTGGAATGAGATATCATTTCTTGGCTATCATACGAGTGTACTGTGAGGGGATCCTACATACATTGTCCAATTGGAAAATCGCTAGTAAAAAAAATTGGCTCTAAAAATTGCTAGACTCTAGGAGCTAGAAGGTCCAGCGGTGAGATGGTATGGGACATCTCATCGTCAGTTGCAAACATAACCTGGGATACCTGGATCTGAATCGAAGAATTGGTGGGCCATAGTTAATTCCACAAGATAATGGTCTCCATCTAGGTATTAGGTATACCAATGCTATACCATAGCATGGCACATGTACAAGCAAGGATAACTCATAGGTTAGTAGAACCTACGTCCTCCATGCCTTGGGAAGGGGAACTATGTGTTCACCCTTCTAGGTGATATGGGCCCTAGAAGGACAACCCTTACTGTGAGCATAGACCCCTAGTAACGGAGAAGAACATGCGCACAAAATGGTACCTTTTACAGGACCTAGCTAATCTTGACCATTCGAGAGACCATCTACAATGGTTAGGAGTCTTGGAGCAAGTAAATTATGCCTACATATTAAATAAAATATTGGGTGAATAATAGTCAAACTAAAACATAAATCATATGTTGGGATGAAAGTTTCTTTTAGTTATTTCAGGGAGCAAGACTAGAATGGACAACCAGGTGAGATATACTTTAGTTGTTATAGATGTGAATGCCTCCTTTGGATTTCCCTATAGGAATTATGTTTGCTACCCATTCAGGGTAGTCAATTGGTTGAATAAAGCTAGAATCCAAAGGTGTATTGACCCAAATTTTTTGCGCCCTTACCTTCAGGCTAAAGGATTCGTGCCCGAAAGGGGGATGCGAGAAGGATGGAACAATACCTCGGACTGAGAGGCCCTTTGAAGGTCGCACCTCTCGGGGGATGGGTATAAGGGTAATTTTTTTACGGATGGTGGGGTTCACCAGGAAACTTTGAGTGGCAGTTTCCACGCCTAGGTTGAGAATGGGTTTGATGTGTTCATTTGTACTTTAATCATTCATATCTCTAGGTTGGCCAGAATGAATCTAAGCTATTCTATATGAAATGCCAATTTTTATGAATACAGAAAGCATGAATGAATCTTAAATAGTAGGAATATACAAAATAAGAAAGAATGCACCTGATTCTGGATGTCTGATGAAGATTCTAAAGCTTGTAGGAGTCCAGATAGTCTCGAATATGACAGGATTAACTGCAATTATACAGAATTGTCTCAGATCACAGTTGATCGTCTAAGATCAGACAAGATCATTGTCGACCTGACGAATTCGTCAGACGAATCTGTTAGAAGCCTGTAAACACAGAAACAGACACCAAATTTTGAAAATGCTACTGCAAGAATAATGTAAAATAATGGAAATGACAGTATGAATGCTTAATTGATAAATCCAGACAACAGATTTAAAGGAAATGCATTGCTTTAATAACTTATTTTAACTTTTATCATGCATTTATGCTAAATGAGGTGAACTCCAAGATGCAGAATAAAAATAATCAAGCTAATGCATAGTAAAATGAAGAATAAAGATGAGAAATGCAAACTCAGGGCTTTGGTTGTCCCTAATCTGAACTGTTGTCGAGATCGCATCCAATCGTACGAGATCGTCGTCTATCTGTGACAGGATCGTCTGAAATTGTCTAGAATCGTCTATGACGATCCGAGCTTCCTTCAGCTGAAGCACAGTGAAAACCTGTAATGAAAAACTTGAAAATACAAATGCAAATGATGGGGGTGAGGATGTTCTAATACAGCAAACTAGAGTTGTAGGGAAATGATCAGCCAGGGGTATAAACTGGGGAAATCCCAAGTATATATAGGATTAGGGGGAGGTTAGGAGGTTGGGGATCATCCCAATCTGGGAGATCTCCAATGGAGGAATCTCCAACTATGTAGACATGCTTCTGCCCAAGTTGGAGAGGTTGTTAAAATAGAAGCTAATTATGAAAATTCGGTTTTGGGAAGAAATCGTCTGGACGTTCTGTGCTAGAAGAATTTGTTCGATTTGGGATGATTTCGTCTGATCGACGACGATATCGTCCAACGGTCAAAACAACTCCTAAAAATAGCACGAAAAATGGGGTGAGCGGTTAACAGGCGATTTTGGGGGTTAAAATTCAAATTTTTATCTTTTACTAAGGGTTTAACTACACCAATTTTAGGGTGCTACATTTTTCCCCCTCTTTAGCAAATTTTTCGAAGAAAATGCATTAAAGATGAGTTCTTCCCATTTTACGAGAAAGCAAAAAAAATTATTTCATTTTTTTAGACAACGATTCTAGGTCGAATCGTACAACTGCTTACTATGGTGCCCCTTCGTGTTTTTACCCAAATCGAACGTTTGAGGTAAAAGCGCGAAAAAGCAAAATATATATATATATATATATATATATATATTATTTTTTAAATAAAATTAAAAAAAATAGGGTAAAACATCCAATATGGATGATTCATCCTACCAAGGATGATTTGACCCAATTTATGATGATATCATCCAATAATGGATGATATCATTTATTTATAAGATAAAATGGATTTAACTGATTTAATGATTATGTATTAATGATTTTTGTTGTTTGATTGTTTATCTTGTAGAGAGGATTACTAAAAATTTGAGAGTGGAAATACGAGGGGTTAAGAGACGACGTAGCTGCACTCGACCAGGCAGAGCGATACCGACTAGCAGAGGTCGTACTACAGCATGTGGTGGAGATGCCACAAATATCGACAAACATGGGGCTACTAACAGCCCTAATAGAGAGGTGGTATTCGAGGTCATCATGTTTCCAGTTATCGATAGGGGAGATGGCTCCCACTCTTGAGGATGTATGGAGGATCTTAAGGATCCCCATACAGGGACGATTGATGACTCCTACGGCCAATCAGGGCCATGCCATGATGCACCTATGCAGAGATCCTAGCTTCACCCTGGAGAAGGGCGGGGTGAACATCTAAACATTGCGACAGATGCCTGGGGCGTCTTGATTGATAGGTTTTGGCAGGGGTGGTGGGTGGCTTACTGCTATGCCACCAGAGTGGATGCAGGTTACCCTGGCTACTCTCAGATGTGGTCTATGATATGAGAGACCACGACTACAGATTTGCTTGAGGCAGCTTTGTGTTATATCGCTTGTATAGGATCCTATATGAGGTCGTATACAAGGGAGGTCGATGTCTAGTTTTGACATCGCTACTACAGGTTTGGTGCTGGGAGCACATTGCGATGCAAAGGCCGATAGGGCTTCCACTAACAGGGGTTGACCGAGAGAGACCCCGAGTTTTCTATTGATGGCTCCAAAGAGGGTCACAATGACGAATAGTTTTATCGATGTCTCAGAGGTTGCTAGATGACCTCATCCCTGACCAGATCACCTGGAGACCATGGAGAGAGCACCCAGGGTGGAGAGAGGACGTACAGGAGTTGGCTCGCATCAGGCAAGTCTTTTGGATGAGGATGGAGAGGTGAGAGGTAGAGCTTCATCGCTATGATTGAGTTTTATGGTAATTCGATCTACAGTAGGGGATCCCTTCTCTCAGGGATTATGAGTACTCTCAGACTGTCCGAGATAGTACTACACTGAGCGGGGCTCTAGATATGCAACGATTCTGGAGTCAGGACGTGGATGATGGCCCCATTCAACTAGTGGATGGGGACAACACAGGGGTGACAGATGGATATGATGCCTAGTATGCAGGCATCAGCCCTCCTTAGATGACGAGGGCATAGGGTCCTATGCATGCCATGGTGCGACGAATGGGCAGGCAGTGCCAGGCTACTATCGATGCAGCGAGGGGTCACAGAGGGAGGGAGCAGTGACGATCTCCTCAAGAGAGACGTCAAAGAGTGCCACAGTCTCTAGAGAGACCACAACATCCTAAGAGGAGGGAGGAGGGACTCCCTTCTTAGCAGAGGGATAGGCCAGCATCGCTCGATAATGACAAGGGTATCGAGGTGGGGGAGAGCAACGAGATGGTAGCTCTTCGAGCTAAGAATGCCTGCCTTCGGGCTCAGGTGCAGACACTACAGGATGAGGCTACATGACTCAGGGCTTGAAGCGGAGGGGTGAGCACTCGGGATCTTGCATGGTCTATTGCTCAGACCGCATTCTATCAAGGATTATACTATCATGTGGTTCTAGAGAACTAGAGGATACCACTGCCAGCTCCCATTATGAAGTCGATCATGATGGGGTCATCGAGGTCATCCTTACGATTGATGTCGAGAACCCACGACACAGTACAGACTTCAATGGGACCACCTCCTCCATGCTAGGGCAGGAGAGGAGATGAGGCTAAGAGCTCGAGGGCTTCTCGAGACTAGTTGCTATAGACTATAGACTATATATTTTTGAGAGGATTGAGTATGCTAGGGTATAGATTATGGCATACCAATCCAATTTTTATATGATGTACATATAGTTTTGATATATATATATGATCTTTTTTGTGATATGACTTGTCCATATGTTTTATGATGCTTTAAATTTTGAATTGTTGATTGATTATTCATGTAATTATGTCGTTGGCAGTAGTATAATTTTATGTCATGCCATAAAAATTTAAATGAAATAATCTGATGTAAACAAATTGGTTGTTTTGTGGTGTGATAAAATAAAGGGAGTTCTAACAATAATTTCAAAGGACATTATCGTTGTTATAGACCATTTCATGGAGTCACCGCTCGCTAGGTCGTCAAGCTAATCCTAGTATAGAAATATTGTTAAAAGTAAAAGAGTGCTTAAGAGATTGTCTTAAGAAAAAATGATGATGGCGATGATTTATTTTCAAATTTCCATGAAAATATTATGCATAAAAAAAATATGATTTTTGCTAGGCATAAAATTCCTAAGTGTGATAATATTTTGAACAATTCATTAGAGATTATACCATCGTTGCAAAGTTGAATGTTGACATAATGAAATGAAATAGAAAAGGTGTCCGTTCTTTTTAAAGCACAATTGTGTGACATAATGATGTAAGCCATATGTTTTTATAAATTATAATGAATGGAAAATAAAATTAGAACAATGGTTTGCGCTAGGCATAGAATTATAGGTATAGACTTATACCATCATCGCAAAATCCAAAAAAATATTTTATTACATAATTGATTTTTGAGTTTTGAGATCAACAAAAAATATATATATATATATATATAAACATGACTTTATTGCTAGATTTTGAATATGTTGTTGAAAGAAATTTTGGATTGTTGAAAACAATGTATGTAATTGTTTTTATACGAAACAGATGTTCTTAAATAAGAAGATGAAATTATTCTAAAGAGAGTTGCTGAAATATTTTAAATTATCTCAAAGACAAAATGTAGATTTATAAGGAACCCTCATGTGCATATGTGAGTTCATTGCCGATCTTGATTTATCATAATGATACAAAATCTCTCAAATGCAAATGTGTGTGCAATTGTATTATACATTTACCAATATTGAGCAAGATAATTTGATACAAGTAATTTGAATTAACCAAATGAGTGTTCGTTGACCATGATTTATATGCATGTAACCGTACCAGACTACTATGTAAGTCGGGTCATCAAGAGCTAGATGATCCATAAGCAGACATAGGTCTATACAAAAGAAGGTCGCTAATGTGATAGACATATCACCACGTTAGGAGTTACCCAAGGCCAAGCGGGTTGGGCACAAACCACCTGTTATGGGGCTTACCTCACGATTTTTGAATAATTGAGAATTCCAAGGATTCAAGCTTATTCACCCTTCTTTTCTTTTCAAGGGGTAGGGAAAGGGATTTTATTTTTATTTTTTTTTCTTTTCTCTTTTTTTTTTTGTATTTTTGCTTGGAACGAAGATAATGCTGAAATATTGTTGCGATGGTACAAAATAATATTTTTCTTTTTCTCATTTTCTTTGACTTTTCTTTTTCTTCCTATACTAGGGATACTTGCTCGGATTGGCTGTAGAGTAAGGGATTTTCATTCTGGGCAGGTGTAAGCTTGTCCTTTTGTCAATTCTCAAAGATTCTAGACCATGTGCATGATAGGATAGCAGGGGAAACTTTTCGCTCAAGAAACCACTTCTACTATGTAGCATCATATTGAATTTGCAATGAAATCATTTTAATGTAAAGAGATATACTTGGTTCAAGTAAATAACAAGATCAATTCTCTATGCTCAAAACTTTATTTAATTCAACTGTGGACTTTGATATAAGAGAGATTAATAATCATACCAAATAAAATCAAGATATTTATTCATGTGAGTGTGAAAGTGTGGGATTCCAAATAAATGCTAATTTATCCAAAATAATTGAAAATATGACTGCAATACTTCAAGAATTGATGGGTGCAATAAAAATATATTTTCTTTTTTTTGAAGATTTTGATGATTTTCATTTTTTTTTATTTTAATTTATGAATTGAAAGAATAAATAATATTATTGTTTTTGAAATTTTTATATGGATGACTAAAATGAACCAATATGCAAAATAACAATATATACAATGATGAAATGACCAGATTTATGCATAATAGCGTTTAAGATGCATAATGTTCATAGGTTCTTTAAGATCTTTACCATCTAAGGTAGCTAATCTGTATGCTCCTGATCCAAATTTGGCAGTGATGATATATGGTCCAAGCCAGTTAGGTTCAAATTTACCTTTAAGGTCTTTAGTTGCATTAGTATTTTTTTTATTTTCTTTTAAGACAAGGTCATCGATCTCAAAGGATCGATGATGAACTTTCTTGAGGTATGCTCGTTTAAGCTTGTTCTGATAGGCTCGAAGATGTTCCAAAGCATTGATGCACTTCTCATATAGGAGTTCCAACTGACTAAATCTTCCAACACGATATTCATCTCCTACTTCAGTATCTTGAAGTAGCAGAGCCAAAGAAGGAACTTCTAATTCAAAGGGAAAAACTACTTCAGCGCCATAAACCAAAACAAAAGGTGAAGTGCCCGTGGGGGTACGAACGCTAGTTCGATAAGCCCACAAAGCAGGATATAGTTGAATGTGCCAATCTCGGCCAGATTTATTGACCAGTATTTTGAGGATTTTGATTAATGTTTTATTAGATGCTTCTGCTTGGCCATTACCCTGAGGATAATAGGGAGTGGACCAACGATGTTGAATTTTATATTTTTGACATAATTTTTTGACATATTTATTTTTGAAACAAGTTCCATTATCTGAGATGAGATCTGCAGGAATTTCGAACCTACAAATAATTTGATTAAAAATAAATTTGGAAACTTGGGTTCCAGTGCAAGAAGCTAAGGGCATAGCTTCAACCCACTTCGTGAAATACTCGATGGCGGTATGATGAATTTATGTCCATCAGATGACACTGGGTTGATTTTTCCAATGATGTCTAAGCCCCATTTTGAAAAGGGCCAAGGAGATGAAATAGCTTGTAGCTCTTGTGCAAGCGCATGGACAAGGTCAGCATGTTTCTGGCACTTGTCACAATGGCGCACATAATCATGTGCATCACTCTCCATGGTAGGCCAAAAATATCCTATCCTAAGGAGCTTCTTAGCAATGGTGCTACCACTAAAGTGTCCCCCACAAGATCCATCGTGGGCTTCACTCAAAGCTGATCTAGATTCTTCTAGATTCAAACATCTCAATAGGATACCTTCAAAAGATCTCCTATATAACGTATTGCCAATTATTACGAAGCGACTTGCTCGTCTATGTAATAACCGATGCTGGTTTCTATTAAAACCTTCAGGGAAGGTCCCATTTTGCAAGAAAATTGAATATATCAATGTACCAAAGTTCAGGAGTAGTTTCATTGATTAGAAACACATCCAAAGGTTCTAAGCATGATTTATTTGAAGCGGGTTCCTGGAGTCGACGAATAATGATGGTATCATATTCATCATCTAACTCCAAGGGTAAAAGAGATGCAGCTGCAGCCATAGCGTCAGTCGCACGATTACTAGTTCGAGGAATAGCTTCCAAGGCAACTTGATCAAATAAAGATAATAATTGTAATACATATGCTTTATATGGACACAATTTATCATCTCTGGTCTGATAAACATCATTAATTTGATTTATAACAAGTTGAGAATCATCGAAAACCAATAGATTTTTAATTTTTAGTGCCAAAGCAAACGTTAATTTAAAGGACAAAGGTATAATATGTTTCTGTGGAGATATTAAAATAATACCTGCACCAGCCCCACTCATGCATCGGGCTCCATCAAAGTATAAGGACCATTGCTCTAGATGGTCTACCTCTAGTTTAAGGCATTCATCAGGAAACTCAATGATGAGGGGATGGGTAGACTCTAAGGGTGCAGCAGCTAATTGATCTGCTATGATTTGACCCTTAACAGACTTTTGTCCTATAAACGTGAGTTCAAACTCACTTAGGGCAAGAACCCACTTTGTTGTGCGACCAGATAAATAAGGTCGACTCATGAGATATCGCAAAGGATCGGATTTAGCAATAACATACGTTTTTTGACTGAGCATATAATGGCGTAATTTTTGTGTAGAAAATATGACTGCTAGACATAACTTCTCTAATGTTGTGTAGCGGGTTTCATAACTGATTAATGTTCTGCTGATGTAATAATTAGCATGTTCTCTTTTCTCATCATCAAGTTGAGCTAACATAGCTCCTAAGGCAAAATCTGAAGCAGAAATATACAAGATAAATGGGCGATCAGGTCTAGGTGGTGAAAGCATATGTGGGTTAAGAAGATATTGTTTGAGGAGTTCAAATGCTTCCTAACATTCATTGTCCCAATGGAAAGAGACATCCTTCTTAAGAAGCTTAAGAAAGGGTCCGATTTTATCCACCAGCTTATCGATGAAGCGACGGATAGCTTGAAGTTTACCTTGTAAACTTCGTAATTCAGATATGTTTGTGGGTGCGGGCATATCAGTGATAGCCGCAATCTTGAGAGGGTCAATTTTGATGCCATGTAAAGAAACTATAACCCCCAATAATTTATCGGACTTAACTCCGAATATACATTTGGTTGGATTCAATCGGATAAGATATTCCCTTAACCGATTAAATACTTTTCTCAAGTCATCTAAATGGTCATCTTCGTTAATAGAACGAGCTATAATGTCATCTACATAATCATGTAGTATATCATGCATCATATCATGAAAGATGTAAGTCATGGCTCGTTGATAGGTTGCACCTGCATTCTTTAAACCAAATGGCATCACTTTCCAACAAAAGGTTCCCCAAGGGGTAATAAAGGTTGTTTTAGCCTGATCTTCAAGAGCTATCCTGATCTGATTATAACCAGAAAATCCATCCATTAAGGATATCATTCCACTCCCAGCAGTAAAATCAATGATCTGATCCATATTGGGAAGAGGAAAATCATCTTTAGGGCATGCAACATTAATATCTCTAAAGTCTATGCAAACCCTAACCTTGGTAGCTTCTTTCTTAGTTACTGGAACTACATTCGAGATCCATTCAGCATAATCAATGGCTTGTATAAAAATAACATTTAAGAGTTTTTCTAACTCCCATTTGACTAGTAAGGCCACTTTAGGATGCATTTTTCTAAGTTTTTGTTTAACAGGTTTAGCATCCGGATGGACTACTAGGTGATGCATAACTACAGAAGGGTCTAATCTTGGCATATCTTCATATGTCCAAGCAAAGACATCTTCATATTCTTTAAGAAATGCAATATATTTATCCTATTTTTCTTGACTCAATTCTGATCCAATGTTGATTATGTGAGGATTATCCTCAGTTCCAATGTTAATTTTTATGACATTCTCTACTTCCATGTGTAGATTTTTCTCAAAATTAGGTGGGGCGGGTGAAATGCCCAATTCTTGTAATTCTTCCAAGGTTAGTTTGGATAATTCGTCTTGAGGAGTCGTGGCCTCAAGCTGGGCTATGGTAGGTATGGAGCCATTAAAATAAAATTCATTATGTAACAATTCCTCCACGGAGACATCATGGAAGATATCTCCCTCCAACTCATCGTCGGATTCGGCGATCATCTCAGGGTAGGCTATAGATAGCATATTACATGTAAGTGGCTTATCTGTTAAATGCAAAGAATCACGTTCATCCAAATAATCTTGGTAACATATGAGTTGGTCATCATCCTCAAATGGGAAGGGCTGACCTTTACTAGGAAATAGGCCCACACCACATCGGGCAGGCCATGGTTCTACCTCAAAGGGTTCTTTCATGCCATTTTGGAAAGGCCCTAAACCTTTCCCTTTATATCCCAATTTAAGCATTATAGATTTGGCTTTAATATACTCATTAGTAAAATAACATCGAGCATATCCATCATAATGAGTCTTGATGTTTTTGGGTATTCTACCCTAGTCATATCCCTTGTAAATAAAAGCACAGCTCCCGACTTGGTAAATACTTCCCATAGGCTATGGGAGACCCAAGGTATGAGGAGATGGTGGCAAATTATTTAAAATAAGGGAATCTTGCATAGAAGCATGTGTTTTCTCTGATATAAGAATTTTAGATAAATCGGGTAAAAGCTCGTCAGTAAGAGCATAAGAGGTAGAAGGAACATTTCCTACATCTTCTGATGTGGAAACTATGCCTTTGGTGGATGTAGATGTTGTAGAGATGTCGATGGATGATTCTATTATAGGTATAGAAGTTATAGGAGTAGAACAAGAAGCCTTGGTTGTGGGATTAGGATTTTTTTGAGGTCCTAATGTAGTTTGTTTAGAGGATGTTTGAGTTGTATGTAGGGGTGGAACTGATGGAGAAGGAGTAGATGGCGTTGTGGGTGTGTGTTTCACATGTTTAGATGGGTAATGAGAATTAGGATGTGTGGATGACAGAGTAGGGCAAAATTGAACTCCAACAGGTTCTGCCAAAGCACACATATCAAAGGGTCTAGGATCACCATGAATGGTAACCAACTGATTCTTAAATTTGAATTTAACACATTGATGTAAATTTGAGGGAACGGCTCGCATTGCATTGATCCAAGGGTGACCCAAGAGTATATTGTACGATGCAGGGCAATGTACAATAAACATGGTTGTATCCAAGGTTCTCGGACCAACCTGCAATGGAATGGTAATAACTCCACATGTTTCTTGTGTTTCGTCATTGAAGGCTTTTATGATCATATCGGTTCTTTTCATTTCATCACTTCTAAACCCAAATATTTGGTAGAAGTCAAAAGTGCAGATGTTTAAAGATGAACCATTATCAATCAAGACTCGTTTAACTGCTACATCTCCAATTAAGGCAGTAATATATAAGGGGTTATCCTTATGTAAACTATGTTGAGGTATGTCTCTATCCCGAAAGTCAATACAATCAACTTCATGAGTTATTATAGTATTAGCCATGGCTTCAGGTTGAATGTCTTGTGGTACCATCATCCGGCTTAATGTGAGCATTAATTCATCTCTATGTGTAGGAGAGGATCTTAAAAGGTCCAAAAGGGAAATTCTAGTTGTAATGTTTGATAGTTGCTCATTAATATTATAAGGAGGTTTAGGTTGCACATTAGGTGCCTGATTCCCTTTATTAGGAACTTTCAAAACAAATGGAGTTGATCCATCATTTTGCATTTGATCTTGTTGAGATTTTTGAGCCCGTTGTCTAGTAACATCTTTGATGGTACCCACAATATTATTCTACGGATGATGAATGGGTCTTGGTCTAGCATTTATGGCTTGCTCATTAGAAATTAATTGGTGAGACGATGGTCGAGTAGTGAATCTTCTTGGAAATGGTTCTTCTGGGACCATATGACTTGTGATAGGGAGAATAGGATCTGATTCATCTTCAGAGCTATTCGATTGATTTGAGGTGATTTCCATATCACTCTCAGTCTCATATTTTGTATCACTAAGATCAGGTGTCTGAATATTATGTAGAGGCCTGGTTGTAACTACGGATAAAGTTGTGTCAAATATTTCCAAATCATGAATAGGTAAATGCCCACTAATAGTTCCTACATATCGGGTAGGAGGGGGAACATTATGATGTTCAATTTGATTAGCCACTTCCTTGCCATGCTTTGGTAAAGGATGTTGAAATATGTCCAATGATTGATTGGCATTCTGATTCTGGTTTTGAGGAATGTTCTTTTGAGCATTATTAGGAGGATTTTGCTTAGGTTGAAAGGCTTGTACCTCCATCTCATTGTTATCAATCAGGTCCTGTATTTTATGTTTTAATATTTTACAAGAGTTGGTAGTGTGTCCAGGTCCTCTATGGAAGTCACAGTGTAAATCAGCTCTGTATCCGGGTATAGTTGGATCAGGTTCCTAGATAGTTGGTAATTGAATCAAACCTCGCTCTAATAATTGCGGGAGAATGGTTGATAAAGGTTGATTTAATCTAGTAAATTCTCGAGGAGGTTTATCGGGAGGTTTCAGTATAAACTTCTTCGTTGTCTTTGCAGCATTAATAGTAGCAATATTTCTACTATCAATGACTCCATCACCCACAACTTGTTTATTTTTATATTGATTTCTGGATGTTTTCTCATCATCTTTCTTTTTAAGCTGACCTCTCCTAATGAGAGCATCTTCCACTCTTCGGGCTAAGTCTATAGCCTGATCGAAGGTGGTCAAGGTAGCATTTGACAATTCATAAGATAGTTGGTCTTGTAAATTATTAATAAAGATGTCCAACATCTCCCTATAAGGTAACACAAAGTGTAATTTTCCTATCAACTGTCTCCACCTAGCTAGGAAATCGGCAAAACATTCATCTTTATCTTGTTTTAAGTTGTACAAGTCTTTAATGGTCACATGCCTTTCGATGTAGGCACTAAATTGATGCACAAAAGACTCGGTTGTTTCTTCAAAATTCCTCAAAGAATTAGTGGGTAATTGATAATACCACTCTAATGCCATTCCTCCTAAACTTTTTGGGAACATTTTTAGCAATAATAAGTCATCATGTGATATATCATGACATGCTATCCTAAACATACGAAGATGCTCTATGGGATCTTTGGTTCCTTTATATATGGGCAAGACAGGCATAGGAAAATGTTTAGGATATGGTTGTGCTACAACTATAGGATCTAAAGGCTGACTACACATCTCTCGATAATTGTACGAGGGATGGTAGGGATCTATCTGGTCCATGCGGGAAACTAACTGTTTCACCACAGTTTCAAGATTACTAGTTTGTCCACCATATTGGTTCGGTGGGACATAAGCATGGGATTTATGAGTGTATGACGGTGTGACATAAGGATTAGATGCTATATTGCTATTATGCAAAGCGTTGGTAGGAAGAGTATTATGAAGAGGATTTGTAATAGTATTATGTTGTATCCCAGATTGTTGGTAATTGGTGTTTGGTTTTGTTTTGGGTTTTTGCTGATTTGAGGTATATTGCTCAATAGCTTGGCGAAATAGAGCAGTAAATGAGGGTTTATTTTGTGCGGGAATGACCCTAGGCTTGCTAACAGGCACTTTAGATGGTTGGGTAACCTGTTGTTGTTGCATGTTTCGGATCGCAGCGGCCATATCCAAATTGGATGGTCCAACTTGATCACTCTCTTGATCAATAAAGGACAAGGGATTAGTGCGTGTGTGAAATACGTCTTCTAGAGTTGCTTGAGTGTCACTAATTCGATCCTTGTCCATGTGGACTGCTCTATTAAGAACACCAATATTAGTATTAAGGAACTTCCAGAATTGTTCCATGTTTTCAAAAGTAACAACTCCTCCTAGAGACATTTTAGGGGATGAGGATCCTTCCTCTCTAACATTTTCTTCTTGTTCATTTCCTACAACAAGCTCTTCTTCTTGCTGATCTAGGATTTCTTCTTCCTGAACTTGATCTTCAGGAAGGACATCCGGGTTATTTAATGGTTTTCCTAACCAATCTTCTTCTTCAGTTTGTTTTCCATTCCTAAGTCTAGGCATTGTGCTTAAACTTAGATTTCAGCAAATATATATATTTATAAAAAAATATATATATATATATATATATATGTGATAGGTTTTAGAGGTATATATTTTAACTATATACCTACTATAATACTTAAAAGGAAATGTTTTGATTTTTTTTTGTTTTGTTTTTATTGTTTTTGTGTTTTATAATATTATTATAAAGATAACAAATAGCATTCTAGTTGCAAAAGGAATAACAATAATAAAAGAATAACTTAGTTTTCTATAAATAATTTATGGATATCATTGATAGGATCAAGTTCATCAAGAGTCATGAAATGCTCCTCTTCAAATTGAAAATGGTTTTTCAAAAATTTGACAAAGTGTGCTATAGTAATATGATCTGCTTCATACTCGAACTTGTAGAGATAAATTTCATGGCAATACTCTCGATATAACACAACTCTAGGAACTCTATTCCATATTTTTCTATCCATAAGAATGACTTCTTGATCCTCTATACGAGATAGAAACTTATGTACTACAACTGCATTCTCAAGGTATTCTTCAAAGGTGTACAATTCAGAAGACACAAGTGCTCTTTTATCGGCTAACCACCTATGGCAAGCTCTCTGAAGTTCATGATATAAAGTTACCTGATCAGGATCCAGGATTCTATCTAGGACAAACCTCTTGATTTGCCTAAGTTCAGTTGATCTAGATGAAATAATATCCAATCTCCTATCAAGTTCGTCCCATAAAGGTTGGACCCTATTTAGTTGAGGTACTCTAAGCACAAAAGTAATCTCTATGGTTGTTAATTGATTTTCAACATTAATGGTGACAACTCGTCTTTTATTATAATCTACCATCTAAATATGATATGCAACTTTAATTGTTTGTCTGATGATTCTAGATGTTACTTAATAATAAATTTTTTTTGGATTATTTTCAAAAGGTTTTAGTTTCACGTCGGGTTCACCAAAATGTATCGACCCAAATTTTTTGTGCCCTTACCTTCAGGCTAAAGGATCCGTGCCCGAAAGGGGGATGTGAGAAGGATGGAACAATACCTCGGACTGAGAGGCCCTTTGAAGGTCATGCCTCTCGGGGGAGGGGTATAAGGGTGAATTTTTGATGGATGGTGGGGTTCACCAGGAAACTTTGAGTGGCAGTTTCCATGCCTAGGTTGAGAATGGGTTTGATGTGTTCATTTTGTACTTTAATCATTCATATCCCTAGGTTGGCCATAATGAATCTAAGCTATTCTATATGAAATGCCAATTTATATGAATACAGAAAGCATGAATGAATCCTAAATACTAGGAATATACTAAATAAGAAAGAATGCACCTGATTTTGGATGTCTGATGAAGATTCTAAAGCTTGTAGGAGTCCAGATCATCCCGAATATGACAGGATCATCTGCAATTGTATAGAATCATCTCAGATCACAGTCGATCATCTGAGATCAGACAAGATCATCATCGATCTGATGAATTCGTCAGACGAATCCGTCAAAAGCCTGCAATCACAGAAACAGACACCAAAAACCAAAAATGCTACTGCAAGAATAATGCAAAATAATAGAAATGATAGTATGAATGCTTAATTGATAAATCTAGATAGCATATTTAAAGGAAATGCATTGTTTTAATAACTTATTTTAACTTTATCATGCATTTATGCTAAATGAGGTGAACTCCAGGATGCAGAATGAAAATAAATCAAGCTAATGCATAGTAAAATAAAGAAGAAAGATGAGAAATGCAAACTCAGGGCTCTGGTTGCCCCCAATCTGAACTGTAGTCGAGATCGCCTCCAATCGTACGAGATCGTCACCGATCTGTGACAGGATCGTCCGAAATCATCTGGAATCGCCTGCGATGATCCGAGCTTCCTCCAGCTGAAGCACAATGAAAACCTGCAATGAAAAACTTGAAAATACAAATGCAAATGATGGGGGCGAGGATGTTCTAATACAGAAAACTAGAGTTGCAGGGAAATGATCAGCCAGGGGGATAAATTGAGAAAATCCCAAGTTTATACAGGATTAGGGGGAGGTTAGGAGGTTGGGGATCATCCCAATCTAGGAGATCTCCAATGGAGGAATCTCCAACTGCACAGACACGCTTCTGCCCAAGTTGGAGAGGTTGTTAAAATAGAAGCTAATTATGAAAATTTGGTTTTGGGACGAAATCGTCTGGACGTTCTGTTCTAGAAGAATTCGTCCGATCTGGGACGATTTCGTCTGATCGGCGACGATATCGTCCAACGGTCAAAACAACTCCTAAAAATGGCACGAAAAATGGGGTGAGCGGTTAACGAGCGGTTTCAAGGGTTAAAATTCAAATTTTTATCTTTTACTAAGGGTTTAACTGCACCAATTTTAGGGTGCTACAAAAGGTTTTTGCAATTCATATTTTACCATCAAAGTAATGGTGGGATGCATTTTGCAAAGTTTTTGCTTAACAGGCTTAGAATATTTGTCAAGTGTTATGTTATGGACCATCATATTGGAATCAAGGTCTGGCATGTTAGTGTATGACCAAGCGAATGTGAGTTTATACTTCATGAGAAATGCAATGTATTATTGAATTTCATCGGGTGATAAACTTATCCCTAGCTAGATAATACGTGGAGTTTGAGGATCATTGCTAATATCGATATCGATGACATCTTCTACCAACATGTGGGATCCATCCTCTAGTTGGGTAGGTATGGGAATGAGATGTAAATCGTAAGCTGCATTGTGAATGGGAATTTCATTATCATTAGAAACATCCACATGGTTCATACTAGAAGATGGATGGGAAGGGAGAATATAGTCATTGGCATGGCAAAGGACTTGTGGGGTGGGGAGGAAATAATATGGAGATGGATTGCATGGAAGGTGATCAAAATTGATATAATCTAGATCGATGGCAAGTATACACTTAGGATGCGCATAATAATGAAGAGGGGCAAAGAGGTCAACCGAGATCATGTTGATCATAGATTGCATGGATGGTGCACGTTGTACCACATGATAAGGTTCAAAAGTTTGGGTGATCATTTGTGGTGGTGGGAGAAGTTGGTGAAGAAACATGGGAGGATAAGCCGATGACAAAAGTTGTTGTAGTGGGTGTTCGTGAGGAAGAAGAAGTGGGAGGACTAAAATAAGGATGGGAAATATGCAAAGAAAATTATTGTCTCCTTCAGGTGTTTCAGTGATGGGAAGGATGGGGTGAACATTTTATTTGAGCTATCTGAATGGATAGAAAGTGTATCGAATTGCATAGCCAGCTCATTGTCAGATATGTGAAAATACACTAGGTGAATCATGGCTACATGAAAGAAAGAAGAAGAAATGTTGATGGATGACTGAGAGGATTGGCTTCCTATTGGAGAAGGGAAATCAAAATCTGTAGAATTTTTCTCATTAAAATATGTGAGTGTGATGCTAAAGTGTTCAACTTGGCATGTTAGTTCATTCTAACTTGTGCACTAATAACATATACTCAATCTATTATTGGGATCGAGGAAGGTAGGATTGATGATGTTATGCCACCCTTGTTCATGGTGACCCAAACCATACCCATGGTAGTTGTGTCATTGGAAATAATGTAAAACAACAGTTATATTGGATAGGTAATTGAGATTTGCACATAATGAAATCTCAGGTTTAGGGTGTTTAATTGATTGTATGGAGGTATGGATACCTCCATGGATAAAGTTGGTTTGATTAATGGGAACCCCATTGGAATGATAACACTAATTTTTAGAGGTGTATTATGAGGACAACCAAAATCACATGTTGATTGGATGCTAGGTGGGGTGGGGCAAGCGTTATGCATGACATACTCTCTATGTCTTGGACTTATCATAAGTACTGAGATATGTGGTGTCTCAAGATGCATTTGGGCAATCAAGAGTCCAAAATTTGGCAAAGGTGAGGTAGAAGAAGTAGATGCTTGGGATTCGATTGGAAGATCTATGGATGGAGAGGATATAAAGGGTGGTAGGTTACTAGATCTAAGAGGAATATAGGAAGTGGAGGGATTGGAAGATGGATATTTACGAGGTGGTGTAACAGGGATGAATGAAGGGGGTTGAAAAGTGGTTACAAATGGTTGGGAAGGTGGTAGGTGAGGAGGAAAATTAGAGGAAAGTTGATGAGGCAGCATGTGAGGGGTGAAATAAGGGGGTGGGAAAATGGTTGGGGATGGTTAGAAAAATGATCATGGGGGAGGACGAGGATGGGTTACTAGATAAGTATCTAAGGATGTGGATGTTTTCATTGTTGCTACTTGGATGGTGATTGGAGGTATGATTGGTGTGGTTACAAGGTGGATGGAAGGAAGGGTTGTAGCAGGTGGTAAGGTGATTAAATTACAAAATTAAAATAAGTCATCATTTACCTAGATGAGATGTACCTCTCCTGCATGTAGATATTTTATATAGTGATGGATGGTGGAGGGAACACATTGCATGTCTCGGATCCAAGGTCTATTAAGGAGGAGTTTGTATTGCATCTTGCCCTTGATGATATGGTAATGAGTGGATATGGTTTTAACACCTACCTTGATTGGTAGGATGATTGTACCCAATGTTTGATAGAGTGTGCCATTGAAAGATCGTAAGTCCATTGCAAGGGTAGAGCAATGTTCTGGTGGAATGTTGAGATTATTGAGGGTGGATGATGTGATAATTTTGATGGAATATTTAGTGTCAATCAACACACATTTATAGGTGGCACCATCGAATTCTACCATTATGTGCATAGGAGGGTTCGAATTAGGGCCTACGAGAGTTGTGATCTCATGATCGTATAACACGATGGACGATTGCATGCTAGTACTCATATTGCCCATAAAATTAGCAAAAATATTGCTATCATTGGTTTGAATATCAATGGAACTTAGTATGTAATTTAGCACCTCAAAATGAGACCATGATTATTGTAAAAGGTCATAGATAGATAACTTGGCAGGGACTATTTGAAGATGATACGTAAAATTACTTCAAATGGTGATGATTAGCTTTGGTAGTGGAGGTAGACCTTGGGGTGGTGGAGATGTGGAATATGGTGGGTTAGGCACTGGAACCTATGGTGGATTAGGTCGAGTGGCATATTGGTTATTTTGTGTGACAATATTGATCATCCCGATAAAGCCTTGTTCTTCAGGTATGTGATTGACCTAATTTACTTAAGGGTTTTGCCCTTGTGTATTGGACATGAAATCCTACATTTGGGAGATGGTGTGTTGTGGTAGAGGGTTTTGAAAGGCATCCAATCTTTAGTTGGAGGTAGCCAAGGTATTTTCAACCCAAATGACACCCTTATCAATGATATCTTGGATGAGGTACCAAAACTATTAGTAATTACTAATATCATATCCTTTGTGATGATGATAGTCACAATGAGCATATTTATTGTACCCTCATGGTTTTGGTAAGGTAGGATATTTAGGTTGAACTTGAGGTAAGGTCAGGTGACTAGTAGTCAAAAAGCATTGGAATATGCTACTCATGGGTTCGATCAAAGGAGTCCATGTATAGGGTGGGTGATCATCCAGATGTTGGAAGAATGCAGGTTAGGTTATGATGGTAGGGGAAATGCATTCCTTGGGTGTGGATAAGCTAGTGATTGCAATGGTACATTAGGAATGGATGGTGTGGCTATCATAGTGAGCACCAAGTTGGTGGTCTGAAGGGTTTTGGGTTGATTTTGACTATAATTACCCTTTTAAAATATGTTTGTATTAGAGTCAAACTTTTTGTGTGGCTTGATATTCCCCTTTTAAATTTTAACCTCCTCGATTAGCTTGGCATGATTGGAAGCTTCCTCGAATGTGCTATATGGTTGCATTTAAAAAAATTTGGATATGGCCTTAATACAACTCCTAACAAATACCTTAACCAATTTTGTTTGAGGAAGAGGGAAAGAGATATCATTTATAGCAACTCTTCATCATGTGACATAGTCATTAATGGATTCATCATTAAACTATCATAGATTATAGAGATCTAGCAGTGATGTCTGATTTTTTATGTTGAGGGTGAAGTTTTAAAAGGAAAACATTTATCAACTGCTCAAATGTATATAAGTTGTGGTGAGGTGAGTTATCATACCAATTTAAAGTTGATTTTCCAAGTGACTATGGAAATTTTTTGAGCATAAGAGTATCATAGAGACTAATGTGGTAACATGCAAATAAATAGTTGCTCAAATATTCTTGAGGGTCCTCCCTACCTATAAATTTATCAAATGTAGGATCAAATTGGAGGGGTAAGGTGGAATGTGTACAGGTGAATGTATAGGCTCAAAGTAAAACTCACTATAAGTGGGATTTTTGCACCCATAGCTGTTGGAACATGTCTAAACTTACTTAATTTGGTCTTGCATATTTTGGATAGCCTATGGCAAGACTGGCATGATGAGGTTGGAACAAACTAGGATGTTACTTAATGAATATTTAAGGAAAATGTGGTTAGGCATGTGATAGTTGGTGGGTGGTGGTTGATGGGGAATAATGGGATTTGGATTCAAAAATGGATGCACATTTTGATGTGGGTTGGGAGTGACCATAGGAATGGTCTTTTATTGATATATTGGGTCAGGATCCTCATAATATTAAGTTTGTATGGGCATCTAAAGTTGTGTGTTGTGGGGCGATGTTTGCATATACCAATCAGGATTTGACACATGTTTATTTGCCATATGATTAAATGGTGTTTGATTAGGGTCTTATTGAGTATACCCCTATTGAGATGGTCCTTTAACTACCATTTATTGTTGCAAGGGTATTTGAACATACCCTGATTGACTAAGCTCCATATTGGGCATTTGTTGTTGTTTATGTGTTTTATTAGATCTTGATTGAGTAAGCCCTTGATTGGGCACTTGCTATTGTAAGGGTATTGGAACATACCTTGATTTATTGAGCCCCTAATTGGGAATTTTATGGTGCAAATGGAGTTGAGTCTATTGATTGAAATCCCGATTGGGCATTTGATTTTACAAAGATATTTGAGTATATCCTTATTGATTGAGCCCTTGATTAGGCACTTTATTTTGCAAAGGGTTTTGAGAAAATCCTTGTTGATTGAGCCCTTGATTGGGCATTTGATTTTGCAAAGGGTTTTGAGAAAACCCTTGTTGATTAAGCCCTTGATTGGGCACTTGATTTTGTAAAGGGTTTTGAGAAAACCCTTGTTGATTGAGCCCCTAATTAGGCATTTGATTTTGCAAAGAATTTTGAGAAAACACTTATCAATTAAGCCCTTGATTGGGCACTTGATTTTATGAAGGGATTTGATAAAACCCTTGTTGGTTAATCCCCTAATTGGGCATTTGATTTTGCAAAGGATTTTGAGTATATCCCTGTGGATTTAGCCCTTGATTGAGAAATTGATTTTGTAAAGGGATTTGAGAAAACCCTTGTTGGTTAAGCCCCTATTTGGGCATTTAATTTTGCAAAGGGATTTGATTATATCCTTATGGATCGAGTCCTTGATTAGGCACTTGATTTTGCAAAGGGTTTTGAAAAAACCCTTGTTGAGTGAGCCCCTGATTTTGCAAAGGGTTTTGAGAAAACACTTGTTGAGTGAGCCCTTGATTGGGTATTTGATTTTGCAAAGGGTGTTGAGAAAAACCTTGTTGATTAAGCCCATGATTGAGCACTTGATTTTGCAAAGGGTGTTGAGAAAATCCTTGTTGATTAAACCCTTGATTGGGTACTTGATTTTGCAAAGGGTTTCGAGAAAACCCTTTTTAATTAAGCCCCTGATTGGGCACTTTATTTTGTAAAGGGTGTTGAGAAAACCCTTGTTGATTAAGCCCTTAATTATGCAGTTGATTTTGAAAAGGGTATTGAGAAAACCCTTGTTTATTAAGCCCTTTATTGGGCACTTGATTTTATAAAGAGTTTTGAGAAAACCCTTGTTGATTAAGCCCCTGATTGTGATGAGGCTTGAAAATACCTCCATCATAGTATGTTTTGAACTATTACAAATGCCTAAAAACTCTATGATTTGTCTTATATGTTGATTAAGTTTATTTAAATATGTTGTATATCAAATATTTGCATGATTGATGTGTTTAGGAATATTATGCTCTGTTTTTATAGTTTTTTTGTATAGTTTTGCATTATTTCAGCAAGATTTATTAATTATGGGCATGCATGGTTTGAAAAGCAATATTTTAATACCTTTATACTTATATTTTCTATGTAATTATTTATCTAAATCTGGAAGATAGTGCCAAAAGACTATAACTGTGCAACAAAAATAGGATTTCTGTGTAAATTCTAGCCAGTTGCCAATGAATGGCAAGGCATGGAATTTACCAATGAGGAAGGATAAAGTCAGTTGGAATCACCTCCTGGGAGCTGGATTTGAAGACCCACCTAAAAGCAACAACCAAAAAAAGCATTCTAAAGATGTTTGAGCTTAAATTGCACCTACATCCAATTATTTCGAAGATCTTCGAAATAACAGGGGAAAACACTTTCATTTGAATTTTTGTGGTTTCCATGTGGTTGAAAAGGCAACTTAAGGTTAAATTAACATAGGGAAAGTATCCTATAACTATCCCCACCATTCCTTACCAACCAGAAGATGAAACTCATGAAAAATATCAACTAACGCAACTGACCTGTCCTGAAATATCCCCAGAATAGTTGCAACATAATAGGCAAATAAATTGCAAGATAGGAATGACATATTTTATGTATGTAAATAGATTTTAGATATTTATAAAAGGCATAGCTCCCATATTGGTTGAGCTAAGTAGAAAGTAGATATTAGTTGTGAGGAAATAGACATTGGCAGAATAGGTTCAGATTTGTAGTGAAGTACAACAACAACATTGTAATGATTTTTTTGGAATAATAAAGTGCAGTTATTTCATTGTCTTTGTCATATATGAGTGTGTGTGATATTTATCAAGTAAGAGGAATTCATACCTTCTTATGGAAAAGGGAGCAGGCCACTTCTAGGCCTAGGAGAAGGACTAACAGGATAGGTTTTCTTCTGATTCCTATTGCAGCAGAATTAGCTGAATATTTGTCTATTTCATATTTTGTTGCACACTAACATTTGTTGCAGTTTTATGATTGATTTCTTGTTTAATATAAATTGGCAATGCTTTCTAGATATATGATCTTTGATAGATGAGATTACTTTTTTAGCAGATTACAGTATTTGCTTTTGAATATTTTCATTTTAGTAGTTTTTCAGTTTTTATTTCCCTTTTTGTTGTCAGCTACTACATAGAAGATTGACAACCTTCTAAAACAAGGCGCTGATAGGATTTAGTTTGTGTGTTTTGCTCAAAAATTCCATTCCTGCAAAATTCATTTCTACAATTGTAATTAGGTTCAATTTCCTGTAACTAAAGGATTAAATTTCCATTCCAGCAAATAAATTAGTTTGTTTCATGCAATCTAGAAGTAAAGGTGACCTAAAAACCCCCAACACAATTTGTTTTACCAATAAGACCTGCTGCTCCAAAGTGAGTTAATTTGTAGCCCTGTTCAACACTTCTATCATAGATAGCCTTGGACACCACCCCATATTGATATATCCTTGATATTTAATGATGTGATTAGCAACACACATTATTTTGGCACCGTTGTTGGGGACACGGTGTTTTTAGAAGAGGAGAATAGTTAAATAGTTGTTAATTCTATTGAGCTGTGAAAATTTAGAGTAAAATTTGAATATAATAGCTGGTATAAGTAACAATTATTGAATTGCAATTTAGATCATTAAGGAGTAAGCATGAATGAGTAGGCCAAGGGACAAGAAAGGCATATTTATCAAAATCACCCCTATACCTACCACAAGAAGGCGATCTTCATGCTTAGGAGGTGAGTTGCCTGTGTTTGAAATTCTTGACAGACTTAAACAAAAACCAGTACCTTCAAGAACTGAAATATCTCTTGAAAAATAAATATTAGAGGAATTATCTACTAATTCTTCTCCATATACTTCTGAGTCTATACGACTAGAGTAATTTGGACACATCTATACCAAATTTTGGAACAACATCATGGCAGAAATTCTAGAACAACAGGATGGAGGTAGTAATATCCACAACAGAGCAAATAATCCTCATTCTTCTAGGAATTTTGAATACCCTATTCAATTAAATCCTACGCAAAATTCTCCTATGAAAATAATCTCCCCTTCAATACTGCCAATATTTTGAGGGGTTGTATTTGAAGATCCTAACCAATTCTTATTTGAGTTCAAAGTAGTGTGTCAAACCTATGATTATGTGAATGACAACCAGAAACTCAAAGTTTTCCCTTCTACACTCAAGGATGCAGTGTTGTGTTGGTTCATGAGTCTAGAACCAAAATCTATTCGAACCTGGGAATAAATGGAGAGCATATTTTTGGATAAATACCAATATTATTTTAGGGTAAGAAATAGGAAGGATGAATTATTCTAAATTAGGCAGAATATTATGAAACCTTAGAATATTATCTTGATAGGTTTGCCTTTGTTCAAAAATTATATGGACCTGTAGAGTCTGAAATGTGTAAAGCCATATTTTTTAGAGGACTCTAAGATGAATCCAAAGAAGTATTATACTTAATGGTAAAATGGGCTGTGAGTACCCTTAAAAATGAAGATATTGTGGATTTATGCAGAAATTACTCCCACACTAAACAAATAAGAAAGAAAAAGAGTGCAAATGGCAATGATGTGAAATATTTAATAGAGGAATTTACAAATTTTAAAACTGATATTCTGGTGAAGTTAAACACAACACTAGGGGAAATGTCTGCTAAAGCAAGAACAATAGAACCTATGGTAATTTATTGCCCAAGATGCAGGAATAAACATGCTTTGCAAGAATGCCCTTTAAAAAAACATTCATTTCAGCCATCTGTAGTATCTATTCAAAAGGACATCTAACTAATAAATGCCATCTGCTACCACAACTCAAAAATGATTTAGAAACTGAGGCTGAAGAACTCAATTATATTGGACCAAAATAGGGGGAAATTTCTCTCAATATCAAAACACCCCTCGTTTTTCTACAAATTGGAGACACAACCCTTGGAATATGCCATGGGGACAGTTAGAACCACCCCAATGCCCTTGGAATTATTCTCCTTGGACATCTTCCCAAAACTAGCCACAGTTAGGTTGGAGTAATCCCTCCTAGAATCAGAATAATCCCTCCTAGAATAAGAGTAATCCATCTTGGATGCAAAATCAAAAATAGTGGGGACAACAATACCAGTCCTATCCAAGGTAGTAAAGAAATCAAGGTCAAACTCAGAATTTGCTACTTGCAACTAGTCAAAATTTTCAAGGGAGAATAAATCAACCACAAAAAACATAAGAGGTAAAGCAACCTCAACTTCTAGTCCAACCAGTGACTTATCCAAATAGCATAAGATAGGCATCTCCTATCTATGTGGTTGAATCTGAAGAAAATATTGAAATACATGTTCTTGATTGCACTAATATCCAACTTCATTCAGGAAAAGTCCTACCTGAACCTATTCCAACTAGAAATGAGATGCAAGAACCCTTGGAACCAAGCAAAGTTAAATCAATAGTAGAGAAAGAAGCAGGAGAAACAAAAAAAACATAGGAAGAATAGTTACCTTCATCAAGGATAATTCCATATCCTAAGAGATTCAATAATATAGCAAAAAAATTTGAATCAGAGCTAGTAAAAGAACTTAGGAAGTTAACCATATCACTCCCCTTATTGCAAGCCATTAAGGATGTGCCTTTGATTAGAAAATTTATCCAAGATTTGTGTATCATAAGACTAAGGAGAAAAAAAAATTCATTCCCTAAAACTGTTCAGGTTGAAGGAAAGATAGTTGATCTCTTGTCAGGGAAACTAGTACCTCCAAAGTATAGTGATCTAGGGAGTCCAGTTATCACAATTACTATAAGATCAATACCAATTTCAAATATCTTAGTTGATTTAGGAGATGCAATAAATGTAATGACCAAGGATATAATGGAAAAATTATAGCTCAAACATCTAAGTCCTACATTTACAATGTTATAAATGGCTGATAGGTTAGTTGCAAAACCTGAAGGTATCATTGAAGATTTACCCATAGAAGTTTCTTCTTGAGATCACCCTGCAGATTTTTTGGTTTTACAACCTAGAAATTTAGCACATGGTTACCCCAATATTCTGAGAAGACCTTGGCTTGCAACTGCAATAGCCTTTATAGACTACAGATTAGGATATATGACAATATCCAATGGTATTGAATTAAAACAAATTTCTTCGTATCCCCCTACAAGACCTTTAAGTAAATTTATAGGTCAATTGTGGTTTCCTGATTTAGATGAAGAACAAGATGAGATCATCTCCACACTAGCTACTGTATTAGTGAAAGAACATATAGAAGAGATAGACTCCTAGGATGAAGGAAATGTTGAAAAGAAGACAGTCTTAACAAGGAATGGAGGATGAAGCAGTAAATTTTCATCAGTTGTTAGGAAATGAGGAAGGTAAAATTTCTAGAAGAAAGCCATCTACACCATTACAAGAAAAATATATTTCACTACCACATGGGTGGCATCATCACCTACTCCCTTCTTCTCATTGTTCCATACAAAACATGCTTCCATCAGAAATCAATGTTCAAAATGAGACATAATTTTTCTCATTCCCTCAAATCTCATCATTGTCCACTAAAATCCTTAATAACCAAGTATGAAGGAGTAATTTATGTCCTTCCAGGGACAAAATAGATAGAATTTCAGCCAGGTAAATTTTTGAATATTAATAGCTGGCTTACTAAGGAAGAAGAAGCAAAACTATTAGTTGTTTTGTAGAAACATATCCATGCTTTCACCTAGGATTACAAAGATATGTCATGAATCCACCCTGATGTATGCACTCACAAAATCTATACTGAAGATTTTAAACTAGTGACACAGCCCCAACGAAGATTGAATCTTGCCTTGAGGAATATTTTCAAAGAAGAAATTGAAAAACTTCTAGAGGTAGGGTTTATTTATCCAATTTCTGATAACCGGTGGGTCTCTCCATTGGTTATAGTTCCAAAGAAGAATGGAAAAATGAGAGTATGTGTAGACTACATAGAATTGAATAAAGTAACATACAAAGACCATTTTCTATTACCATTCATAGATCAGGTGTTAGATACTCTTGCTAGAAAGAATTACTTATGTTTTCTTGATGGATTCAATGGATATAATCAAATTTGGGTTTCACCTGAAGATCAGGAGAAAACAACTTTTACATGTCCATGGGGAACATTTGCTTATAGGGTCTTACCTTTTGGCTTGTGTAATGCCCCAACAACATTTTAGCGAGCAGTTTTAGCAATCTTTTCTGATCTGACTACCGATAGTGTTGAAATCTATATGGATGATTTCATAGTATGTGGAGAAACTTTTGATTTTACATTGGAACATCTTGATAAAGTTTTAACTCGTCGTGAAACATACCAATTATCCTTGAATCCTGAAAAATATTTTATGATTATGGAGGAAGGAATTATTCTTGGTCATCACATCTCTCCTCAAGGGATCCAAGTTGATCCGAAGAAGGTGAAAATAATCAAGAATATTCTCCCTCCTAAGACTCAAACTGATGTTAGAAGTTTCCTTGGACACATTGGTTTTTATCGCAGGTTTATTCCCAACTTTAGTACAATAGCCAATCCTATAATTTTCCTATTGAATAAAGATTCTGTATTCTCCTGGACTGCAAAGTGTTAGGAATAATTTGAAGCTCTGAAAGAAAAATTAGTAACTCCACCTGTGTTAAGAGGACCTAATTGGACATTACCATTTCATATCCAGGTCAATGCTTCCAATATTGCAATTGGAGCAGCACTAGGACAAATTGATAATGGCAAACATTATGTCGTCTACTACATTAGCAAGAATTTGACAAGAGTAGAGAAATACCAAACCATAAGAGAGCATGAACACTAAGCATTCAATTTAGAGAATGTTTAATAAGCATAAGAAGGATAGTCAAAAGTGGAAGACAATGCCATGAAAAGAAGCAATAAATGCAATGGAGGAATATTGCCAAGCCTTGAATATTGAGAAGAGAACAATGTCCAAATTAACGTGCAAAATGCAGTGAAAGGAGAAGCCAATTAATACGTAGCGCCTCACCTCCAAGAAGGTATATTAACATCCAATCATTATTTGCATTCCATTAAGTTTAAGGAGGCATAAGATTCATCATTTCTAAGGTTAAGTTTAGTTATTTGAATGTATGGATATATAAAGAAACAAATTAGTAAAATACAACCTTAGATGATTTATTAGAAATGCTATTAAAGTAAGGAGAGTATAACCTGAGAACTTTTGAAAATTGTATTAGTTGAAATTCAAGTATTAAAATATTTGTAAATAATTTAACTAGGAGGAATAAGGTTCTCTACATTGAAATTGAAGCATTAATTTTTTAAATATCCTTATTGTCGAAATTTCTAATCAAGGAGATATAAGGATTTCAACACCAAAATAAATATCTTAAAATTTAAAAACCATATCATTGATAATTAAAGGATATATGAAGCAAAACATAAAGTATTGAAATGTTGGAAAACTAAATTGGAATTAGTCTCATCAATTGAGAGTGCATTAAAATTATATTTAGCTTTTTATTCACAAATAGAGAGATATAAGGTGAAGAATAGTAGTTGAATATTAGAGAGATAAAAGGTATTCAACTCAAAAGAAATCTAAATAAAGCCAAGCACTTTATCAAGACCATAGCACATTCAAAATACTTGGGAGATATAAGAGGTTCTACAAAACTTAAGATTTGAAAAGGTTTTATCAAATTTGATCTCATAATCAAAATACTAGGGAGCTAAAAGGAATACTACCTAGATATTTGAAATATTACAAATAAGAAATTACAAAGCATACTACAAAAGTTAAAGAATTGAAAGATAGTACTTGATCATATACTCAAAACACTAGGGAGTCATAAGGTAGCCAACCTCAAAAAATTTTGAAATTTAAAAGATTCTATCAAAACTATTCTCAATACATAATACTAGAGAGTTATAAGAAATTTCACTTCAAATATTAAGTTAGAAGAAGCATGGATGAAATAGTGAGGAATGCATTCAATAATGAACAACTATTCCATAAACTAGAATTTTATTCACAAAACTTAATAGATACTTTTGATGGATACAAATACTTGTCTACCAGTAAAAAAGAAAGATTATCTTTGTTTCTCAAAGAAGCAAAAGAAGGAAATTTTATGACATTAATTGGTTATATTCATGAAGTACTTTTCAAATATTGGTGGAATACTCAAAACATAGTTATATTTTCATCAAAAGAATGTTTGATGATATATCTATTATTAATTGTTTTTTAATTTTCTCAAAACATGAAACATTTTGAACATGTTAGCAATGAAATAATAAATCCTGACCAATAGTATTATGATGATATACTAACTCATCATGGATAATATATCACTAGTAAAAATGCAGAAACGAAGAACAAGAAAGAGAAAGCATGACATAAAAGAAAATATGAAGATGAAAGAAAATACTTTCAATCTGAATATAGATCAAAACAAACTAAAGGATCAAGATGAAGATACTAAATATTTACTTGATCAAGTAAAATACAGAGAGCACAATGAAGAAAGCAAAAAAGAAGAGCTCAAATTCCAAAACTAGGACGAAGACCATATTGAAGACTAAAGTCTTCAATAACCAAATAATGTAATATAGGGGGGAATTTATATATATTACATTATCTGGTACATGCCAATGTACCACCTTGGGTACATCTTTAGATTAGGAGTTTGTCTTAGATTAGGATTTGAGTATTTACTTTATACAATGTAATAAATACATGTGTTAGAATGTATAAAGTACTTGATGATGTAAATGTGCATGTAGTCCACATGTACATGAGTCATAGAATAGGAATATGAAGAGTCATAGGTAGGTGAAAGGCCAAGATACATATCTCTTTATATATTCCTTTGATATGGAGAGTAAGCATATAGAATTGTAGAGAATAGAGATGTATAGAGAAAGGAGATAAAATGTAGAGCATGTATGAATTATGGAGTGTTTGAGACCTCCATTATACACATTGTACTATTTTTGTGAGGTTTCATTAATGGTAATTTTATGAGTTATTACAAAATTTTCTCATTAGTTTTTCTTGCATATTATATTGCCATTATCATATAATTAATATTTCTTGCTCATTTTAGTTATTGTGGTTGCATTTCCTTTAATATATAGCATCAAAAGCTAATACCTAGCATGTATCAAGAGTAGATCTTATTATTATATTCCTCAATATTCTTTCACAAATTTCCTTTTTATTAGATTTATCCTTTCGTGGCTCTACTAAAAAATCTTTTGACTTGTTCTACTTATTTTTTTTGTATTTCCTTATTAATGGTAGAGGTATTAACATATAACACTACATTTTCTCTACCACTTTTCGTCTCTTCAATGGTGCATGGTACTTAAAGAGACTCTTCAAATTTTGATAAGGTATATTCCTTAGGTTCAGCAAGAATGTTCATCCTTAAATAAGGATCATATTGAATATACAATTCTTTGTTAATATTATGATATGGTTGTACCATATAGGCTAAAGCCTAAAAAGAATTAGTATTTCTTCTAATTTTTTTTTTTTATTTGTGGAAAACATCCCAAAAGGGATGCCACTTTCGGGTAAGACCCAAGGAGGCAGGGGTATCCATTCCGCCAAAAATGCCCAGGACTCGGACCTGCCTACCACCTTTGACATACTCAAGGAGCAAACAAACACACAAAACCAATTTAAAAATAAGTAAATAACAACAAAAATAATAAAATAAAATAAAAAACATGCTCCTTGAGTGTGTCAAAAACAAAAGCACAACCAAACACGCACAATAAGATAAAAGAAACCACAACACAAACCACATAGAAAAACACAAGAACCACATAACAAAACACAAACAAGACAAAAACAACAGAACACTACAAAGACATAACCCAAAAAAAACATGAAAAATAAACACAACCAAAACCTAAAAAATTAAAAAATAAAATAAAAATAAAAATAAAAACAACCAACAACAGACAATAAACAAAAACAAAAAACATAGAAAACACTCACACATAAAAACACGAAATAACACAAACAAAGAGAAACCCAAGAACAAGAACGAAAAAAACACAAGAACAATAACAAAAAACAAAAAAAAAAACAAAACAACAAAAACACAAGAACAACAAAAACAACACAAAGAACACAAAAACAAAACAAAAAAAAAAAACCCACCCACCTTAAAAAACTAAACAAAAAAAACAAAAAGAAAAAAGAAATAAAAAATGAACAAAACAATGACCTATCTAGACCAAAAGACTATTAAGGCAAGAATCAACAGAGGAAACAAAATAAAGAATAGAATGAGCTAGGGAACTAAAAAAACTGAATGAACCAAAGAGAAGCAAAAAAAAAACAAGAAGAAACTAGGTACCTTCGTAACTCGGAGCCATCCAAAGAAATGATAGAAAGAAGAGCTTCCCTAATTTGAGAAGCCCACCATATAGGAGGGTGGCCATAACAAGTAAGATCACCTTTGTCCAAAGCCCAATTAGCTAAAGCATCAAGCACTCTTGTTTTGATCTCTCGACCACATGATTGTAATCAACTTTCAAAAATCCCATCCTGGATTAACTCGAATCTTCTCAATAATTCTTTTTATTCTCCAATCCACCTTATGATTCTTAGAAGGATTCTTCAAGAGATTAATCATAAGTTGAGAGTCGGACTCAACTAACACCTTTTCCCATCCAACCTTAGTAGCCTCCTGAAGGCCTCTCGAGGATACCATACCCCTCAACAAGGTTATTGGAAAGAATACCCAAATTCTCAGCAAAAGTAAAAACCAGGGAGCCATCTCGAAAGTCTACCAATTCCTCCCACACCGGCTTTTCCAGGGTTCCCTCTAGAGGCTCCATCAGCATTGACTTTTCCAAAATCCTTAGGAGGAGGTTGCCAATTTCTATTCCTATCCATCTTACTAATACTCACATTCCCTTTAAGTTGGTTGCCCTTAGAAGGTTTAATCTTCAATCTTTGCATCACTTGATCCCATCTTTGGTGGGAGTTTTGGGGGTGATTAAGGAGATGATGGACTGATTCAACTAAGTTGGCTATGGTCTTTTGCCAAATATAGTGAATATCCTTCCTATCTTGATTAAAAATTTGGTTGTTCCTTTCATTCCAAATATTCCAAAGAAGAATGGTAGAACCCATCCAAACTAACTGCCTAATAAAATGATCAACACCCTCTTGATTAGGCCAATCCCTCCAAAGTTGTTCAAAAGTAAAAAAATTGGACCACCGTAAGCCAAGTAAAGTGGCCATTCTCCTCCATAGCTCGGAGGCTAAAGTACACTCAATAAAAATATGGTTGATATTTTCTACATTCTCTTCACACATTTCACATCTAAAAGGGCCATGAAAACCACGCTTCATAAGTTGCTCACCAAGAAGCACCCTACGATGCAATAAAAGCCAATTAAAGAACCTCACCTTAGGCCAGAGCTTTTGAGCCCACAATCGAGAAAATATGTCAGAAGAATGGTTGGGATTATTATGGCATAAGGTCAAATAACCTTGAGCAACCGAATACTCACCCTTAGTAGTGTTGTTCCATCCAAAACAATCTTTTTCATGGGACCAAGAGAGGGATCTCATATGAAGGATGCCTTGGATATCTTGTCTTTGCCTTTCTGGGATTTGAATAGGCCAGTCCTCAATAGGGATCCAATATCTACCAACCTTTGAATTACCAACATGGTACCGATAGTAATTAGCCACCTTTATCCAATTAGCTCGGTGAAGCTCCTCCATCCAAGGCCTCCAATCGGGAAACCGAGTTATCAAAGGCTTGTGACCATCCCAAGAATCTGTCCAAAAATTTGCATGTTGACCATTATGAATGATCCAAAATAATTTTTTCTTTATCAAATCCTCACCAGCCTTAAGAACTCGCTAAAATGGGAGAACCTTTGGTAGGAAGTTGATAGCGAACAAGGTCTTCAGGACTTTTGTTCTCAAGATATTTAGCACGGAGATTATTGGCCCAAAGAGCATTGGGGTTATGCAACATCCTCCAATATAATTTAGCAGCTAAAGCTTTGTTGTTATTAATTGAAGACCGTAATCCTAACCCCCTTCACTCTTAGGAAGACATAAAGTATCCCATTTCACCAAGGCCCATTTTCTTTTCTCCTTAGTACCACTCCAAAGGAAACGATGACTCGATTTGATCCAATTCTCGAAGAACAACCTTTGGGATATTCAAAATGGAAGAAACATAAATAGGAATAGCTTGAAGGACTGATTTTACCAAGGTGATTCTACCCCCGTAAGAAAGCCACTTGTTGGTCCACTTTCCAATTTTCTTCTTGACTTTGTCCAACAACCAATTCCAATCTTTATTTTTCTTGCCTTTGAATATTTATGGGAATACCTAAATAAGTGAATGGAAGAGAGGTCTTCTTATATATTAGTTTATCCAAGACCATGGATTCCTTTCTAGCAGAGCAGATGAAAGAAAATAACTTTAGATTTGTCTTCATTGATCAACCGCCCAAGTAGCCTTAGAAAAATAGCTAATGATTTGCTTAATATTAGAAGCTTCCTTAACTCGTAGCTTTACCTAAAAGAGTAGAGTCATCCACAAATTGAAGATGAGAGATAGGTCTAGCTCCATGAGCAATGGTAACTCCCTCAAGGGTTTTGTTTTCCCTTTTTTTGGTTATAGTCCTACCCAAGCATTCAGTAAGAATGATGAATAAATAAGGGGATAGCGGGTCACCTTGCCTAATACCTCTGGAAGCTGGGAAAGACAGAGAAGGCCTGCCATTGATAAGAACTAAGTAGGAAACTGAAGAGATACATCCCATAATCCAATCCATCCAATCCTTAGAGAAACCAAATTGCCTCAAAACTTTGATAAGGAAGTGCCAATCCACTGTCATAAGCTTTGGATAAGTCTAACCGAATGAACATGGAAGGAGAATTTTGCATATCCATGGAATGGATGGCTTCCTGAGCAAGAACTATCTCATCTACTATTTGACGTCCTTCCACATAACCCCCTTGCTCGGGGAAATAATCTTATGCAAAAGAGGCTTCAACCTTTCTCGCCATGATTTTAGTAATGATTTTGAGAAGAACATTACATAAAGCAATAGGTCTAAAAGCTGAGATATGATCAACCTCTTGAGCTTTTGGAACAAGAGTAATATAAGTTTTATTGATAACCTTCAAAATTTCTTTGGCTTTCCCGGCTTCTTCCACCACCTCTAATAAATCAACATGAAGGATATCCCATAACTCTTGGTAGAACTCAATAGGAAAACCATCAGGACCTGGGGTTTTCCCTTTTTGCATTTTAAAAACTACTTGTTGAAGCTCATTGATAGTAACAGGAGCAGTCAAAATAGAGTTCTCCTCAAAAGTGATAAGAGAAGGGATTGCTTGAAGAACATTATATTGTGAAGCTGAGTCAAGGGGAGTAGCAACAAAAATATTGGAAAAGTAATCAACAACAATAGAGTTCATGCCATCCCAAGTATAAACAACATCTCCATAATCTGATTTTAAGGAAGAAATAAAGTTGTGAGATCTTCGAGCTAGAAGATATTTGTGGAAGAAATTTGTGTTTCGATCTCCTTCTTTGAGCCATTGAATTCTAGATTTTTGCTTCCATAAGATTTCTTCTCTTTTTTCCCATTCCTCTAACCGAGTTGTGAGTTTAATTTCATCTCGCACTTCTCTTCTCGTGAGGCCATCTAAACGGATTTTCTTATTCAAATTTTCAAGATGAGCAATAACTTCATGTTTTTTTTTATGAACATCCCCAAACTCTTTCCAGCTCCAAGTCTTGATTTTGGATTTAATGTATTGCAGTCTTTTGGCAAAACAGAACATCTTAGTCCCATGCCTAGGTTTACCTTCCTTCCACCATTGTTGCACATGAGGTCTCGAAGGAAATGTCTCTAAGCCACATTAATTGAAAATGAAAAGGAGAGAAACTCACATTGGTTTTCCACATTTCCACCATGACCGGCCAATGATCCGAACCAACATTATTAAGAGTCTTCACTTTAGGAATGTGACCATGGATTAAGAAATTTTCAGAGAGCAAAAACCTATCCAATCTCTCCATTATACAAGCTAAGCCTTGCCTTCTGTTAGACCAAGTCATAAGGCCATTATCTCAGTTGGATATCCACAAGATGGAGGTTTGCAATATATTCGCTCATGAGGTCAGTGCTTTTGTCCAAATTTCTATTTCCCCCTTTTCTCATCCAGAGAGAGGATGGTATTGAAATCTCCTCCGATCAAGATCCAAGCTTTAGGAAAATGAGAGATAATATGAGTAATATCCTTCCACCGTCTTCTTTTTTCCTCCAAAGAAGTCGGAGCATAAACAGTAATGCAGAGCATAATCTGGTTGGAATGTCTACTTTGAATAGCTATAGCCAACAAACCCCAACTGCCAACCATATGGTGAATAACTACCTCTTTTGGATCCCAAAGACAAGCAATGCCACCCGAAGTCCCTTGGGAACTGAGGGAAACCACTTTTCCAATTGGCCAAATTTTACTGGAAATTAAGTCCATATCCTCCATTGACATGTTTGTTTCTTGAAGGAAAACAAGATGTGGATGATTTATCCGAATCATTCTTCTAATTTCATTTTGTTTTGAAAGACTCCCTTTGAGTCCTCTAATATTCCAAGTGATGATCTTCATTAATACCAGGGCTAAAAAAGTTGGGAAGGGCATTAATCTTACCTTCCTCTACAAGCTTTTCACCTTCTTTTACCATATGATATTGATTGGTCTTGCGACCTACTTTTTGATTAGAATCCATCTTCAATTTTTTTTCCCTTGTTTCTTGACTTATTCCAATTGAATCTCGAGATGGCTTCTAACCTTGAAGAATGCTCGTACACAACCAAAATTTTACTAGATGGTTCAACGGAGTCTATATTGGGACCTCCATTATTTGAAGTTTTGACATTTGAAATATTGTTTTTCTTGTGTAAATTTTCTCCTTTTTTTTTTGTTGAAAACCTTTGATTTGTTGGTTTTTCTCTTGAGTTCTTCCCTTCATATTTAAATTGTGTTTCTAAGATTTTAGTTTCCATTATTTCCTCTTCCTCACTTGGGACATCATTTGTGGAAAGGATTTCAAACATATTAGCAGATGACTTTGATTGATCCTTCATAACTGGTTTTTTCTGAGTGTTCTTCTTCTTAGGTATTTGGAAACCTTCCGAGTTTATATCTTCTTTCTTTTGATCAAGAATTATATTTGGGCAAGCACTCGGCCAAATGACCATATTCATGGCAAATTCTACAACGAAAAGGAATGTTCTCATAGTCCACTACTTGCTCCCAAGTGTCTTCCCCAAATTGTAATGTGATCTTTTTAGGTAGGGGTTTGTCAAAATCCATTAAAACACAAATCCGAGCATAAATAATATGTTCAAAATTTTGAGTACAATCAGCGAATCATCATAAAAGTTCCTAAAGAGTTTCCAATTGAAGAAAAAATAGTAGGATTCCAAAATTCAATAGGGAGGCCAAAGAGTCTAACCCACACGGGAGCTATAGAAGGCATCTCTTCTTCGGCTTTAAATTTAGTATGCCGGGGCTTCATGAAAAGCCCTGCCCTTCCAAAAAACCAAGGACCCCCTTGAAAAGTTTTCTCTCTATCTTCATTATTAGCAAATAAAACAAGAAAATAACCATTTGGATAAATAGAGATTTGTAACTCACCTTTAGTTTTCCAGCTTTTTGCAGCCCAGACTTTGAAAGCAGATAGACTCGGATCGAAAACCCACGAACCGATAAATTAGTCCTCTTTTTTCCAAATCTTCAATGCCAGTCCGAATGTTACCCATATCAAGCTTAACAATAGGAGTTCCATCAGCCGCTTTAAGACATCCCGACTCCATTTTCCTCGGGATCAATCTTAGGCATTCTTAGAGGTTTATGGGAAGCCCTAATATTGATATTAGCATTGGGCTGAGGCTGTCCACCACGAAGGAAATCCCTAAAATTCATTTTTGGGACTGAGTCTTCGAAATTATTACCCTTGATAGGGGTTTTCAAAGTAGAATTATTTTGTGGGTGCACCTTAGCACCAGATTCACTTGAGATATGAGCCATTTTTTGATCAACTCGCTTGAAACTTGTTTCGTGATCTCTTTAATCCTTGCCCTAGACGTCGTGGAAAGGTATGGTTTTCACTTTTCTTTTGTGCAGCAAATTGGAAGCCGTTGTCACTCAAGTTCACAGTATGATCTCGTTGAAAGACAAATTTCTAACCCATATTGTATCCCCTGCAACATTTCCTCGCTAAAATATTGAGCATAAACCACAAAAATATTGGCCGCTAGGGCCCGAAGGCCCTAAAAACCAACCTCTCGGAGCCGCTTGCACTCAACCCAGATGAAACCCTCGCATAGCCGCTTGCCAAATATGTCGTTCACACATAGGGATGTGCTAGGATCTGTGTTGCTCCAAATGATATGAAAATTGGTGGAGACGTTCTAGGGTTTTTCAGGCATCTACCCTCAAAATTTTAGCTCAATCCGAGTCCGGATGAGTGAGATATGGCCGAAACGAGTTCGGAAGTTTGGGCAGTCCTACGAAAAACGTCTCATCTATCTTTTCTCCAATTAAATTGGTTTTTATATGATAATAGAAATGCTTCAGTATTTCTTCTAATATCCTTCCTTACTAGTCTCCATTATTTATTTACTTTCATTTGTATGGACCTCTTTTATCGAAGTTGAAAACCATCCTCATCCATATCCATTTATAAGTTTCTCTTATGGTTTTCTACATATGTTTCTATTGGAATATTCTTAGAGAATGATATCTCAATATGCCCCACCTCATGAAATCTTCTACATCTAAAAGAAATATTTTCATAATCTATGGTTTGGGTCCACAACTTACCCCCATACTTAAGAATGATTTATTATAGTAAATGTTTACTTATATCAATCATGACCAGTATCTGAGCATAAATAGCTAAGAATCCACCATCTCAAGAAATTATCCTAAAGTATCTCCTATTGCCTTGAATGTATTCATTTACTAAAATTCAATATGTAAATCATACGTCCTAACCTACACTAGTACTAGGGATAAATTACTTTTTTAGGTAGCCTTCATACCAACAGGTAAGAATGAGTCTTGCTCTTTCCATAAAATAAGGACCCCCTTTTAGGATTTTATCTATTTTCTCAGTAGAACAAAAAATGTCTAGGATCCTTCAAGAAGAATAGATAATCACTTGTAGAGACTTCCAACTCCTATTAATCCATTTTCTCAAGGTTAAAGCCCTTGGCCAAGACCCATTAAATTTACTAATAACTACCTTATCTTTGGACAATAAGGATTGCTTCTCTTTTAGGTCCTCAATAACCTCTACTACTATAAATGATTCTAAGTATTTAGTTGTAAATTGGTCCATGGGGAGGAAACTATAACTCAAAATCTATTGAAATTTACCAATATATCCTATAGTGATTATATTATTTGAAAATAAACCTATAATAATTTTCATGCAAAACTTATAAGATAATGAAGGGAAAAGAAACTTGGCTAAAAAATTACATACCTGGACATAATTTCCTACCTCAATGATGCCCTAGCCCTTTGTTGCTCCTCCCATCAATTAAATCTTGGCTAATAAAAGTTCACAATTTTGTTTTCTATGACTTGAAAATTTGTCATTGCCCTTATTCCTGATGGTTGACTTCACAGGGTCATATTTCCCTCAATATCATCTAGATTCCTTCATATGATCACTCATTTTAAAGGTCTTCAAATGTTGCATAAATTTATCCAAGGATCGTCTAAATCACAAAAGCCTTCACAAATAAATGCTTCTAAAATATGAGACGTTTTTCAAGAAAAAATTCCCTAATGTTGCCCTAGTTTTGAATGATTATCTTCACATGGTCATATCTCCCTTAATACTATTTTAATTTTTCAAATGACCACTCATTTCAAAGATTCTACATAAAATAGCATAAGAATCGTCTGAATTGGACAACTCTATGTAAAGATATGGCTCCTGAAAGATGATTTACTTTTCACAAAAAATTGCAGCTTAGTCAACTCATAATTTTTGGAAGATTACAAGATGGTGCCCATATTATTCTTTATGTTAATTGGCTATTATTAGAGTCAACCTTTTAGAAATATGGGGTATTTAAAGAGAAGGAAATTAAGTAGTATATAATTAACCAATCATACTATTGATATTTCTCTTGGTGAAATTCAAATTTTATAAGGAAATTGGCCAAGTGAGATTTTATCTCTTAATGAAAACAATGGCAAGTAGTTGATTGTGAGATCATAACACTTTAAAAAATATGGGGAGTATATTTGATAGAAAATAAAATGAAGACTATTTTTTATAAAAGGTGAGTTGGATATGGTTAATTTTTTGTTTTGAAAAGTTGAAAATCTTATTAAGAAGATAGGTCCAAAGTTATAATAATTGGCCTACCACTTTTTTCCAACCTCAAGATCCTAGTAAATCTAACTATAGCATCTTATTAGACCATAAATTTATTAGTACGATCCAAAGACCAAAAACTCCTATCCTTATTACAATTTTGGTTAATACTATTCCAAAGAGCCTAAATCAACTTCTCCCTCTTGCCATGACTTTGGGGGATACCTTAAATTTGGACTAAGAGTTCTACAAGTAGTAGCATGATGTTAGACCAAAGGCTAATCATCATAATCATCTATCATGTTCCAACACACTCTATGACCTAAATCCCTATTGGCTAGTAATAAAACTTGTTGGTTCACCTCCATCCAATATATAGTATCCCTATTCTAATCAAATTTCAACAACTAGAAAGATGATTGCTTTCCTTTTTATACAAAACATTAACTTCAACACTCTTTCCTTAGCCTATATGAACCAAAATGACATCCTCATTTTACTGCCAGATGGCTTTGATATGACTCACTATGTTCTTGATTCGCCACACACTCAGTCTAAAATTCTTAATCTCATCTAGCAAACCCACCAACATTTATGAGTCAAACTCTATTATGATATTTTGAACTCCATTCTCTGAACATTGAGAGAGCCTTATCTGATTTCTAAAGCCTCAACTTCATTATTTTTTGCTAATCCTAGACCTTCCAATTCCTAATGGACCTTCCCTTTGTAGTCTCTTATGAGGAAACCAATGCCCATTACCCCAATGTTATCCTTGGATGCTCCATCTATGTTGATTTTTTCCCAACCTAAGGGTGGGGGTTGCCAAGACCCATGAGTCCACCTCCTAGTTGCTTTCTCTCCCTCCTATTTTATTTGCTCCCCACATGAGCTTTTATTGTTTCTATAATCTTGTTTAATATTTTATATCAAACTAGCTCTATTAGAGTATATTCCTCTCTAAAAGTTCTAGCATTTTTTTCCAACAATATGTACCACCAGATGAAGAGCGGACCTAGATGCCAACCCAACTGAATTAATTTATTTTTAACCTTCTACATTTTCATATCTCTCATATATTAGTAAGTGTTAACTGCTAGTTGAGACGAGGCTTGAAGAGATCAACCCATCGACTCCATAACTCTAGGGCAAAGTCACATTGGAAGACTAGATGATTTATTAGCTCCTCTTGGATATTGCACATGATACATTTAAAGGGGCCATAAAAACCTTTCTTCTATGAGTTATCATAGGTGACCATGCTTTGATGCATAACTTACTAGGCAAAGAAATAAATTTTTGATCAATCCTTTGCCAACCAAACTTTATCCCATGGAACATCCAACAACATCAGTAGGGGAGGAAACAATTAATTATAACCTTCCCAAACTATTAAGATGCCTAAATTACCATGACATAAAGTTATCTTGTCCTCTTCATCCTCTCTTTTAAGGTGGCATTGCTTTAATATCCTCTCTAATAAAGACACCAATTTGAATATTGGAACTACCCAAACTACCCACGACTTTAGATGTATAAGAGAGAAGGTATCACTTGCTTTAGATGTAGATAGCATATTTTCTTGATCCAAACTCTAGCCTCGAGGATCTATTGAAGGGGTTGTAGCTCTAGAAATTTTAAAATTAAGAGATGGTATTGGTCCCAAGAATCGATCCAAAAATTTGCTTTATCCCCTCTTTCCACTTTCTAAAATAGTTTAGGTTTTACCACTTTCTCTCTTAATTTTAGCACCTTCCAGACAACAGAACCTTGGCCACCCTTAGGGATGTGATCTGCTTTCTCATGGGGAATGTTACCAAAATATTTACTAGTAAAAAATTTGCTAAACAATGCTTCCTCATTGGAGATCCATCTCCAATAAAGCTTATCTACTAGAGCTTGGTTATTCAATGTTGCTTTTCAAATTTCTAATCCTCTACTTGGTTTAGACTGGTAGATTTTATCCCAACTTACTAGAATCCATCACTTACCCATCCTTCAAATATCTCAAATTAATTTTTGCATGAGCAAGTCCAACTCCTTTAGGATTCCAATCGGATCAGCAAGGATATAGAACTTGTAAACTAGCATTGCTTGAACTACTAATTGAAGAAGAGCCACTCTTACTCTAAAATAAATCTAACGATGTGTCCAATGATTCATCTTGAAATCATAGTAGAATAGAAACATATTCATTGGAAAAAGTGTGAGTTTCAAAGGAGAATTAATTTCGTTTCATGTTCTCTCCCGCTTCCAAATGCTCTTTAATCATAGCGGAATAGAAACATCTTCATTGGCAAAATTACGGATTTCAAAGGAGATTTAATTTCATTTCATGTTCTCTTTCGTTCCCAAAAGCTCTTTAATCATAGTGGACTAGAACAAACTCCTTTAATCAAAGCCTTTGCTCTATCATGCTCATTGCCCTATTTTGCAATAAAAGAATTTATTAGAATTTAATTTTTAACTATATTTTTGCCCTAAAAATTAAAATCTTAAACCTTAGGGATAATTAAAAAAATAATTAATTAATTAAAATCAAAAGCTTTAAACCTTAGAAAAATGAAATTAATTAATTAATTATTCTATTAATTGTCTAATCTTTGTCATTTTATTTCTATTTTCGCAGAAAATTTGCTAGTGGCAGGAGTAATGGAAGATGTGATGGCAAACATGAAACTTCAATGCAAAAATAAGTGAATGTGGATGTGCAGAGGTAGAAGATGCGGGAAGTAAATAATCCACCTGGATTTTTGTAGAGCCCGCTACAAACAAAGGCTTTATGAGGCATGGTTGAGGGAGTGCCCATTTAATGAAGTGTGGTTGTAACTAGCTAGAAAATGAAAGCATCTACATACAGTCGTAGTTTTATGAGGATAACATTGAATTCTTTCTTCACCATTTATGGCAAGATATTCGAGCAAATTTTTAGAAGTGGTTGGAATTCAATGAAGCTATTAAAATATTATCATGTAAGGCCTCGACGGTGGGATTTTTATAATAGGATTTAAATCTTTGGAAGCAAGAAATTTTTGAAAATAACAGGGTATGTCTTGAGTCTATATATACTTCCATTAAAATGTAAAATCAGGATGCAAGAATTTATAATAGAAGTACTTTTTCTAAAAATTGTTTTTTTGAAGAACTCATATGTTATCGACATGGGATCTTTTACGACGTTGTTGCTCTGAAGTGGCGTAGCCAGGCGCTTAATTCGCTTCTTAAGTTTTGACGGTGCTTTCCTTCCTTATTCTTGTTTTCATTGGAATGTATGTGATAGTAATTGTTTTGAGTTTGATTGATTTAGGCATATTGTTGATGTTATGCGAAGAGTTTCATTAAAGTTTACTTATTCTTAGATTTAGTTCTTTTCTTACTAGCTCTAGTTTTGATGTGTGTGCTATGCTACTGGAAAAATCATCCCAGCAAGATTGAATCTTTAGAATGATTAATCTATCCTAAGAAAGTGTTTAAATCTATAGTTTAAGGATTTGGAACTGATAGCTTTGGTTTGTGTGCATGAGCATTCGCTATCCACAGATATATCTTGTTAGTTACAAGGAAAATTATGATTTAAATAGGTTGGTTTGTTCTATATACTTGTTTCACCCCTTGCTAGATAATAAATTGATCTTAGAAAGTTGGACAATTTATTATTCTATTGGTTATGATTGGAGAACATAACAATATGCCAAGTTGAAATAATAATTAACAATTAGGATTGCATGATTTCACCCCTCTTTTCTACCCTACCTTACCCTCTATGTTTAATTTTTGAAAGGTTCTCATTTTTATATTTCTTAAAATTCTTTATTCTTTTAATCTACTAAAATTCAAAGAGTTAGATCCATTCACAAACGCAAACCTGATAACCGAGCTTAAAAAATCACCTTCATACAACAACAAACGGAGGTTGAACCCCCTTGGAGGTATACAAATAGTCCACTTGAAACTATTCCAGAAGTAGAAAAGAGTGATAGCATTCAACCCGACTCTGTAACTCACACCTTGGATATCCAACAAGATCCTAAAGTGAGAGGGAATTTATTCCCATTAAATGTTACTTTTATTTTCTATTTACTATTCATAGGGTGTGCATGAAAGATGAGCCAATAGGAACAAGTTTAGTCTTTTTTCTTGTGTTTTACCTTATTTTTCTTAACCTTGCCCAAATATGCGCTCGGTATATTACGGGGCATGGATTTGGTAAATTTAGGATTTTTCTTTAAAAAACCTAAATTTTAAGTCGACCCTTTTGGGGCATCAAACTAATCAAGGTTAAGTTTTATTTTTCTTGTCTTTTAGATCTCCAAGACCTTTATAAATAAAGGGATTGAATTTCTTTTTTTTCAAAGTGATCATCTTGAGATTACAAGCTAGCAATCTGAGAAAGTTCATGCAAAATTAGAGTTCTATTGTCTTCTGGTGCTCTTGGTGCTTTGATGTTTTGTTGTTGGTGTGTTCCTTATGATTTTATAAGTGGAGAAAGCCTTGATAACAATTTACCTTCTTGAAGGAAGGGATGTCTTCTACCTTTGCTCTTGCCTTTTCCACAAGATCATTAGGTTGTTTATTTGCATTTATTAGTTTTCTTATTCATCTCATTATGTGTTTTTGTAGCATTTTGGATTTTGTTTAGGGTTTTAAACCCCCTTGTGTGAATTCATGTCTCGTCTGCTACAGGGCATAGATTCAATGAAATCCTTTCTTTCACCCATTGGGCGCTCTACGCTCGTTTTGGCTTGGTTACCAAATTCACACTCGATATCCTATAAGGTACATATTTGGTCTAGTTAGGTTTTGGGATGATTGTTTACCCCAAAACTCTAGGGCTTCACTTTGCGTACCCTCTGCATTTTGTTTTGTCTTTGCTTGTGTTCATTTCTAGTTGTTATCATTTTGTTTCACTTGCATTTCATATTAATTTAGATTGGGGACAATTATTTATCCTTAAACTCTAGCTTTCAAAATTACATTTTCATTCAAGCATTGTATTTATTTTTTTTTCTCCTCATTCGTTGTTTCATGCTTGCATATTTGGTTGTGTTTATTCCAAAGTTCAAAGCTCATTTTATTACAAATGGTCAATTAAAAGGACCAGGGTTTTGCATAGTCGTGAATTTTACATTTTAGCGTAAATATTCGAATTTTCACAATGTTAATATTGTGAATTTTGGGACCATATAGGTCGGCTCATTCACCCAAAAATTTCCGAATCCAATTTTTTTAAGGGTAAATTTGCCACGCTATCATAAGGTTTCCTGCCTAATTTTCATCTTAAATTTATAAAAATAAAAAATATCCCACCCAATTCACCCCTTGTACCCAATTATATATAGCTAACCTTGACAGCGACTCTCATACAATTACAACATTAATTTTTTTGGATAGCGAGCGATAGAAGGCAGACGACTGACAAAACACGAGTCCATGACTAACACAAGGCAACTGGTGAGAGGGGACTGGTGGAAGGTGATTGATAGAAGGCAACTGGCAGAATGCGAGTGGTAGAAGGTGAGTGGCAGAAGGTGAGTGGCATAAGACAACTAGAGAAAGGCAACTGGTGAAAAGCAACTGGTGAAAGGCAACCGATAAAAGGCAATTGACAGAAGGCAACTGGTATAAGGCGACTAGTATAAGGTGATTGGTAGAAGGTGACTAGCAGAAGGTGACTGGTAGAAAGCGACTGGTATAAGACGATTGGCAGAAGGTGACTAGCATAAGGTGACTAGCAAAAGGCGATTGGCATAAGGTGACTGGCATAAGGCAACTAGCATAAGGCAACTGGCATAAGGCGACTGGCATAAGGTGATTGGCATAAGGCAACTGACTTAAGGTGAGTGGCATAAAGTGACTGGCATAAGGTGACTGGCTGAAGGCAAGTGTCATAAGATGAGTGGCATAAGGCAACTAGCAGAAGGTGATTGTCTTAAGGTGATCGATACCATACAATGATCACCATTTACCAGTAAGTTTCTTTTACCATTAATTTTTCCTTTTTTAATATTTTGTTCATTGACACTCACTTTTTTGTTCATGTTAATATTCTATTCATACAGGTAAAATGTCAATTTTTGGTAGTGGAAAGAAGGGAGGACAGTCTTCAGATAAGAGGAGTATCCTCAAATACTTTCATAATATTTTGAAATTTGTCCAGCCATCAACATCTGCACAAACTGAAGGTATGAACACCTTTACTTACCAGTTAATTTTTTAACATTGTTAATTTTATATATAATATCTTCATTCATAAAGAAGTGTGCTTTTTGGTTGATGGCTTTGTCCATTTTTTATCTATAGAAGGTATGCTTTTAAATGCCATAGTTATAATGACCCTACTATTGATACTAGTATTATCTCTACAGAAAACACCGTTGACCGTGTTATACCTCCACTTCCACATATCCTCATTAATGAAAATTCCACAGATGAAAATATTCTTAATCAAATGGAACAACAACATGAAGAGATTCTCGAATCTAACACACCAAGTGGAAAAGAAAATAATATTTCTTATGCAATATCTACTTTTGGAGAATCTTCATCTAAAAAACATAAACATGCAAGGTTATCTAGGTGGACAATTAACTGATTATTTCAGCCTGATTGGATAGCAAAATTTCCATTTATTGATCCAGTGCTTCCAGAGAATATTAGTGAGGAAATAATAGAATTGAGATGCGTAATTTGCAATTGGAAATATGGAAAGGATCATAGATTGCAACTTAAGAAAGGTACAATAGAAAAACATTGTGGAAAAGTTTATATCAAAACAAAAGAAGGTGATCAACCAATATCAAAAAATTATAGGTGGAAGGATGTATCAAAGTGTGCACATATAATATATGCGCAAGAATATGATAAAGAAATGAAACAAAAGCAAACTTTGGTTGATAAATGTGCAATAATTCAAACCTAGTTTTGAAAAATGAATAAGCTAACGTTAGCTTCAAAAAGTTTGCAGTTTGTTGTTGTATTCTCTATTATTAAAAATGGTAGACCTATATCTGATTTCATTGATTATAAATCTCTATTTTGACTAGCTGATGTGTAGAAATTACCTAGCACCCATTGGTCAAATCGAAGTGGTTGGGAAATGGTAAAATGTCTCTCATTGGTTGAGTAGGATGACCTCAAAGAGAAAGTAAAAAAGGCTAAATTCATTTCACTTTCAATTTATGAGGTGACTGTTGTTGACAACACATCTTGGATTTGCATGCATGTTTACACATTAGAAATTCATGTAAGGCAACCTCATTTACTTGCATTATGCAATATGGTGGAAAATTGCAATGCTTAGAACATTTACAATGTTGTTATTTCTAGTTTAAAGGAAATAGAAGGAATGAATGAAATGGAAATAGTCACTAAGTTAATATGTGTCGTATTTTATGGTGTTGCTACAATGCAAGGACACAGGATTGGTCTTTGTGTTAGACTACAAACATCTATTGCCCCATATTTGATCTCTATTCATTGCATGGCTCACAAAATGAATCTTGCATACAAAATTGTGGATACATTTACAAATGTTGCGAGAGTGGAAGAGCTTGTCTATGAATTCATGATTATTTCTTGTGCAGTCAAAAAAGATTTTCAGAGTTTCAAAATTTTGCACTAGGAGTTACTGAAGGTAAAAAATTGTTAAAAGATGTGGATACTAGGTGGATTTCGATGTATCAAGCAGCATTTAGAGTTTATAAAGAATATCAATCCTTGATAGGATTTATGTATGCAAATCGTAGGGCAGTTGATAAGGCTCAAGATTTACTATTTTGAATGATTTATTTTGAAACACTTCTCACATTATGTGGTATTCTTCAAATTTTGGAAGAAATTACTTTGATCAAAATTGCACAAGAAAGATCAATTTATATTGTGGATTTCATCAAAGCAAGAAAACAAATTTGCATGCATATTGATATGATGTATGCATCTGGTCAAATTTTTATGGATCCCATGTTTGAGAGTTGGATAACATTAACAAACATGAATGATCCTCATAGCTTTCTGAAGTTCAATATAAATGATCATCTATGTATTAATGTCCACAGAAAAGAAAAACCTTTATATAATTTTGGTCTGTGAATGGATATAGCTACAAATGAAGTTGAGCAAATGCCCATAACCTACAACATATTTCATGTAGTTGTACACGATACAAAAATTAAACTAAAAAAATAGCAGAATCATTAACAAAAGAAATAAGAGACCGTTTTCAAAGAGATGAATTGCTTGAGGTTATGGGTGTTGTTAAAACGATATTTTGGGATATTTGTAGTGCATGCCAGATTATAAATGGTTTTTTTCTCAAATACATGGGCATTCTTGCTAGCCATTTCAATAAAAGGGTGGTAGTCAATGGTATTGAAATCAATGGCATTCTCAACAAAGATCTTTAGACAAAACAATCAAACTATTTTGGAACAACAATGTCTGCTCAAGTTTCACAACTCTCTAACCATCATGAAACAGGTTCTATTTCATGTTTGTGGAGAAGATTACATCCCAGTAGTATCTTATAATATACTAGGAGTGAATATTTTCATTTATATGAATTATGTCAAACGATGATTTTAGGATCTGTGGAAGATGAAAGGGTATTCAATGCATTATCATATGTAAAATCTAAAGTTTAAAATAGGTTGGACAAAAATTTGGAAAATTATTTGAGAGTATATGTGTCGACCTATAAGGTGGAGAAGTTTCCTTATGAAAGAGCATTGTCACACTGGAAATCTATGGCAGAGAGAAGAGGTGTAACGAATACTGAGGATGAAGAGGATGATGGTAACATTGATCGGATTGTGATGACAAAAATTTTGGGTATGAGTGCAGACGAATTTGTAAAATCTGAAAAGAGTTTGTTATAGCTTCTAGTATTATGATGCAAGGATGCTTTCATTTTATTTGATTTCACATATTATCATTTGATTTGATTTCACATATTAGAATGAAATGATGTTTTCATTTGATTTGATTTGAGTTCAACATTATAATGAAAGGAATATTGAGATTATATTATAATTTTATAAATGTAATTTTGATGTCATTAATCATATAATATGATATTAGAAATGCAATTGGATACTCTTTATAATTTTGATGTCATTAATCATATAATATGATATTAGAAATGCCATTGGATACTCTGTATAGCATAGCCCACTGATTGATTATGTTTATTTGAATGAAATTGGATTATTTGAGTAGCTCTATGTATAGTGTTGATTATAACACTGCATTATCTTTTATATCATAAATGTGTTATCTATCATTAGAACACTGCATTATCTATCATTTTACATAAGCCTTGTTATTGAATTATTAGTCTAAAGTTTAAATTTTTTTATTGATTTGTATTGTATATATCATTTATGGCAATGTGTCAAAGTAAAAATTTATGCTGCATTTCCAGTCATTTCAAATTATTTCATATAACATAAAAAAACAACTTACTGCATCCACATAATTCAAAATTACTCAATGCATCAACACAAATAATCAAAACTGGCATACTGCATCCACATAATTCAAAATTACTTAATGCATCAACACAAATAATTAAAACTGACATAGTGGATCTACATAATTCAAATTTACTTAATGCATCAACACAAATAATCAAAACTGGCATACTGCATCCACATAATTCAAAATTAATTAGTGCATCAACACAAATAATCAAAACTAGCATACGATGACAATAAATATTTCCATTCATTTCTCTTTCATTGATTTAAATTTTCAAAAAAGATACCATTGTTTCACTTCAAATTAAAAACAACAAACTTCTACATCAACACAAATAATCAAAACATAACAATATTTAAAACAAAATTTCAAAAATATAATACAATTTTTTTTGAAATTGTTTGTTTTATTGATTTCAGGAAAGATACCATTCTTTCAAAATTTATAAAAATATCAAAGAGTTTTTGTTTCACTTCAAATTTAAAACAACAAACTTCTATTCTTTTTTCGTGTTTCCTGAAGGTCCACCTTCATCTATCTCAATATCCTTTGCTTCTAATGCACCAGCCCTAACCAAAATTTCAGTTGTAGTGTTGATCCCCGATAACAATGAACGTTTTTCCTTCGCTAGAACTTCTTTAAATGGTGCATTCAGCTCTTTCTCATTTTCTTTCAATACAACCTTGACATCTAGGCCCTTATCTCTGGTAAACTTCTTCAACCAATTATTTTCTCTAACAGTGTGTTGTAACCTCTTCTTCACTTCAATAGTATTATTAATCAATATATCTAATATCTAAAAGAAGATTATTATGAACTACAACTTTATTTTCTCTAACAGTGTGTTGTAACCTTGGCCCAATATTCCCATTCCTTCAATTTATAAATTTCTAAAAGAAGATTATTATGAACTACAACTTTACATCTATTAGCTAATAACACATTTTTAGAAAAAAATACTTTATCATCATCTGTTAGATGATGGGCGGTGACTTGCTAGGGGGGAGGAGGAAAATCTGGTGGCATCTACATCAACATTTTCTTCATCATTGCCCTCTTCATCCTGAAGCATATCACTTGCCTTTAAAGGGAAATTTTGAGGATTCATATCCTGATAAAGAAAATCACAATCTAGAGTTCCCGAGGGCATATGAGACGCACTCTCAACATTTGAGAAATTCTCTAGGGTTAAAATTGGTAAAACATAAACATTAGATTCAGACACATTGTGTGTCTGGGTAGCACTTCTTGTATCACAATACGGCAGTGTGAGGAACATTTTACCATGCATGCGTGATTGGTTCCTCATTGGTGGTACCTTCTGTGAATGGATAGGAAGTTGCTGTGTTGACGGTCGTTGCTACGTTTGTGGCTGGGCAGACAATGGAGGCATCTTTTTTTTAGTCTTTTGAATGTAACAGGTCTATCTACAAAATTTCATATGAAAGTATAACTTTAATCTTGTGTAAATAAAAATATCATAAAAAGAGATTTATTTTAACCAAACATACCAGACTCAAACTTTGAAGTCGTTGATGAGTCAACCATTTACCCTTTATCTAAAAAATATTTAAAATAAATAAAAAAACATAATTTTAAGTCATTAAAATACATCATTTAAAATAGTACTTTTGAATAATAAGGTTACCTTGTGGGTTGGAGGTAACTTCTTCCACGTCGACTGTAGCAATTCGAGAAGTAAAAGGAGTCGCAGGTGTATGTTGAATCTGATCACCATAAGATCTCTCATGTTTGGAGGGTGTTATTGGTGATGACTGCGACTGCGAGTCAAAATTAGCATATACTTCTTGAATTCTAAATATGGCATCCCCTTTACTTGAAGACTGAGATGCTTTTCTATGATTTCAAAACAAAATTTAAAAAAAAAAACAAGATAGATTAAAAAAAAAACAAATATATTCCAAAAACTATGTTTACTTATATTTCATTCTCAGTCATGCCAATAGCCAACAAACTTGGGTGCAATGCAGTGTGGGGATTGCTTTGTTGAAGATTGAAATAAGCTTCCTGAAAAAGACAAAGAATAAAATTGTTGGTTGTCACTGTATACAAAGTTTGAATTTTGTGGGCACTCAAAAGGTCCCATTTTAGGCGGTTGGAAATGTGCGTGGACCAGTCAAATATTTTGCCACCAATACATCGAATCAACAAAGATAATACCCAAAAATGCATTTCTGTAGGTCACCCCTACAAAATAAGCCTTACTTGAAAAATTCAATGTAAGCATAAAGAAATTTATCTCCAATGTTGGAAATGTTTAAGCCCCTTTTGGACTTAGAAGAATTAACTAAAAAAAAAAAAAAAATTATTAGAAAACAACAAGGAGAACGTTATTAGAGAATGGAAACTACAATACATCAATATTTAATGTTAAATAAAAAATTAAAAATTAAAAATATACCTTTCAAATTGTCTGAGTGAACAGAGTAAACGGTTGCTAGGGTGGATTTATCATCATCGGTCAAGGCATATTGGTTGTTCACCAGTACACCATCATAAAATGGCAGCCCTATTAGTTGCTGCATATCGGAGGTTTTAACAAAAAAACAATGTCCTTGTTATCCACTTTTATCGTAATAGTAGACACGTCATGGTTGTAACAATTAACGATTTATTACATCAACTGAACGTTAATGTTCAACTATGGCATCTTCAACACACCAGCAAGTCCGGAGGTATAAATCCATTGTGAATCTCTTCCAGGAGTGCTAAACATGTTCTTGATGTTGGGACAATAGAATCTCTTGAAATTAACTTTTGAATGCTGAGGAGAGGAAGAGCTGACCATTTTTGAAAACACGTAAGAAAATACTCTGAAACACGCAGGAAAATGCTTTGAAAAGCCTTGGAAAAAACTCAAAAAAACGTCTAAAAATACTATGAAAACCCTCTAAAAACGTTGCCAAAACCTTTTGAAAATGGTGCCAAAATGCTCTGAAAATGCTCTAAAAAGCGTCTAAAAAGGCTCTAAAATTGCTGTAAAAAATGCTCTAAAAATGTTGGAAAAAGCTCTAGAATTGCTCTAGAAAACACTTTAGAAAACATAAAAAATGACCCTGCATATGTATTTATAGAATTTTGCATGGTGAAAGTTGAAAGGTGCGTGACACATGGTAGATGAGATGACACATGGTGCCATATTATTATTGATCTTTGATGGTCGCTTTTTGTCAATCACCATCTGTTAGTCACCATCTACCAATCGCCATTAGCTAGTTGCCATCAGTCAATCGTCATCTACCACTCACCATCTACCACTCACCATCTACCAATCACCATCTGTCAGTCACCATCTGCCACTCACCATCTGCTAGTCACCATTTATCAATCGCCATCTACCAGTCACCATTTTCTAGTCATCATCTACTAGTCACCATCTGTAATTCGCCATCTACCACTCACCTTATGCCACTCACTATATACCACTCATGTTATGCCACTCGCCATCTGCCACTCACCATCTACCACTTGCCATCTACCACTCACCTTTTGCCACTCGCCTTCTACTAGTCATTATCTTCCAATCACCTTTTATCACTCACCTTTTTCCAGTCGTCATTTGCCACTCACTTTCTATCAGTCACCTTTTAACGGTCGCTTTTCAATCACCTTCTTCCAGTCACCTTCTATTAGTCACCATCTTCTAGTCGCCATCTACCACTCATTTTTTGCCACTCGATTTCTGCCACTCTCCTTCTGCTAGTCACCTTTTGCTAGTCTCCTTATGCCACTCACCTTCTACCAGTCACCTTCTACTAGTCACCTTCTATCAGTCGTCTTCTACCAATCACCTTCTACCAATCACCTTCTGCCATTCGCCTTCTGCCAGTCACCTTTTGCCACTTGCCATCTACCACACACATTCTGCCAGTCACCTTCTACCAGTCGCCTTATGCCACTCGCCTTGTGCCACTCGCCTTCTGTTACACACCTTATGCCACTCACCTTCTGCCAATAGCCATAAAATTTTATTGATATTTTTTGTGCAAAAAAAATTGCCTTATTTTGATAAATTTTCTACAAATTTTTTAAAAATTTGCCCCAACGTTTATATATCATTCACTTAGATTCGTCCCAATTTTATAATTACTTTTTTGGTACTACCTCTTATACATAACCTTGAAAAGGACCAATGGGGCTTGACTGTTGTACCTCTAAGCTCAGTCTTATAGTAGCCTAAGCAGGTCCCCAAATGATGACCATATTTTCTAGAGTTTTTATATAGCCATTTTGCAGATTTGTAGTTGAGGGATATTTTGGATGCAAAACAAAGCTTGGATCAAACACCATAATTAGAGAAGTACCCTTGGTAAAGTTGTTAGGTTGTGTGTTGTTTACTTTTGTTATTCTTTTTCACAACCTAGATTAAGTAAGAAGAAAAAAAATTATTGCTTTCCAGGCACTAAAAATAATAAAAGCATATAGTGTGCATCTAGGGTTTAGTCTTATTTGTGCATTTTACTTGTGCCCTTGCTCAAAGAAAAAAATTCCATCATTTGCAACCTAGGGTTAGAAATCATTCAATCAAAGAACCATAATAGGGTTAGACACTATCTTCTTACATCTTAGGTATTTAACATTATTCTTTCATTTTCATAGTTTAGGATAGAAAGGCAAAATAACAGGTGTATGTTTAATTTATACATCAAACATTTCCACCTCAGACTTGGAGTGAGTCCTAAAACCATTTTTGGTGAACCCATCCTTTTGTGTCCCCAAGTGTAGAGAATATAACACACCCACGGTTCACCTCGGCTCCTAGCAAATCCAACCAAGAATCATACATGGTAGGGTAGTTTTCTCCCTCTACAATAACCAATAAATAATCCTTCACTATACCTCAATTATGTTGATAGAATATTGCAAAGAGCCCATTTGAACATGGGGATTTATCCTTATCAAAAGAGAAAACAGCTAAATGAACTTTTTTCAGAGTAATAGGATCCATTAGTTTCTGATTGTCTTTATTTGTTATTAATAAAATTACTTCTTATACTAGTTTATCTTTAAGATCTTCAAACTCCTTTGATACTAGAATATTAGTAAAATAACCTTACCTCCTTTTTTATTTCACTTTGGTCTTCAATCCAAATCCTTTCTACTAATTTTAGATGTTTAACTTTGTACTATTGCCATTCTATGAAAAAATTGTGTTTTTATCTCCTTTTAACCAAGTCTATCTTGATTTAAGTCTCTAAAAATTTTCTTCCTTACTAAAAATATTATGATACTCACTAAGCAACTCCCTTTCCTTCAAGCTTGGGTATTATGCTCACCTTTTTGAAATTTTGAAAGTTTCTCTTTTAGTTGAATTTCTTCTAAAAATTGTTTCCAAACGTGTTCTTGTTCAATTATTTTAATCTAGATGTCATACATTTAGTTATTTTAGAAGTGTATACAACCCACCATTTTCTAAAGAATTCCAAGTTTGTGCTATCATATCAACAAATTTAGGATGGTCTTCCCACATATACTCATATATAAAATATGATATTTTTAAATTCACTTACCATCATTTTAACTCTTATTGATTAATGATCTAAACCGATCCTTGTCAAGGTATTATTAATTTTAGCACAAGTCCCTTCATCTATATAATGATTTGAGAGTATGCAGCTTTCTACTTTTTTTCCTATTAGGCTTCAATCCCAATCCATACTTATAATGTGACTGATAGAGTTGTAGGTCCATAGACATTGATAAGGATGAAATGAATATTTGCAAAGTAGCATGTGACTAATGAAGATATCCAATACCTAGTTTTGTGAATGGTTGCATAGGAGGTTCTAATAGGATTCCAACATGTTAGAATTCATCTTATAACTCCTTTAGAATCCACAACATCCCATTCACACCTTACCCAAACTTCTTTCATAGTTTTGAAAACTTATTCCTTTGTCAATTTAATTTCCTGGATATAAAAACTATTAGGCACATTACTTAAAGAGAGTTCCCTGATATACCTCTGCATTGAGGGGGCATTAACACCCCTTATATTCTATGAGATGGTAATCATGTCTCATTAGGGGCTACTAGCCTCGCCTGTAAATTACCAATATTATTTTTATGTTTGGTAAAGATAAGTTCAACCAACTTCGATTGTGTTCCTTTCTCTATGTTTTCTCTTGCTTCCCTGGCTCTCGCTTGATAATTTGAGGGTTTTTCTCTTTTGCCTAGTGTTGAATATATTAAATTATTTGGTACATGCCAATGTTCCACCTTGAGTACATCTTTAGATTAGGATTTTTTCTTGGATTAGGATTTGAGTATTTACTTAATACAATGTAATAAATGCACAAGTGTTAGAATGTGCAAATTACTTGATGATGTAAATGTGCATGTAGTCCACATGTCCATGAGTCATAGAATAGGAAGATGAAGAGTCATAGGTAGGTGAAAGACCAAGAGACATATCTCTTTATATATATGCCTTTGATAGGGAAAGTAAGCATATAGAATTCTAGAGAATAGAGATGAGTAGAGAAAGTAGATACAATGTAGAGCATGTATGAAGTATGGAGTGTTTGAGACCTCCATTATACACATTGTACTATTTTTCATGAGATTTTATTAATGGTAGTTTTATGAGTTATTGTAGAAGTTTCTCATTAGTTTTTCCTGCATATTATATTGCCATTATCATATAGTTAATATTGCTTGCTCATTTTAGTTCTTGTGGTTGCATTTCTTTTAATATATAGCATCAAAAGCTAACAGTGGTATCAGAGCACAAAGTAGATTGATAGGAAATAGAGAAATCCACAAGAGAGATTAAGAGGAGATAGGGAGAGTTCATTTCCAAAAGTTTTAGAAATTCTAGAATTGTTATTTTGCTAGAGTCTTTCCACAGAGTTGCTAGAAAAACTCGTGAAGACTAGAAGTCTGCATAGATCTCTTTCCACTAGATTGAGGGATAACTAGTGATGTCTATTGATTTATAGAGATTTAGATATTTGCATGGATTTACTTGCTATTGTCTAGGTTTTTTTTGCAGAAAATTATTTCTCAAAAGTTGAGAAGCTTCCTACAACGTATAGAGAACATCTTCGATTGCTTGAAAGTCTATGTGCATTCCTCGTGTAGGGATTAGTTATTTGTTATAGAAAAAGTAGATATTAAATATTGAGGAGAACCAAGAAGAAAGTCTCCATAGAAACTTGAAGATTGAAGATTCTAAATTGAATATTGAGAAGAGAGAAAGAGGCCAAAGGATCCCTATTGAAGATTGAAGGAAGAGGAGACTCAAGAAAAAATAGTCCCAAAGAAGGTTGGAGATTGGATATTAAGGAGACCCAAGAAGGAGGTTCTCATAGAATATTGAAGCTGCAGAATTTGAAAACCCAAGAGAAGAGGTCTCAAGAAAACTCGAAAGGAAAAAAAGAAGGCTAGAAAAACCCTATTGAAAAGTTGAAGAAGTGGCCATTGGAGGAGATTTGAAGAAAGCTCGAGATAAAAAATAATTTGGGACAATTATCACCATCTGACAAGCCCAAAAGGAAAAAGAATTTGATAAGAAATTGGCCAAATTTTGGAAAGGATTCTTAAAGACCTCAAGACATTTGGATTCTTGAGAAGAATGCTAGCAAATAGGCAAAGTTTGAAGTCATATTTCGATAAGGAGACTGTAGGAGAAAGGAGCTAGAAGAGGCCATCGGATTAAAAAAAAATTGAAGACTACCATTAAAAGTTTGAAGGTTGATTTGCAGAAGAGAAAATTGCTAATTTTGTAGAAAAAAATTAAAGAGTCACAGGCCAAAAAATTGAAGGTGATATAGAGCTACGAATTGGAGAATTTTCTTAGAATATTTGAGAGAGTTTAGGATAGTAGAGGGCAGAATTATGGGTAGCACTAATAGTTGAAAATTTCAGAGTTCGAGAGAACAAAGTTGAATGATAAATAATGGCAGCATTGGAAGCTACAAGATTAACAAGTTTAGGGCAACAAAGCACAAGGATTTGAAGCTGCAAAATTGATAATGTTGAGGCAATAATTGAGTAGAAAGGAGAGCTGCAAAGTTTATAGATTTAGGGCAACAAATAGGTGAACCAAATCACCTAGAAGACTAGCTACAAAAAGGAGGTGAATAGGTATGCAATATTGGTGCTATAAAAGTTCATTATTTGAACATTCACATTAGTCTATTATAAAAAAATTTAAGCATCATATTAAATTAATAAAGGTAGCATAAAGGAGTTTAAGGTCTTAAAGTAAAGAAAGGGGGTAGCATTATCATCTTGAAACCTCCAAAATACATCAACACAAGATTGAAATAAAAGTTGTATAAAAGGAGAAATAAGAAGTAGATATGCTTAATGCATGTTATTTTTGAAAGCTACAAAGTGCAATATTATTAAGCAAGGGTAGAACATATAGTGCACAAGAACAAGGTTGAGTTAGAGTGTTCAAAGACACCATAAAACACAATAAAGGTTGTAGCAAGTCTTGGTGAAGAGGGGCCACCAGAGGAGTAGTAAAACCACCAAGCGAAAGAGGAGGCACCACCATATTCAAATGAATAAGGGTATTTTATCTTAGTTTAAAACATATTCATTTCTAGTATATAAAAGCACCATATTTTGTATTTTCTAAAGTAGCAAAATAAATACAAGAGTTGAAGTGTCTAAAGACACCAAAGAGGTACAAACAGTTGCAGCCATTAGTGGCATGATCACCAAGTGAAAAGGATAAGCCATGTAGTAAATAAAAAAAGAGCCAAATAAAGCTAACATATGCAAGGTGTCTAAATACACCAAATAGGGTGCTAATGTTAGAGTTAAAGTAAAGTGCACTATGCCTTCCTTGACACTTGTCAGTTTCTCTTGACAAGTGTCATGTGTTGAATATAGGCTTATGCCTATATATTGTAATCATTTCTATCAATAATATAATCCCCTTAAGTTTTCCCTCCTAACATTTGGTATCAGAGCAGGCTTTCCCTACCCTGTGAAACCCCTTGAGGGGGGATTTCCCTCATGGAAATCCTCCCTCCCCCTCATTTTTTTGTTTTCCCTATTTTTTAAATTTTTTACCGAGGGAGTATGCTCTCCATCATTTGATGGATCAGAAACCAGATGGTAAAATTTTTTTAAGTATGAAAAATATTTTTTAAGAATGGTGTGTGTGAAATTTTTTTTCTTGCAGTGTCAGCAATACCAGAATCAGTAATTTGCCGAGAAGAAGAGCAAAAAAAAGTTATTTGAGTTCTGTAAAAATGTGCATAGAGAAAGAGAAAGTTGGAAGCTTGTATGTGTGTGGATGCCCAGGAACTGGGAAGTCTTTGCTGCTGGAGATTTGTAAACCTCTTGTTATGACATTTCGAGCTTACTCAAAAGAACAGATATTAAAGATCGTCCAACAAAGGCTGCTGCGACAACTCTCCGAAATTCAAATTCGCGGATCTGTTTCTATTTTTTTTAGAAAGTGAGGCGGAGCTCGGCGAGTTACTCTGATGGCCCTGCTGCTGCCCAGAACTCTGGGTGTTCGTGGTCCCCGACCACTCGCCACCACTGCCGCAGCAGCACCATGGCTTTCCGCCGGCCCCACTGCCGCAGCAGCACCACGACTTTCTGCCGGCCCCGCCCGACACTTCCTTCGAGCGCAGCTGATTTTTGAGGATCCATTGGCGCCTGCGATGGTCAAAGCTATTGTATTTTTTATGCTGCACATGATTTCAACCCCTTCAGTTTTCCTTCTTGCTGATTCATCTAGATTGGCGAGGGTTAGAACCTACAGAGGCATCGCCGTGCATCTGCCATTTTGTTATCTGCGAAAGCGGCGTTAGCTCGTCCAGCCCCGGTAGCCTCGACTAAGAAAGACGTAAAGGCAAAAATAGTGAAGGTGAAGAGTGCCATCGCGGACGGAGGGAACCGTCATTCAAAATAAATTGCAGACATCGCGTAACGGAGAGGTGAACCATCGTAAGAGCCGTCGATATCAAAATTTTTGTGGCCAAGATTCAGATTCAGCGCCTGTGAATTGCAAGGCAATAGGCACAATTGCTCTGGCGTGTGAGCGAAGAAGTAGACGCGCCTCCTGCAGCCGCGTCCGTAGCTGTGAAGTCGACGATCGAGGATGCGGTGATTTGTGGGTGTTCTGCGAGTCGTGTACCAGCACCGCATCCTGGCTACTGCATCCTGTGCCGCAGTTATCGAAAAAGCGTCGAGGAAGCGGTTTGCGAGGCTACAACAGTGGCTTTAAGGTGGATTTTCCCAGGCTTTCTTTCCACAGCTACCATCCTACACAGTAAGAGAAGACTGGCAGCAAATCGAGGGACTCAGAGGTTAAAGGCAGCAAATCTTTCGACGGGATGAGCATCGGTAAGAAGGCAGGAATCGTCGTCGACGTCATTTGTTATATCCCAGGCAGGAATCGTGATATCCCAGCGATGCCCTAATCTGTGTTATATTTTATATTTATGCAAGAAAATGACAAATGCGAAAGTTATTTTTGTAATGCCACTCATATCATGACCATATGGATCTGGAAAGACACGAATTTCTCTCATCTCCTTACAGTTTGCAGATACAGCTTCTAGCCCTTTATCCTTGACTGTATCAAGAACCCAAAGCCACTGCAGATTGAATGTTTTCTAAAGTGGGAATCCTAATTCCCGTGCCATTGATTGCTTGCTGAGTGCATAGTATTGAAAGTCTTAAGTTGGAAGGAGCCGTTGGAAGTGCATGTTTTGCATGAAGACATGGAGAGAGCCACTACTACTATGGAGACGTGGATGTTTTGCTGTTATGGAGAAACGGCAGGAGCTATGTGGCGCTCGTCCACGTGGCGGCCATAGCAGTGTGTCGAAAGCTTAGCGAAAAGGAAATGCAGGTTATGAATATGAAGCGGAAGATACAGCGACGTCCAACTCCTCGATCGATGATAGGATGTCGTCGGCTTCGCGGCTCGCAATGACCTCGCGGCTTGAAGTCATGGACGTCAATAGAGGGGAGTGGCGAAAGGCAATGGAGTGCTACGAGTGGGACGTGGCGCGGGAGCGGTGGAGAATGATTAAGCTAATGTCATGAGAGATTTAAAACTAAATATTCTTTAAATGAGAGTGGAGCATTTATTAAATTGTATGGCCAATTTTTTAATTTTTCATGTACTTTTCCACGTGGAAAGTGGAAAATGCTATAAGTGGGAGGAGACCACTTTCTTGTCTAAAGATTTTATTATGCCAATGTTTATGGCCGACAGTAAAACTTTATTGGCATGTTTCCCCTGTGAGGGAAAATTGAGAGACTATTTTTTTTCGCCAGAGAGCGATGCCGCCATTGTGCGAGGTTTATTTTGCTGCCTAGATAGACATGGTATTGTTTTCAACATGTTGAAGGCCCCTTTGATGGTGGAATATAGGGGTATTTATAGTCGTTGGAAACGTTTTTCCATGACGGACACAATGGTGGTGTCAAATTGTAATTTTGAGGCTGTTTCAGTTCAATTTTTTTAGCCTCAAAATTTGTTCTCCCTTGGAGTGCACTCTCGGTTGTACCCGACACTCCCAAGGTAATTTCATTTGTGATCCTTGTACCTAGTGATATTTTCTATAAAATTGGCGAATGCAGTGGTTGGTTACCCATGCATTTCGGTGGGATGACATGGTCACCATAAGGACACTTATACTAGGGACTACAGACAAAGACACCCTAGACTCTATCCGAGGTTTTTTCGGATCTACTTCTGAAGACTACAGATGAAGACACTTCAGAAGATTCTCTTCTTTTCTTCTTCTCTCCTCCTATTTGGATCTATGGCTCATTTTATTGTATTGAGTGCATTTTCGACAGAGACCGACACTCTTATATGGCTCGTTTTTCCTTTCATTAGGTGCATTTTTCGGCAAAGACCGACACCTTCTAGATTGAGTTCACCATGAGGAGGGATTTCATACTCATGGTGAATCTAGTTAGTGACCTACGAGAGGCAACATCCTCTGAGGATGACCTGCAGAGGCAACAGACCCAGATGTGGCTGACCTTGAGGCACCCATGATGACCCTAAGGCACTTAGACGGTTGACCCAGTGGCAACAGACCCGTGGAAGTGGCTGACCCTGAGGCAACAGACCGAGATGTATACACAGTGGATCTAGCATTATTCATAGTTGGAGAGCCAAGAGCACAAAGCACGAGCCTAAGACCAAATCAACAATAAGGAGGATGATAGGTTGTTTTCGAGAAGTCAACATTAAGGGGGAATGTTACCTAATGTTGACTTGCTTTGTTTTTTCTTTAGTTAGGATAGTGCACTTTAAGGGGGAATGTTAGAGTTAAAGTAAAGTGCACTATGCCTTCCTTGACACTTGTCAGTTTCTCTTGACAAGTGTCATGTGTTGAATATAGGCTTATGCCTATATATTATAATCATTTCTATCAATAATATAATCCCCTTAAGTTTTCCCTCCTAACAGCTAAAACTCCAAGAAAGCAACACCCAAATTGGATCAAAACCTACAACAAGAGAAAGAAGACAAATATAAAATAAGGATAAAGCTAAAGCAAGGATAAAAAGGTGCAAGTAGTAAGCAAGTAACAAGGTTTTACCCAAGCAAAAGAGGCTTGAATATTTGGTAGAACAATGGTGAAACAATCACCAAGGAAAGAAGCATTGAAACCTAAGGAGGAGCCACCAAATGAGGAGCATCCATTGAAGGAGAATATCCACCACCATACATTGGAAATCAAGAAGCACTCAACAGTTGCAAAAGGAAGACCAAACAACTTGCAAAGAGTTGGCAAAGAACATTAAGGAAAAGAAAGGAACGTTGAGCACCAAAGAAAGGTTACATGCAAGAGAAGAGTGGAGCCACCACTTGTCATGGTGGTTAAAGATACCATATACCACTTGGCACAAAAGAGAAGAGCACCAAAAATATTTAATAATACCTCAAATGAGCACTCATTGAGAAAGGAGGGAATACGTTATCAAATAATGTCTATCCAAGATTGGAATAACACCTACATGCTATAAAGTAACACCTATGCCACCTAACAGAGAATAGCAACAAGAAGTAATGTATAAATTTTACGTTGAATTCCATGTGGTATGCAAGGCAAATGATATAATCAAATATTAAAAGACCAAACCATAAGAGATCGTGAATATTAAGAATTCAATTTAGAGAATATTGAAGAAGCATAAGAAGGATAGTCAAAAGTGGAAGAGAACGCCATGAAAAGGAGGAGCAATAAATGCAATGGAAGAATATTGCCAAGCCTTGAATATTGAGAAGAGAACAATGCCCAAATTAGTGTGCAAATTGCAATCAAAGGAGAAGCCAATCAATACGTAGTGCCTCACCTCCAAGAAGGTATATTAACATCCAATTATTATTTGCATTCCATTAAGTTTAAGGAGGCATAAGGTTCATCATTTCTAAGGTTAAGTTTAGTTATTTGAATGCATGGAGATATAAGGAAACAAATTGGTAAAATACAACCTTAGATGATTTATTAGAAAGACTATTGAAGTAAGGAGAGTATAACTTGAGAGCTTTTTGAAAATTGCATTAGTTGAAATTCAAGTATTGAAATATTTGCAAATAATTTAACTAGGAGGAATAAGGTTTTCTACATTGAAATTGAAGCATTAATTTTGCAAATATCCTTATTTTCTAAATTTCTAATTAAGGAGATATAAGGAGTTCAACACCAAATTAAATATCTTGAAATTTAGAAACCATATCATTGAGAATTAAAGGATATAGGAAGCAAAACATAAAGTATTCAAAATTTGGAAAACTAAATTGGAATTAGTCTCATCAATTGAGAGTGCATTAAAATTATATTTAGCTTTCTATTCACAAATAGGGAGATATAAGGTGAAAAATAGTAGTTGAACATTAGGGAGATAAAAGGGATTCAACTCAAAGGAAATCTAAAGAAATCTAAGCACTTTATCAAGACCATAGTACATTCAAAATACTTGGGAGATATAAGGGGTTCTACAAAACTTGAGATTTGAAAAGGTTTTATCAAATTTGATCTCATAATCAAAATACTAGGGAGCTAAAAGGAATACTACCTAGAGATTTGAAATATTACAAATAAGAAATTACAAAGCATACTACAAAATTTGAAGAATTGAAAGATAGTATTTGATCATATACTCAAAACACTAGGGAGTCATAAGGTAGTCAACCTCAAATTTTTTTGAAAGTTAAAAGATTCTATCAAAACTATTCTCAATACATAATACTAGGGAGTTATAAGGAATTTCACTTCAAAGATTAAATTAGAAGAAGCATGGATGAAATAGTGAGGAATGCATTCAATAATGAAGAACTATTTCATGAATTGGAATTTTATTCACAAAACTTAATAGATACTTTTGATGGATACAAATACTTGTCTACCAGTAAAAAAGAAAGATTATCTTTGTTTCTCAAAGAAGCAAAAGAAGGAAATTTTATGACATTAATTGGTTATCTTCATGAAGTACTTTTCAAAGCTTGGTGGAATACTCAAAATATAGTTATATTTACATCAGAAGAATGTTTGATGATATATCTATCATTAATTGTTTTTTAATTTTCTCAAAACATGAAACAAAATGAACATATTAGCAATGAAATACTAAATCCTAACCAATACTATTATGATGATATACTAACTCATCATGAAGAAGATATATCACTAGTAAAAATGCAGAAACGAAGAAGAAGAAGAAGAAAGAGGAAGCATGATAGAAAAGAAAATATGAAGATGAAAGAAAATACTTTCAAGCTAAATATAGATCAAAGTGAACTAAAGGAACAAGATGAAGATACTAATTATTTACTTGATCAAGATAAAGATAGAGAGCACAATGAAGAAAGCAGAAAATAAGAGCTCAAGTTCCAAAACTAGGATGAAGACCATATTGAAGACTAAAGTCTTCAATAACCAAATAATGTAATACAGGGGGGTGTTGGAATATATTACATTATTTGGTACATGCCAATGTACCACCTTGGGTACATATTTAGATTAGGAGTTTGTCTTAGATTAGGATTTGAGTATTTACTTTATGCAATGTAATAAATGCACAAGTGTTAGAATGTGCAAAGTACTTGATGATGTAAATGTGCATGTAGTCCACATGTACATGAGTCATAGAATAGGAAGTTGAAGAGTCATAGGTAGGTGAAAGGCCAAGAGACATATCTCTTTATATATAGGCCTTTGATAGAGAGAGAGTGTGAGCATATAGAATTGTAGAGAATAGATATGAGTAGATAAAGTAGATACAATGTAGAGCATGTATGAATTATGGAGTGTTTGAGACCTCCATTATACACATTGTACTATTTTTGTGAGATTTCATTAATGGTATTTTATGAGTTATTGCAAAAGTTTCTCATTAGTTTTTCTTGCATATTATATTGCCATTATCATATAGTTAATATTGCTTTCTCATTTTAGTTCTTGTGGTTGCATTTCCTTTAATATATAGCATCAAAAGCTAATACCTAACATATATCAAGAGTAGATCTTATTATTATATTTCTCAATATTCTTTCACAAATTTCCTTTTCATTAGATTTATCCTCTCATGGCTCTACTAGAAAATCTTTTGACTTGTTCTACTTATTTTCTTGTATTTCCTTATTAATGGTAGAGGTATTAACATATAACACTACATTTTCTTTACCACTTTTCATCTCTTGAATGGTGCATGGTACTTAAAGAGACTCTTCAAATTCTGATAAGGTATATTTCTTAGGTTCAACAAGAATGTTCATCCTTAAATAAGGATCATATTGAATATACAATTCCTTGTTAATATTATGATCTGGTTTTACCATATAGGCTAAAGCCTAAAAAGGAATTAGTATTTCTTCTAATATCCTTCCTTACTAGTCTCCATTATTTATTTACTTTCATTTGTATGGACCTCTTTTTTGAAGTTGAAAACCATCCTCATCCATATCCATTTAAGTTTCTCTTGTGGTTTTCTACATATGTTTTCATTGGGTTCTTCTTAGAGAATGATCTCTCAATATGCCCCACATCATGACATCTTCTACATCTAAAAGAAATAGTTTTATAATCTATGGTTTGGGTCCACAACTTACCCCCATACTTAAGAATGATTTATTATAGTAAAGGTTTACTTATATCAATCATGACCAGTATCTGAGCATAAATAGCTAAGAATCCACCATCTCAAGAAATTCTCCTAAAGTATTTCCTATTGCCTTGAATGTATCCATTGACTAAAATTCAATAGGTAAATCATACGTCCTAACCTACACTAGTACTAGGGATAAATTACTTTTTTAGGTAGCCTTCATACCAACAGGTAAGAACGATTCTTGCTCTTTCCATAAAACAAGGACCCCCTTTTAGGATTTTATCTATTTTCTCAATAGAACAAAAAATGGCTAGGATCCTTCGAGAAGAATAGATAGACTCACTTCTAGAGACTTCCAACTCCTATTAATCCATTTTCTCAAGGTTAAAGCCCTTGGCCAAGACCCATTAAATTTACCAATAACTACCTTATCTTTGGACAATAATGATTGCTTCTCTTTTAGGTCCTCAATAACCTCTACTACTATAAATTATTCTAAGGATTTAGTTGTAAATTGATCCATGGGGAGGAAACTATAACTCAAAATCTAATGAAATTTACCAGTATATCCTATAGTGATTATATTATTTGAAAATAAACCTATAATAATTTTCATGCAAAACTTATAAGATAATGAAGGGAAAAATAAACTTAGCTAAAAATTTATATACCTGGACATAATTTCCTACCTCACTGATGGCCTAGCCCTTTGTTGCTCCTCCCATCAATTAAACCTTGGCTAATAAAAGTTTACAATTTTGATTTCTATGACCTGAAAATTTGTCATTGCCCTTATTCCTGATGGTTGACTTCACAGGGTCATATTTCCCTCAATATCATCTAGATTCCTTCATATGATCACTCATTTTAAAGGTCTTCAAATGTTGCATAAATTTATCCAAGGATCATCTAAATCACAAAAACCTTCACAAATAAATGCTTCTAAAAGATGAGACGTTTTTCAAGAAAAAAATTCCCTAATTTTGCCCTAGTTTTGAATGATTATCTTCACATGGTCATATCTCCCTTAATTCTACTTTAATTCTTTCAAATGACCACTTATTTCAAATCTTTTCAAATTCTACATAAAATAGCATAAGAATTGTCTGAATTGGACAACTCTATGTAAAGATATGGCTCCTAAAAGATGATTTACTTTTCATAAAAAATTGCAACTTAGTCAATTCATAATTTTTGTAAGATTACAATATGGTGCCCATATTATTCTTTATGTTAATTGGCTATTATTAGAGTCAACCTCTTAGAAATATGGGGTATTTAAAGAGAAGTAAATTAAGTAGTAGATAATTTAACCAATCATACTATTGATCTTTCTTTCGGTAAAATTCAAATTTTATAAGGAAATTGGCCAAGGGAGATTTTATCTCTTAATGAAAACAATGGCAAGTAGTTGATTGTGATATCATAAAACTTTAAAAAATATGGAGAGTATATTTGATAGAAAATAAAATAAAGACTATTTTTTATAAAAAGGTGAGTTGGATATGGTTAATTTTTTGTTTTGAAAAGTTGAAAATCTTATTAAGAAGATAGGTCCAAAGTTATAATAATTGGCCTACCACTTTTGGCCAGCCCCAAGATCCTAATAAATCTAACTATAGCATCTTCTTAGACCACAAATTTCTTAGTACGATCCAAAGAGCAAAAACTCCTATCCTTATTACAATTTTTGTTAATACTATTCCAAAGAGCCTAAATTAACTTCTTCCTCTTGCCATGACTTTGGGGGATACCTTAAATTGGGACTAAGAGTTCTACAAGTAGTAGCATGATGTTAGACCAAAGGCTAATCATCATAATCATCTATCATGTTCCAATACACTCTATTACCTAAATCCCTGTTGGCTAGTAATAAAACTTGTTGGTTCACCTCCATTCAATCTATAGTATCCCTATTCTAATCAAATTTCAACAACTAGAAAGATGATTGCTTTCCTTTTTATAAAAAATATTAACTTCAACACTCTTTCCTTAGCCTATATGAACCAAAATGACATCCTCAATTTACTGCCATATGGATTTGATCTAACTCACTATGTTCTTGATTCGCCATACACTCAGTCTGAAATTCTTAATCTCATCTAGTGAACCCACCAACATTTATGAGTCAAGCTCTATTATGATCTTTTGAACTCCATTCTCTGAACATTGAGAGATCCTTGTCTGATTGCTAAATCCTCAACTTCATTATTTGTTGCTAATACTAGACCTTCCAATTCCTAATGGACCTTTCCTTTGTAGTCTCTTATGATGAAACCAATGCCCATTACCCCGAGGTTATCCTTGGATGATCCATATGTGTTGAGTTTTTCCCAACCTAATGGTGGGGGTTGCCAAGACCCATGAGTCCACCTCCTAGTTGCTTTCTCTCCCTCCTATTTTTTTTGCTCCCCACATGAGCTTTTATTGTTTCTAAAATCTTGTTTAATATTTTCTATCAAACTAGCTCTATTAGAGTATATTCCTCTCTAAAATTTCTAGCATTTTTTTCCAACAATATGTACCACTAGATGAAGAACAAACCTAGAGGCCAACCCAATTGAATTAATTTATTTTTAACCTTCTACATGTTCATACCTACCATATATTAGTAAGTGTTAACTACTAGTTGAGACGAGGCTTGAAGATATCAACCCATCGACTCCACAACTCTAGGGCAAAGTCACATTGGAAGACTAGATGATTTATTAGATCTTCTTGGATATTGCACATGATACATTTAGAGGGGCCATGAAAACCTCTCTTCTATGAGTTATCATAGGTGACGAGGCTTTGATGCATAACTTACTAGGCAAAGAAATAAATTTTTGGCCAATCCTTTGCCAACCAAACTTTATCTCATGTAACATCCAACAACATCAGTAGGGGAGGAAACAATTAATTATAACCTTCCCAAACTATTAAGATGCCTAAATTACCATGACATAAAGCTATCTTGTCCTCTTCATCCTCTCTTTTAAGGTGGCATTTCTTTAATATCCTCTCTAATAAAGGCACCAAATTTGAAGAGATTGGAACTACCCACTCTTTTCCATGACTTTAGATGTATAAGAGAGAAGGTCCCATCTGCTTTAGATGTAGATAACATATTTTATTGATCCAAACTCTAGCCTCAAGGATCTATTGAAGGGGTTGTAGCTCTAGAAATTTTAAAATTAAGAGAGGGTATTGGTCCCAAGAATAAATCCAAAAATTTGCTTTATCCCCTCTTTCCACTTTCTAAAATAGTTTAGGTTTTACCACTTCCTCTCCTAATTTTAGCACCTTCCAAACAACAGAACCTTGGCCACCCTTAGGGATGTGATATGCTTTCTCATGGGGAATGTTACCAAAATATTTACTAGTACTAAATTTGCTAAACAATGCTTCCTCATTGGAGATCCATCTCCAATAAAGCTTATCTACTAGAGATCGGTTATTCAATGTTGCTTTTCAAATTTCTAATCCTCTACTTGGTTTAGACTAGTAGATTTTATCCCAACTTACTAGAGTCCATCACTTACCCATCCTTCAACTATCTTAAAATAATTTTTGTATGAGCAAGTCCAACTCCTTTAGGATTCCAGTCGGATCAGCAAGGATATAGAACTTGTAAACTAGCATTTCTTGAACCACTAATTGAAGAAGAGGCACTCTTACTCTAAAAGAAATCTAGCGATGTGTCCAATAATTCATCTTGACAGCAATTTTGTCCACCAGTATTTTCTATTCTGCCACCTTCAACTTCTTATAGTGGAGTGGAAACCCTAGTAGTCTAGTAGGAGGGAGCCTCAAGAGAAGCCTAGGATGTTTAAAATTTGATCTTGGATCCCCCTTTTGATATTAAAAACACTACCTTGGACTTAGCTACATTCATTTTCTACCTTACGACTTCCAATTATGTATATAAGGCAACTTTGAGCACTCTTGCCTCCCTAACATTTGCCATCCTAAGCAACCTTGTGTCATCCATAAATTATAAATGGGTTATATTCATCGCTCTCATTCACACTCTTGAGATAACTCCTTGTTATTTATTTCTTTGAAGAAATCTATCCAATCCTTTAGCAATAATAATAAAGAGTACAGGGATATAGGATATCCTTACAAAATTCCTTTAGAGGCCTAAAAGGGAGCCAAGGTAATACCATTGATAAGGACTGAGAAGGATGCCAAAGAGATACAACTCATGATCCACTCTCTCTAGCCTTGAGAGAAGCCAAAGTTCTCTAACATTCTATCCAAAAGATACCAAGGGACTCTATCATAGGCCTTAGACATGTCTAATTTGAAAAGCATACCTCTTTGACCTTTATAATGTAATGTGTTAACTTCTTCTTGTGCCAAGATTACTCCATACAAAATTTATCGGCCCTACACAAAACCTCTTTGCTCTATAGAGATAATACTATCCAATACCTTCTTGAGCCTTTCAACAATCAATATGGTAATGATCTTGTAGACTATATTGTAAAGTGTAATCACGTAAAATTCTCCAAGGTTGAAAGTCTCTCCCACCTTAGGGATCAAAGCAATGAAATTGTGGTTCATAGCCTATAACATGCTTTTATTTGCATGAGATTCCTCCACTACCCTAATTACATTCTCCCCTATGTCATCCTAAAAATCCTAGAAAATTTCAATCAGGAACCCATCAGGGCATGAGGACTTTTGATTCTTGTGTTCAAAACAATGTTTCTCACCTCCTCTAGATCCATAGTTCTAAAGAGGCTCTAGTTTTTTTTGGCATTTACAATATGTGGGATATAATTATATCTCGTTGCATTGCAAGATTAGGATGCGAAAAAACTGAGAAAATATTTTCAAAATAGATATTTACAACTTGTTGCATACTTGAGATAGTGTCCATCACATTACCATGAAGGTATTTTAGACTATGCAATATGTTGGACCATCTTCTTTCCAAGGACGAGCAATGGAAAAAACTTAGTGTTTCAGCCCCCTCTAATAGCTAAGAAGTTTTGGATCTTTGTTTCCAATAAATATCCTTATAGAAGGGGGGGGAAAATACCCATCGCATATGATTCTTGATTAGATCCGCTGGGATTTCAAGTGACTATGGAGGTATGTTGACTCCTCTACAATCAGGGGCTTGGGGATCGAAGGGTTCACCAAGAACAATTTAAGGACTTGCTCTAAGTCTGGTATGGAAATGTTTGATGTGTTTATTGAACAAGCACCTATGTTTGGTCTTACTAAAATCTAAACTATGAAAAATTAAAGAAAAATGCAAGGCAAACAATAATATAAGCAAATAAAAGACTTCCTAGAATGATTCTTAATTTCAATGAGAACTAAAACCCTAAAACCTGACAAGTAAATAAATATTTTCCTTTTCAACAAGGGTTCAAGAGAATGCACAAACATAATTAACCTAAGATGCAAAACTACATGCTTTTCTTTATTGATGCCTAGAAATAGAGTCAAATAGTTCTCTTTTTATTTATGTTATAAATATGATACATAAATGGACAAAAATAAACAAAGACACTCAACAAACAATCTAAAAAATCTATCAAAGCACTTACTTGATTCGGTGGTTGATCTTAGCCAAATTTGTGAAGAGAAATAATACCCCGATAAACAAAATCTAGAAAAGTAGTAAGTGCATAATCAAAAAAAAAATAGAGAAGAACACATTACACAAGAATTTATCCTAGGAAACCCTTTTGGAAAAAAACCTAGCAAGAATATCTCCTTATTGTATAAACTTGATCGTCTCCAATACAATAATATTCTTTCGCTCGCTTTTCACTTAGGATTACATTTCTTGCAAATTCATTACCAAACCCTCATGTAAGTGAATTTTTATATACCAACAACACAATAAGGGGTTTTACAATACCATGGGCACAAAACCATAGGTCAACGTTACATTAACCCAAAAATGCCGATATGGGTCTAAAAATAGCTTAAACCCCCCAAAAAAATTTCTTGGGGATGACCTCCAAACAAGGGTTGCCACTCTTGTACCCCCACTCAAGGTACGACCTAGCCCTGAACCTCGACGAGGATAGGGGCAGAGTGTAAAGTCTTTTTTGAGTTAGCCCCACTTGAATAACATGGAAAATATTCAACACAAGTCCAACAATTTGTACCCAAAATGTCCAATAACTTCAAAACCCTTAGAAAATTGATCAGTGTTTGGGGACTTGCTTAGGTCACTATATAACTGAGCTTGGAGATGTAGCAATCAATCCCCCTTGGTACTTTTAGCTAACCATTAAAAAAATATTATTGACCTTTGAAACAGAAAAAGCAAGATGCAACAAATATGAAACAATGAAATAAAATGCAAACATAATGAGCATGATAGAAGGGGAGTATGCAAGATGCAAACTAGGGTTTTTGGGAGAAAAAGCTTACCCCCAAGCCCTAGTTGACCAAATTCATGCCCTATAAGGGGTAAGCACAAATTTGGCTTTCTAAATTTACACCTTGTACTAATTGAACATTAATTTGGTTCGAAGCACTATCTAGCCTACAAAACATCAAAAATGTAATGCTAAACGAGAAATTAAGGTTCTAAAAGACTAATAATGCACAAAAAACATGATTAACTGATGGAGAAGGTAAGGAAAAATTACAAATTGAATGCAATGACCAAAATGGTAGACCTCTATTGTCATCAAGGCTCCTCCACTTGTTCACCAAGAGTAGTTAATCCCAAGAAGCACAAAAATAGTGACAGAGCATTCCAACAGCAAAAGAGCACTTGAAAATAGTTGAGCATGAGATCACAAAATGAAGAACATCAAAATTAGATTATTCTAAGATTCATTGGGAAAGGGGTCCAATCCTCCTATATTATAGGAAGTTTGAAGGGCTTCAAAAGATGGGAAAATGAAAATTAGTCTTGGGCAAGGGCCAACATCACAAAGAGCCAACGCAGGACAAGGATTTTGAGAGAAAATATCCTAAGATTACCAAATTCATACCCAATACTTAGAGGCTATGAATTTAGCATGCCAAATTCATGCCCCGTAAGGGGCGGGTGCGTATTTGGAAAAGCTAAAGAAAACAAAAAGGTAAAATAAGAGGGAAAAATGGGATCAAAATTGCACTTAGCAATTTTGAGTGGCTTCTTAAGGATCTAAGGAAAAATAACTTATTTTGATGGGTCAATTTTCCATGTCTACATTTTACCCCTCTTTGATGCATTTATGGCCTAATAAATATGTTAAAGAAATATGTAGACACCTTTAGGTGAAGAACAACGCATAAAAAACTAGGTGGCTAGTTTAGACAGAGGGATGGTGCAAAAATGATGTCATTCTAAACACTTAGGATTTTTGCATTCTAATCAAGGCATTAATTCTATTAATGCCTCTAAGGCTAGGCCTATGGTGCCCCCTCGAGTTTCAGAAGGAATACAAAATTCTTGAAGAAACTTGAAATGACAGACACAAAAGGCAAACAAAGAAGAGAAAAGACAAGAAGATATAGAGAAAAAAAATGAGGGAAATAGAAAAAGAGGAGAGATAAAGAGGAATAAAAAGATAAAAGGGTGAAAAATAAAGCCATTTTCACTGCGAGAAGAAGAAGAAGAAAATATCTCTTAAGAAGAAAAGAAGAATGGTGCTTCCTACATATTGTGCAGTCATTACGAGGGGTGAAGCCAGCACTGCAGTAGATCAAGCATGGGTACAGACCTAAACCCAACCCTAAACTAGGTTAGATTAGGGTTTTAGCAAAAAAATTAATGTTATTTTGAATTTTTTTTAGCATTTTTTAGAAAATTCTTTGTTAGGCACAAATTCGATAGATCAGTGCGAATTCGGTTGTACGACAACACCAAATTTGTGCACAAGGGTTTCAAGATATTAATTTGGTAAAAATAAAATATTATTATTATTTTTTGAATTAATCAATCAATTCATTCATTCATGTGCAACATGATGATGAAACTAATGAAAATTTGTTAATGTTCGTGATTGCAACATGATGTACTCAAGAGTAGGGAATTGCAACCAAGCACCTTATAGGAGATTGTGAGAGGGCTCACAACGATGGACTGAGATACCCTATGAGATTTGGGGCTACTAGATCTGGCAAAGATATCCTAGGTTGAGGTAGACAAGGTGCTACTAGAGGTATTGGTCGAGCGATATTGTTTGGAGTTGTCCACCTTTCGATTATTGATAGGGGAGATGATTGTCACACTAGAGGATGTGTGACACATCATGAGGATCTTCATTAGGAGGAGGATTTTTAGGGTGTTGGTGTCATAGGCAACACCAAAGAGGTTGTTGGGAATCCGACACATGAGATCCAACAAAGCAAATTTTATGTCAATGAGATATCACAATGATATAGAGTTGGGGCACTGACTCTTGTACTCTACAAGGTGGTAGTGGGAATGCTAGTGTGTTATACAAGCAAGTGACACCTACCATGGGCACTTGTAGAAGTAGTGGAAGACATGCGAGACTAGTAGGTAAGGTTTGCATAGGGACCATATATGTTGGCCCACCTATATAGGACATTACACATCGTGTATAAGCAACATATAGGATTAGTTTGTACGATGTTGCTCCAAGTGTGGTGTTGGGAGCACATAACTATCTACAAATTGTGTGCATTGTCAGGGCCATTTCCCAACCTAGAGCAGCCAACAACATATAGGTGGAGCCAACACTTTGAGCATGTGCAGAGAGCATATGCAGATATCCTGCCACTAGGAAGGCAAATAATAGATAAGCTACGAGAGCATAAGATCATATGGAGAATGTGGCATCTACACCCTAGGTGGGATGAGGATGCAACGGAGCTAGCTCAGGTTTAGAGGATATGGTGGGTCACCACTATAACACCCTTCCTTGGTATAACTTTTGTGGAAAATAAACTATGTTTTGGATGTGTTTATGTAATGGCATAGTTTATTTCATGATGATTAAATAATAGAATGATTGCTTTCTTTAAAATATGGAATATGGTATTACTGATGTATTTATAGGTGAAGGATCAGGTATCTTCTCCTTTCTGGGGCTATGGGAAAACCACCTCCCATAAAGGATACCTAGGGAAATGATGATGATGGCTTGCTCATCAAACAACTTAGGGTAACAAGAAAAATTACTCTTCATGTAGATGCATTGCATTTGTTTGTTCCCCATAATTCACACCCTTGGACCAAGAAGTTGCTTGCAATGAGCCTCCTTAAAATTGATTGACAATAGCACCAGTCTATCTTAAAGGAGATCGTATATTTGAGGATAAAATCATGGTGTGGAGTTGTGATGGGTGCATATTTATGTTTAGTTGTATTATAATTAAGCTTAGCTAAGCATTTTTTATCTTCCTTTAATTAGAATTGTATTTATTATTTGTAAGTTAGATTTAATGCTTTAGATTAAGCAAAGTATTAAATAACTTAATAGTTTAAGAATAATTTATTAAAGTCAATTTATTGATTGGTTTGATATAACTATATTATTGTATATCGAAGCTTTTGAATTATGAGCATGAGTGTAGCTCATTAAGGGGCGTGCCACCCTAATGGTGCCCAAGGTGGTGAACATATTTTATGTTAACGCCTTCTTGGGTGTTACAAGGCGGCCACCTCCATGCACGACTAAGTTTTCCCCCCTCCTGATGATTCTTAGTAAGGATAGCAAGAGAATTTTTGGGCTAGGAGAAAAGGAAGGAGAACTTGACAATGGAAGGGTGGAAGATCGTGAAGAGTGCTACGTTCCAGTGGAGAATTGAAGATAAGCTTAAGGAGTCCATACATAGTTTTTGAGGTTGGCAACTCTGTTGTTTTGCTTTTGTCTTTGTTACTACTTGTGTTGGGTTTTTTTGCTCTGTTTGTGTGGTTTTCATGTTTGTTGTTGGTTATGCCTTAATTTGGAGTGTTGCCTTATTTCTTTTACATGCTTCTTATGGTGTTTTTGGGCTATCCCCACCTTGTGAGCAATTGTTATTAGTTGTGAGTTGTATTGTCTCATTTTGGTGATCCTCCTGTGAGCACCTTCTTCTTGGATGTTGTCTTGCATGTCAATTTGCTATCGAGGCTTGCATACCCGACAGGGTCTTTCTATTGCCACATAGGATGCCACTTGTATGTGAGTTTATAGCCTTAGATGTTTGCTCTGCTCTGTTATCTTTAGTTTGCTGACATCCATTGCTTGAATGAGGGAGAGTCTAGTGGTATCCTGAGTTGGAGTTTGTCATTCAGGATTAGTTTTCCAGTGAGCTCGATGTGTATTGTAGGTGGCCAGTGCTTTTCTTCCCTACATTGTTTGGTTGCCTAGAGTTGGGCTTTGTGTTTTTCTTTCCTTCTGTGGTTTGGTTACAGTGAGTTGGACCTTGTGTATTGCTTCTTGCATAGCTATGTGCTATTTTCCTGTGTCCTTTCATTGCAATTTTTCTTAACTTCATGCTTCATTGATGGGCATCGATTTTTGTGCACTTCATTTTAGGGTTTTGACTTCACTTTGGTTTTAGGGTGTTAGCATTGTCTTACCCTTGGTTTTTAATGCTAATTAATTAAATTTCTTTGTTGCATCGTTCTTTTTATCTTAGATTTTTATGTTCCTTTATGAGCTAAAGTAATTAAAGGAAGGAACCCTTATTTTTAAGACATTGCTTTATTATGTTTTGATGGTGAGATTTATGATTTATTAAATGATTATGTAAGATATTTTATTTATAGTGATTCCTAAGATCCATATGGGTTAAGGGATCACTATAAAGAGAAGTATGGGCTTATCATACTTGGATATGTTTTGTTTAAAGGATTATGTAAGATCATTTATTTATAGTGATTACTGAGATCCATGTGGGTTGTACTATAAATAGAAGTATGGGCTTCTCATGCTTGGATATGTTTTGTTTAAATGTTTATGTAAGAGAATTTTATTTATATTGATTCCTGAGATCTATGTGGATTAAGGATCAATATAAAGAGAAGTATGGGCTTCTCTTGTTTTATATGAGTTGTTTATTTTGGCTTGTAAGAAGGAATTTATCTATAATGTATCCTGAGATCTATGTGGATTAAGGATCATTATAAAGAGAAGTATGGGCTTCTCCAAGTTTTGATATGGGATGTTTTATTAATGAATGTTGGGATCATTTCTGAGAGATGTAGGAGTTCTCTTCTTTTAGCTTGCTTGTTATGTGCATGGTTGATGCATATTAGAGTAAGATATGATTTAAGTTGCATTGCATTTAGAGCTATTTTGATCCCTAAGTAAGCTTCATAAATGGTGGGTGGTTCTTTTCATCAAAGAAGCTGGCAGAGACTTGGTTGGAGTATTGAAAGTTTTTCTTAAGCCTTATATATATAAACAATATAATCTTACATTGCACAAGACCAATATATTATTACAATGTTTTGATATATATATATATCAAAACATTGTAATAATATATATATATATATATATATATATATATATATATATATATATATATATATATTATTTTGCTTGAAAACATTGTAATCTTGACTTTTGTTTTCCAAAAGATGATTTATGATGTTATTTTTATGCAATGAGGAGATGCTTTAATCTTGATGTATGATGTTGCTTTAAATATGGTGGTTGATTTGGTTAAGTTAAACCTTGAATATTGGTCTTGTGCAATGTAAGATTATATTGTTTAATGGAAACTTGGGGTTGCATTTCATGCTTTCTGATTAATCTCTTGAGTTAGTTGGTTTATATTCCATTAACTAGTTGTAAGGTATACTTCTGTTAGAGATATAAGTTATCTTATTATTGCGTAGATGATGATGGATAAGCTTTCGAGATTCATGTTTTTTGATAACATAGCTTGGTTTTATGGTAAGAGGAATCTTTTATGTGTGCTTATCATTTGAGATGATTATTGCAATACTTTATGTTTGGTTTATCTTTGTGGTAAATTATATTTTTTTCTATCCTTGGGATGGGTAGGGTTTTTTCCTCTTGTTAACCATAAAATCCAATCCTAGAAGGAGTTGCATGAATGCAATAGCCAGGTAGTTGAGAGTCCTAGAAGGAGTTACAAGCATGTAATAGCTAGGACCTCATGAACTTGGAAGGAGTTGTGTGCATACAATAGCCAAGGTACTTGTGAGTAGTCACACCTTGATCGAGAAGGATCAAGTATGTGGAAAAAACCTATTCACAAGATAATAGTGGTGACTCCATGATCGCGTAGGATCCAAAGATCATGTTAGTTGCCTTTAGAGTGGTAATAACCTTAGTGTTTTTGTCATTGCACAACGTACCCCAATTTGGGGATCCAATTGAAATTTAGTTTGCACCGAGTGTTTGATTAGTAGCTTTACAATGTGAATTGGGGATCCAATTCATTTTTATGACCATGATGATGATATTATGCAGGTTATTCACACAGAGGTTGATAGGAAAGACCTTCAAACTGATGACATGATGAAAACCATTTAAAACACCATGGTGTGTGACGTGACACTCCTACTGATGGTGGCTCATAACTACGAATAGGTCGAGTATTGGTTGTGCGAAGCGGAGGTGGTTAAAAGGATGAGATGCATACGTCATGGTGTGGTCAGGGTTTTGGATCATTATGACATTGAAATTCAGCATTTAACACCATATAAGTTGATGTAATTAAATACTCCATAGAAAGCAATTAATTGATGTATAAAAAGTTTATGCAGTAGAAGATGTCTTGATGGGAAAGAAATAAATTTAGCCTATTGTAACTATGTTGTTAAAGTGGCATAGAGGAGACAAAACCAAAATTCAGAACAGATGATGGTTGTCAAGTCATAGTAAAAGCTCTCCAAATTTACGATTTTCGAATAATATTTAGCTAGTCAAACTTTGTGGTTGTTACATATCCAAGCTTCGAATTTCTTAGTTTCACCAGCACTCACACAAGCTTACTTGGGAGTTGTTGTGGCCATTGCACAACTAACCCCAAAATTTGGGACCCACCTTTAATTTTTGGTTTTTTGGGACTTTGGTTGTTTTTGAGCAATCATGTTTGATAGGACCATAGCCATGAGCTCGCCATGCGGACTCTGAGGTTCCTCAGTTTGTGGTGTCTTCTTGTCTTCGTTTGAAAGTATTTGACGTGTTGATTGGTTTTTGTTTCATGGTTTTGATTTGGTGATGTTTTGATTAATTTTAATGTTTCGACATTAAATTAGTTAAAAAATTTAAATTAAATTAAATTAAAATGATTTTTTTTTTTTTTTTTGAAATAATAAATAAAATTATATATATATATATATATATATATATATATATATATATTTATATATATATATTTAAAATAAAAATAATAATAATAAAAATAAAATAAAAAATGAAAATTATATATATATATATATATATATATATATATATATATATATATATTAGGGCCTTTCCTATTTGTGCCATGCTTTTGAATTAATGGTAGATCTTTTAGTATGGTCGTGGCTATTTAATTTATGTTTTTATTTATTTATTTTATATGAGGTAATTTTGGTGTTGGTCCCGTTATGCCTTATAATATGCTTTAATATTAAAGCTTATAATCGTATGCGTGCAGATTTTTGTGGACCTATGATGTCTTGAAGAAGATCGAAAGACCGTGTAGGATATGACCACGACATAAGCCAGGGCACGATGATCGAGGTGGTGTGTTAGGGATCATACCAATGTAGACTATGGATGTCGATTTGAATGGTAGCAAGCTAGTCAGGCTGGACTACGTGATAATGACGTGGACTACCAACAGATGTTATTTGCAAGGAGCATGTAGATCAACGTGTAGACTCTGACATGATGACCAATAAGGACCCAGACCAGACCTCTACATGGCAGATTTGATGTGTAGATGGGAGTAAATTTTGTGCTAAACGATGATGCAACAATGACTATGACAAGGTGAACAGCGGACCCCGTAGGTGGCGTGGAGGAATTAGTGTGAATATGACGTACCCATTACATGGTGGACAGCACGACAATGACCAACGAGTGATGATTCAAAGGTTTGGTCCAGAGGGTGATGTGGAAAAGAACTTAGACAAACCCATGGGCATAGTGGATACAATAATGGAGTGATATATATCTGACGTAGCGTAGTGGTTGGTGCGGTAACCCCCCAGTCCATCGATGTAGTAGGTGATAAAGTTGATCCAAGGGATGATTGGACAATGTGGTGACGTAGATCAAGCGGGGGCTATAACATGGCTCACCTAATGCTAGACACACAGACTTACCAGACGAAGAGCACGTGGTTACGTGGATGGGAAGTGTGGTCAATCGACACGAATTGGTATGATCTGATGGTAGACCAAGTAGGGAAGAATGAGCATTTAACCGACGATCATATCTGTATTTTTGTTGCCAATACGTGTGGCATGGGATTTAGAGCCAAAACATTCAATTCTCCATATCATAAGCTTTAAAAAATGTGATTAAAATAATGAAGTGAAATATAGATGATACGAGATGGTGGACATCCCAGTTTGAAGTTAATGTTTGCACGTTTGAAAACTGTTGCAACATACAACAAGAGTTCACAAAAAACCTGGTTTTCTTCAGATAAAGTAAATTTTGGCCCATCGGATATTATTCTTCATGTTGATCAGTAGAGAAACTTTACCAAGCAATAGAACTATCATCGACGATGTGTGTACGATGTGGGTTGGGCGTGTGAGTAGCATATATGAAAATTTTTGAAAAACAAAGGTTGTGAGATAACATCCTTTATCGAAAATAATTAGTAGTAGTTACATTTCATAGAAAATGTTATGTGGAAGACCGTCGAAGGAGAGAAACTGAAGTGGAGGTTAGGGTGGATTGATGGCTCATAGAAGGTCATTTACTGTCATCCTTTTGATGGGGATGTTATTTAGACAGGGAACAAGAGCTATGTATTATCGATTAGTTGGTCATGTGTGAGCCGTTACAAAATCTAGGTGAACACGATAATGACACAGATATAGGGGAATCCATCCTCAATACTAGTATCGGTAGGATGGCTCATAACAAGAACAGTGAATGCGCATATCGATGAGAGATATATAGTGTGGGTGAAAATGTGCAGTAGGTTATTTTACTCATCTTCGATCAGTAGTGGAGACGGAAAACATCAAGTTCGATCACAATCATGAAATGTATTCATGGAGGAGCATCTTCACAACTTCAAAAATTGTTGAACGTAGCCAAATTATTATTTGGGGTAGCACAGCTTAGTCCCTGTTAGGGTGAAAAATCTTGTACAAAGAAATCCATATTGTAAAGTTTATTCTGGCCTGTTTAATGATCAAAACTCACAGATTATGATCTACCACTAAAAATACATGTGATAATATGAGTGATAAGTGAAGAATATTGCTACGCTGTGCAATGGTGGACTGAATTCTTCTAGGTCACTGTATTGAGGAAGCCTTTACAAATGGGTCGAATAGAAAGTGTAGATATCATCAAAAGAGGTCAAAGTTTAACCCTTTTGAATAAATAATTGTAACACTATAGATGTTTTAATTTAATCAACGGGAGATTCAAGTGGCTCTCAATATACGTAGGAGTTACATAGGGGACTAGTAATGGAGTATTGCCATGTGTACTGTAAGGATTTGACCAACCTTCCACTATAGTCGTGGAAATTTTATTATGGGTATGTCAAAAGTATTTGTACAATGCTTCTGGCATGCCTAAGCTTGGATACAATCCTAAAAAAAGTTATAAAAAGTGCCTATAATATAAAATCACGAGGACACGATGGTATTTCAGTTATGAATTGAGAAGTTGTGAAACAAAACAGATATCAATTGGAGAGGAAGACAAAAAATCAAATGGAAAATGAAACGAAAGGGCATGAGGAAATTTTAAAATGGTTGTTCAAAGACATAAATGGGGTTGGATGTTTTGGAACTTGTTGGAAATCTGATGTAAAGCAGGACTGTATTTTTTGTTTTGAATACAAAAATGCTTCAGAAACTTGCACTTTGTTAGCAAGATTGGAGGAGATTTTTTTTGCATGTTTGGATTAACTATCTATTTTTTCCCTTCCATGTTTTAGGCTTATAGGTAATGTTTTATGCATTTTAATGGTTGCATTGTCGAATGTTTAGAAACATGGGATTTAATTTCTTTTCCTTAGAAGATTGCACCTAGTTTATTGTGGATTGTGCAAATGCAGATTCGGATAAACTAGGTTACATGCAAAAATTCTCACATCTCTGTTTTGCAGGATAGGGTAGCATTAGACTAAGAGTACTTTGTATGTTAATATTTTCAGCTTTCTGGTCCATTTTCCATAATTTATTTTTTATTTTTCTAACCTTTCCCTTTTTGCAATTTTTTTTAAAACTTCGGCAATTAAAATAAAAATAAAAATAAATTAAAACTCCAAAAATAGATGCACAGATGTGAAGAATAAGCTTTAACGTTTCATTTAGAACAAGTTTGATTTCATTTTGAAGCCATTTCAAAATTATAAAAATTATTCAAAGTTGTTGTTTTATAAGGAATTTTGTAATTTCGAAATTTGACATAATTTCACATTTTGAAGGCAAATCAAATTTCAAGCTTTGCATGTTCATTTTTCAAGCAATAAATTAACTTCTCTTTATGAAAATTACAATTTCATTAAAGGGGTGATTTATATGGTATTCCAAAAGACCATTGTTTTTAGAGCAATAAATTAACTTCTCTTTATGAAAATTATAATTTCATTAAAGAGGGGTAATTTATATGTCATATCAAAGGCTATTGATTTTAAAGTTAGTCATTTATGTTATTTTATTTTCATGCCCAAAGCAACATTAAATGAATCCAATCATCATTTAAGATTCACATTTAGAGATAGATTTTAATCTTTGTTTCATGCTCAAAGCAAGATTTAAGGAAGATAAAACTTGTTTAAAATCTGCTTAACCAAAAGAAGATAAAATCTACCTAAAATACTTCAAGATAAAATGAACTAAGGCATTTACATCGTGGTCATATGAGGGCCAATCACATTTTCTTTTTCTTTTAAGTTTCATGAACAATCACTAGCATAGCAATAAAATAATACCAACATAGGCCCCTTGTTAACAGTTATTTGCAAATCACTAAGGTATTCCTAGCACTTATTTGATACATCTTCACAAGATTACAAGCACACATTAAGTAAAAGGAACCTTGGAGAAATTTCTATTTCTTTGCAAGAGAGGGTTTTCTAATCAAAATCCTGACTGTGATGGTGATTTTGCAATTGGGCAAAATTTCCACTCAACAAAATTGGTGCTAGAAGGAGGGCCTGAATTGGTTTACTTTATTGCTATTTAGATGCTAAATTGTTCATGTTATTTGAAAGGTTATTTGAAGGCATTGGTCTTGGCTAACGAGGTTTTGTTGATCATATTCATTGATTTAAAAATTCTCTAATTGATGATGCATTAATGCTAACCTTTTACAAATTGGAGAATGTTCTTTAATGCCATGGTTTAATTGATGCATATATTTTGGTTGATGCTAACATGATGATTTATATGTGAAACATTTGAGGATTGTTAGTCATTTCATGCTTCTTTGCAAGATATTTCTTTGACTAACAAAATTGGTATTAAAGTTGTATTCTTTAAGGTCCACTAATGGCCATGTTTGCACCATGGATGATAGGCAACCCATTGAACATACCTGGAGTTCAACATAGTTTACCCATTGGTTTTGAGAGATATCTTCCTCGATTTGTGTCTAATGGGATGAGGCCCGTAGAAGAGCATATTCAAGCATTCAAAAGCTACGTGATTCATTTAATAGGGTGGTATGATGATGTTGCTTGTAAAATGTTCCCTTACACCTTGGACAAGTTTGCATATGATTGGTTTACTAGTCTACCTTTAGGGTCTATCACTTCTTGGGCTCAACTAGAGGTAATGTTTCTCAATCAATTCAACAAAAAGCTAGTTGACCCAATCCTCATGTATAATCAGTTTGTCACTATTCGTAGAGGACCAAGTGAAAATTTGAAGTCATTCACCAAAAGGTTCCATGGGCTATACACTCAATTGGTGGTACCTTATGTCCTTCTAGAGGGAGCAACTATCCAAGTATACCTCAATGCTCTTGACCCATTCACTTCCACATATTTGTGAGGGATGCCTCAAATCACATCTTTATCCCAAGCTTATACTCAAGCAATGGCAATTGAACAACAATTGAGTTATCAAAATTATGGTGTGGGTTTTGGATCGTATAATATTCAACCATTTAATACCTCCCTTACCCACCCAACAATTTGTGCACCTCAACCTACCATTCAAAATCAACCATCATTCTTAAGTGCGAATCAATTTCAAGATACTCATCTTGATCATCTTTCGAATGATGGTCCTAAGATAAATTTCAATGATTTTCACAATAATATGATTTCAGGCAAGGGAGGAGTCCTAGATCTAACTAGTATTGAAACATGTGATAGGTCGGGACCTTCCATAGAATTAAATGAAATGGTTGAAGTGGTTGAGCAAGGAAGCCAACATGTTCCAAATAATGACCCTTTAGAAATAAAAGGCTTTGAGTCATTATTCACAAAAGAGGATTGGGACATTCATAGAGAACAGAATACAAGAATTGATCCCACTGAAGAAACCCTTGACCCACCAAAAGATGAATTTTTTGAAATTGAGGAGGATGAATCTGAGGAAGATGAATTTTTTGAAATTGAGTCCTCAAAGGTGGATAAAGGAGAAAAAGAATTGATAGATGAATTTGAATATCATGCCAAAGATACAATAGAGTTTCATCCCATGAATTTAGATGATAATTTTTATAATGGTTGGGGAAGATATGAAAAATCATTGGTTTTTCACACCCCTATTGATGAAATTTCTATTGACATGTAGGATGTTGAAAACGCTATCTCACATGAAGATCTTGTAATTCTTGTACAAGCAGAAAATGGCATGCCCATTTTAGAAATAGAGAAGGTTCCAAAATTCGATCATTTTGAATATGAGTTTATGGAACACCTGGTCGAAATAGAAGAGAAAGAAATGGTAAATGTTTCTTATGATTCAGTTGTTTGGGATTAGGAAGAAGTAAAGCCTCCTCTTTCATTTTGGAATACTGAAAACTTGGGTGCAAATTCACATGATTATCTTGAATATTCTAAGGAAGAAATATCATGGATGGTTAACAAGGAATGGGAACCAAATGATAAAAATGTTGCTTTATTTGAAGCAACTCAAGTAATTGATCATGGAGATGTGTTATTTGACACATCCCTTGATAGAAAAAAGTTATGTTTTGAAAAGGATGGACATACTTTTGATTGGGTGCCTAATTTTGGTATTTTTGATGAACAGGTAATTGATGAAGAAGAAGTGCTACAAGAGGATGATGATGATAAAGACCATGAGGAAAAAGAGAAAATCACAAAGGTTCACCAAGTTTTGGTAAATGAAAGTGTACAAAAGGTAGAATCTCACCTTTTATGTTCAACCATGCAAACTCTAGGTGAAAACTTACCTAATTGTCTATGGGATTCAAATGTTATTTATGATGAAATGCCATTGGAGGTGAATGAAGAACTAGAGTTGATTTCTACTCACACCACTAATGATATTGCTTTGTTGAATGAAAGAGAAGTTGATGTGCTTGAATTATTGAATCAAATTCATCAATAATTGATAATGGAATCTAGGATAAAAACCTATAATGATCCTCATTTAGTAGATATCCTAGATGCTTGTAAATTGTTGCATAAGCATGATTGGCCTAAAGATGTGAAAAATGACTTGGCTTTAAAATTTTTAGAAATAGGCTCCTACTTGCAAGACCTCATATTTGAAAAGGAAAGCCTAATTCTAAATCATGAATTGAATTGTGAAATTTGCATTTTAAGGAATAGACAAGAAAGAATTGAAAATCAATTATTGTCTTATCAATTTAATGATTTGAAGCTTCAATATGGAATTGCTAATACCATGGAATCAAATTGGTGGGGTGAGAGAGGTAAAATGAGAAGTATTGTATTGTTTGGCCTAATCTTGTCTTGGTTGGATTTCTGTAAATCTTGGCATGCATATCATGTTAGATGTCTTTTAAAGTGTGCTAATCGTGTTTGGGATCCAAGGAAATGATGGCCTAAATTTGGCATCATCTTGTACATTATTGTATATATGTTTGGTTTTCATGCTTTTGTTTTAGTTTTATTGTTTTGTAATTTTTCCTTAAGTTTTGGTTTATGAGTTTTGTGTTTTGGGTTGGTCCCTTTTTTTGAGGTGATGTTTCGTGGTCGCTACTAATGGCCTCTTGATCATTTTTTGTGTTCCTTTGTCATGAAGGGTGAATTACCTATCATGTGGATCAAGGAAAAGGGGATGAAATTGTTTAGTAACCACTCCTAGATTTTGGGACTAAGATAGTGAATTTTGGAATACTAAATCATTTTGCTAAAGCTACACACGAACACATCATATTAAAGGGTATGCTTTGAAATCTTGAAGGATGAAGTCATTTTGGTTTGCAAATTAAGGCAAAAATCTAATATGCTCCACTTCAAATACTCTCTAACCCATGTGATGCATAAATTTTTGCAAGGCCTTATAAAAAAAAAGCAAGCAATGGAAAACACGCTAAAATCAATCACCAAGTTTAGATAAACTCTACTAGGGCTATGGACGCCTAACTGGCAGTAGGGCTTTGTCTAGACAAAACTTGTTCAAAAAGAAAGGCTTTGCAAAACATCAATTAAACACAAGGGTAATTTAGATAAACTCTATCGGGGCTATGGACGCTTGACTAGCAGTAGGGCTCTATCTAAAGAAATTCATTTTAAGGAGCAATATTTCTATAGCCTAAATGCTAATCAAGTGATGGAATCTGGATGGTTTTCAAGCATGCAAAATGAAATCACTTTCACACACATTAAGCTAAAGCAAAGGGTTCATGTGTTTTCATTTGAAGTTATCTACCCCATTCTTCTGGATGTTGCTAGATGATTTATCTTTCTAATATTTGGTTTGTTTGTTTTCAAAACTGGGTTCTTCACCTAAAATTCTCAGGAGCATTTCCCAATAGAGTCACCATTTGTTGTGGCCATTGCACAACTAACCCCAAAATTGGGGACCCACCTTTAATTTTTGGTTTTTGGGACTTCAGTTGTCTTTGAGCAATCATTTTGATAGGACCATCATGAGCTCGTTATGCGGACTCCGAGGTTCCTCGGTTAGTGGTGTCTTCTTGTCTTCATTTGAAAGTATCCGATGTGTTGATTGGTTCTTGTTTCATAGTTTTGATTTGGTGATATTTTGATTAATTTTAATGTTTCAACATTAAATTAGTTAAGACATTTAAATTAAAATAAAATATTTTTTTTTGAAATGATATATATATATATATATATATATATATATATATTAGGGCCTTTCCTATTCGTGTCATGCTTTTGAATTAATGGTAGATCTGTTAGTATGGTCGTGGCTATTTACTTTATGTTTTGATTTTTTTTTTATATGAGGCAATTTTAGTGTCAGTCTTGTTATGCCTTATAATATGCTTTAATATTAAAGCTTATAATTGTATGCTTGTAGATTTTGGTGGACCTATGATGTCTTGACGAAGATCAGAAGACCACGTAGGATATGACCACGATGTAAGTTGGGTCAAGACGATCGAGGTGGTTAGTTGGGGGTCGGACCAATGTAGACTATGGATATAGATTTGAATGGCAGCAAGCTAGCCGGGCGGGCTCGTGTGATAGTGATGTGGACCACCAACATAGGTTATTTACAAGGAGCACGTAGATCAACGTGTAGACTTTGACGTGATGCCCAAAAAGGACCCAGACCAAACATCTACATGGTGGATCTGATGTGTAGGCAGGAGCAAATTTTATGATAAACGATGATGCAACAATGACTATGGCAAGGTGAATAGCGAACCCCGCAGACGACATGGAGGAATTAGTGTGAATCTAATGTACCCATTACATGGTGAACATTACGTCAACAACCAATGGGTGATGACCCATAGGGTTGGTCCATAGGGTGACGTGGAAAAGGACGTAGAAAAACCTGTGGGCATAGTGGACACAACCGTAGAGTGAGATACATATGATGGAGCGTAGTGTTTGGTGCGACAATATCTCTAGTACGTCGATATGGCAGGTGACAAAGTCGATCCAGGGGATGACCAAAGAACCCAATGATATAGACCAATTGGGGGCTATGACATGGCTCACCTACAACCAGACACACAAACTTATCAAATGAAGAGGACATGGTTACACGGACGAGCAGTGTTGTCAATCAATATGAGTTGGGATGATCTAATGGTAAACCAAGTAGGGAAGAATGAGCATTTAGCTAATGACCATGTCTGCATTTTCTTTGCCAATACACGTGGCATGGGATTTGGAGATGAAACATTCCTTTTCTCTAAGTCATAATCTTTACAAAACGTAATTAAAATCATAGAGTGAAATATAGATGAGACAATATGGTGGACATCCTAGTTTGAAGTCAATGTTCACACATTTAAAAATTGTAGTAGCATACTAGAAGTGTTTGTGAAAAACTTACTTTTCTTCAGATAAAATAAATCTGTGGACTGTCGAACATTATTCTCCATGTTGATCAGCAAAGAAACTTTACCAAGCGATAGAACTATCATCGATGACGTGTGTAAGATGTGGATTGGGTGCATGAGTAGCATATATGAAAACATATGAAAAACAAAGATCATGAGATTACATCCTTTATCGAAAATCATTAGCAACAGTTACGTTTCATAGCAAAGTTATGTGGTGGACTATCGGAGGAGAGAAACATAAGTCGATTTTAGGGTGGATTGATGGCTCATAGAAGGTCATTTACTATAGTCCTTTTGATGGGGATGTTATTCAGGAAAATAATGAGAGCTATGTATTACCAATTAATCGGTCATGCATGAGCTTTTATGAAAATTGGGTGAACACGACAATGACATAGATGGAGGAGAGTCTATCCTCAATACCAGTGTCAGTAGGACGACTCATAATAAGAACAGTGGACGTATGCACCGGTGAGAGATATATAGTGTGGGTGAAAATGTGTAGTAGGTTAGTTTACTCATCTTCTATCAACAGTGGAGATGAGAAATGTCATGTTTGATCACAACTGCAAAATGTATCCGCAAAGGAGCATCTTCACGGCACCAAAAATTGTTGAACATAGCCAAATTATTGTTTGGGGTAGCATACGTTAGTCCCAGTTAGGGTGAAAAGTCCTGTACAAATAAATCCATATTGCAAAGTTTATTTCGACATGGTTAATGATCAGAATTCACATATTATGAGCTACCATTGAAAATACATGTGATAATATGAGCGATAAGTGAAGAATATTGCTATGTTATGTAATGGTGGACTAAATTTTTTCGGGCCACTGTATTGAGGAAGCCTTTACAAATGGGTCGAATAGAAAGTATAGATATCATGAGAAGACGTCAAAGTTTGACCCTTTTGAATAAATAAATGTAACACTATAGATGTTTTAATTTAATCGATGAGGGCTTCGAGTGGCTCGCAATATATGTAGGAGTTACATAGGAGACTGGTAACGGAGAATTGTCATGTGTACTGCAAGTATTTGACCAACCTTCCACCATAGCCATGGAAATTTTTTTATGGGCATGTCAGAAGTATTTGCACAATGCTTCTAGCATGCCTAAGCTTGGATAAAACGCTAAAAAGTGTTATAAAAAGTGCCTATAATATAAAATCATGAGGACACAGTGGTATTTTGGTTACGAATCGAGAAGTGAAACAAAAATCAAACAAATATCAAATAAATAGGAAGATAAAAAATGAAATGAAAAATGAAACGAAATGGTATGAGGAAATATTAAAATGGTCATTTGAAGACATAAACAGGGTTGGATGTTTTGGGACTTTCTAGAAATCTGATGTAAAGTAGGACTGTATTTTTTGTTTTGAATACAAAAATGCTTCAGAAACTTGCACTTTGTTAGTAATTTTGGAGGAGAATTTTTTTTTGCATTTTTTGATTAACTATCGTTTTTTTCCCTTCCATGTTTTAGGCTTATAAGCAATGTTTTATGCATTTAAATGGTAGCATTGTCGAATGTTTAAAACTTGATATTTATTCTCTTTCCTTAGAAGCTTGCACCTAGGTTATTATGGATTGTGCAAATGCAAATTTGGATAAACTAGGTTATATGCAAAAAATTCTCACATCTCCGTTTTGCAAGACAAGGTAGCATTAGACTGAGAGTACTTTGTACGTTAATATTTTCAGCTTTCTCGTTCATTTATTTTTAGTTTTCTAACCCTTCCATTTTTGCAGTTTTTTTTAACTTTGGCAATTAAAATAAAAATTAAAAAAAATAAAAACTCCAAAAAACAAATGCACAGATGTGAAGAACGAGATTTAATGTTTTATTTAGAAGAAGTTTGATTTCATTTTGAAGCCATTTCAAAATTATAAAATTTGTTCAAAGTTGTTGTTTTATAAGGAATTTTGTAATTTCGAAATTTGACATAATTTCACATTTTGAAGGTAAATCAAATTTTAAGCTTTGCATTTCATTATTCAAGCAATAAATTAACTTCTCTTTATGAAAATTACAATTTCATTAAAGAGGGGTAATTTATATGGCATTCCGAAAGCCATTGTTTTTAAAGCCATAAATTAACTTCTCTTTATGAAAACTCTAATTTCATTAAAGAGGGGTAATTTATATGTCCTATCAAAGGCTATTGATTTTAAATTTAATCATTTAGTCATTTTATTTTCATGTTCAAAGCAAGCTACAAATTAATTTCTCTTTATGAAAGTTTCGATTTCATTAAAGGGAGATAATTTATGCAACATTTCAATGGCCATCATGTTTTCAAAGTTAGTCATTTAAATGATGTTATTTCATGCTTAAAATTTAACAAAGCAACATTAAATAAATCCAATCATCATTTAAGATTCACATTTAGAGATAGATTTTAATCTTTGTTTCATGCTCAAAGCAATATTTAAGGAAGATAAAACTTGTTTAAAATCTTCTTAACCAAAATAAGATAAAATCTACCTAAAATCCTTCAATATAAAATGAACTAAGACGTTTACATCATGGTCATATGAGGCCAATCACATTTTCTTTTTCTTTTAAGTTTCATGAACAATGACTAGTATAGCAATAAAATAATACCAAGACAGGCCCCTTGTTAACAATTATTTGCAAATCACTAATGTATTCCTAACACTTATTTGATACATCTTCACAGGATTACAAGCACACATTAAGTAAAAGGAACCTTGGAGAAATCTCATTTATTTGCAAGAGAGGGTTTTCTAATCAAAATTCTGACTATGATGGTGATTTTGCAATTGGGCAAAATTTCCACTCAACAGGAGCCATAGCAAGTGTGTTGTTTGTAATTTGGGGTCCATGAGAGGAAGAGCTCCAACTAGAGAGGATGTGATTCATATCACCAAATTAAACAATTTTAACAAGGAGGAATACAAGTTTACTGTATGTTTATGGCCACAAAATGAGGTGAGGTTCTGTGTATTATGTTTATAGATTGGAGAGCATGGAAATCAAAAATGTATGATGATATAGGTCATATTTTTTATTTATATTCTCAATGGCAAACATGGGCATTAATTGAAATATGTATGTCTCTATCTTCAATGGCAAATAAAAGCTTCACATATAATAATTCTCTCTCAACTTCACTATACCTGGATTGATCATCCGCATCGAAGAATCAATTTCGTTAAATGTTGCCACGGTGCCAAGGCAAATCTGCTAATTGTAAACAACAAATATGGTGTTAGTTGTAAACTTGCTAGTGGTTGACCATGATTTTTGTTGATCGTGACGATCCTGCTGTGCAAGCAAACCACACTTTACCCCCATCATGCAGATGGTCGACGCATCTCATCTTTGCATGCAGCACGAGGAGTGTCGTCATTAAAATTTTAATCTTTAATAAAGTTATCCAATGGATGTTGTTTGAGGGCTTTGGTAGGAAGAATTGCAGATAATGATATATAAAAAATATAACTTTGAAATTCACACATTTAAGAGAAATTAATGCACACAGTCATCTACAAATTCTATGCCATAGTAGTTTAATGAAATGGGTGATATCAATTTTATCTAAAGCCACGAATAGTAGTTTTATTTGGTAATGGCACACATGCTTAAGTTGTGGGTATGAGATGAGTGATAATGAGGCATAAAGGTGATGGGGTAACCACGCGGGGACTCTCTTCCAAGGCTGAATCTAAAGGATTTGAAAATTTAGAACAATTATTGATGGTGCTTTAAATAAAATGGGTTAATTAATTTTTATAAATGTGTCATCACACTAGTAATGTAAGGACTAAAGAGAAGGAGACCGAAATTCCATTGAAGAAATAGTTACGGAATGGAATAAACTGAATAAACGAATTAAAAAAACTAAATATTTCATATTATAATTAGTCATTTTTATTCAAGAAGAAGGGTCAAAAGATTTTGGAGCGAAAGATTTTTGGAGGAAGAAAAGTTGGAAAAGTTGTTGAAGAAGATTTCTCTAGATTGATGCATTGAAGGTTTCACCATTGTAACTGTAGAGTGCAAGGTTTTCTGAAATAAAGTTTTATTGAATATTTTTTTTTTAACTTTAATATATTGATTTCTTTAGTGAGGTTTATGCATGTGGATGGTAGCCTTTCTAATTAATTTAATATATTATTTATTTTTATTAGAATATTGCATTTAATTTAGTTTTGATTGTGTGAATTCAGATCAAATTAGATTAAGTTTTAATTTTCAAAGAATCAATTTTGTAGATTCAGGTTAATTAATCTTTCTCGAGTTTTCATTCCATTCTGTTTTGCACAATTTTATTTCATTTTATTTTATTTATTTTTCTAACCCTAGCCTTTTATTTTTATTAAAGTTTCATCAAATATATAAAAAAAAAAATCAAAACCCTAAATAATTGAATTTCTAACTTTGCATAGTTTTTCTACAAAATCATTTAGTTTCATTTTACGTAAAATTGAAATTTCAATAAATTTCAATTTTTCATTAAGGTGAATGATTAAATAATCCAAAGTTTTAACATTGCAAAGTTTAGATTTAATTATTTCATTTCAAATTTTATTTTTTCTCAAATAAAATCAAATGCAAACCTTAACAATTTGAGATAAAATTTGATTAACAATTTGAGATAAAATCAATTAAAATCAAAATTTTCAAAGGTTAAAATCAAATATTTCACTAGACTTCAAAGGTTGTTATTTCAAAGTAAATAATTGATCAATAATTTCACATTTTCTCATAAAATCCAAGAACAACAAAATCATTGCAAATCAATTCAACCAAAAAAGGTCCCTTGTTAACATGCATATGCAACACTGAGGTATCCAAAAAAAATTTGGCATTTCACATTTTTTACTAAGCATTGCAAGCAAATTAACACATAAACATAATCTTGGGGAAATCACAAATATTTCCTTGCAAGAGAGGATATTCGAGCAGAATCCTAACTGTGAGTATATTCTTGTGATCGGACAAAAATATCACTCAACACTTAGTTAGCCCATGGAGGCGTGGTAACTAAGCACCAAGGCTCTACATTGAATAACCTATCTAGGAGTAGCTAGAGTCAATTCAGGGAATTACCATCCCCTTTTAAGTGTGATGGACCTTAAAGGATAATCCCTACATCGTGGTCACATGGTCCTATATCGAGAAGGGTATAGGGAAGGTGGGGGACCACTTATGGCATCCTTCTAAATACGTAGGTTTAGTAAGGTGAACCCCAAAAATTACGGGAGTTGACCTCTCTTGTCCATTAAGTATCGTCTACAACAACTTGGAACGCAAATGTGGTGAAGCCTTATATGTTGAAATAGTTATATAAAGATATCACATTGTTTGGGCTGAGACTAAAAGTGGTGATTTCACAGTTAAGTCTGCCTATAATTTGCTTCTCAATGTGGAAGGTCAACAATTTCAATCAATTTTGGTTTGGATCAAAGGCTTAATTCCTAAAATATCCTTTTTTTCATGGCTAGTGATTCAAGGAAAAATCCTCACTATGGACAATATGTTATCCAAAGGTATGGTTATTGCTAATCTGTTGCTACATGTGCGAGGCAGGATGGGAGACTACCCAACACTTGTTTCTGGAGTGTCCGGTAGCGGAGTCCATCCTGGATGAACTTTTCCAAGACTTTAGGATCTCGTGGGTTAAGCTTGCTCTTACATCTGAAGTGTTCCATCAATGGCCTCAACCCTTTGTTATCCTAAAACTTAAGTACCTATGGAAAATCTGTTGGTATCATTTTCTCTGGCAGATTTGGCTAGAAAGGAACCATAGAGCCTTTAAGGATACCATTCACAACCCAAAAACCATCCTCAATAGGATTATTGTCTTTGCAAAAGAAAACCTTAGCACCTTAGTGGATGAGAACCACTCAATTCCTCCCCAAGAAAAACAATTAGCTCGAGCCTTAGGTATTGAGGACAAACCTTCCATTCCTTTGCCCAATCCCAAAAATGGGATTTCTTGGGAACCACCCCCCCAAGGTTGGTTTAAACTAAATTTTGATGGTGCAGCCAAGGAGACCCGGGAAGAGCTGGAGCTGGAGAAATAATCAGGGATCATCAAGGAAATCTGGTCAAGGCCTTTGCTGAACCATTGGGAATCATAACTAATAACGAAGTAGAAGCTAGAGCCCTTTGGAGAGGGTTGAAATTAGCTCAAGCAACTCAAGATAACTTGATGATTGAAGGTGATTCGATGAACATCATCAACCTATTAACCAATGGCAAAAAACCTCCATGGAGAATTGAGGGAGTCATCCATGAAGTGAGGATCCTTTTTATGGCAAGACATAATAGGAGGGCTTGTCATGTGTACCGTGAGGCCAACAGGTCAACTGACAAATTAGCCAACATAGGTGTTGATGTTGGTAGTTTGGTGACATGGACACAAGGTGTGCCACATAAAGTGGAAAACATTATTGTCATGAAAAGAAACCTACCTGTTAAGGAGAAAGATGAATGGGTGTTCTTTCCCCATGGAGTTGGTAATAACTATGGGGTTTCCCTCTAAATCATACCAAATTGGAAATGAAGGTAACAGAGTGTAAGCCTTGGAGGATTCCGACAGAGAATAGGAAATGGGCAAGCAACAGGTTTCACAAGTGTAAAGTTCCAAACTTCAATTTCCTATCAATGTAAGTAATGTTTACAGTTATGTTTAGGTATGGGTGTGCCTTGTTAGTAAGGTGTTGTAGGGGATTCAACACAAGTTCTGGCAAGAAAGTTTCAAGGATGACTAGGATCTACAATCTTAGCAGAAGGTTGGATATTGTAATAGGTTTTGGGTTATCCTACAAAACCCGATAATTAATGAAGAATTTTATTTACCAAAAAAAAATAGTTATATAAAGGGTTTTTCCCTTGAGAGCCTTTGTGTTATAAGTGCTCTTTCAAAAAAAAAGTTGGTTGGTAGTTTTGGGTTGTTACAACCATGGAGAAGGGTGAGCGAAAGTTGTATTGGTTTGACCAAGTACAATGACAGTTTGACATTCTCTAGTATGTTTTAGCTCTAGGTGACTACTAGTTCAAGTAGTTTTCGAGAGACCCATTGGAAGTCAAAGGGGACCCTAATGTGGGAAGGTTCGTAGAAGAGGACCTATACGACCTTCATTATGTCAATCTAGGAGTGGATGATGCAAAGTAACCTTTGGGTACAAGAGATGGTATAGGGGCATGATTCCCCTAAGGATCTCCCCATTGATGCTAGTGTAGAGGCACTAGATCATGGATAGATAGGTGCATGTTAATATTTCAAGAGGCTACCCAACGTATAGTTGAGTGATGACATAGGGGTGTAGACCCTTCTAGGAAGACACAAGTATATATTCAGATAGAGATGGTGATAGCCATGAGGATGACCATCACTATCTCAATATCAAGATGAGGGGGAACAACAAGAGTTGCCTCCTTAGCAACATAAGCAAGACCTAACATGGCTACGAGTAAAGAGGACCCAATGAGAGAGGCAGAGGCACTATAGGCCAGGATGGCAGCCATACAAGCAAATATGGACACCATCCACATAGAGCGAGACCAGGCCCTAATGACACAAGACACAATGAGGGTTGACTAAAGTACCTCAAAGGAAATATGGATCAATTTGAGCAGGAGCGGCAACAATCCCATATAAATGGGATGGTTGTCGTCACAAGTAGCCAATAGAGCAAAGGGATCAGGCTATTATAGGAGTTGCAAAGGGCAAGGGAGGCACACAAGGTAGTTGTACGGAGGAAGACCTACTACCAAATGGCCTATTACCAGGCTATCCCAACAAATTAGAGGATTCCTCCACCGTTCTCCCTATGATCAGAGTTCCTCATTATCGCGAACACAATCTACATCATAATCTGTGAAGGACCACCTCGAACAGGTGGGGCAAAGGAGATAAGCTTATATGGCTAGGGTAGGGATTGAGATGACATGTCAATTTTTATTATGACATGCATCCCTGTGGATGGTTGAGTATGTCAAGCTTTCTACCATGGCTCATCAACCAACTGACACGCACTTTGTACTATTCAAGTAATATACATGTTGCTTTATTTATGTGTTAAAAATGTGTGTGCCTTTATTTGTTTTATTATGCGTGATTGGATGAATGAATACACAAAATGCACGATGAATGAACTTAACTAAATGTATGAAGAAAAAAATGAGAAATAAGGGCAACAAAAGAAGAAAGAAAACAAGAGAAAGACAAAAACTAAAGAAGAAATAAAGAGAAAAGAAGGAGGTCAACAAAAAATATGCTTAGTTTATGACATTTGAATCAACATATACCGCAAGGGATTAGTGTGATCAAATGATCATAAGATAAGTGAAAAAGAAAAGAAAAATATGGAGCAAAATCTTGTGAGGATGTATGCTCGCAAATGGTCAAGGATGGAGCGAAACCCGCTATGGGTGTAGTGCTTGCGAGTGACCATGAAGCTATCCTATGAAGGTGTTATGCTCGCTAAAAAGAACAAGTGTGGAGTGATACCCTTTATGGGTGTGATGCTCACTAATGGCTAAATGTGGAGAGATACCCACTAGGATGTATGCTCACAAATGGCCTAAAGTGGAGGTTGGTGCTCGCTTGACAATCATGAAGCTATCTTGTATGGGGTGTAATATTTGATTGATTTACCAAAAGGAGTGTAACCCGATAGGGGTGTGGTGTGTGCAAAAATATGGGTGAGAAAAGTAAAGCAACAATAGAAAAATGTGTGTGTGTGTGTTAGATAGAGAGAAGATAGAAGAATGAGAGAAGCAAAAAGTAAACTATGTATTGTGTGTGTGTCCTTTTTAAAATTTCAATAGCTAAGAGATGTGCATAAGATAGTCAGTGGTTGTATGAACACCATAAGTTATATTCATGTGGTATCTACCCTATCCCATGAGGATCCTTTAACAATTGAAATATCAAGAAGAAAAAGTGTGAGCAAAATAATATGCATAGATAGAAGAAGGAATGTATATCTTTTGTCTTGGAAAAGATAAAAAGAGATTGAAAACTTTCAAAGGAAAAAAGATATATAAGAGATGAAGAACTATATCCCTTGACTTGGAAAAACTATTATTACTATTGAAACTTTCAAGGTCAAGGAATATATGAGAAGAGAAGAAGAAAAAAGAATGATTGATGACAACAAATGCAATGATATGAAAAATGCATGGAGATGTGCCTTAGGTTGGGGGTTCGCTAAGCATCAATGACCTAGTATGAGTGCAATGCATGTGAGCTAAAACCTAACTAGGTTTCATCACTTACCTCATTATGAAGTCCCCAAGAATCTATATGCTCAAGCAGTCAGATGCAAGTATGATCAAGCAACAAAGTATCTATATGACAAGTAGGGATGAAGAATATAATAGAATATCAAGCAATTCATGCAAAGTATGACAAGCAGTCATGCAGTATGAGCAAGCAAACCAAATGCAAGATGAAGAAGGACAATGTGAAATCATGCATAATATATTTTTAGGTGCATTATGTTCATTAGTTCTTTAAGTTCTTTACCATCTAATGTTGCCAAGCGATAGGCTCTTAAGACAAACTTGGTCATTATAACAAAGGGGCCTAGCCAATTGGACTAAAAGTTACATTTTAGATCTATGTGAGCATTAGTGTTCTTTTGGTTTTTTTTAAAACAAGGTCCCCAACCTCAAAAGAATGAGTGTGAACCCTCTTAGAGTAAGATCGCTTGAGCCTATTTTGATAGGCTCAAAGATGCTCTAAGGCATGGATGTGCTTCTCATCCAATAGCTCCAATTGGTTTAAATGATCTAAATAAAAGTCGACACATATTTTGAGTGTGCCTCCTTTCTTAATGATAAGAACAATGACACAAGGAACTGACCCAATAGAGAAAAAGCTATAATTAATGATGTCATCATGAGCTATGTTACAAAGAGTATCCCCCTCAACATATTCTTTGGGAGTCACTAAATGGGATTTGATACATTCTTGGATTGTGTCATCCTTCTTTATGAAAAATGGGAAGACCCCTAATTTCTCAAGGTCTTCAAGAGACATAGGAATAGAATCCACTTGATAACTAGAATACTCAACATGGGCAACACAAGGGACTGACCCATCAAAGAAGAAGATAATTCATAGGATATCTTCATGATCCATATCATAAATATTATCCCCTTCAGCATACTCCCCTAGGGTTGCAACTAAATTAGGGTGCACAAAAGTTATCACATTGTAAAAAAAAATGTTAGAGGGAGAAGGTGGTCCCTCATCCTCATTACTCCATTTCAAGCCATGATGATCCATGAATTTGGTGAAGGTAACAACTTGATCATCATCAATTGGTAAGGGCTGGTTTTTGTTGGGCATGTAGCCTATGCCACATCTTCCAGGCCAAATATCAACTTCTAAAGGCTCTTGAATGTCTTTCTACTATGGCCTCAAACCCTTACCTACATATCCCATACTAGATATGATTTGTTTAGGAAGTGTGTAATCATTGGATAGATAACAATGGTAAAATGTTCTCTCTACTAGAAAGGGGTTGCTACCATGGATATTTTCTTTGTGGGATGTTCTCGCATAGACAAAGGTACACATCTTGATATGTACTACTTCACCCTTTTATGGGGTAAACCCATAGTTTGGGGTGAATGTGGTAGCTTGGTTAAATCTAGAAGAGGATTTTCAAACAGATAATTTGTTTGATCTTATGATGAGACTATGATTAGCGATTCTTCACTTATTTTGAATTTATCAATCTTCTTGATGATTTGAGAATTATATGAAGAGATACAAATGGAGAAGAAGGAAGAGATTTTGTGAACCATTGAACAATATTGCAATGGATAAGGCTCATTTGGAATGGTGATAAGTTGATTCTTAAATTTGGACTTTAAACATTGATGAAGAGTAGAAGGGACAACCCTCATGGCATGAATCCAAGGGTGTCCAAGAAGAAGATTAAAATATATTGTGCAAGATACCACATGAAACAAAGTATCTAATATCTTGGGTCCTACCCTAAGGGGAAGGGATAAAATGCCACAGGCCTCTTGGGAGTCCTTGTTGAAAGCCTTTATGATGACATCAAATTTGGTTAAATCTCCCTCCTTTAGTCCAAAATTTTATAAGTGCATATATTGAGGGAGGAACCATTGTCCACCAAGATTCTCTTGATGAACTTTTCCCCAATATATCCAGTGATGTAAAGGGGAGAATCCCCTTGTAAATTTGAGGAAGGAAGATCATCATCATAAAAAGATATGTGATTTATCCCAAGAGTACCCACAACATTGGCTAGGTTACTAGGGGAAGATCTTGTGGGACATATTGTTGACTTAGAAGCTTCAGCAAGGCTTCCCTATGAATAGGAGAAGTTTGTAAAATTTCTAAGAGGGATATCTTGGTAGATGTGTTACTTAACTACTGTTGGATATCGAAGGAGACTTTTGGTTGTGGTTTCAACACTAAGGTTGGTTTTTCTACACTTGTGCTCCTTTTTTGGGTACTTTTAAGAACTAAGGGTGGTCTAGAGGGTTGGTTGGAGGTAGAACTTATCTCCTACTAATATTGTTGAGTCGGTTGAGCTTGAGCTTGTTGCCTTGTGGTAGTTGTTATCATACCCACCATGTTGTTGTAATGAGGTGGCATATTATGATATGATACTTTATTAGTTGTATGTTACCCATGATTGGATAGGGGATTTTGGAAGATCCTCATATCTTGATTAGTTGTGGTTGTCTGTTGAGTAGGAGGTTGATTAGTTGGAGGTTTGTGGTTAGGAGTGGGTTGGAAATCATCCATAACAAGGTGATATTCATCTATAAAATCTTGAACCACGTGTTTCAACCTCTTACATGAGTTTTTCACATGTCCCTCCACTCTATGATACTCATAATGTTGACTAGGCTTATACCAATATATCATGGTGTCAAGTTTCCTTATGGGTAGTTTGATCATCTTAGCCTCTAGAAGTTGTAAAAGGACCGACGAAATAGGTTGGTTGAATCTAGTGAAGTTCCTTGGTGGGGATTTTTTATGTTTCCTAAGTACCAACTTTTGCAAGGTACTAGAAACATTGATATTGTTGGTTTACCTATTATCTATTACCCCATCACCAACTACATGCTTGTTCTTATATTGGGTTTTCATGGTCCTTTATTCTTATTTTCTTAACTTGATTTGACCTCTTCAAATGAGAGCTTTCTCTACTCTTCTTGCCAAATCTATTGCTTGTTTGAAAGAGGTAATGGTTGTTGTTTCCAACTCATATGAGATTTGCTCTTGCAAATTTCTAATAAAAATCTCTAACATGTCTCGAGGAGGTAAGGTGTATCTTAAATATTCAACTAAAATTCTCCATCGAGACAAGAATTTTGAGAAAATTTCATCCTTACCTTGTTTTAAAAGATATAAATCTTGTACTCCTTTCTCCACATAAGCTCCAAATTGTTGAGCAAACAACTAAACTGGGCAAAGGCTCCTAATTTCTTAAGATCTTCATGAGATGAATAAAATCCACTTGAGAACTAGAGGGTTCAACATGGGCGACATAAGGGACTGACTCATAAAAGAATAAGCTATTTTGAAGGATATCCTCATGATCCATATTACAAAGGGTATCCCCTTCAACATACTTCCCTAGGGTCACAACTAACTTAGGGTGCACCAAAGTTATCACATTATAAAACAAAATGTTAGAGGGAGAAGGTGGTCCCTCATCCTCATTACTTCATTCCAAGCCATGATGATCCATGAATTTAGCGAAGGTGACAACTTGATCATCATAAGTTGGTAAGGGTTGGTTTTTTTGGGGATGTAACCTATGCCACATCTCCCAGACCAAATCTCAACTTCCAAAGGCTCTTGAATACCTTTTTGTTTTGGCCCTAAACCTTTACCTGCATATCCATACTAGATAGGATTTGTTTAGGAAGTGGGTAATCATTGGATAGATAACAATGGGCAAAGTTTCTCTCTACTGGAAAGGGATTTCTACCACAGATATTTTCTTCATGGGATATACCCGCATAGACAAAGGTGCACTACTTCATCCTTTTTATGGGGTAAACCCATAGTTTGGGGTGTGTTAGCGTATATTTTATTTTAGTTGTTATTTCATTATTTTGTGGAATATTATTGTTAAGTTGTTAGACCTAACTTAGCCTATTTTTTATTTTGGGTTCTAAGTTGTTTCTTAGATTTGACAACTACAGACTAATTTTGGGCTACATTTGTATTATATATTACTTATTGATTAATGCAAATTCTAATGTTTGCCTAATATGGTATTAGAGCCTTTCCTTTTCAAATCTTGCATTTGTTTTGTAGCTCAACAACTTGACCAGGCCTACTTGGGCACAATTCTCGAGGTGACCCGACCTAACTCGAGGCAGGACATCGACCCATAGCTCGAGGCTGACTGAACCGATGGGAGCTGACTACACAGACTGGACCTAATTTATTGGATGCTAACCATCACGTAGACTAAACCCGATTGACTAGATTTTGATCAACATGTAGATCGAGGGACAACTCGGATTTGACTATGCATCATGGTATTTACGCTATGATTTGCTATCTGTAGAATTACAGGTGAAAAGCAAGTCTAATCGTGGAGAATTGATCACGACGTGCAAAGAAACCACCAACCGATGCCAACAGGAGCAATGAGATTTCAAATCTATCTTCCTTCTAGATCTTCTCTCCAATAGGATGATTACAGTCATATTTTAGACTTTGATTACAGTTAGTCAAGTGCAACAACGTCAATTTTGAAGTGTTTTGTAGGTTGTATTTCAAAATATTTTGATGCATAGATGCCTATTCGGGAGGAAATTCAAAGCCACTTGCAAGCATTATGGGTTAACGGGAGACATCTTTCAACAATGCCCCTGAATCGCCAATTGGAGGCAGCATTGCCAGAGGATGCACCACCCAATGGAAGCACCGCCCAGTGGAGGACTTAGTGAGCCACCGCAGAGCATCCAAACAAAGGAGAACGCCATAAAGAGCACAAGGTGTTCTTCTGTTTCATCGATGGTGGTAGTCGAGATGGTTGAGCGCGCCTAACTAAGGCATTGATCGTAGATAGATTAGGGGATCAAATCCCATCGATAGCATAAGGTAATTTTTTGTTTAATTATTTTTTTGCTTTAGCATTATTTTTTTGTATTAATATGTTAATTTTTTTATTTAAATTTAATTAAGAAACTTATATATTTAATTAGTCTGAAATATTTTCATTAAAATTTTTTTTTTTTGCTCTCAAAATAAACAATTTTAAATACATTTGCCAAACAAAACCCCAAATTCAATTTTCATCCTAGTATTTTTGCAAAACCAATGGGGGACATTTTCATGTCATTTTATTGCAAAATTCACAAATAAGGATGAAAGGGGGGGAATAGAGAGTGAAATTTAAAATTTTGAAAAGCAATTTGGCATTGTAATTAGGTGCATTTTCGGTGGAAACCGACACCTAAATTTTCAAATTTTTATGGGCACTTTTTGTTGAATGCTGCATTTAAATTTCCATCATTGTTTTTGCACTACATCATAAAGTTTTAAAATCAAGCATAAAAAGTACCAAAAAAATTGAACCCATCCGTGCAATTTATTTACACAACAGCGTTCGGTATACACGATACCTCTGGCCCACAAGTTTCAAGTAAAGTTGTTGTGCTTTGGGCTACTATATCTATCACCTAACATAGCTGCAACAATGACGTCTGAGCTTGTTCTCTATAAATCATCGGGGAGATATAAGTTTGTTATTTTTTCACTCCATTAATTACCCTAATCGTTATTGTTGTTAGACATAAATCCTGACGAAGTGTCTATCCAAAGTGTTTAGGGGAAGTTACGCCCCACACATGAGGAAGACCTTCTATGGTAGGTGTCATAAATAAAACTATTCCCTTTCAGTACCACCTATGTTCCACGTATCGTTCTGCTCTCACATACCTATAGTCTCCCTCATGTAAGGGCCGCTATAACGAGAGGTTCGATATAAAGTCCTGGCAAGTATAAAGAAAGGGGAACCATTTGGTGATATAAGGAACCCTCATTATGGCCGCTATACACAAGTATCTGACAGACACTCAGTTACTAAAAGGTTCCAATTATACACCATGGAAAACAAAAATGAAGGCTATTCTACAAATGGAAGATTTGTGGGATGTTGTTTTTGGCACGACAACAAGACCTAAATCACCAGTCGACACGACAACTCAACCTACAACACCAACTGCAGATCAGATTGCATTTGACAAGAAAGATAGTAAGGCAAGAGTGCTCATCTTGCTTGTTGTTTCAGATGAAGTTCAACCTCACATAGCTGACATAAAATATGGTAAAGAAGCATGGGATTCCCTTAAGACCATCTATGAGGGTAAGAATAATTCCACCATTCTTCACCTTCAATCTCAACTTCACAGTTTGAGTATGAGGTATGGAGAGATAGTTGAACTATTTCTTTGCAAAGTGGTTGAGTTGAAGTCAAAGTTGAATTCTATGGGAGAAACTGTAGAGGATAAGCTCCTTACTTCAGTGATTTTGAGAGATTTACCTTATTCATACAAAATTTTGATAACTTCCCTTCAAGTGTGACAACAACAAGTTATCTTTGTGGAGTTGGTCAATATGCTTCAGAATGAGGCCATTCAACTTCAAAAAAATTAATCTTCTAATACAACCCTCTATTCCAACAAGAAGGGTTCTAAGAAGAAAGGTAATTTTCAGAAGGGAGGATCTTCTTCCAAGGATTCTAAGGGAAAACAACCTCAACAACCTAAGAGATATTGCAAAATTTGTGAGAAATATACCCATGACACCAATCGGTGTTGGTACAAGAATAAAAAACCTAAGAACAAGGGCCATAACAAACCATAGAACAAAAACAAGCAACCCAAGGTGAATGTTGTTGTTGAAGAATCAAATTCAAATTCTAAATGGGCACACAAGGTTCTCATGACTAACATAGCCTCCAAGCAAAAGGATCTTGTGTGGCATATTGATTGTAGTGCTAGTAAACACATGACTGGCGATAAGTCATGGTTTGAGACATTTGAAGCCATGTGGGTTTTCTTTCTTCATATGAAATCAAAAGCGTTCAGTTACTTCCAGCAATTCAAGAAATCTGTTGAGGAGTCAAGGACTTCTATAAGGACCCTTTGCTCAGATCGAGGGGGGGAGTTCACCTCTAAGGAATTTTCCTCATATTTTACTGCACATGGAATCAAGAGATAACTCACTATTGCTTATACTCCACAGCAAAATGGAGTTGTTGAGCGGAGAAATTGTTCCATCATGGAAATGGTTCGTTGTATGCTAATAGGAGCCCATCTAGAGCAACAATTTTGGGTAGAAGTTGTCACCACAGTAGTGTACCTGTTGAATAGGGCACCCACAAAGGTCCTAAAGGGAATAACTCCATAGGAAGCATGGAGTGGTCGAAAACCCTCCATCTCTCATCTACACATTTTTGGATGTAAGGCTTTTATGCACATACCAAAAGAAAAAAGGAAGAAGCTAGATGAGAAGACCTTGCAATGTGTTCTTCTTGGATATGATGAGCATTCTAAGGGTTATCGGTTGATTTATCCTTTGACCAAGAAGATTCATATCAGTAGAGGTATTGTTTTTTATGAAGCTTTCACATCACAAAATACATCTGATGTATACCTGGATTTTGAGGAGTCTATGGTTGAGAAGTCTCCTTCTTCTTCTTCTTCACCACAAAAAAATATTCCTAAGTGGTATACAAGTACTATCAAAGACTCAAAGATATCCACACCACCAGATATGACTTTGAATAGACCTCGTACTCACAGTATGACTCGATAAGAGAAAACTGCAGCAGAGACTACTGAGGTTGATGATCTTTATCAATCCTTTGAGGAGATTTTTGTAGATCTAGAGAGAGAAACAAAGGATATGGAAGTGTATTATGATAAGATTTTTATGTCTTAACTTGATGAGCATGAACCCACCATAGTACAAGATGCCCTTAGTGAGCCACAATGGAAGGCTGCTATGGATGCAGAGTACATGTCTCTAAAGAAAAATCAGACTTGGAAGCTTGTTGATCTACCACATGGAAAGAAGGCCATTGGCTGCAAATGGGTGTACAAAGTGAAGTACAAGGTAGATGGAACAATTGATAAGCATAAGGCCCATATTGTTGCAAAGGGCTATGCACAAAAAGAAGGCATCAACTATGAGGAAACTTTTGCACCTACTGCTCGAATGACTACCATTTGAGTTCTTTGTGCTATGGTAGCACAGTTCGGGTGGAAAGTACATCAAATGGATGTCAAGAGTGCCTTCTTGAATGGTGATCTCAAAGAGGAGGTCTATATGTCACAACTTGAAGGATTTGAAGTGGAAGGCCAAGAGCAAAAAGTTTGCAAATTGGTCAAGTCCTTGTATGGTTTGAAACAAGCTCCACGAGCTTGGTACATTAAGATGGATGATCACCTATTGCAGCATAAATTTAAGAGAAGTCCATCATATGCAAATCTCCATTTCAAGAAACAAGGTTCGAAAATAGTGTGACTTGTACTCTACGTGGATGATTTGATTATCACAGGAAGCTTAGAAATATTGATAACTGTCGTCAAAAGTGACTTGTGCAAATATTTTGAGATGACATATCTTGGACTTCTCCACTATTATCTTGGCTTAGAAGTGAACCAAAAGAAGCATCACATCAAGGTGTCACAAAAAAAGTATGCCAAGACATTGTTAGAAAAATATTGCATGAATGATTGCAAGCCAATGACAACTCTGATGGAATTAGGGCTTCAGTTATCACGGTATGATGATTCACCTCAGGTAGATGGTACTCTCTATCGCTAGCTAATCGAGAGTCTTGTATATCTAACGAACACTAGGTCAGATATCATGTTTGCTGTAAATTATCTTTCGAGGTTAATGCAGGAGCCTAAGGTCACTCATTAAAAAGCAACAAAACACGTTCTTCACTATATCCATGGTACTATTGAGTATGGCCTATAGTACATGAAGAATGATCAATTCTTCTTGCAAGGATACACAGACTTAGACTATGTCAGGTCATATGATGATCGAAAGTCAACTTCAAGATATATATTTCATCTTGGATCCGATCCTGTCTCTTGGCATAGCAAGAAGCAACAAGTGGTTGTTATTTCATCTACAAAGGCAGAGTATCACACCACACGTGAAGTAGTGTGTGAGGTGATATGGTTACATCTCATCTTGACAAGTATGGGTCTTCCATCCAAATTTCCAATTCACTTGTTTTGCAACAACCAAGGTGTTTTGAAGCTCATCAAGAATCCAATGTTTCGTGAACGAACCAAACACATTGACACACAATGTAACTTCATTTGAAATGAAGTTCCAAGGTACCACATTCAGCTTCAGTACATTCTCATCAATGAACAAGTTGCGAACATATTCACTAAGGGGGATGTTAGCGTATATTTTATTTTAGTTGTATTATTTCGTGGAATATTATTGTTAGGTTGTTAGAACTAACTTAGCCTATTTTTATTTCAAGTTCTAAGTTGTTTCTTAGATCCGATAACTACGGGCCAATTTTGGGCTACATTTGTATTATATATTGCTTATTTATTAATGCAAATTTTAATGTTTACCTAATAGGGTGAAGGTAACAGCTTGGCTATATATAGAAGAGGATTGTCATCGAGCATGTTAGCTTGGTCCTATGGTGATATTATGATTGATAGTTCCTCATTTATTTTGAAATTATCAAACTTCTTTGTGATCTGATAATTTCTATGAAAAGACATAGATGGACAAAAATTAATACTAGATTGAGCTTGCTCAACCATTGAACCATATTAGAATGGATGAGAGTCACCTAGAATGGTGATTAGTTGATTTTTGAGTTCATACTTCAAATATTGGTGAAGAGTATAAGGGACATCCCTCATGGCATGAATCCAAGGGTGTCCAAGAAGAAGATTAAAATATGTTGGTCAAGATACCACATAAAACAAAGTATCTAAGATATTGGATCCTACCCTAAGGGGAAAGGATAAATTATTGTAGGCATCTTGGGATTCGTTGTTGAATGCAATTATGATGACATCAAATTTGGTTAAATCTTCCTCCTTTATTACAAAATTTTGGAAAAAATTATAAGTGCATATATTGAGGGAGGAACCATTGTCCACCAAGATTCTCTTGATACACTTTTCCCCAATATATCCAATGATGTAAAGAGGAGAATCCCCTTGCAAATTTGAGGAAGGAAGCTTGTCATCATAAAAAGATATATGATTTATCCCAAGAGTACCTATAACATTGGCTAGGTTGCTAGGGGGAAGATATTGTGGGATAAATTGTTGACTTAGAAGCTTCAACAAGGCTTCCCTATGAATAAGAGAAGTCTATAAAAGTTCTAAGAGAAATATCTTGGTTGGTGTGTTACTTAACTATTGTTGGATGTTGAAGGAGACTGTTGGTTGTGGCTTCCATACTAAGGTTGGTTTTTCTACATGTGTGCCCATTTTTTGGATACTCTTGAGAACTAAGGATGGTCTAGAGGGTTGGTTGGATGTAGAACTTCTCGTGTTGATGTTGTCGAGTCGGTTGATCTTGAGATTATTGCCTTGTAGTAGCTACTATCATACCAACCATGTTGTTATAGGTAGGTGGCACATTATGATATACCACTTTATTAGTTGTCTATTGCCCATGATTGGGTAGAGGATTTTTGAAGATCACCATATCTTGATTAGTTGTAGGCATCTATTGCGTAGGAGGTTGACTAGTTGGAGGTTTGTGGTTAGGAGCGGGTTGGGAGTCATATATAACAAGATGACCCTCATATATTAAGTCCTAAACCACATGTTTCAACCTCTTACATGAGTTCATCACGTGCCCCTCCACTCTATGATACTCAATGATGACCAGGCTTATACTTGTCGTGGTGTCGGGTTACCTTATGGGAGGCAGTTCAATCATCTTAGCTTCCAAAATTTGCTTAAGGACCGACAAAATAGGTTGGTTGAGTCTAGTGAAATTCCTTGGTGGGGGTTTTTGAGGTTTTCTAAGTACCAACTTCTACAAGGTACTAGCGATATTGACATTGTTGGTTTACCTATTATTTGTTACCCCATCACCAACTACATGCTTGTTCTTATATTAGGTTTTTGTGGTCCTTTCTTCTTCTTTCCTTAACTTGATTTGACCTCTTTGAATGAGAGCCTTCTCTACTCTTCTTGCTAAATCTATTGCTTGTTCAAAAGAGGTAATAGTTGTTGTTTCCAACTCATATGAGATCTGCTCTTGCAAATTTCCAATAAAGATCTCTAGCATGTCTTGAGGAGGTAAGGTGTATCTTAAACGTCCAACTAAACTCCTCCATCGAGACAAAAAATTTGAAAAAACTTTCATCTTTACCTTGCTTTAGGAGATACAAATATTGAATGGTTACTCCTTTCTCCACATAAGCTCCAAATTGTTGAACAAATAACTCAACTGTCTCCTCAAAGTTCCTCAAAGAATGATGGGAGTTGATAATACCATTCCAATGCCATACCACCAAGACTCTTAGGAAATATTTTTAGCAACAACATATCATCATATATAATATCATGGCATGTTGTTCTAAACATCCTTAAATGTTCTATTGGGTCCTCTATTCCCTTGTAAATAGGTAAAATCGACATTGGAAAATGCTTAGGGTAGGGCCTAGTGGCTACCATGGGATCTAGGGGTTGATTGCACATTTTCTTATAGTTGTAAGTGAAACTTGGAGCTTGAAGTGAATCCATTCTTAATGCCAATTGTTTCACTATACTTGTCAAAATTTGCATATCGGGATTGTTGTTGTGCAATACCCCTAGATTCCCTAAGGGCAGGTTATAGGTAGGTTATTGAAAGGGAACTTGGTTAATGTTGGAGGTATTAACACTATTGTGGTATGGGTTATGGAATGGGATGTTTTGTGTAGTATCTTGTTGTGGGATGTAGTTCACATTTGGTGGAATAGAAGAAGGAATATTGAGATTAGAAGAATGAGAAGGAAATTGAACATTATGGTGGAATGCACTACTAGTTGGAGGAGGCTACGAAATTCCCCCAACATTGGTGGTTGTTGTAGTAGCATATGTAGGTTTATGAAATGGATTAACATGATGTGAGGATTGAAACAAAGGATTGACATAAATATTGAGAGGCAAATTGGTTTGATGATGAGACATTCCAACTTCTTCAAAGTGGGTGTCTTTATCCATGGCCTTATCCAAGGCTTTCTTATTTTGCCTATAAAAATTCAAGAAATGATTATATGATTTGAAGGTGAATTGACCATGAGGTCCTTCAATAGGATCAAAGTCCTCACCAATCTCTATGTCCTCTTCTTCTTCTAGATTGGGATTCTTCCTATCAACTTGATCATCCTCATGGCATAGAGGATTTTATTCTGGCTCTATCATATTTTGCTTTCTCCTAAGGCTTGGGGCCATAGGATTAAGAGAAAGATAAAGGGGAGAGAAAAACTAACACAAAAGGCAAAGGACACAAAAATAGTTTATTAAGTTTTTTGTTTAGTTTTTCTAATCTATGCAAACAAATTTAAATGGTCTTGTTTATAGTTTAAAACCAAAACAAAAGGAGACAAAGGGAAGAGGCTTCCTAGATGGCCACTAAGGACGTGTTTCACGTTAGGTTCACCAAATATATAGAGGGGGGAAAACTACCCACCACGTACGATTCTCGACTAGATCCGCTGGGAGTCGAGGTGACTATGGGGGTATGTTGATTCCTCTACACTTGGGGGCTTAGGGGATCGAAGGGTTCACCATGAATGGTTTAAGGACTCGCTCCAAGTTTAGGATGGAAATATTTGATGTGTTTATTGAACAAGCACCTATGTTTGGTCTTACTAAAATCTAAACTATGAAAAATTAAAGAACAATGCAAGGCAAACAATAATGCAAGTAAACAAAAGACTATTCCTAGAATGATTCTTAATTTCAATGAGGACTAAAACCCTAAAATTTACAAGTAAATAAATATTTTCCTTTTTAACAAGGGTTCAAGAGAATGCACAAAAAAATTAACCTAAGATGCAAAACTATATGCTTTTCTTTATTGATGCCTAGAAATAAAGTCAAATATTTTCCTTTTATTTATGATCTAAATCTGAAATAGAAATGGATAAAAATGAACAAAGACACTCAACAAATAACCTAAAAGATCTATTAGAGCACTTACTTGATTTGGTGGTTGATCCTAGCCAAATTTGTACCCAAAATGTCCAACAACTTCAAAACCTGCAAAACAACTTCAAAACCCTTGGAAAATTGATCAGTGTTTGGGGGCTTGCTTAGGCCATTATATGATTGAGCTTGGAGGTGCAATAGTCAAGCCCCCTTGGTCCTTTTAGCTAACCTTTCAAAAAAAAATGATTGTTGACCTTTGGAACAAACAAAGCAAGATGCAACATATATGAAACAATGAAATAAAATGCAGACAAAATGAGCATGATAAAAGGGGAGTATACAAGATGCAAACTAGCATTTTGGGAAGAAAAATATTTTCCCAAGCCCTAGTTGACCAAATTCAATGCCTCGTAAGGGGTGGGTGCAAATTTGTATTTCCAAATTCACACCCTGTACGGACTAGGTGTGAATTTGGTTTAGAGCACTTTTTGACCTACAAAATGCTAAAAATGCGATGCAAAACAAGAAATTAAGGTTCTAAAAGACTAATAATGCATAGAAAACCTGATTAGCTGATGGAGAAAGCAAGGAGAAATGATAAAGTGAAGGCAATGACCAAAATGGTAGACCTCTCCCATCATCAAGGCTCCTCCACTTGTTCACCAAGAGCAACTAATCCCAAGAAGCATAGAAACAACGACAAAGCATTCCAACAACAAAAGAGCACTTGAAAACCATTTAGCGCAATATCACAAAATGAAGAACATTGAAACTAGATTATCATAAGATTCATTGGGGAAAGGGGATCCAATCCTCCTATTTATAGGAAGTTCAAAGGGCTTCAAAAAGTGAGAAAACAAAAGTTAACCTCAGACAAGGGTCGACATCACAAAGAGCCAACGTAGGATAAGGGTTTTGAGAGAAAAACCCTAAGATTACCAAATCCTCACCCTGTACTTGGTGGGTATGAATTTGGAATGCCAAATTCGTGCCCTGTAAGGGACAAATGCGAATTTGGAAAAGCTAAAGAAAAAAGGTAAAATAAGAGGGAAAAAGGGGCTCAAACTTGCACTTAGCAATTTTGAGTGGCTTCCTAAGGATCTAAGGAAAAATGACTCATTTTGATGGGTCAATTTTCCATGTCTACACTCCTATTTGTTTGTACTCTCTAAATCTTTTTTGACCAACTCATCTTCCTATTTCAAGTCTTTTCTGCTTGTTTCAATAAAATAGAGTGTGGTCAAATCCTCCATGCTAATAACCAACAAAACCCTCTAAATATGAAAGTTTGATTTATTGTTTACTTTTCTAGATTTTGAGTTGGGATTTAACATGTTGAAGTTGTTTAGAGACTCCAAACAATGTTGTCCCATGGGCAAGGCACCCCTCCTTCCACAAAACTAGGATTGTATCCCTAATCTCCTCCTTTGCCAACCATAAATTCTCAAATTGAAATGGTCTAGAGAATGATTTATGGCCCATATCCCATTCCAAAAAAATTGGAAAGTGATCTAATTTTGTATGATTGAGGATTTCCGACCTGAGTGACCATTGCATAAAAGCCTCTCGAGACACCAAAAATCTATCTAGCTTTACCTTCCTATTTTACAACCTCGCTTGTTTGTTTGTCCAAATGAGAAAGCCCCGCATATTGGATATCGACCAAATTGAGTTGCTTAACTTTAGAGATAATAAATTTATCCCCATGACCCAAAGATGGGATGTCTCCTTGATCCCTAAATAAAAGATTAACGTTGAAGTCGTTAACCACTATCCAATTCACCTACTCCTTTCCTATCCTACTTGGTTGTAAAACTACCCATTAAATGAGTTGCTCTCCATATTTTTTAAATTGTAGAAAATTGAAATCAACATAAGCTCTCTTGAAGAGAGATGTGAGAACCCCCCTTCTTGCAACATTATCAATTGTTGTCCAATTTAGAGGGTTCCACAAAGTTACTGTACCCCTTGAAGAACCTTGGGACACAACAACCATATGCTTTGCCTATCTCAATTTTTCTTGGATATTCTATCCATCACTTGTATTGAAGACTTTATCTCTTGAAGGAGAAGTAAATTTGAATGATGAATTTCAATTTAACCATGAACAACAACTTGATGAAACTTGCTATTTAAGCCTCTAACATTCCATGATTGTACAATCATTGGGAACCCAAAACCTAATAAGTATCAATTTGCTTTATGCTCCCTTAGTTTACTAGTTGGTCATCCTCCATTGCTAGCTACTCCTAGTTTGATTTTCTTCCCACACTCTTGGCTTGGATGTTTTTCAATATTTTCTTTGCTTTCTAAATTCCAATAGTAGGCTTACCTTTGTCTTTATCTATGTATTTCATTGAGACATCCCTATTAACCAAGACCATAGCAAGGTTGAGATTCTTTGGAGTTTTTATGACAATATAGTTTGGGGTTGGTTGGATATTAGTCTCTAATGCTGGTTGAGTTATCCTCTTATAGACTACTTGTAATTCTTGAAGGGCAAATTTCCTCCTTAGGGTTCCCCCATTACAACCATCTCATTCTCCAAGTCCACTAGGGTATTAAGAGTTTCATACCTATTTAGGTTTATCTCTTCTATCTAGTTTGATCATGTTGCCTTCTTCTTTCGCCTCTTTTTATCTTAAGTGCTTCAAAACCCTCTTATGGTGTATTTAGGCTTGAGGTTGTAGGCTGAGCTTCTACCACCTTCTCAAGCATCTTGTCATCATTACCTTTAGCCTCTTAAGGGATGGGCTCCTTCTAGATAGTCTCAAGGTATAAACGAGCAAGATATCCGTGCTTATGACAAATCCTTCATCGAAAGGGGATCACTTCATAGTCTACTTGCTGGATCCAGGTTAAATCGCCCAGATCTATTTCTATTTCAGTTGGCAGCGAGTGATTAAAATTCATCTCAACATAGATCCGAGCTTACATAACCGAAGCTTCTATCATTGTATCTTTGGATACTTCCAAATAATATTCCAAGAAATTGTCCAATCTCTTAAAAACTGGTTCACACCAATATTCCATTGGTAGAGCATGTAATCAAACCTAAGCAACCACTGTAGTGTGTTCCATTCATGTATCAAATCCTAGATTCCAAGGCTACACAAAAAGACTTGTTGCTTTATAGTTTCTCTTCCCCGATTCAAAAGCTTTTGTCCCTGTCTACTCTGGTATCCATTATTAATGAGGAATATTGAAATATCCCTGAAACTCTCCCAATTATTTCGAACCCAAGAGGTCATAAATCATAGAGATGGTCTCATACTAATAAATTCGTAGCTTAGATCATGGTTAGTCTTCTACAAAATATTTTTGGCTACCAAATTTTTTTCAATAACAACCTTGGGACATTAGGCATCTTGTGGAAGACAACCATTAACTCTGGATTGTAAACCATTATCCATTGTTTTCTTGGTGGCAACAACAAATAAGATGAATTTTAAAGCATCACTTTTCAAAGATTCATCCTCGACTTCTTGTCTCTCCCTCATAGTATTTACAAAGGACTGCTCGGGAGAATGGGGCAGAGATAGGGCCCTCACATGTAGCTATGGGTAGGTAGAGAGCAATTTTGAACCCTAATCAAAGTGTTGTAGTAAAACCCTTGTAGAGCATTACCGTTGGATATAGTTTAATTGACTTAACAACATATGTAGTATTTTGGTATTTTTATAGGAGCGACTCCTAGTAGAAGCCACATATATCTTATTAAAAATAATTTAGTACATAAATGACCACATAATGGTATTATAACAACTCGACAATTATGCGTGTATCATTTGGCAAGATTTGAACCTAGGTCTCCTTCTTAAAAGTCCAATTAATTACATTCATGTTGTTTAATGATCAAACATTTAAAGTTATTAGAGGGTGCTCAATAGATTTGGAGCAAGTGATTGAAAGTAAAGAGTTTAACACCATTAACCAAGGTTTCAATCCCATAGATGATATTTAATATTTCAAACTTTTGCCTGAGTATGAATAACCAAAGATGTCCTAATTAAGGGAAAAAATGAACAAATATATACTAATTCCTATCTAAGACACAAATATTTTCAGTAAAGTTGAAGAAAAAAGGAAGAACAAATATAGGCTAATCCCCATCTAAACAAGAGACGTCTCACCAAAATTAAAGGGGAAAGAAGAATAAATATATGCTAATCCTTCTTTAAACAACATATATTTCATCCAATTCGAGGAAAAGAGATATATATATACACCACTCCCTATTCAAATGACAAACAAACATTAAAAGAAAAATAATCATCATAAATGAGACGGTAAAATGAGAAGTTGTATACTCTCTAAAACATGACACCCTTAATCTTCCTTTGGAATATTTGGTTGGAATGCAACTAGTATACCTTTCAAAACGCAAAAATGGATGTGGTTAAAGTTTATATTCAAATCAAATCCTTAATAACTAAATAAATTACCAAAGTGTAGGTGAACAAAACACATACCTAAGAGCACAAGATCCCAAAAAGACAATGTATTTGTCTACCTTCTACCACAAGGAGTGGACAACAAAAAGTAGACAAAGCAAAGATAACGTGAAAACAACCAAAGAAGGGGTGGCATAAATTGAATACCAACCGGGCTTCCAAAGGGAATCTTGGTCCAACATGAGAAGGGGTAGCGATGAGAGATGATACAAGCAAAATAAGAGCGATATTTGCAAATAACTTTGACGAGACTGCTAGTACTATGGCTTAGTCTAAGGTGCTGCTTATCAGAGTTAAGTTGACAAGGAAAATGGGTATATGCAAGTTAGAAGTGGAGTACGATTCACAAGTGCTAGTGAATTGTCTCAATGATAAGAAAAAATCCAACTAGTAGGTGATGTATATGATAGATAGATAGGTATTAACGTGGAACGAAATTCCAATCATGGAATATGTCAATAGAAGAGATTAAGGGTATACTAAATGGGTTCGAGGATACTAGGACTCAATATAACTTCCATGAAGGGAATGCTCTAACATATTAGCAAATAAACGAGTATTGAAACATGAGAGATGAATTTAAAGGAAGGATGCAAAGATTTTCGTCTTGATAAGAGCAATTCAATAATCAAATCATATAAAATCAACAAAGTAAAAAAATGACAAAGTTTGGGATCAATAATTTGAAGAAAAAGTTAGCTCCTTGAAGTTTTTTTTTTTTTTTGCTATAATACAAATAAAATAATTAAGGTTTGTATTCCTTCATCTTAAATGTTAAAAAGTCCCTAATATAAAAGATTTTGTAATTGATTTAAGGACCTAATCAAAACCTCAATTACCATAATAAAAATAACCTAATATAATAATATTTAAAAGGTTGATATGTAAATTAAACTTATGGCGACCAACTTGTTTATATATATGTTTTTTTTAAAATGAAGAAAGTAAATGCAAAATATAGATTATTGAAGAAATAATTATTAAAATATTTAGAATATAAAGTTCAATTATATTTTACTATGATCAATTTTTTGAGCATCCCCATCTCACTATGATATCTTATAAGGTGAGAGTTTAGCTTATTTATAGGGGTCAAACATACAACCATACACACACCCATCCCCTCACACACTTGTCCACGTTGCGGTTTCAACCTTAAACCTCTTACAAAACTAAAACCCAAAGTATTGCACTGTCCTAGGAACTGTTCTCAATTAACCTTGTGGGGCTTACTTCACAACCAAGAGAGACAAATGCTGCCTAGGGTCCTTCACGAATGAAATATGGGAGCACGTAGGTGACGGCAACGTATTGACGGTTTGTTAGAGAAACTTAGGTTTTTCCGACGCCGAGGAACGCATAACAAACGTGCACGTTCCAACGGGGGGAGGCACCTGCGGCCGTCAACATAAAAACCTCCACAAACAAAGGGGACTGCTACATGCTAGCCGTCTTCTATATGCATTCTGTTAATTGACGTCATCGTGTTGCGGGTCAAATTTCCAAATATTAGGTAAGGATCCCATACACAGCCACGATTTACAACAAACAAACGGGGTTGAATCTCGACCATGCCTAACGACCAACATTGGGCCTGTATGGCCTTTTAACGTCGCCTCAAAGGGGTTACAATTGTTCGGAACGAAACAGGCGTCACTTGACGGGAAGAGGGCGGAGCGACACCGGAGGGACGGACTTGCCGAATTCCGTCAACCTATTTAGCGGAAGGCGTAGTTTGAGGTCGCAGTCGGGGAAGGGAAGGTGGAGGTGGGAAGGTGGAGGTGGTTGTTCCGGCTGTGAATTTCCGGGAGGGGGCAGAAAAGTGTTAGAGCAGGGGAGTTCGAAGTTCCAAGCTCTCAAGCTGAGATTGGAGGGGGGTGAGTGTGTGCATGAGCTAGGGTTTAGGGGGTTTCAATGGCCTCGGATGATGTAGTTGGAAGGAGTAACACGGTCGCATTTCGCCAGGCGTCGCCGCTCTATGCAGAGGGTAAAGAGGCGGCGGTCTCCACGTTTGTGAACTTAGCGGAGGAGGCAAAGTTAGCTAGCGAAGGCGTCAAGGCCCCCGGGCACGCCATTCTCAGCGTCTGCAAGTCACTCGTGGCCGGCGGCGTGGCGGGAGGAGTGTAAGTTCCAGAACTTCTAGCTTCCATCCTTCAAGTGAAACGGAATGAAAACTTTTAAATGTATAATGGATGCATTGGCTTGGTTATTGGAAGTTATGCCTCCTTCTGTTGTTATTGTTGTGGTGGTGCTTACATTGAAACGAACAATTGATCTGACTTCAATGTTTGGTCCGTGTGTCTAAATGCTAAAGCTAAACATTTTTATTTTTTTGGTGGTCCTTTGCTCTTCACCTGGCAGTCTAAAACCCTAGCGACGATATGAAAGTTAACCTCCCAAGCTAGACACATTCGATTTGCCGTGTAACTATTTACTTATTCAACGATCTTCAGATCCTCGTTCTTTTATTACCTTTGATAGAATTAAAATGTTTATTGTGCGGGAAGATATAGACATGTTGGCTTTGCAGAGATCATTGATGTTGAGCTTTATTTCTATTCCTTCTTTCTAGTGGTGGAAACCTGGCCACATCTTGCGCGTGGAATTCGTGGCCCCTGAGCTTAATAAGTTTTCTAATTGCGATAAGTTCATTATTGATATGAAGCTTTGCCATCCACTGTGCCAAGGTATACTTCATATTCGTAGTGTTGTCTGGTCTGCATTTATAGCACTAAGATCCGTCTGTTGGCATCCTACTACAGTTTTAGAGTTGATGCCATTTGTAGTGGATTAAGGTGCTTGGTATAGCATGCTCTATCGTGTCTGGTCCTTTTATGTTTGCACTTGGTTAGGTCTGTAACTTTTGAAACTTTTTCAACTGCTAAGATCCAATGTTCAAGCATTTTGTATTGTAGATGGGCTTCACAAATTGATTTTTGATTGTATATAAATTGACAAGTAAGTGTTAGCAACCATCTCTTTGAGAGCAGAATGGAAATGTTCTGCCCGCATGTATTTCTAGAGGCACGGTGATCAGGAGACTCGTCAAAAGATGTGTGTATGTGGTTAGGAACTCGGAGTGAACATTTTAACAGAATACAGTGAAAAATGTACTATGATCATACTTTTACAGAATGTGGAAGAAACTGAACAAACACAGGAAAAAATAGAGCACTTTGTGTAATGTCACTTCAGGACTCCAAAAAAGTGGAATGTAGCAGTTGCAGTGGGTTTGTGTAGAGCTAGCCAATTTGCCAAAAAAATTTGCTCAGCAGTAGAACAAAATCATCTGCTTAAGGCTTCACAATATATATTTTTAAACATGTATTGTTTTTTCTTGTGTCTATAAGTTATATTTTCTGTTCTATTGTTTTTTTTTGGGGTGTTTAAGGTCCACCATATTGATTGTTCTGTATGGAAGTAGGGACCTTGGAGTGAAACTGATTACTTACTAGGCCGAGAATGGGAGTGGACCTGATTATTTACTAGGCTGAGAACACATGGACAACACTTTACAGATGCCAACACATAGGGTGGGTTTAAATCAAGGGGGCTATGTTTTTTTCTTATGCAAGTACCAGACCACAGCGACAGCAATGTGCAACTAGGTTCTACAGGGAGGCTTATGAAAAATACAGGAAGAGTTGTTAACATGAAGTAGCTAGAGTTTCATCTTAAAGCTTAGGGAGATCCGACTTTCATAGTTGTCTGTAAATCCAAGTTTACTACTCATTAGCCCACATGTATCTTCTGTGCTATAGAATTTTATTTCAATGCAATGGGAGGGCTTAAACTTTTGCAATGATGAAGTCATATGAACGAATAACAAATTGCTATCCAAGCTTTATAAGTCTGTGATCCAATCCTTAGAGGAAAAACAAGTGGAAGCAAGTACATATAGCTTTCCTGCACAGCATCACATAAACTATGTCTATGAATTACTGTGTTAAAAACAATGTAGTTTCACCTTTGCGGACTAGTGAGAAACAGAACATTGTGTCAATTAATTGTGAAGCATCTAGGTGAAACAGTTGACCACTCTGCATATTCTAAGGATCTTACTTTCTATATTATCACAACAATAGTTTTCCTCCAAATTCTGTTAGATTGAAAAAAAGTTTTTTCTGTGTGCCACCACTATTAGGATCATAGTAAGAGACCTACATGCTTGGATTACAGGAACAAAAGTTATTGCCAACATGTAAATGCAAGTTTTTGTGTTCTTGTTTGAGTTGCAAAACATGGTTTTTGTGTGATTAGGGTCACACTAGATTAACTCTGAAGTGCTATATGGACATATGCTGCTCTGTAAACTTGTGCTTCATTATGTAGGGATCTTTGCTTTACTATCCTTTGCTGGTTCTACCCATAAACATCTGGGTTTTTGATGCATGCAGTTCTGGATAAGAAAGTGCTAGAGAACATGCTACAAACCATGAAAATGCTTGACCAAGGCTCACATAATATCCTTGGGAACAGAATTAATGCTGAAATCTTGTTCCTGACATTGCATTCTTGCTAGTGATATATAGCCTGTCCTTGAGCTGCAACTCTCCAAGATTTGGCTTTATATTTAGAACTGGCGACTCTCTTCCTTTTGTTATAACTAACTCTTCGCATGTGGTTTTCAATCTGGGTCTGATCAGTTTAAAGTTTAAACTATATGTTTTGTCTTTTTTTTTTTCTTTCCCTATCTGACAGATTACATTTTGGCGAACATCTGACTGATTCATAGGTGCTTTTATTTGCAGGTCTCGTTCTGCTGTGGCTCCTTTAGAACGACTCAAAATTCTGCTTCAGGTTGAACATGTAGCTTATTATGTTGAAATTTTATGTGTACTGCCACTTTTTACTGGCGTCTTAGTTTCAAAATCATCAATTAGTGATCCCATTGCAGTTAGCATGCTTTGTGAGTTCATTAAGGGAGCTTGTTTCCTTTACTCGAATCAAGGGAGCTTGTTTCCCTTAGTTAGGCTTATCCACGAGCTTTCTGAAACAATGCATGAATTTAATTCTGACATTTTCATTACACCAAATTGATAACATGTTCTTGAATTGAATATCATATAGTAAAATAAATAAGCAGTACAATGCTTACAAATGGTTTAGATGAGTAACCTGGGGAACAATACGTTAAATTGCATAGTTCAATGTACTCTGAGCAGAAGCAGAAGTATGCTACTAAATGTAAACAATGGCCATAGTGCAAACGTAATACAAATTCATATACAATTGAAAGCAATGTAAACAATAAGAGATGAAATCAGAATTGTATCTATCCTAAGGCTTTGTATATGGAAGGTTTTTTTTGAGAAGACATGTAGAAATGTTTCTGTATTTATCTCCAAGAAAACACCTCATACTTGTGTTAGGTATATATTACATATTTACTGCGAAATGTGTGGAATAGATAAGAACACATGATGATGGCATAGATGAAAGGCTTCCTCTCCCAAACATATGAAGAAAATTTGTGCCATGCTCAGAACATTGGTTTTGATTGGTGTTTTGTGCTAAATTGGGGTGCATTAATACTACCAACCTGACAAAACACCTAAAACTCGTCTCTTGCATATTCCACATATATTACAAAAGATGGGGGAGAAGATGAAATGTTTTATCGCCCAACCATATTAAAAGAGCTTTAGTGATGCTCAGAACATTGGTGCTGATTGTTGTTTGGTGCTAAATTGAAACTTGTGGTGTATAAATACTGCCAACTTCCTAATGGGGAAAGAGAATTATAATCTGCTTGTCTGGGATTGGCTTGACAGGGGAGAGCAACAGTGTAAAAAGCCTCCCAAGTTGAGCTACTTCCTGGATTATGGGATGATAAAAAAGATTAGGAGGCTGCCAAATTATCTTATACAGCATTCTGAGTGTCTAGACTCTAAACATCTTCAACCTGAATGCAACAATTATGGAATTATAATATATATTTGAAGAAGTGGCACAAATTGAATAGATAGTGCACGAACTATGTTTTAGTAAAGACGGAAAGAGTTGAGGCTTTATGAAAGGAATTCCTGCCTTCTAAAATGTAGAAGTTAGCTGAAACTAGCATGAAAATCAATATCATCTCTACAGAGTTCTCTAAGTTAGGTTTCAAGGTAAACTGTTAAGAGGAGAATGCTACCTAACATAATAATCATGGAAGGGCTCAAATGTATTTGGTCTAGTAGTTGGATGCTAATATCTGGTAGTTTTTTTGTCATTAGTCATTTTAGGTGGAGTTAATTATTTTCAAAGTGACACAAATGTTCACTTGTGGTTTCATGCATCTCATTTTGTATAATATATTTCTAGAATGTATGCTCTTGCATACTAATAATTAGCTGTTTTGGACTTCTGTTAGAAGCCAAATTCCATCATGGATGTGAAGTTGTTTAGTTTTATGACACTTAATATGCTTATAAGAGTTTAATAATGCTTTCTTGTTCGTCAGTGTTATACATCAGCAGATCTCACGTAGTCAATGAATAGTAGGACAACGATCTTCTATTAATTCAGTATTTGTTTTTTTCGTAACTTCATGCAACTGATATGAACAATCTAATAGGGAAATAGAGAAATGTTGCACATGAATAAGGACATGTGAGAAGCAAAAAAAAAACAAAGAATGGTGGACCAAGATTGAGTTCAAAATTATAGAGGGCCTGTGAAAATATTATTGATGGACCTTTGGTTGGTGGACAATGTGATGGATGAAAGCAAGAAGAAGAGGAAAACATGTGGATTAGGTAGGAGTCGAAGCATAACCTTGTACTCATGGATACAGGTCCTTGACCAAAAGCCCATATTGGGGTTGATGGACTAGATAGGAATTCAGGCACATACATGGATTAGGTGTTGATTGATGTTTCACCTTGGGATAGATGATGTAAAACAAAACTAGTACTGAAAAGAATAATTATGAACAAACTATGATGGAATGCAAATGTGGATGAAATTTAACGTATCAATGTAGGAAGAAGAGGATGTAGGGAGATGGTAGTGTTGAACGAAGAAAATACTTGAGAGAGAAGCAGCAAGTTGAGGATAGGCTGCTTTGAGGCCACATGATGTCTGGCTATATTATATTTTAGATATACATGCATTATATTTTAAATACATGGTGAATGTTATTGTGACCTGGATGTATTCTACAGTTTAACCAAGAATGGAGCTTTATTTTTACCAGATTTTTGAGAAAAAAGTCAGATAATGGAATGCTAAGAGAACATGACTTCCCTTTTTTTTCTGACTCTTCCTCACTCCAGATTTCATTTAATTTTTGCAAATGTAGAAAAGGAAATTTGGGCATTTTCAGCTGCTTATTGGCAACTGCTTATTGAATCCTTGGCACTCTTTCAGGCTCTATAATTTTCTACTATTTAATTAAAATTTCTAATTTTTGGGAAAATGTTTTGAGCAAATTTGACATAAAGAATGCAAAAAAATAGAAATTAGAGTTTGACTATTGTTTTTCCCATAGGTTCTTGTTTATTTTCTAGAGTGCACACCAATATGTCAAGGCAAATAGATGCCTTTTGGGCTTATGATGCAGTATTTGAGGTTGAACCCAACGATGACCAAAAAACATTATTGGGGGTACTTCTGTGCTCAAATAGACAACTATCCACCACTTCTAAGGCTGCTTTGTAAAGGCATAGAGGGCATTGATGTCACTTTTTGGACTTTTCTTAATAGAAAACTATCCACCACTTCTTAGGCTGCTTAATAAAGGCATAGAGGGCATTGATGTCACTTTTGAATATGTTTCATTTCTTAATTCTTTCGGGCAGTCTTTTCCCCCTGCCCCAGGATAAGGTAGTTTGGGTTCCATTTGCAATTTTGGCTGCAGTTTCTTGTTCTCTAATCTCCTGATTCGTTGGCCTTCCATGTTTGCTTTCCACTCCTACATCAATCCCCCTTTTCTTTTGATTCCTAGTTTGTCGGCTTGGGGTTGGACCTGAGAATTCTAAACCCCCTGTATTTTTAGACTGTTTTCCATCATCATGGGTTAAAGGTTCTGCGGGGGGCTATGACCTTGTTCATTTGAATCAAAATAGACAATCAACTACATGTTTTCTTCCTCATTCATTTCATTGTGTTTGAGGGGGACTGGATTGGTCATTACTAAGTCTAGTTGAGCAAAGGAATTCAAAACCGAAACTTCATAACCCTTTGAAGAGGGTTTTCCAATACATACCTCTTGATTTTCTTTCAAAAATTGACCCTCCTCGGGGACTTCTTGTTGAACTAGTTCTACCAAGTGATCTGGGATCCCCTCTTTGTTGTTCTCAACAATTTTATCCCTTGAATCCCTGCCCTGCTTGGAGTTCTCACCTTCATTCTGCTTTTTTTGCCAAACTTTCTAATTTTGGGTCAGTTTCTTGTGAGTGGAGCATGCATTGGTTGAGTGCCCTAATTTCTTGCAACTTTTGCATTTGATCAGGGTGTTTTCATATTATATAGTTTGATTCCATACCCCAAGCTTTGAAACCAGTCTGATTGAATCGGGTAACTCCTCCATATCCGCATTTATGCAGATTCTTGCATAAATAAGTCATGAGCGAGCCTTGGTGGCAGGATCAATAGCAATAAGGTGCCCTATTTCCTTCACGATACCTAAATAAATTTCCTCGTTCCAGTATTGGAAGGGTAGGCCTGGAAATCTTGCTCAATATGGTGCTTGGGTGAAGTTGTGGGTTTTAGGATCGAAGTATGGGCTCCATCGTCGCAAGAAAAGCCCACGACGTCCGACCTCCCTAGAGAATTCGATTAGAGTCCTCACTGTAGTTAAGCGTAGTAGTTAGGTCGACCAAATCGTCAGGTATGAAGAGTTCGCCTCCCTCTGATTGTAGCTCAAAATGGATATCTAGGGTTTTTTGTTTTCCACGGACCACATGCGACTAGGAATGATCCCTCGGGTCAAAAGGGTGCTTTCGCGGGTCCCTAGAATTCTGTCTTGCTCCTTTGATTGAATCACCAGCTTTGGAATCGGGGTTTGGGCCTGGTTCTTTGTCACCATTCTGTTGTAGACCTGCTCCCGTAGCAGACCTACTCTCGCCCTCTCCCACCATTCGAATCCCACTAGAGGTAAAGTCATTAAATGGAATTTTCCCAACTTTTCAATCTGCCAAGATCCTTCTAGCATTATGTATATATGTTTGCAAACCACCTAGATAACTAGTAGTAAGCTTTTCAACTGCTTAAAGAAACCTTTTTTCTTTCCATTGTTAGAATCGGGTTTTGGCCAATGATAAAAAAGATGCTCCTATTGCTTTTCCACCAACATTTTTGCAAGTTTTACCTGACTTGCAGACAATAAGCCCAAATTTTTTGCAAGTGAAGGTGCAGCCCAACTTTGGGAATCTAACCCATCATCAACATGAAGAGAGGAAAGATTTTGAGTTGTTGATTCCATAGTTGCCATTTCCTCTAACCATAAACGCACTGACCAAATCTCTAATCCAAAGGGCTTGTAGCGACCATAGAAACCCCTTACTTGACTCGTGCAATTTTGCGTGAAATCAATATCTGACACTTGCACAGCCCCCATAATCTGTATCCGGCATTTCACTTATGTATTTCCAAAAATCTCATCCGGGAAATTCATGAGTGTGTTGCTACCACTGCCAGTGAAGGAGATCTTGCAACAATCGACGCTTGTGGTTGTTTTGTTGCCATCGCCGTAGCAGTTTGTGGTTGCTACATCGCCTCTTGTGGTTGTTCAGCCAGGGAATGCAAAACCCTAAACAACTTCTTGTGGTTTCATCAGACAAAGGAATAACTAGATATGTCGATGGCAATTTTGCAACTCTAAACCCTAAAATCTCCACAATAGCTCTTTTTATAAATCTAGCGCTATGTTAAAAAAATCCTAGATTTTGTAGTATTAACTGAGGGATGTGACCCAATAGAAAAGTATCATCAACAAATTGGAGATGCGATTAGAAGGCACCATTTCTTGCAACCTGAAAACCTTTGATTTTTCATTCCATTGTTGCCTTTGAGAAAGCTCTTCCCAATGCCTCAGCTAGAATAATAAACAGATAAGGAGATAGTGGGTCACCCTAGCGGAGTCCACAGGATGATTCAAAGTATCCAAGGGGGTTCCACTGATTGAAATAGAATATTTTGTAGTGCTATAACAACATTTAATTCATTCACACCAGCCTTGATCAAAAACATGTAGAAATCTCCAACAAACCCCATCATATGCTTTGTTCCTATCTAATTTTACAAGCATACCTAGCTTTTTCATGGAATGAGAAGAATGTATGGCGTCTTGTGCAATTATAACATCAATAATTTGCTTTCCCCAAACAAAACTACATTACACCTATGAGATAACAATTAATGTTATTATCTTTAATTATTTTTTAAATTCATTATATGGGGTTGAAGTAGGTCCCTCCCATATTGCATTGAGACCACATAGTGGTATTACAACAACTCGATAATTATGCATGTATTGCTGGGCAAGATATGAACTTGGGTCTTCTCCTTGAAAGTTGAGGAATTTAACCGGTTGAGCTCATGCCTCTTGATTACTTCATTTTCTTTAATGATTATCATCATTGTTATTTTTTTTCAATTGTTTATATGGGATTGAATCGAGCCTTACCATATTATATCATCACCACATAGTGGTTTTACAACATCTTGAATATTATCCATGTATCTCATGGCAAGATTCAAACCTGGATCTCCTCCTTGAATCTTAAGGGATCTAACCGGGTTAGCTATTGCCATTCGATTGTCATCATTGTTATTATTATATTTAGTTTTTCCTTTTCTTTTTCTTCCCAATTGTCTGGACTTTTTCCTGGCCTTGCTTATAAATTGCCTATCTTGATTTTCCAAATTTGCTTGCAGTCACTTTTTTTTAATTTTTAAATTGTATATATTTAATTTGTCTACTTAATTTAATGAATATTAGTCATCTTACTTTTTTCTTTTCTTTTGACTGGTTGCTCTTGACCTTTTTAGTTCTTTTGGGACCATTACTGATTTTTCATAGTCATGATTTTGTTAAAACTTAGATTTACATGGCTAGGTTAAATACATAGCTATGGGTGTCAGTGTTTGTACTTTAAAGTTATATAATGTTTTTGTTTTTTTGACATTAGACTTATTATTTATTCTGAAATACATAACATCCTGTTCTTGAAATTATTTACTTCGATATCAGAGGGCATAAGTGGTGATAACTGGATATTGTAACGAATTTGGTGTATATGTGCAGCAACTATTTCACAAATAATCCTAATAACATAAAAGATAATTGTATTTCACTCTCTGGGCTTTTCTTTTCTAGTATTTATGGTGGAGGGAGAGGAGCCAATGGTTGAGCAGGGATCAATAGTTGTGGTAATAGTTGATGCAATGGAACCTGGTCCTTAAACTTTTCTTAATGAGCTATGTGTGGCTTTTATTGGGGCCACTTGCATTTAAAATAACAAAACATTACATTGCTGTCAAGTTAATTTTTTTCAATGAGTTTACACAGGTTTTTATGAGGGGTCCCGGTCCCCTTGTACTGAGTGGGGTTTGAACCTTGGACCTCTCAAAGAGAGGCGAAAGCCCTTACCACTACAGTAAGCTTGCAGCTTGTCAAGTTAATTAAAACATATATAACTTGTCTTTTTATCAAATATATTCTTCATATGCCTTGCAATCAAAAGTATTCTTCATCTTTCTCAAATTGCTAAGTTTTTTGCAATCCACTCCTTGATATCATTTGCTTGCATTAACAGATAAAATCTCACTCAACCAGTTGCCTTCTAAAATTTGACTTTTTTAAGACGAAGATCAACACCATTTATGGCTAAAATATTTGCTACCTGGTTTCCTTTTCTATAAATATGCTGCCCATAACAATTTGTCAGTTCTCTAATATCTCTTTTTCTAGGGGTCTTATTCATGCCCATATTATTCCAAGATATCATTTTCATTATCGTTTTTTGTTTTTTTTTGTGGGCTTAACCCCACTTCTTGTCAACACTTTGAGATATTTGTTTTTGTTTTCCCATATCTCTTTTAGTTTCCTTTTCTCTTTGTTTTTGCTTCTTGGGTCTTATGCTCTTTTTTAAATTTCCCCCACCACTTTCATCTTTATTTATCTCTTCAATTTTTTATATTGTTCATAATGAGACTTATCATCTATAGGCTTGTGTTGCTTCTAAAGTATCTAAAGGACAAGGAATAAACTCAAAAGCATTTTCTTCTTTATGTTACCTTTGTATGCTGTCCTAAAAACTTTAAATTGCTATGGATCTCCTCCATCCTGATTTCTTTATTATGCTTCTCTTGAAACCATAAAGTGCAAGTCTGAGGAAAATAAGGGCAATTTGCTTGGAGTAAACTTGACTTTTTCCACCTCCTTTATTTTAAAATTTTCTCCACATTTTCATTTGCACCATTAATTCCTTCTGAATTTGAACTTGCATATTATACTTTCTCATCCCTTGATCCTTCTTTGTATCTTCTAACAGTTGATCCATGTGAACTATGATGGCTTCTGTCAATGGATGTTGCAAATAGGCTTTCTTTGCCTATTTTTTGGGAGTGGAATATCCTTGATCTAATCCAGCTTCTACTACGATATAATCTCCTTGCTTCATCTTGAAGTTTATCTCATGACCAAAATTTTCTGTCTCTTTCTCCATCATTTTCACTTTGCAATCTCTTGCCATGTGTCCAATCTCATAATATTTGCGACATTAGAATGCAATGTTTTCATAATCCACTTGTGATTCAGATTTAATCTTAGTGGATTGTGGCAAAGATTTTGAAATGTCCATAGCAAGACATATCTGTCTATATACAACATGCTTTCGCTCCTTAGTAGTTGATCTCTCCTGGGTGAAGTCCCCTAGGGTATTTCCAATATTTTTCAAAATATCCTTATTGATAAGTTAATATGGAAGTCCAAAAAGCCTAACCCGCATTGAAATCTCTTTAATAGTTTCTGTCTTGATGGAAGAATTCTCACTCCATGGTCTTAAATATAGAGCATCTCCTCCCCTAAAGCATGGCTGCCACCCATTATTTTATCCCTGATTTTCAGACTTGAAAAGATGATGAGGAAAAGACCATTAGGAAGAGAAGTCATGGATTAATTTGAATTCAATCTGCACTTCCTCTTAATCAAATTTTGAATCTCCAAAAACCCTGGGCAATATCCATGGAACTTACATATTAACCCTTTGCTTTTAAGAACCATTATATCATGCTCAAACATCTCCTTCTAGATAGTCACTTTTGGTGTAACATTTGCTTTCTAGATCGGACTTGCCTAATATTCTTTCTCTTACTCTTATGCTTGGGCATCCATACTTCTAGCTAGGGCATTGTTACTTTCCATTAGGGCTTTCGAATATGAGTTTCCTTCCATGTTACCGAGTTTTTTGTAATATGAATCCTTTATTTTTTGAATTTCCCCAAATATATGGAGCAAGAAAAGATGAAGGGCTCCTTACTTGCACTTGCTTCCTATTTGCACTCTCCTTGCTCTTCCCCAAAGATCTAAATAAGAAAAAGTGAGGCTCCCTCCGACCTTGCACTCTCTCCGGGCTCGTTGGTCCTTCAACTTTTCACCTATCACTTTAAAGATAAAAACAGTAACAAACTAAATGGAAAGGTATGTTATTCATAAACAATAGCGTATGTCATTGTGCGAAAGTTTCATTGTGCTGCACTATGCATATAGGAAAGGACCTTCAAAAAATTGCCATGACATGGTCAAATTGCATTCTAACTGCAAATGAGTTTTGATGTGCCAACATGTTGCTTATGTGGAATTATACAACTGCTAATCTAAATTGTAACTTCCTTGGAAGATATACTTGCCAACTCATATTTTATATATAGTATTGACACCCTGAAGAAATCTATTTAGAAAAGCATCTAGCGTGATCCAATAAAAATTAAATGAAATATACAACATCTCAGCATGGTGAGCATTCTACCCATAAATTTTCATGAGCTGAAGTAGCACCATGTGGTCTCAGCAAATGTGCTTACATAGGGTGCCCAACTACTGGTCACTCTCCGTTACAATGCTTTAGAATATTTAAAAACAAAGGATTATGGTAACATAAAATGTAATGATATTTCTGATTTTGGGCTTTTCTTTTCTAGTATATGCAGTGCAATACACTTAATAGCATTTGAGAACAGGGGATTTTGTAAGTCAAGGAACTGGTACTTGATCAAGCATGAAAATTTGTGACATTTTTAATGGATTTTAAGGGGAAAGTGACATGTTTGTAATGAATTTAAACAGAACGGTTTCCTAATTTGGTAGAATTTCTCCACAAGTCATTGCATTGTTAGATATTCTTTTGGCAACAACATTAGAGTAGCATTATTTCATCATTTATGAATCTAGGGTCACAATATTGATAAAAATGACTTGTAACTCCATTTGGCGCCAACAAAAATAATTCTGTTGTAGCAAGCTATAGTGTTTAGATGTCAAATGTGCAATCTAATTTGGCATAGACTTGACTTTTTAATGATGACGCCAAACATTCTTGCAACTATAATTTTCTATGATTTACGTCTATTGTGCTTTTGTATTTTATAATTTTATTATATTTGGTTTGCCTCACATTTTTGCTTTATCTGGGCTTGGCTGGTGACTGTTTCACATGCATATTGTGATCTTGGTAAAGATTAAGGTTGAAGTCATTTAAAGTATAGTAGTCAGACTCTTTTGGACTCGCGAGTACTCCGCCGAGTCCATCCCGGACTCTCGAGTCCCGACGTCGGGATTTGACTGGCCCAAAAAAATGGAAGTTAAAAAAAAAAAAGAAAAATTACGTTTAGTGCGGTCAAGTGTTGATGATACTCCACGACTTAAGCATCCACGTTGGCCAGTGCGCAATTACGAACAAGACGCTAAAATCTTTGTTTATTATATTAATGAGAGAATGTGGAATTTTGCTTCTCAAAACTTCAGAATGCTTATCCCTCAATTATAATTTATATTAATACAAATATATCTTTCGTCGATGGATACATCATCCGCGTCTTGTTTGGGAATGGGAACCACTTTAGAATGCACGTATGCATGTCCTATGGGGTGTGGTGATTTGGGCGGAGAATGGCATGATTTTTGGAGGCATTTGATCAAGGAAGGCTTGAGGCCGCCAATTTTGAGACCTCTTTTGGAAAGTTCGTAGCGCAGTTCTTGCACCTTCATTTTCTTCCATTCTTTTCTCTCCTTCAATGCACCCTCTCCCGTCGCCGTCACTGCCATCGTCGCCATTGCAGCCAATACACACCACCACGCCGCAATGGAAAAAAAAATTTAAAAACAATAATTTATTTTGCTCTGAAACCCTCGACCGCCAACGAAACAATTGCTACGCACGAAGCTCCCCCAAAATAATGAATGTCGCTTCTACCTTGAATTTTGGTAAGCAGTTTTCAAAAACGGCTTCCCATTCTAAAACCGGAAAAATGGCTAGGATTAAATATTAGCTTTATTAATATTTGAAGAATTTTATTTTCAATTTTTTTTTCTCAGGAACCTTTTAATAAAAGTAAAGTTAATAGATCCCAACCAACCATCCAGGAAATCGAATCTAGACAACCCATCGATTATTTTTAAACATGGTATTTGAATATTTTATTTATTAAACATGATGGACTAAGTTAGGCTGATTTCGTCCCATGGTTTCTCTATTAAACATGGTATTCGAATATTTTATTTATTAAACATGGTGGACTAAGTTAGGGTGATTCCTCATACAATAAAGTTTATCATTATTTAATGTTTTTATTATTATTTAACATTTTGTAAAATGTTAATAATGTTTTTGAACTTTATATAATAAGTTTTATTTTATCATTATATTATTTATTTATAATTTTATAAACCAAAGTGGTCATGCCTGCAAAGGTCATAGTCTGTTCCGAATCCTCTGAGTGCACGCCATATCGACAACGATGTTATGAATCTCGAGCAACTTGTGGTCCTCTTCATGCCGGGTTATAAAATAATGAGGTGGTATAGGCTTGTTGGGGGCAGCCCCTGTAGTTTGAACCTTGCACTTGGAAGTTATTAAAAATAGTGTGGATGTAACCAACTCCCTATGTATCCAAAAAAAAAATTATAAAACAAAATTAGTAGCTTGCTATTAGAATATGCTCCTTCCTCTTGTTAATTTCTTATTTGTATAATGTTGAATGTTGAGTAAGTGTGTTAGAATATACTAATAAGTAATATGCATGAAAAAACTTATGTTTTCAATAAACATTTGTATTTTTTTTTCATTTTTTCTTTTGTCTTGCAAGTTTTTTTGCCAAGTCTCGAGTCCGACTCCCGAGTCGAACTTTCCGAGTCCGAGTCGAACTTTCCGAGTCCGAGTCGAGTCCGAGTTTTGCTACTATGATTTAAAGTAATGGTCTATGAAATTGACAGTATGACCATTATAGGATTGTGTATGATTGGTAAAATCCACATTCTAATATGGCATAGATTAGAGCTTATGATGATGATAGGATTGTGTATGCTTAGTCAAATGTATATTCTAATTTGGCATATGTTGGAGCTTATGATGATGATGCAAGGCATTCTTGCAAATTATTCTAGTTTTCTTTACTTTTTAATGTTTTACATCTGTTGTACCTTTATAGTTTATTATATTTGATTTGCCTCATATTTTTTCTTTATCTGGGGCTTGGCTTGTTGACTGTTGCATACATAGCCTTAAGGATTAAGTCAAGGTTGAAGTCATCTAAACTAATGGGTCATGAAATTGATAGTACAACCATCACAGGATTGTGTATGCTTATTGTTATTATGCCCACTTCTGCACGTGGTACATCTATTAGTTGTTCCATGAGAGGTACAAAAAGATAATATTTCGGCTACACTCCTTTGTCAGCCTTGAAACTGTATGATTCCTTACCACAAGGTTTTTAAGGTTTCCTTAAATCACTAGAACAGTATCATTTCTATGCTTTAAAACTGGTTTGATGGCTGTATCCAGACTGGAGAATGGTGTCATTTCTATGCTTTGAACTTGTTTAATGGCTGTATCCAGCCTGGAACAAAGGTGTTTAAATCCTATATAAAGTTCTTCCTGGGTTTTTACTTTGCGTTGCTTACTGAAATTTGTACAATCTCAAGCCTAGCTGTCAACAAAAATATGGAATCACTTTTAAGTAATATACTGAATAGACCCATGGCTCATTGGCTTTATTGGGGTGTGGTTAATGTTAACCATCAAATATTTTATCATAACAATGGTTAATGTAGGAATGCTAGTTGTATAGATAATTGTATACTTGAACAGATATAAGTATGAATCTGTTATGGATATGGTGGAGTTTTAGAAAACCTGAGATAAGTTACAGCTGGGATGGATATGTCTGTATGGGTGTGAGGGTGTGTGTATGTCTGTGTGCGCGTGTGTAAACATGCACGCATGCGAAAAAAGTGATTAATATGAAATATTCAAAATTCCATTTGTTGTTTTGTAAATATGTTGGAAATAAAAGATCTCTGTTACTCTTAGGACATGACTTGTAAACAGTGCATACAAATTGAGTGCCTCATCCCTCCACTATCAGGCTACAGCACTGATGGGCAATATTGCATGGGCAATATTGCATGCCAACAATCATGAGGTAAGCTTCATCTGTATACTTAATTTCTTATTTGTTATCTTCAGGAGACAAAGGAATGTTGGAAAATGCAGGCACTCCATTCACAGAGGGTACTCTGAGATTCATAGGCAACTTTGTTCTTCAAATTTTGGGTATCTACACTCCTTGCCAATTGCTGGAAATGAAGAATGGAGGTGGGTTTATGCATTTTGGAATTTTTCAATTATCTAAATATTATCAAGTCAATTATATGTAAATGCTGTGCAGCATGGGAAAAAAACATATGGTCATCAAAATCACATTTTAACTAATAAATGATAAGAACTTGTCAAACAACAAATAAGACACTGGGGGGATTTTGGAGACCATATCAAAACTGTAACAAAAGGATATTTAATGTTGCAGTTTGTTGTCAGACTTTGTCAGGAGATGAATGGATAACATTATGTGTGGTTTCCTTGTAAGAATCTGGGAAAGACAGTCGTATGTTGGTGTAGTCGGGCTTTTGAATTGTAGTCAATTTGTACAAAGAGAACCGCTTTCTGCCGATGCACATTACAAATTTTCAGTAGAAGTTGTGGCTTGTGACAGCAGACCAAACTGTATCAGAAGAAACTAAGGTGTGTGGATGTGATGAGATCATTTTAGGTTTGCTTGTGGATGCTTCTAACACTAAAATGGGAGAAGAATATGGGGACAGATTCAAGAACAGCATATGGGCTCCATGATTAGCAGAAATGTTGTTCTTTACTTTAATCTGGCCTAAGCGCAATATAGAAAACACAAACTATAAAAAACAAAAATGATTGCTGGATTTATTCCTCTTGCGGGTTCCAAAATAACCTACCAACCAACATTTGGTATGCTCTAAACAAGTTTAGTTGATATTAGAGATGTAAGCCAGGCCTGGCTGAATTTGGCACCTTCTAGCCTTTCCTATTTGGATATTTGCATCTCACAAGGTTTCTAGACAGCTGTCCGTATACTCAGGACGTATTAGAGTTAGATTTCCCTGAGTGTTTCGGCCATAAATGGTTAACAACTCAAATTAGAAGATTGACATCAAACTTGAGAAGAAAGACTGGATAATTATGTTATGAGACAAAATTAAGAAATTAAAGGTATTCAATATAAAAGCATGTCATGGGAGCGTTTTGACAATATATAACATTCCTATTCTTGGAAAGGCTATAAGAATGTAGTCATTTTGGCCAAATTTTCTTGAACTTTCTGCTTTTTATGTCATCATGGCACCTAAACCCCTTTATATATATTGGTTATATGGGATTGAAATAGGCCCCATCTGTATTACATCATAACCGTATTACCATGCTATTTCAACAAACCTCACAGTGGTAAGAATACAATAACACTTCAACAATTATGCATATATCGATTTTCAGGATTTGAACCTGGGTTCCACCTTGGAAGTCCACATTTTTAACCTATGCCATTTGATAAATGTTAAGGTTCACCCATGGGACTTGAACCTTAGCTTATTATGTGAAACTTCTCACTCCCACTGTCTGTCCTAAACCCCATTTGCAAAAATATTAAGGTTTAACTACGGGATTGGAACCTTGGTTTATGGTGTGAAACTCTTTACTCCTTACCAATTGTCCCAAACCCCATGGACCTTTTTTAAAGGTTTATGCATGGGATTGGAACCTCGGTCTAAGGTGTGAAATTCCTCACTCTCAACCCCTTAGGCTGTATATAAATATATGTTAGCTTGAAATCTTTTTTTTGCAATTTTGGAGAGGTTCTTTCATTTTATAGAAGAGCAAATAGGAAGGACCATTTTGGTTATTTTTTTTCGCAATTTTGGAGAGGTTATTTCATTTTATAGAAGAGCAAATATGAAGGACCATTTTGGTTATTTGTCACTGTGACATGCTGCTTACATCAGCAGATAATGCAATTATATCTAGGAAGTGATTTTTGTACCCATTAACTGCTGTATGTACTCTTGACATCAATAAACTCATCCTAGTTTCATAAAGAACAATGTTCTGTTTTTTGAGGAGTTCAGCTTCAAAGAAGAAGAAGCAGTTTTTGAGGATTAATGGTAATCTGTTGCACTGACATCAGCAGCTGATGCCAGTGTGGCATAAGCAAGTCTGAAATGTAATTTTGTATCCTTAAATTGCGTACATTTGATATTAGTAATGTCTTATTAATGCTATAACAGGTATGTTGATTCTTTTTGTTTGCATTTATTGCTTCAAGATTTAAATTTATTCAGTCTTTATTGCTGTTCTACTATTGTTGTTTTGGGTTTATCTGCTGAAATTGTAGTTAGAAATCTGCATCATTCCCTTCCTGCTTAAATACTATATTAAATACTTGCCCCTTAACTAAGGAGAGCTTTTTATTTGGGAAGGGCTTTCATTTCAGTATTTTTCCCTTGATTGGGATGGGGTTTCAGGGTAATAATTACCTATTTTCTTGGGATGGGCCTTTTGATTGATAAGTAGTGTGGAAGATGGGTCTTTGTGTAAGTAGTTACTCCTTAAAGGAAGAGCCTTTATGTTGATAATTGCCCTTAAGTTGAGAAGGGCTATGGAGTTGATAGGTACGGATGGGCCTTAAGCCTTGACAATGATGCCTTAATGGGGAAGAAGTTTTGGATTTAAACATGAAGTCCATTGTGTGGAAGGAACATTTGTTGGCTTTCTGGCCTCTCAGAGATGATGATTTAGTTGGAGTCAAAATTAGTGAGCCATCATATGCCTATGAGATTTCTATGAACACAAAGGGACGCTTATTTGTAGACAGTTTTGTTCGTCATCATCCACCTTTCAAAGCATCAATGTTTCCTAGTCCTGAATAGTAATAATCATATTTGCTTTATCTGTGGATGTTGTGCATGTGTGCAGGTGCAAGGAAAAGCTGTTCTGTGACTTAGTAACTTAGAGGGTTGAAAGTCCATTTTCTTAGAAACTCGTTCTTTATGGTCCTGGACATTGTAGCATATAGGATTGTAAGTTTTTTGTTAGAGACATCTTCTCCTGTCTTCAGTTTTCTCGTGGCATATAATTTTATGTTCTAGTTTAATATTGAACTGATTTGCACTTATTTTAATAATTTCAATGGGATTCAACTTAAAAGGCCTGGCCTGAAGTAGACAGTCGTTTGAAGGATGCCTCCTGTTGAATCGGTGACAAACTCTCATCAGTACATGATGATTGTTTTATTCTAAAATTTGCTTGAACCATGTTATTGATCATGAGATTTACCCTTATTTGGTGAATGGGTTTCACCATTGATGTTCATACTTGTTCTCGAGAAAATGTTCCCAATGCTTTTTCCATAACCATGCTATGAATTTTGTATCCTTGTTTCTTTCCATATTCCTTGGCACATTGACTATAGTGAATATTTTTTTAATAAATATTTATGGATGTGACATCCTGCAAGAATAATCTTCAGAGAGTAAATTTAACAGTTTTAGTGAGTCTGTCTACCACGACCAAAATTGGGTTGTGCTCCCTTCGTTTTATGGTTTAAAAGGTCATAAAACCTTACCATGTTTTAAATTAATGCCAGTGTATTGAATACACAATCTTTAATACTAGTTGTCTATACTCCTACCCGTTATAGTAATTGTTTAATTGCATAGTCGATAAATTATGTTTTAGCATTGCCAAGAATCCTGAGGCAACACACTTTCACATTCTACAGGTTCAAAACCCCCTTAACCGCAAGTATAATGGTACAATTCAAGGAATACGTTATATATGGAATACAGAAGGAATTCGGGGTCTTTTTAAAGGAAATGGTACTAATTGTGCCAGGATAGTACCAAATTCTGCAGTAAAATTTTACAGCTATGAACAAGCTTCCAGGTGTGCACTATTTTATTTCTTATTGCCATCTTATTCCTCTACACCGTTCATGCTTCTAAGAGGATAATGCATGTCATTCTCTTTCAACATTTGAAAATAATGTCATCAATCGTAGTTTTATCTAGTTTCTCTATAGAACTGATAAAAATAAAATACTTTGTTGCATAATTTCTGAAATGCTAAGATGTCTACTACTAGGTCCATTTTTTTCATTTTTAGTATTGTGTTAATAACAATTCCATTTATATGAAATGTATAAGAACCAACAATCTTTATGGATATATTTTGCAAAATTGATAATCTGCATTTTCCTATTTTCTCAAGTTTTCTGTAACATTGAGCCTCATATTTTCCTGCCATTGGTTAAGAAGAAAAATTCCACATTATGTAGGTGCAACATATCTCAAATTTGATTTTCTATTGCCTTCATCAATTGGGGTTTCTATTCTATAACACTCCTCTTTATTTCTAACATCAGGTTGTTAAGAATGCATATAAACTGGATCTCTTTACCATTCCTTTACACAGATTGGTCTATGAAATGTATTATAAGATAATGCAAGGTATCCAAAAAAGTTTTTTTACTGTGTTTGATGATCTCTCAGATGTTCCTTAGGATACTTTGGCTTGCTGAACCTGATAATATATGTATATCATGTATTGACAGTGGCTTTCTTAATGTATGTAGTGGCATTTTGTATGCTCTAAAACACCTTTTTATTGGCTTATCTTCGAAGGTTCCCTTAATTTTCAATGGAATGATCCATTTGCAATTTTTGTTCCTTCTTGTTTCTTTGATTGTGGGATTTTATTGGTGTGCTCATAATATTCCTTTTCTAGTCTATCTGAACGGTCTGACCTTACAAGTGTTGCTTCTTTTTTTATCCCATTTCCCTGTGTCCTCAGTAGCATTTGATTTTATAAATTTGGAAATAAGCCTTAGTTTACAGGCTTTTAAACTTACACATATTTGAGAGTTAAGTTTATAAATGTTTTACTTATTTTTAAGTTGATTTCAAAATTATGACTTTGCAAGGGATGCTCTTCTCTCTCTGTTTTGAAGCTTCAATGTTTTTAGCTTCACTTTCAAGACACCTTTTTTTTTTTTTTTTTTTAATTTGTGGAAAACATCCCAAAAGGGATGCCACTTTCGGGTAAGACCCAAGGAGGCAGGGGTATCTCTTTCAAGACACCTTTGAAGATGTGCCACTTTGATTGCATTGTTAAAGCTACAGCTCGATATGGGTCTGAGGTTTGGGGGCTGTGCTTAGGGTGTCATGATTGGGTCCATATGAGAGGTTCCAGCCTTGTTTACTTCAGTAAATGGTTCAATGTGATAGAACAATTCTGCAGTGTATTGTTCAAGCTGAGTTTGCCACCCTTCCCCTTTGCTGAGTGCATTTTTTCAAGGTACTTTTTGGTTACTACAGTGCATTAGAACAGCTCTTTTCAATGAGTCCCATTGACCTACTTTGGCCATCTGTGGACATTAATAGAATTATAGATTCAAATCTATGAGTGATCAGTATCAAGTTGAGAGAGACAGCCATATTTAGTCCTCTGTATTTCAGAATGGTTGCCTCTAGGAGCAGTGTGGGATGATGATGGGGTTGATACTCCGAGGTTTAGCTTTCTTCTTCAGTCAACAGGCATCTCCTTAGATTGGCTACTTCCATTGAAATGCTCAATATTCCTCCCGGTCTTCTGCCCAATAGGAAGGTGATTAACCAAGCTGTCAAGGGGGACACATATCAACAATATTATCCGAATCACTTGGATCTTTCTAGCCTAGCCTCTTAGTCCTAAGTTAGAAGTCAATGTTGAACTTTTTTGCAGATTGAGAAAGACATTAAAACATGCCTTCCATATATTCAACAACAGTGGATGCATGACCTCAGAATCCCTCTTGGACAGCTCAGAGTTTGTTCTCCTTAGTTGTGAGTAGAGACCAACCATCATATTTCCAGGGGATAGACTGCATTAACTTTGCTCTCTGTGGGATGTGGAAGCTGAAGAGCATTTCATTTTCAGGTGCCTCATTTATTCTTTTTCTAATTGATTATATGGGATTGAAATGGGTCCCACCCATATTACATCATGACCATGTTACCGTGGTATCATGACGTCTTGGCATAACACATATATTGCTTGGCAAGATTTGAATACTTGTCTCTGCCTTGAAAGTTGATGTATTTAACCACTTGAGCCCCTGCCATTTAATTGAGGTGCCTCATTTATTACAAGACCTGAAGAAGATATTATTATTTGTAAAAAGAGTCAAGCAGGTCTCTTGCCACCTTTTCTCACCGTCCAGACTAAATATACCTGGTGTTGTTCTTGAGAAAAGCAACTGATTAAGGTGTAACATACTCTCTGACAGAGATCGATGACTTCTTGATTAATTTCTTACTTTTTCATGTCATTTAAATTGTTGTGGGCAATAAGCATCTATAGCAACAATGGCAGATACGTGCAACCATGCCCTACCATGCAAGTAGCAACTAGGATTTTGGCACCCTCATCTTCTGGCATGATGCTAAATGGGACTGTTGCTTTCCAGCATAGGGTATCCATCTCTTCTCACTTAAAGTTCAGTAGGTCTAGGAAGACATACGTTCTTAGTTTCGTGTCCTCTTGTATGAATTCATCAGCTTTGGATGGTAGAACAGTTTTTGGGGCTGAGCTTTGTGCCCTCAAAGAATTTGTCCCACTCAGTCTTGGCCATTCTTCTAGGATCATCATCAAATAATATGTTTGTTCTTTTCGGATGTTTAATGATAATGGTGGCTTTGTTACCACTCTGCATTTCATTATAAGATAGAGTTGGTTTCCTTTCTCCACTTGAGCTTTCTTCCTTGACTGCTGATTCTTCAGTATATGGCTTTTTGTACTTTTGACACTGCATGACATCATATTTTCCCTATATATTCACGGTTTGGGCAGATTTGGATTAAAACAAACTGCTGGGCTTGGGTATTAGACATTTGTTTGCTTTGATTTTGTCTTTTCTTTTTTTTTTTTTAAATTTTTTGTTCTCTCAGTGGGTTGTATGGGATTGAATTGGGTATCATCCCTAGTACATCATGATCACACAGACATTTGTTTGCTTTGATTTTGTCTTTTTTTTTTTTTTTTTAAATTTTTTTTGTTCTCTCAGTGGGTTGTATGGGATTGAATTGGGCATCATCCCTAGTACATCATGATCACACAGTGGTATTACAACAACTTGGCAATTATGCATGTATTGTTTGGCAAGATTTGAACCTTGGTCTCCTCCTTGAAAGTTGAGGAATCTAACTGGTTGAGCTAGTGGCATCTGATTTTGATTTTGTCTTGTTCAGTTGCAAGTTATATTTTCTTTATTTTTGAAGCCATATTTTCTGGCTTCTGCAATGTATTGTAACAGATCATCTCTTTCGGCTCCTATTGACCTATTCCATTCTTTCTATCTATTCACCATTTTTTTGTTAACTTGTTGAAACATTTTTTTTTTACATGGTGGAATCGGTAGCCGCCACGAATCCGGGCAGGCTGTTCAGCTTTTATGGCCGCCACACAAATATTCGTGCAGTCCGCCCCGGAAGCCGCCACACAGATATTTGTGCAGGCCGCCCCTATAACCGCCATGCCACAATCATTTTAAACCTTTTACGCCGTTGAAAGCACCAGGAAAGGGACAAGCGTTCAGTCCGGCGAGACCCGAGATTTGAACCTTGGAGATCCGCCCCCCTAATGGGGTTTGGATGAACCAATTGGTCTACACCTCGAACCTTTGTTGAAACATTTTTGTCCAATACTGATTAGGATATTGGTGATTTTTCTTTAACTGTTGTTCGATCTGCTTCTTTTTTCTTTTCTAGGCAATGAATTTAATGTTTGGTTTTCTATGGGAGTATCTATCTACTAGAAGGAGAAAAAATAGGGTTCTGTTGGCAATTTTGCCACATTAATTTTTTTGATAAAATTTGGCCAAAGTATGGAGCTTTAAAGAGGCAAAGAGCATGCAGAGGTGTTCGGGTTTTCGCGGGCCATAAACGGGGGCGATAAAATGGATGAAATAAGCTTTGGATATTTTATCATTGCAGATCATTTCGCTAGCTTTCCGACGATATATTATAATAGGCGATCGGGTCAGTGGATCAAAAGTTATGGCCTCGGGAAGCAGGACCAGGAAGCTCAATTTTGAGGCCAGAAAATTGACTAAGTTTCGGGCCCCGGCCGACTGCGCTCATCATCCCAACTGCGCTCATACAAAGGCCCAAAATTTTCTAAGTGTTAGTGTTGCCGCAACCCGACTTCGCAGTGAAGTCGGGTTGCGCCTCAGTTTTGTGCACACTTGGGGAGCCGACGTGCGGAGAGCTGAGCCCAAAATTTGACTAAGTATTGAGCGAACCCCGACTTCGCAGCGAAGTCGGGTTGCGCTCTCAGTTTTGTGCGCACCTGGGCATCAGTGGAGCCCTAAATTTTCTAAGTGTTAGGTGCGCAACCCGACTTCGCGACGAGTCGGGTTGCGCCCTCAAGTTCATGCGCAGTTGGGCAACTTATTTGAAAAATGGCTAAGTGTTGGATGAGCAACCCGACTTCACAGCGAAGTCGGGGTTCCCTTACTTACTTTGCGCGCGCTAGGGCAGGATGATGAAAGTAGCCCGAAAATTGTCTAAGGCACAGAGGCCTCCCCAACTGCGCTACTTCCCCCTTGCGCTTTCTAATTGCGCTCCAATTCCGAGCGAGGTCAGGCATGAAAGAGAGACGAGATTCCAAGGCAGATTTGTCCCTTATCAGATTTTGACAGGTGTCCAGCCTCGGGATTAGAGTCAGAGATGTGACAGGTGGAGTGCAAGCGTGAACCAAATTATTGTACCGCAGCTACCCTCATTCAAGCCGACTCAAAGTTTCATCTACTGCAACTACCCTCATTCAAGCTGACTCAAAGTTTCATCTACCGCATTGCCACGTAGCTGCCAAGTTTTCAGGTGGACCTTGCTGCAAGTACAGTCCATACCTGCAGAGGTCAACATCAGCAGTTCTTTTACCGCTATTGTCAGCTTTGTCAGCTATTGTCAGGTCTGGGATCTTGTGCCCGGAGTTGTAATTGGGGGGAAATTGCGCTATAAATAGCTGCGCTCTATCATTGTAAAGGGGTGGAGGGGGGACATATTGCTAGAGGACTCTGCTGTGACGGACCACCTTCTAATTAATTTAAAGCATCCTTGGCTCTGCTTCTTGTCTCTGTCTTTTATGCTGCCTTCTGCTAGTATTTCTGCTTCATGTCCATTTATATTTCTGTCTGTCTGAATTCTGAATTTTGGATTTGGGCATTGGTGATTATTTGGATCTGGAATACTAAACAGAAGGATACATAGGGTAGAATAACAGCTGCAGTTTTTGTTACATGCTATGTTTTAATTGCTGTTGGTTCGGCTGCAAATTTGCGATCGTGCTGCTTGTTCTCCCCCCACCCGAGACGCATGATATTTACATCTCTTTCCTGTTCCCTTATCTTTTTCAATCTCTTTCCAGTTCCCTTCACCTTTTTAATCTCTTTCTTGCACCCTTATCTAAAACCCCCAAGTAGGTTAGGAAAGGAGCCGGCCTTCTCCGGAGATCGGCACGGGGGGCATCCCTTCCTCCCGGCCTTTCAATGTTGGTCTGCGGGTCTAGGGCGCATTGACACACCAAGTCCTTCCCAGGTGGTGGATGTGTGGCCAACAGGTTCCTCCAATTTCTAAATAGTCGAGGATGGATCCTTTTTTAATTGTGTCCATTTCTTCTTTGTTTCTTCAAGAATGTCTCTCCAAATGTCACTTTCACAGTGCATAACTATCATGACTATTATGTCAACAACTAGTCCATGCATTTGTTTTTGAGGTTGCATTCATGTTTGGTATTCCCTGCTATTCGTTCTTTATGTACTCATTCTAGTTTAGGTCATGTCAATAGTAGGTAATAAGCTGCTTATGGGGAATATGTACCATGTTTATTAAATAGTTTGATCAATCTATGATGTTCACAATTCTTGGATTGGCATTCATAATTATTTGACTTAACAATAATTTTGTGTTTTTCGTCGCATACTTAAAGGAATAGTTTCCACATCTTGAAAACACATCATATGTCAAATATGCATTTTTTAGTTGACTGAAATGTTAAAGCATATTTCATAACTTATGTTTTTTCTTTTTGTTGGCAACTGTATGGGCATAGGATTTGCTTGTGCAGAGGGGGGAAACTGCCATATCACGTATGATTCTCGATTGGATCCGTTGGAAGTCGAGGTGGCTGTCGGGGTATGTTAAAACTCTACATTCGGTGGGCAAATATCACATATGATTCTCGGTTGGATCCGTTGGAAGTCGAAGTGGTTGCCGGGGTATGTTAAAACTCTACATTCGGTGGGCAAAGGGGAAGGGTTCACCAGGAATGGTTTTAGGACTTGCTCCAAGTCTGGGGTGGAATGTGTTTGAATGTGTCAATTTAGCATGCACCTACGTTTGGCCTTTCTAAACTAAACTATGAAAAGGGAAAGAACAACGCAAGATACACAAGATGCAAGAAGACAAGAGCTAACCCTGGAATGATTCTTTGCTTGAATGATCACTAACCCGAGGATTGCAAAACAAAGCCTTTGAGCAAGGGTCCAAGGGAAATGCACAGACAAGGTTAAAAACCCTAGATGCACACTATATGCTTTTATTCTTTCAAATGCCTAGAAATTTGATCAAATGCTTTTCTTTACTTGTGATCTAGGTTTTGAACGGAAATGAATAGAAAGCAAAACACCAAACAACCTAAAGATTTATTAGGGCACTTATCTGATTCGGTGGTTGTTCTAAGCTTTCTCTTGCATCCAACAATGTCCCACAACTTCAATCCTGCAAAGTAACTTCACCAAACCCTCAAAAAAATATGATCAGCGTTAGGGGGCCTGCTTGGGCTGCTATATGATTGTGCTTGGAGGCGTAGCAGTCAAGCCCCCTAGGTCCTTTTAGCTGACCTTTAGAATACAAAAGCGAAAGTTAACCTTTTTGGAAAATGAACAAACAGAATATAATGCAACAAAACAATATGATGAACAGAGTGCAAATTATGCTATTATGCTCTAAACACAACATGAAATGCAGATCTAGGGTTTGGAGGGGAACTTATGCCCCCAAGCTTGACAGCCGTGATTTCGCTGCTGACAAAATTGCGTCCTGTAATTACGGGGTGCGATTTTGCAACATAAAGTACAAGCAACAAATTAATGCAAATGAAACAATAAAAGATGTGAAACTAACAATGTATGAATGCGAATGAGTGAAAACAACCTGGTGGTAGCGAAAAAGCAAACAAAAGGATGAAGACCTCCAAGATAGTAGACTCCTCCTTAGGGCTCCAACACTTATCCACCAAGGGCAGCAACACAGTCAATGCAACAGAAGATAACTCCACAATGAAAACATCTTCAACAAATCACTTGGCACTTTAGCAATTAGGCACTTCTTGCTTGTATTATGTCTCTTTTAAAACTTCTCTTAAAACTTGTCCTTCTTGGCTGGCTTCTTGGATTGGGGGGAAAATGTAGGAGGTGAAGTCACTATCCAGATCTCTATTGTTCTTCAACAAAAGGTAGTTTGTAGACATCTATTTGCAGATGTCTAGCTCCAGACGGGTAGTTGCCAGACATCTATCTTCAGACGGGTAACTTGTCAGACGTCTAGCTCTAGACGGGTAGTCGCCAGACATCTAGCTCCAAATAGGTAGTTCCAGACGTCTAGCTTTGGACGGGTAGCCGCCAAACGTGTAGCCTTGAAAGACGAAATGAACAGTTTTGGAGTCTTTCTTTGGGAGAGGAAACAAATAGTTTTCGGAGCCTTCCTTCATTTATCTATAAAAGGGGAACGACCCCTTGCATGTAAACAAGTTGTGTGAATGTAAAGTTTGCTGAAATCAATAAAATAAAGAAGCTACCATTGCCCCGTGGTTTTTCCTACACATTGCAGGTTTCCACGTAAAATCTTTGTGTTATCGTCTTTTCTCTGTTATTGTGTTTTCTACTTGCAAGAAACATTTTCAGATTTTACTAACATCTGGGAGCCTGAAACAATGACAGGAGGTGTAACCAAGTTCGAGATTGAGAAATTTGATGGCAAGAACTTCGCTCTATGGAAGATGAAGGTGGAGGATTTGTTGGTTCAAAATGACCAAGCCCTAGCCTTGAAAGGGGTCGCGAGTAAACCAAGCAACATGAAAGATGAGGAGTGGGCAATGTTGGACAGGAAGACGGTTTCTACAATCCGTCTTTGCCTAGCAAACTCTGTCTTGTTCAATGTTGCGGAAGCCCTCTGGCAAAAGCTTGAAAAGTTGTATGAAACGAAACTAGCAACTAGTAAGGTTTTTCTGAAAAAACAACTTTATAGCCTAAGGATGAAGGAAATTTCATCTGTGGTAGATCATTTGAATGAGTTTAATACCATTATCAGGAAACTAGTTTCAGTTAGTGTGAAGATGGAGGATGAGGACAAAGCTATCACCCTAATTTGTTCCCTCCCGGACACTTGGGATCATATGGTGATGACCATCAATAATGCATCATCAGGAACTTTAAAATTTGATGATGTGGTAGTCGCTTTGTTGGCAGAAGAGTTGAGGCGAAAAACGTCTCTAGAACCCTCAACCAACGAAGACCTATCTGTGACAGGTCGATCTTTTGAGAGGAGTAAACAAGATAGATCATAGTCCAGATGTAAGTCTAAAGGACAGAAGCAGAAAGGGAAATGTTGGCATTGTTGGAAGCCACGCCACTCAAAGAAGGACTGTTGGCAAATAGAAAAGGAAAAGAATGGTGAAAAGCAAATTCAGCCATCAACTAAGGCCAATACAACAGATTCAGGAGAGACGAAAACATGTGAGGCTTTCTGTATCGGCAACAATAGATCTGTTTTATATACCTGGGTTTTGGACTTGGGTGCATCTTTCCACATGTCTCCTCACAGATATTGATTTGACAAATATCAGCCATACTGTGGTGGGATGGTCTACTTGGGCGATGATCACTCTTTAAAAATTGTGGGAAGAGGGGACATAATGATCAGGCTGGACGGTGGTAGAGAAAGGATGTTATGTGATGCACGACATGCGCATGATTTGCGGAAGAATCTGCTCTCAATCAAGATGATGGATAAGCTAGGGTATTCTGTCACTTTCGGTAACAACTACTGCAAAATTACCAGAGGAGCTCTTGTAGTAGCAAAAGGAGAATCTTATGGGACCCTATATCGTTTATGTGGTGATACGATGACAAACCATGCAGTAGCAACAAATTCTAGAAATGCTCAAGATGTAATAATGCTATGGCATCAACGCCTAGGACATATGAGTGAAAAAGGTTTGAAAATTTTGCATGATCGAGGTATGCTTTTTGGGATTAAGTCTTGCAATTTAGACTTGTATGAGCACTATATTTTTGGTAAACAAAAGAAGGTTCGGTTTACTGCAAGCCCTGGTAAGAGTTTTGATTTTTTGCAACTTATTCATTCGGATTTATTTGGAGTGCTATCTATGTGTTGACTTTTATAGATGATTATTCTAGGAGAGTGTGGGTTTATTTTTTGAAGGAGAAGTCAGAAGCTTTGCAGAAATTTAAAGAGTTCAAAGCACGAGTAGAGAAGAGTTTGGGCAAGTTGATTTTATGTTTGGGCATGTCGTTTTTATGGGGGTGAATATTGTTCCAAGGAATTTGATAAATTTTGTACATAGGAAGGAATTAAGCACCAGAAGACTGTACCATATACTCCACAATAAAATGGTGTGGTCGAGCGGATGAATCGCACAATCATGGAACGTGCAAGAAGCATGCTTAGCGCAACCATGTTGGATAAAAATTTTTGGGCAGAGGCTGTTAATACAACTGTTTACCTTATAAACAGGTCACCTACAACTGCGTTGGATGGACAGATTTCGAAGGAGGTTTGGTGTTGTAAGCCAGTTGATTACTCTCATTTGTGTACCTTTGGTTGTGATGCATTTGCCCATGTGCCTAAAGAAAAAAGGTCCAAACTTGACCCAAAGTCAAGCAAGTGTGTTTTTCTCGGCTATGGAGATACTATGAAGTGAAGGGGTATAGATTGTGGGATCCTATTGCCCACAAGGTAATTATTAGCCGAGATGTTATTTTTGATGAAAAATCCATGCAAAGGAAGGAGGTACAACAAACTCCTAATGTTGTACCAGTTGAAGTAGATATGAACGAAGATGAATATGAAAATCAACATGCTAAAGTTTTTGATCAACATGTAGAACAACAATCAGAACAACAAGTAGAGCAGCCACAACGATTACAAGACCAAGAGCCCAAATCAACAGATCATTGGGTTAGAAGATCTACACGTCTACAAAAGTGTCTGGAAAGGTATTCTCTTGTTTTTCAATCCTCTTATGCTTTGTTAACTGATGATGGTGAGCCTAGTTCATTTCAGGAAGCTAGAGAGTCTGAGAATGCAGAAAAGCCTAGGAAAGCCATGGAGGAGGAGATCGAGGCACTTTGCAAGAATAAAAAGTGGGAACTTGTGGATCTCCCACTTGGAAGAAAGGTTGTTGGAAACAAGTGGGTGTGCAAAGTAAAGAAGAGCAGTGATTGGGTTGTTGGAACGCTATAAAGCTCTCTTGGTGGCAAAAGGTTATGTGCAAAAGTCAGGTATAAACTTTAATGAAATTTTCTCTCCAGTAGTGAAGACGACTATCGTTAGAGTTTTACTTGCACTTGTAGCAGCACATGATTTAGAACTGCAACAACTTGATGTAAAGACTGCTTTCCTGCATGGTGATCTCGAGGAGGAGATTTATATGGATCAGCATGAGGGCTATGAAGAAAGAGGCAAAGAGCATTTGGTTTGCAGACTGAAGAAATCACTGTATGGGTTGAAACAGTGCCAAGGATGTGGTACAGGAAATTTGACATCTTCATGAAGAGCCAAGGTTTCAGCAGGAGTGAAGCTGACCATTGTGGATACTATAAGAGGTTTGATGATGGTAATTTTATTATTTTGCTGTTGTATGTTGATGATATGTTGGTTGTAGGCCCTAGCGTGAAGAAAATCAGTTGGCTAGGACGTTTGAAATTTAGGATTTAGGAGCAACAAACCAAATATTAGGGATGAAGATACACAAGGACAGAACAAGAAGAAAGATCTGGTTAAGTCAAAAGTCATATATAGAAAAGATTTTGCAGCGCTTCAATATGCAGAATGCAAAACCATTTAGTACCCCCCTTCTTTCACACTTTAAATTGTCTTTCGAATAGTGTTCTAGAACATAAGTAGAGAAGACAAGCATGTCTCGTGTACTGTATTCATTAGCAATAGGAAGCCTCATGTATGCCACGGTGAGCATCGAACCGGATATTGCCCAAGTAGTGGGAGTAGTTAGCTGGTACATGGAAAATCATGGTAAGGAGCATTGGAATGCAGTGAAGTGGATATTTAGATGTTTAAGAAGCACTTCATATGCTGCCATTTACTACGGATCGACAAATTTGCAAGTTAAAGGTTTTGTGGATTCTGATGATGGTGGAGATAGAGATGGGAGAAAGTCCACTATAGGATATACTTTTACTCTTGTTGGTGGAGTTATGAGTTGGACTTCAAAGTTGCAGTCCGTGGTAGCTTTGTCAACTACTGAAGTAGAATATATTGCAGCGACTCAGGCCAACAAAGAGGCAATTTGGCTAGAGCAACTGTTGGGTGACTTCAAGATAATGCAGGAGAAAATTACGTTGCATTGTGATAGCCAAAGTGCTATTCAACTAGTGAAGAACCCAACATTCCATGATCGCATGAAACACATTGATGTTAAGTACCATTTTATAAGAAACGTGGTGGAAGAAGGTAGGATCCTGTTGCAGAAAATCGATACTGAAGTGAATCCTCCATATATGCTTAAAGAGCCGGTCAAGACGAAGAAGTTTGAGTGGTGCAAAACTTCTTTGGGCTTGCTGAAAATGTAATAAGGGCAGCATTGGACAATTGGCACTGGATGAAAAAACATTGGTAAAAGAATTCTTGTAAACTGACTTCAAGTGGGAGAATGTTAGGAGGTGAAGTCACTATCCAGATCTCTATTGTTCATCAGCAAAAGTTAGACTGCAGACGTCTGCAGACATCTAGCTCCAAATGGGTAACCTGCTAGACGTCTCGCCAAACGTGTAGCTTCAGACGGGTAACCTACCAAACGTCTACCTCTAGACGGGTAGTCGCCAGACGTTTAGCTCTAGACAGGTAGTTCCAGACGTCTAGCTGCAGACGGGTAGCCGCCAGACGTGGAGCCCCAGAAGACGAAACGAACAGTTTTGGAGACTTCCTTTGGGAGAGGAAACACACAGTTTTCGAAGCCTTCCTTCATTTATCTATAAAAGGGGAACGACCCCTTGCATTTAAACAAGTTGTGTGAATGTAGATTTTGCTGAAATCAATAAAAGAAAGAAGCTGCCATTGCTCCGTGGTTTTTCCTGTACATTGCAAGTTTCCACGTAAAATCTCTGTGTTACTGTCTTTTCTTTGTTATTGTGTTTTCTACTTGCAGGTAAAATTTTCAGATTGTACTAACAGAAAAGAAGCCTTCAAACCCTTTATTTATAAGGGATTTGAAACAAGGATGGGCGGGAAAACCTAAGGGGAACCAACGTCAAAGAGGTCGATTTGAAAAAAATAAGGTTTTCTAAGAGAAAACCCTAGCTAGGCGAAATCGTGCCTCGTAAGGGCCGATCACGATTTTGTCGGAACTAGGAAAAAGGAGGGAAAGGAAGGAGGAGAGAGGCTCAAACTTGCTTTGGGCAAGTTGGAAGGTTTCTATAGGGATCTAGGGAAAATAACTCACTCGAGTGGGTCACTTTTCCGTATCTACAACTTCAACTTTTGATTTTTCTTTCTTTTGGCAATCAAGTTAGAAGAAAGAAAGAACTTTTACTAATGACCATGTGTGATCAATGTAGGTCAATGGGACATGGATGCTATATCTAATTACAATAGCATGAGAAGAGCCAAAACTACTCCAAAGAATACAAAGTTGCGAATTACAAAATAAAAGCTACAAACTATAAATAAGCCAATATGAGTGGGAGCATATCTTTGTGTGAAACATATACAACTCAAATATGGTATAGAAATAGTACAGGCATAATATAAGCATGGGGGAATCGAGCCACAAACTGTTATAGAAGATCTACTATCAAAAGGAGTTAAGTTGTGAGTGTCATGGATAGAAAGTAGTTATCATTGGTCGATGTCCATCTGTGGTTAGTCATTATGAACCATTGCATGAGTAAGGTTGAGATCTAAAGATTTTTTTGATGGAGAACAACAATTAGGACAAAGTAGGCTAGGTTGGATTTTGGGAGCCCCCCTTACATCCATGGTGATAAATTCTCTAGATCATGCAAGGAATCTAATGATATTTGCTTGTCTAGATCATGCAAGGAATCTAATGATATTTGCTTGTCTAGATCTTGTAGGGTGTGGGCTTGGGTAATGTTGACTTTCTTGTCTTGTGTGTGGCATGTCACCACTCTAAAACCTATATGACGAGGATACAATTGAATCATTCATTGGGGGTTAGAGTAGACTTGTACTTAAAAGGTAAGGCACATCATGCCATTGTAAATATTTGAATAGTCTAGTAGGAGCCTATCGAGAGGAAGGTCATTTAGATGAATAAGAAATAAAGTTATTGAGTCCAATGGTCCTAATTCAAAGCTTAAAAAATCAATTGGAAGAACTTAGAATGGCATTAGCGATGATTATAGGGATTGACTATCTTCAGACCTTGAAGATTCAAAGCTATATTACTAAATGGATAAAGTGGTTCAGGGCAGGCTTGTTGATCTTCGACACAAAAACAATTTCTTCCCAAGCTCTCCTCATGTTATGATCTTCTTCCTTGAAGCACAACCAGTGTAGTGATAACTTGTAGTAGCAAGTACTTATGTACAAACAAAATATACATAATGAAACAACGGGGTAAATATAATGGCACAATGATGGTACCACAATTTCTAACCAACAAGAACAACAATATTTTATTACAAAGTAGGAGTATAAAGAGGTGCTCATTAGATTGTCTTTGATGAGTGGACTTGGCCTTTCTATTGAGGGCCCACCTTTTGTGGAGTAATCCTATGATTGCATCCCACACTCTTAGACAATCCCTTGGGCACAATCTCTACAATGCGTTACTCTTTCTCTGCTAAGCTATGCCAACTAGCCCTCACTCTCTTGGTTGTATAAAGTTGGGATCTACTCTATTTATAGGTTTGTGTTAGCTAAATGTTATAATCTATATATCCTATGACATGATCTAGATATCTATATATTACATTTGAAATACCACATGCAAAGGTCAAGATATCTAGATATTTTACATTAATTATATGATATTTCATAATGGACCTTAAACATTCCAAATTTACCTAGATTTTTAGACTTTTCCCCAACAGTTGTTTGCCCTCTAGGATTTTACTTTTCCTATCTGACCCATTCCTGTAGAATATTCATCATACATTCAAATATCAAGATATGGCTCTATGTGATACAAGATATTCCATCTAGAACAGAATAGATTCTTCTTAAGAAGACATTTTCACATGAGACAAGAGAATCACTTTTCACTGAAAACTGAAACACAAATACTTGACATATGATACTATTAGACAAAAATACTGTCTTAGACATTTGACTGTAACACATTTCACCATGACTATGACATATATACCATTGACTTTTACTATTTACAGTGACCCATCTTGATCATTATATGCTTTTTGTACTTTGACCATTACAACATTCTTTATGTAGTGCTGTTATTCAACAACAAGCATCATAATCTTCTTGCGCAAGCTACTGAATACCATACTATACTGGCTTACATGCAATAATGAAGGAAAATTTGAGGCCCACATCTCTCCCCCACCATGTTTCTACTCTGTTCTTAGAGTAGGCATATCATGTTTTGGAGGACGAAGTTATTTGAGTTCGTTTTGATTTACCCATTCCTTGATTGGAGTCTCGTCTAACTTGTAAGTACCATTATAATGCACCGGCGCTAGTTTGTAAGGGCTCATCCACTTCAAAAGCAACCTGATATGTCTTCTCTTTTGATATCATGTATTATAGGTTAGGACCTGCAATGAAATCCAATCGATATTCTTATCAATATGTTCTCTCTATTTCATCTTTTTCTTGGTGTTATCTATTGCTTCTTGACCAGTTGATATGAGATTTCAACACAATCAGCCAATGTCAATGCCAATGTCATCTCTTCAAGATTCACCAAATCTGAATCCGTTGCTTTGTTGACTAAAACAACTTCTCCGCTAATAGTTTTTGCCTTTGTTTCTTGAACATCACCTGGCTTCTCAATAGTTACAACTTCCTGATTTGAATGAAATTCCAACAATGGCTGATTGGTGATGACATTATTAATCTCAACAATTTCTTCTATAGCAATACTTTATTATTTAGTCACTGAACTTGTTAATGCAACCTCGTTATCCTTAGAAACCTGAATGCCATACTTGGAACTAAGCCATTGATAGAATTCTTTGACAACTTTTACTTCTGCAACAATAGCGAGAACGATCTCTTTGGCCAATTTATCCTGGCCTGTTCCTCAACCACTTCAACTGGGAGATGCAAAGAGTTGTTCTTCAATTTGCTTTTAGCAACCGCCCTACTCTAGATTTGCTGGAGTTAATTTTCTACCTCTTTCTTTGGAAACTGTTGTAGCAAATCAACTAGAGCATCTAAAAGAATGTTAGCCAAAGACGCATCCACTTTATCTTCCTCCTCCACCTCACTCTCGTCTAAATCAAGCATATTGACCTGAGTTTACCTCTTTCATTAGTTTTGGTCCCTAAGGTAGATGCCTTGTTAGGGCATTAAATTATATAGTGCCCCTTTTCATTCCTTTCATGGCAAACTACTTCTTTCATGTTTCTCCTAGGTCTTCCATCCCATTCTCAAAAAGGTTTGGGATCCACCTCTTTTCTTTGCAGTGGATTTATTGCTAGTTGACCCATCTTTTTAATTAAATCTTCTGTTTTGTTGGAGGTAGTGGGCAGAAGAGGAGTGCATATTGTTATTGGTTTTGTGACCTAGCTTGAGATTGTTGGAGCAGCTAGTACTAGTGTCACTGGTTCCACCTCCAAGCTTCCGTCATGTTGCTTCACAATTTCATCCGTTTGCTAAATAGAGGTTGATTGCTCATACTTGTCTAATTGTTGCCTTCAATCCTTCAAAATGTTCACAGAGCATGTTATCCACGTAAACCATCAAGCTGTTAGGCAATTCTTCCTTCTGACTATGGGCCTTTGACCTCTCTTCGAAGCTCCTGCACTTGTGCATAATAGTTACAGACCCTTATTGCGGCTTCTTGGACCAACTTTGTTATCTCAATCATGAGGTTGTAGTACTATTGTTGCAGACAATACTCTTGAATCATGCATTCACTAACCTGGTCCTATGAATATTTTATATCATTCCTTGTACCACCTCAAGGCACCACCAGCCAGGAAGGTCAGACGGAAATCGCCTGTTCTGGTATCCTCAGTGGATTGGGCTGGAAAGGCAAGAATCTTAACCTATCGTATATACAGTAGATCTCTTGGAATGCCAGGTGTTTCTGCAAGTTGGTGTTAATGTTCTGTCCTTGCAGTGCTTGTGCAATATTCATCAACAACTCTTTCTATTGAAAAGCTCAAGTTCAGATGAGCTCGAGTTGGCAGCTCTCTACCAATTCTTGCAAACACCACGTAGTGATTCCAAGAACAAAAGTCCATCTTGTATTGCAACTTAGTTTTTTAAGAGAAAATGAGTGCACAAACTTCAATGTTTGCATTGCAAACCAGACAACAAACTACTAAGATATAATTATAGAACTTTAATAAGAACACCACACATCTAATTGCCATACAATCTCCACTATAAACTACCGATCATTATACAAAAAAGTTGGCCCATGGTAAAAACCTCTTATAATAAAAATGATTTACCAGAACAAATTCAAAAATTACCATGGTAAAAAGTATCTAGTGATGATGAAAACTAAAATTACCACAATAAAAGTAGTTATTGATGGGAAAAATGGAATTACCATACTCACAAAAGTAGAATCATTTTACTGTACTGTGAGTGGGAAACTTACTACAATTGGAGTAACTAATGGTAAAAAGGAGTTATTGGAGGGATAAAGACACAATCGCCATAAGGTACCATCACAACAGAGGATCAGTCTTGACAAGTGAACCAAAAGTGTCAATCCTTGGTATCAACAAAATTTCATCCCACAACCTCTCTTGCAATGATCTTTTTCCTCAATGCACGACCTTGGTATGGTGATGGTATGTCAATACACAAAATGAAAGAATAGAATACACATAATGGCACAATGATGTCACTACAATGTTGAAACAACAACAAGAAGAATATTTTATTACATACAAAGTGGGAAGAGTACAAAGAAATGCTCACCAATGTCTCCAATGCGGGGTCTCGGCTCTTTTGTTGAGTTTCTGCATCCTGTGGACTAGTAATGACAACATCACACACCCTCACTTAGACAATCCCCCAAACATAACCTCTACAATGTTTCACTCATCCTCTGGCAAGCTATGATAACTAGCTCTCACTTGGTTGCTTCACACTTTACATTTTTTAACTTGCCTTATATTGGGGGGGGTGTTGTCTCCCCTATTTTTAGCCACATGGGAGCTAGCTATTGTATTCCAAATTTCCTATGGAAAGATCTAGATAGTACATTCTCATGAAAAAATATAGATATATAGATATTACATGGATTTTAGGATATCTACAAGGAATATATATTTTTTCAATTGGTTATATGGGATCGAAACTGGTCCCACATTACATCATTACCACATAGTGGTATTACAACAACGTGGCTATTATGCATGTATCATTTAGTAAGATTCGAACCTAGGCCTCCTCCTTGAAAGTCGAGGAATCTAACGGATTAAGCTAATGCCGTTTGATATCTACAAGGAATAATTACATAATATTTTATAAAGGATTTTGGAGTCTCCAAATTATCCTAGACGTCTAGACTTTCCCCCAATGATTATTTGTAGTCTAGTGACTCCACTCTTCCTACGTCAGAGAAGATAAGACACTTTTCACTTGAGATAAAATACTTGACATGCGACTCTGTTAGACAAAATAAATACTGTCTTGTACATGTGACTATAAGACATTTTACCATGGCCATGACACTACTTTTATCATTAACTTTTACTATACTCTTGGCCATATGAGTCAGTTAGATCACATTTGATGCTTGTCTCCCCTATTTCACTTTTTGACTTAAGGTGATATGCCTAGAGGAGGAGCTCTTCTTAATTTTTGGGAGCCCAAGATAATGTCATTAAAGCTTTGATACCATGAAAATGTTAGATTTCACAAAAAATAAACAAATTACAAATAAAGAAGAATCTAAACGTGCTGTAAAAGAAAAAGATTATATACACATGATGTTTGACATTTTGGATTAAAGGGAAAACTCATTTGAAAGAAAAACTCTGTAATGTTACTATTAAAAAAAAAAATAGGAGAGCCTCCACTGCACTGAAATGAGATTTGTGTGTGAGAGAGTTAAGTACCATGGAGCAACTAATAGGATTCTCTATATAGACCTACTATGATCCATGCCTGTTTGAAAGATTTAATATGACTTGCATTTTGAACTTTTTTAGTTTGTCGTGTTATAGTATATTTACATTTGTGTGATGACAATTTCATAGAGGTCATGCTGAAGAAGGTACTAGGAATATATTAATAGGAGTTACAAAGACCTTTGAGGAAGTTATGATGTCTTTTGTGTTGGAGTTACAAAGAAAAATGAGGTAGTTACAAAGGGTCTCATGTGTCATAGAGAGTTGCTTTTTCTTACAATGAGGGATATAAGCATCTACTATTCTTCATCATAATGAAATAAATTATAAAAGGGCTCTATTAAGTCTTAGAAGGGTGGTGTAACTTTTTGTGGAGAATCTGTTTCCAAGTACATCATAACAGACTATCTCTTTTGAAGGTCTACCCTTTTGAGGTTTCAAGTATCTCTTTCGAATATGTTTGTCGTAAGCAAATCTATCTAGTGAACCTCTTTCCTCTACTTGAGTCGCCATTCGTTTTCTAGTGTTGGTTTTGAAGGTCTTTGTATAAGGTTTTTATGATTAAGTGCATGCTTGTTCTATATTGTGTTTGAGTGTCCTATGGTTATTCAATGTCTCAAAGGAAGCATTTTACGTGTTTGTGAGGGGTTGTGTGAGTCTTCTATGGGTGTTTTCTTTGGCCTTCTGTCTCCCTAAAAGATGGAGCGTACTCTAGGAACGTTGAGGACCTGCACATACTACATTTCGATTTCTATGTAGATCCAACAAGTAGATGTGACCCTGTTTGTGCTTGTTGGCCTTTTTAATTTTGTTCGACCCTTATTCCTTGGTTTGACTTCAATCAATAGGCCCTTATAATAGATTTTTTGGGGAATATTTCTAGAATCTGCCTAGAAAGCTTTGAAAATTTCTATGTAGAATTTTTGGAAATGTTTCTAAAAAATGGTGAGAAAGTTTTGAAATTTTTTTAAAGAATTATAGAGGGAATTTAATATTGTTGAGGTCATTTTTTTGATAGTCTCCTATTGTCTTTCTTGAACTATGGGCATATGAGGGGTGAACCTTTATCAGTAGTTCTTTGCTTAAAGGATTTGAAGATTTTTTCTAAGAAATGGACAAAGGTAGAAACTGCCTCCTTGTCTTCAACCTAGAAACTATAAGCAAGTCCTTTATTAGTATACTTCCAACATTTTTGGGCAAGTAGCACCTCTTTTAAACTAAATGTTGATTTTGGAGAATATTTTTATCAATTTCCAAGATCAATCAACACAACTTAAATGTTAGAACAAAATTTTTTAAGACTTGATCCAAGCAAAAGACATTGTTATTACCGATCTACGCAACCCTTCATTCAGGCCGTCCTTTCACATATAGTTCTTAACCCATGAGAATAACGGTAAGGTGATGATTGCAAGTCTAAGCATTGAAAAATTTGCTTTAAATATGCACACGATCCCTTCGAAGAGAGTACAAATGTCTCTGTTGTCTTAAGATACATTAGTTTTTTGCTTGTAGATGATGTACCCTCCTTGATGCTCTCTGCAATTTCCTTAAGATGATTGCAAGTCTAAGCATTGAAAAATTTGCTTTAAATATGCACACGATCCCTTCGAAGAGAGTACAAATGTCTCTGTTGTCTTAAGATACATTAGTTTTTTGCTTGTAGATGATGTACCCTCCTTGATGCTCTCTGCAATTTCCTTAAGACTTTCTAGTTTCCTCTTTTCCATCCCCCTGTCTTGCAAGACATTGAACCCCAAATCTAACTCTCTATGCTAGATCCCCTTTATCACATGTTGAATCAGCCAAACATTCATTTTTGTAATCCTTTCCCTGTTTATTTTCTTTTTGATGACATTTGGAGGGCTACTGGGAAATTATGCATCAGCAGAGTTGCTGATTGTGAAGGGTTTTTAGCAGAGTTCTCAAGTATGGTGTTGACTCTTTTGCTTGTGTTCAGGATTTCTGCATCCCAGTGCAATTATATTATCCATCTTAATCACAAATAGGGGAAAACCTTGCAGCTGAACAATTACAAGACTATCATGATTGCATATGCATTCACCAAGTTATTTGCCATCATATTAGATATGGAACTTTTTGATTAATTAGAGGATAATCTTAAGGCGAGACGGCAGGCATGTTTTAGGATTTGATCACATTCACTCTTTCAAAGCCTTACCAAAGAGGCATGTCAACCTCTTCTAAAGTATTTGGTTGCTTTTTCAATTTTAGGAAGGCCTTCAACACTATATCAAGGTTTCTTATGTTCCAAAAACTTTGAGCTATAAATCTCTCAAAATATCTCGTTGTTGTCACCGTGAAACTCTATGAAATAACAGTTGGTTATTTCATACACTTCATGGATTCGTTGACTTTGTTAGTAGCACCTTTGGGAGTAATCAAGGATGCCCTCTTTTGCTTGACCTTCCATATCTGTATTGATGAGTTGGACTTTGTTTGATAGCATTACTCATGTTGACGATGTTTGAATACTTTACCATGTGTTGATTGCGATTTTACATTTTGTTTGTGTTGTGCTCTTTGCTTACACTTTTGATGGTCGATAGAGGCAACCCAACGCTTTTGCCAAATTTTGTGAGTATAGACAGCTCATTTTGAACCTTAGCAAGATTTATGCCGCGGTCTTCAACTAAGGATGTTCATCCAAGTTCCTTTTTCTCATATAGAGAGGATTTAATTGAGATCTCATAACCTACATGTACTTGGAGGTTCAAGTTACAGGGTTGAGCTTGATCTTGAAGCATGGAACTCAAGTGTGATATTGTAAAGGATATGCATCACTTAGTTACATTTCTAGGATATTTTGGTGAATAACGGCTTCTTCGACTTAATTGCCTTGCCCACTTTTCTTGATCACTTGGAATTATGGGGTCCCAAAAATAGTTTATGCTCATTAGGCTGGAGTTGAGATGGTCCAAATCCTCATGCTGCATTATTTGCTGTAAATGAATGGTTTGATGATATTGTTCTAGCAAAGGTTGGTGCTTGGCTTCTTTGGCATGAGACTATTTTTTAGCTTGTCTTCTACCTTCATAAAGTTTGATGTATGGGTGGTTCTTTATCCACGCATGGGTGTTACATCTACTTAGCCCTCAAGCATATTGCTTCCTTTGTTCTTCTTGGGCACCATCATTACCCAAGTGGTTAGCTTCTTGTTTCAATCAATTGACATCTTGATTGATCAACTTCTTTCCTTCTCCTACTTTTGGACGCTCCTCATTCTCTTTCCTTTGGAGAAAGTGACCATAGAGCAATTAGACAAGATATTATAGATAGTATGTACAAGTCACACAGACCTTTTCTCCAATACCTCATAGCCCTAAAATATATATATTTTTTATGCCACACATTTTGTGTGGGTTGTTGATTGCACCCTCTCTTGGGTAGACTATATTGAACATCATTGGTCATACGACTGTAGTTCACTTTTTGGCTAGATGAGTTGCATCATCTGCTTATTGAGACAAGTCACCATCTTGAGAATAGGATATATTGTCTTTATCCTCTACAAAAGGTGGAAAATGAGGAACATTGCATCTTCAAGTGCCTTATTTGCTACAAGATTCATCGAAGATAATATTGCTTGTACAGGTACTGTGGAGACTAACTCTCACCTTTGCTATCTTGATTGGCATTGGTTCTTTTTCTTAAAGAATTTTTTTTTAAGTGTAGAGCACTGTAGGAGATATCTAGGCCTCCCAAGTGGATTACATTATTCTTTCAGTGCGCCTTAGTTCTAAGCAACATTAAGCATACTTTTATTGTACTACCACCACCAAAGCACTCCAACTCTCATGCTCTTGATCTAGACGAGATGACCTTTTTCCCTGCATCAATGTTGTTTTCTCTTCGACCTTTCCATGGATCGACTATCTTTACCAGTTTCCTTTCTAATAACAATTCTTTAAACATTGTCTCATATGAGCAACAAAGGCGACTAAGATTCGAATATGAAAGATGATTCCAACTACCACCTAACTCTTCCTATCTATAGACTATATCAATAATTAACCCCAACCCTAATGCACAAGGGACAATTATCTAAACCTATCTATAGACTAAATCAATAATTAACCCTAACCCTAACGTACAAGGGACAACTATCAAAGGTGGGCATGTTGATGTTTGGAACAGAGACATCATGATGCCGATTAAGGAAATTAGAAGCACCTCTTGCTGAGGAATCCAAATCAGAAGCAAAGCCTAAGTTGTAACCACCCATACCTAGAGGAGAACCTTGGGTAGCATAGGGAGCTGATTGACTTCCATAGGAAAGTGGAGGGCTGTGACCAGATGGCGGTTGTGGAAGAATGCTAGTGTCCCTTGTATTTGGTGCCTAATGAATGATTGGAGGCTGTTGCCCAGCTACACCCGTGGACAAGGGGAGTCATAGTGAACATTTGTAGGACATTTTGGATGTCAGCTAAGGACTAGACAATGGAAGTAACCATTTTTTCTTGATTTACAAGATAGGCGCGCAGACCAGAGTCAATAGTATTAGGAAGAGGACTACCAACTTGAGGGTTAGTGGGGGGGGAGTGGTAGGGGGAGGGTTATTGGGAAGAGGAGAGGAAGGACTAGAGGAGTTGGGAAGGCGATGCCTTGGCGTTTAAGGAAGAAGACGATGGTCAAAACTATTGATATTGGAGGGAGTGTTGTGATGCGTATTAGGACACATCCTTTGAATGACCAATACAAATCGACCTTTGATTCACAACCAACTAGTAGTGGTAGTAGGTTCATTCATACACTAGGGGCAATTACAAAACCCAAAAACTATTGGAGTGCTATTAAAAAAAATGTTATGAAAATAACCTCTTACTTTGATCAGCTTGAAGAGATGTTCGCAATGATAGGTCTCCCAGGAGGGTCCATGCACAATCGCTTCCTGGAAAAGAGTTAGAAATACCCCTTGTTTTGACCTGCTCGAAGAGACGATCGCAATGGGATAGGTCTCTCACAAGGGTCCAGCAACACCAGATACTTTTTTTTTTTTTCTTTAACTGGGTTTTTGGGAAAAATAACAGCAGCGAACTCACGATATTCTAGAAGATCAATGCACCAAAAAACGAACCAGAAAACAAAAATTACGAAAAAATAACCAGGAAACAAGAAGCGGTATTGTTTGGCGGAGGCTTTGGAATGGTTCACACACCCTTTTGCTGCAAGTTTGCACCACCACAAGGAGCCGGGAAGTGTTGATACCACTTGTAATGAAACAACTTTGAGAAATACAGAAATAGCAGTAGCAATCCAATAATTCAGATCCAATTGCCTGAAAATCAAATATGCAATAATCAGATTCCAGATTCATATCAATGCAAATCCTTAACCACTTAGAGAGGGTGAAGTCTCTTAGCCACTTGGAGAGGGCAAAGTCTCATATGCACAACAGAGGCAACTAAGATTCGAATATGAAAGATGATTCCAACTACCACCTAACTCTTCCTATTTATAGACTAAATCAATCATTAACTCTTAACCTTAATGCTCAAGGGGCGACTATCTAAACCTAGGTCCCGTGCGAATAAAAATAAAGATAGCCGACGTGGCTATATTGGAGCTGTTACAGTTCCAGCACTCATAATCTTACTGATGCCAAAATAGTGATATCTGTGAGACTAAAAGTGAAAGTGGAGTCACTGCCAAAATTTCAATTTAAGATGGGCAATAGCATGACAATGGGTTGCAAAGGGAAGTTGAAGGGATTAATATTGTTGCTGGGGAGCTATGAACTTGATTCTGATTTTGATGTGGTTTCCATGATGGGGACTGGCACAATCATGGGGGTGCAGTTGCTTAAGACCTTGGGTAAGCCTCATATGAATTACAATGAATTGTATTTTAAATCTTGGGAAACACTAGTGAACAATAACTAATAGAGGGTTACCTGCAGCTGGAAGGATGCTGATCTCAGTGCCCATGATGGCCAAGGAACTTGGTGAAGGATTTTTTTTCTGATTTTTGGAGAATATGTTTTTCAGTAGTCTATGAAATAATAGTTTGGTTGTCCAAGTGCAGCTTTCTTACTGCATTTGGAGACTTTAGACCTGAGTTGACACCCATACTTTCTAAGAGAAGTATTTTTATTTTATGCACTGTTTGGATATTTTTTGGAATATTGTGAAGTTGCGGTTGACATCTGATTTCAAATGGCAGTGCAGATTTCATATTTGAGTTCAATTTGTATTTTGGTTCTGTTCATATTTCAGATCTCAATTTAGACTTTGGTATTTGATTTGCTGTCCATTGCTATAGATCCCTTCAAACTTAGGATTTCAACTATTAAAAATAGAGGTTTTAGATTTTAGTTCAGATTAAGCTTTCTTTCAGTTATGTCAGCATAGCTGTACAAATGGTAAGCAAATATTGTCTGGATTTTAGATTTTCAAAATTAAAGTGGTAGCTTTCTATATAATGTTTGCCTATATAGGAGCAGTTTTCTAGCCAGTTTCAGCTTCAAAATATAGAATTATCCTATCTTTCAGTATAAAAACTTGCATCATGGTTGACTAATGATGGTTCCCTACACATGAAAGAGGGATTAATATAAAATTATAGGAGGACTTGTACCGTACTTTATAAAAATAAATAAAGTAACTTTGCTCATTATATAGTTTTAACAAAGCAACATATAACCTTAGTCAAGGATGCCGATGGACAAATAGACTTTACACACCGACGGATTGCAACCACTTTTTGGGGATCCTTGAGCTTCTATCTGGTCCAAATCCATTTTAAAATGTTTTTCATAACCATTCTGGAGGAAGTGGATGATTTCTGGGGCATTTCCACACAATCTTCTCCAAACAAGAGTCGCATTTTAATTTAAATATTGCCTTGTATTTCTTAATTGATATGTTGGAAATTTGACCATTTCATCTTCCACTAGATTAGTTTCCTGCTTATTACATCTGTTGCATTCTTTCCTTATGATGTGTTGCATCTGCATGCTGTGAATTCAAATTTTTCTTTGCTAGATTGCTAAACCATTGGTTTTTGATTTTGTGCTTAGTGTTGGATATTTCTTTTTGTATAACCTAGTGACACTTTTAAAACAGAATAACTCTGAAAGTTAACCTGACCTTTTGCTTTTTATTTTGTGCAGTGCAATTCTTTGGTTATATAGGCGGCAAACAGGAAATGGTAAAAATCATAGTTGATTTAATTTAACAAAGCTCGTTTTCAGTTTTTAATTTAATCACTTATATTAAAAAGTGGAACTTCAGAGAATGTTGTGTGCTTTTGTTTTGTTGACTGTTTAGAAAATTTTGTTATTAATGTTTTCTTCTGAAAATCCAATTATTCAAACTTCCTAAAAATCTGAGTCTTGAGATGGGAGACCAGAAATTGAATGTCACTGTAAATTTTAGTGCTGCTTCTGATTTATGTTATTCGTTCTCCCTTTTACCTGAAGAGCATTCTGATTGTGGCATTAATTTAATAATTTCAAAACATTGCTGATTTCATTCTTGGAGATTTATTCTGCTTGAGACTGGTTGATTTAGAAAGTACCATTTAAAACTTTATTGCAATAATCAAGGCTTTGAAATGTACTTAATAAGTTACTGGGAGATAAGTTGGTAAGCAATAAGTAAAAGTTAGATGCAATTGTTTCAACTTATCTCCTATCATCTTGATAGATTCAATTATGGTGGAATAATCAATAAAATATAGGAAGAAAATTCAAAATTTATGTGCATCTCTTCCACTATATCTTAATCTAATGCTATCCCTTGGATGAATCTTGCAATCTTGAAATAAAAGGAGGGTCTGTCTGCTGTTAGCACAAATGGAGTATGAATACCAACTAAATAATGTCAGAGCTGATAATTGTACAAGATAGGTTTCAGTAAGAACATTGTGCTATTCCAGATCTTGTATATTATGCCATTAGCATCTCTTTAGGATGCCAAAATACTAGTAGTAGCTTCTGTAAAATGATTTTATTGTAAGACTTGTAACTTCACCTACATTAGAAGCAGAAGAATCCGAGGGGTCGAAGCCTACAGTCCAAGTTTCATGAAACAGTGCAACTCTAATCAAGGTCCCTCATCTAACATTCTTGTCTTGCTTATCTGGAAATATTACAAGTAGCCCTTTGCTAGGCCTAGAACTATGAGCTTGCAGTAAAGGTTCCAATTTTTTGATTTTTTTTTTTGGCTGTGGTGTGGTGCGTCAGTTGTAATTTCATGAGTCTCCAGATCTATCTCTTTTTTTTAGACCAAAATTTTCTTGATATGCACTTGATCTTGTAGGACTTCTCTCAGGAAGAAATATTTATCTCTCCTTCACAAGTTCTTGAAGGTTCAATTCTATCCCTATATTTATCTAATGGGAATGATGCCAGATTTGATACCTTTTGGTTACTTTACTGTTGTTAGGGGGTTTGTATCTATCTTTGACAGTGATTCGGCAGCCAGCCTTTGAGGCTCTCTTTTTCTTTTGTGTGACATTCCTGAAATCCACCTTTCATGGAAATAGGCTCATTTTTTTAACATTCATCTCTGGAATATTCGATTTTTTGACAGGTCATACATTTTTAAAGACCTATATCCATGAGCATGAGTTCATTAGTTCTCCTTACATTTGAAGGGAATTTTATGATTATAGTTGCAATTGTAGAAACGAGTGTGTGCACGTGCATGGGGTTGAAACAAGCCGAACCCGTATTGCATCTAGTTCAACAGATCACAGTATTATGGTATTACAACAAATCATATTTTCATGGGCTGCCTTACCGTGGGAGTGTATTGTGGGGATTTGAACCCATACGCTTATACAATTGCATCCCATTTACCATTGCTTCATAATAGCTTGGACATAAGTAAATGTATTGTTTACATTAAATGCATTAGATGAATTATAGTGAAACCTAACATAAGTGCTAATGTTCTATCACAAGCATAGTAGTCAACTACACATTTGGAACGTTCCATCTGGTGGACCTCAGATACAGATTAAAAACGGTGAATTAAAAAAAATTTAAAAATACTATATTTTCAAAGAAAATAAAAACATTTATATATAAAACATATCCACATTTAAATCAGAGTGATTTTCATTAAAGTCTTATACAGTAAACATTTAAAATAAATCTATTGCGTAAAAAATAAATTCATAATAGATCTAAAGTTTGGTTATAAGCCCAATCATGCCACTATCTCAGTACTCTACATTTCGATTGAGATCCTAGTTAAATTTTAGAAGACTTATAATACTCCTTTAACAATAACCGCAAATAAATATCACCTATTTACTTAAAAATAGAAGGAAAATTACTCCATCAATTTGCAGGGTCTTTAAATGCCATCTCATTGTAGTAGTATTTTCCACCATGAGACTGGTTTTCCAAATTATAGTGCTGTAAAATCTTGAATAAACAATCCTCGGTATCAAAAGATTTCAAACTGTTGTAATAGATTGATATATTAGGTTCTGATTCATAAGGAAGCATGCTTTTGTATTAGCTATGACAAGGATTTCAATTAATCAGTGGGAAATCAAATAGAAAAATATTAAGATTTCCATCAATCAACAGATGGAATGGGATACAATTTCTATTTTTTATCTTGCTTTTTAAGTTAAATAAAAATTTCTATATTTACTTCAATTTTTATGCCCACATGTAAAGAAGTTTTAAAAGTCAAATATTAAAAATATTTATAAATTTTATCTTAATAAAGATCGTATTTCTCCTCACTTTAATTTGGTTTTTATACGGGTTGGCTGACTTTCAGTTCAAGAAGTTTGAATTCTATTAATTTCACCGTATTTGTTAACTGTGATCACAAGCGTATGACTTAATATATTCTCATATGTCAAAAGACTTGGAAAGGTCTGAGAATTTAAATATCAGAATGATTGGAAATCAGATGAACTCATATGAAATATGAGAACAATTCTGAACTTGCTCTCTGTGTTTAATATCATTGATTGGAAATGATCCAAAACTTTGTAGTATCTGTTATTTAATTATTGCTGACTTTACATTTGTAAGAGAAAAGAATTATGCCCGTCTATTCTTGAAGAATTCCATACCAGAGTTATGAGTCCTAGTTCTTGGGATAACCTCTATAGTATTTCGTCTTGGCTTCCAACATTGCTTTGTGGTTCTTGTGTTAACTGGATACCTTTGGCGTTGTGTTCATTTTCTTCACTATGTTCATTTGTATGTGAAATTTTCAAATCTCAAGTGGTATTTTCCTTATAGCAATTTGCTACTGTCCTAAATCTTCTGAGTCATTGCAAGAGGGTTAGAAAACTGAGATGCAGAATTTGTCCTTTGCTTACTGTGTTGCAGAGGAGGCACAGCTTACACCTGTTCTACGTCTAGGAGCAGGAGCTTGTGCTGGGATAATTGCAATGTCTGCAACATACCCAATGGACATGGTTCGAGGAAGGTTAACTGTTCAGGTTTGCTACAACTGAAATTACAGCTTTGTTACTTAGCAGGGATTTAAGTTTTATTCTCTTAATGATTTTTTGAGCAATACCGTGATTATGTTTGTGTTTGTGATGCACATTGCTTGAGAACTTCCCTGATCTTTATATTGAAGATTACTATTAGTAACCTTATGCTTCTGTATAAAATAAAATAGTGGGTTGTTTTGTTTGCAGACAGAGAAATCGCCTTATCAATACCGAGGAATGTTCCATGCATTGTCAACTGTCTTCCGTGAAGAAGGTCCAAGAGCTTTGTACAAAGGCTGGTTGCCATCTGTAATCGGAGTGGTCAGTGGCAAATTTTCCTGTTCATTATCCTAGGACTGATTTTATACAGGATGCTATATTAAAAAAAGTTGTTTCATGATGGTTTGAAAAGAATGCCATAATGTGTATATGATTGGAGTGCAAGAAGTGAATTCTTCAAGTCTTTTTGGTTGATCATTAGTCCTGCACATCAAAAAGATTTATAAAATGAACACAGCTGAATCTCTGATATATTAGACATTTGTCTAGGCCACAAATCAACAATCTCCAAGAACTTCTTCTGCTATAGGTTAAGTTTCCAACATGGAATGTGTTTTGTGCAGGTTGTTTGGTGCACTTTTATGTTGAAACAATATAAAATGCTTTCGTTCTGTCTCAGATTTTGTGGAGTCAAAAGAATGGTGTTCCACATGACTGTTTACCTACCTATAATTGAAATTTATAGTAACACACTCACATTCTAGCAATTTGGCTTGCAGTCTCTTTTACTCTGCTTATGCACAACATATGAATGCAAGCAAATGAAGATTTAGATAATAAATCTGGTTATTGATCTAAGCAATGTTTAATTTTCATATTTTAGAAAGGTTTGGAGTATGGGTAAGATTGTCTTTGATGTTGTGAAGGTTTTGCACCTTGACCTTACTAGTTTGCTGATTTTTGTAGTTCTCTTCTCCAGCTATATAATTCCACGAATATTCCCCCTACTATTCTTGAAGAGGTTGCCTGTAATTTTAAAGAACTGTTTTGTGGCGCAAGGGGGCTGTTATCTATTGCTTATATGACTGTTTTTATAGGTTTGTTATAAGCTGTATTCATGGTATTTTAATTTTAATTTTTTATTTTTGTGTAGCCAAGTGAGGTCTAACAGGGCTTATCTCATGCATGTCCTTTTATCCTTTACTAGTTTCTGTTAATCAAAGATTTCATAGTTCTACAGTTTCTTCCAAATGCTACCTGTGTATCCTTCTAAGGATTAAAAACATGCTATAGTTTACTTGGCTTTTTGTGCGAACCCTTCTGTTGTTGGAGCTTCTGCACCTCATAGTTGAGCTCTCAAATGAATCATCTCCAGCCACTTTGTTTTTTGATAAATACGTGGTTCCTTTCCAATTGATTTAGATAATTTGTTACATCAAAAAAGTTGATTATGAGGTCAAGTTTTAAAAGTCTTAATTGCAAGGGTGTCAGTTCCAATAATCTAAAGTGGACCTTTTATTTAAGGTTAACCTAATTTCTACACTGGCATAGCTGCAATTTAGAGGTTGTGTATTGCTAAAGCTGTAGACTTTAAAATGTCCCTTGGATCCTTAGTCTTAGAAACTCTGAGCTGTCTTTAAAATGAGTGAGCTCTTTCCTCTCAATTAGGGTGAAGGATTGAGTCCCAACTTTCTTCTAACTTTAGCTATGTTGCTCTGTAGTTGCTTATTCCTTTATGTCATTTATCTGTGCTAACTTTCTGTTGCATCAGTGTAAATTTTTTTTTTCTTTGCATGACAGTTTTCCACCATAATATACTTATTCTAAATAACTTTAAGCTGCAAGACGATCTTCTGAATGCAGGCAACTATCAGAATGTGCTATTTGTAATCTGCATGAAATACATTGAACTTAGAGGATGCATAAAAGACTCTACTCACTGTCGTATAAGTATCTCTAACTCTCACGGTTATGACACCTACTAATAATGATGTCCATTTGTGGATTAATATAAAACCCATCCTGGATTCTGCAATGCCTTTACTGTACTATATGTATTATTTACCATCCATCTGTAGCAAAAGTTTTCTACATTTATATCAAGGCACTTCAAGAGCTGCTCTAAAGTGCTTCTGTACATGATTTTATTAAGAAACAATAGCAGCTTAGAAACATTCTGTATATTGCTGTTGGCTTAAGCTTACTGAAAATTAATATCCTTTATTTTGATGTGTTCTGCATCATTGAGCTATCTGACAGTCTTTTCCTTTTTTTCAGATTCCATATGTTGGGCTTAACTTTGCTGTTTATGAGTCCCTGAAAGAATGGTTACTTAAATCCCGACCCTTTGGTTTGGTTGAAGGCTCAGATTTGAGCGTGGCAACTAAATTGGCCTGTGGAGCTGCAGCTGGAACTATTGGGCAAACTGTAGCTTATCCTCTTGATGTTATACGAAGGAGAATGCAAATGGTTGGGTGGAAGGACGCTGCTTCCATCGTAACAGGAGATGGGAGAACAAAAGCCCCTCTTCAGTACACCGGTATGGTTGATGCTTTCAGGCAAACTGTGAGGAATGAAGGTGTTGGTGCATTGTACCGGGGTTTGGTTCCAAATTCAGTGAAGGTGAGCTTACATAGACATTTTTCAATTATTCTTTTTCACAGTTTTTTCTTCCTAAAATACCTTTTCTTTCACACATGCAATGCAATTTAGGAAATTAGTTTAGTTAGATAACATCAAGTAGGGATTATGGATTTTAAAAGCCAATCATCAATGATTGAGATTTAAAGGCACCAGAGTAAAGAATCCAATCCCTTTTTCTGCAATGTGTGTTCCATATGAAGAATAATTTATCAATTTGTACATATTGGTGCCAGTATTATACTGGTAGAAACTATTAGGACATATTGGCATCCCCATTGGTAAATTTATGCTTGAAGTTGAGTATCGGAATCAATTTTTAATAATCTTTAAAATATATGGACAACTTTTAAATATTCTTTGGAAATCATAAGCATTTTAATATTAGAAAACACATACATATATTTGAAGAAAATGAGAACATAAAACTCCTATATTACTAGAGGAAAACTCTCAGGAAAACATTGTGTGTTTTCTTGTAGTAGTATGTGAGGTTTCTTTTCTTTGTTCTCTTCACATAAAATTGTGTATATATACTGTTATGAACAAAGCAAAGATTGAAAAACATGTATTCTTTGATAAAAGTACATGCATACACATATAAAGATTATTTTTGTTTATTTTTCCTGGGAAAATCTTGTGAGTTTTCCTTTACTATGAGTTTTTTATCCCTTTGTAGAATTGTATATATGTACATCCTGAAAGGAAAGATTGAAAACAATAAACGCATCTTTGGGAAAGGCATGCACACATACAAAGATGAATCTTGTTTATTTTCCCTGGTTAAAAATCTTTTGAGTTTTGCTGTAATGAGTGAGTTTTATATTCCTTGTTTTCTTAAAAGACGTTATAACATAGACACTTGTTCTTCAAGAGAAGCACACAGATTTGCATCCATGATAATATTATTTTTGAAGCCAATGTATATTGAAGACAAAGGAACAGTTTGACATAGGCTATATGGTTTTTCATAGCCAACCTGATGAGGTAATTGCCTATAGACAGAAAACACTATGACTGGTCATTCAAGTCATGATGCTTTTATCAAATGGGATATCATAAACATTTGGTATCTTAACACATTCTTTCCTTGGTCTTCAAATTCTCTAGGATGATGTTATTTCCCCTCTTTTTCTTTCAAATTTATGAAAGCTGTGCCATATATACTAAATTATTATCAAAAAACACCATAGGATTTTTTTATCCTCGACCTGACAATTGTTTCAACATAAAAGAGATTGGATCTCAAGGACAAGTAATTTTAAGCTATTTCACAATTTAGTTTTTTGGAACCTTCAAGGTGACCTCTTATAGCAGTTATTTGGGACTCGAGAATAATAGTAATGTTCAACACTGATCGTAAATTCATGGAAAGAACTAGAGATAATAAAAAAAAACCCAGATTAATTGAAAATGAGAATTATCTAATTCTGTGGATTCTTCAGATGAGGACACTAAATAGTGTGCTTTTTGAAGGATTATGGAGTAAGATCCTGATGTAAACAAACCGTTATGTTAGGTTTCACTATAATTAAAGCTCAACTTATTGGTTGATCACTTCCACAGTAAACAGCGTTTGTTCTTTTACAAGAAGTTCCTGATTGTGTTGTGTTCATTTATAAATTACTAGACATTTTTCTTATTGCAAAATTATGGTGTGAATGCAGATAATGAAATACAGTATGAACATACTCTTCTGAATTTGATATTTCCGTTAACATTTGGAACATATGCTGCTGTAGATGGCTTGTGGCATCCAAGATGAATGAATAGCATATTAGAGAAATAAGCAATCCTCTTTACAAATTAATGCCTAGTTTCATGTGTCATTAGTAATTTTGCTTAGTATTTGCACTGGGAATTGTGATAATTGGATTGATCAATATTATGTACACTGAGCTGAATATATCTCATTCCATGTGCAAAGGGAAATGATTGCTTATATTCTATGATATGCTCTGTAATGTGAAACCTGATTCATCTACTAATTATTTAGTCCATTCTGGCATTTCTATTTTACTTTAGTAGTTGGCTGCAGAATGATTTATGTTCTCTTTCTGGTATCTGATAGACTAAAATTGCGTTGTGCATGCTGATCTACAGGTAGTGCCATCTATAGCAATTGCTTTTGTGACGTATGAAGTCATAAAGGATCTCCTTGGTGTGGAGATGAGAATTTCCGATTAAAGAAATTTTTAGTATTTTATGTGGTCATGGCTGGAGAAAGTTCTTTGATTTTATCAAAGGAATAAAACACTCTTCAACATTGTTAATTTATAACAATGGCATTGTGCGGTGATTTTTCTTGATGGCTGGATCTAAATCTTTGAAGGCAGGTCTGACCACAAGATTGAAGAAATTTAAAAATGTAGAAGACCAATAAGTCCTGTAACAGAGAAATTGGACTTTACACATTCCAGCTGTTTTGTTAAGCTGAGAAACAGATGGTAGTTGTGAACAATATTGCCTTTAGGCTATAGGCATAAGCAGGTCAATGATTGCTCTGTTCCTTAATTTCAGATATTGCATTGACGGGTTTAATTGATCATAATGCAATTGAGTTTAGGCCTCTAGCCTTTGCTAGAGATATTTGATTTAATCCTTGTGTCTTTAATTTGTCTTTCCATGTTCATGTTAATTGAATTCTCTCTTTTCCTCACCCATCACCTGCCTCCCCCTCCACTCTTTGCCCACACATGGACACTCACAGATGACAAATTAATTATAATGTCCAGCAATTTCCTCATGGTTTTCATGTTTTTAACAGAAGCATCGATATTTGTAATTTCAGAATGCTACGATGATTGTGTGCAGTTCCAATATCACTTCAATCTTTTGAGGGCCTAGGTATTTTATAGGATAACCACATGAAGGAGAGGTCAGAATGGAGAGGTCTAGCATTTGCTTTCTGGCTAATTTAGTGAATTACTGTGGCTAGAGTGCTATCTGTTTGTTGTTGATGGTCATGTTTTTTGAAATAGGTACAAATGTACACTGTACATTGTTATGTAGCATTGTGATTAAGATATTGAAGTACTTTTGCCAATGAGCAAAGAAATTACACTGGGTTGGAATTTAGTCAATTGTCTTAATCACATGGCAATGAGAACTTGTTAAATAACATGGGTGCAATGTGTTGTGTAATCATATCCTTAGGTATTTGTCCCTAATGAAGGACCCAAATCTAAGCACACAAAGCATTTGTGCAATCATGATACTAATTAAATTGGCGTCTCCATTTGGAAGTGAAATATATATTTATAGATTTCACTATTTAACAGGCCCGAAAGATAGAATTGTTAACAAAGACCAGATGACAAAAGTTGTTCAATCACCTTTATTTTTTTTGAAGTCAAAATCAGTATCGTATTTAATCAGGACTTTTCTGAACTCGATGGTTTTTATAATTAACTAATATTACAATCTGGGTAGGAGCTCAAGGATTGAAATTAACAAGTTACTACTTTTTATACCCTTTAGTATTAAAGCAAAGAATGTTTTGAGCAATTATCTAATTGTTGTATGTTAATGTTATTATATCAAATTAAGTCAAATGCATCAAATATAATACTGATATATAGCAACAATTGTTGAGCCATTCCTATATCAACCAAAATTATTCGGTAAATCAGCATGAATACTAATCCGCTCAACAGCAGAGACAAAGAAACTATGTTTTGAGTTAACCTAATAAACAAACTCATTTCATTAAATGAGTCCCATGTTGAACAAGGTTATATCATTTGTAGATTGCACATTTAATAGTAAGTTAATTAAACCCAAAATCCTCGCTAGATTCTTAAAACTATTATGATGTGATTTATGATCCAATGCCAAAGTTTAGGCTAAGTTAATTAAACCCAAAATCCTCAGTAGATTCTTAAAACTATTATGATGTGTTTTAGATCAAATAGATTCTTAAAACTATTATGATGTGTTTTAGATCAAATGCCAAGGCCTAGGGACATAATATATAAGCAAAGATTGAAAAAGTTGGTTTGATCATTAAAACATTGAATGGGATATTGTTAATACAATGAATAAGAAGCTTAAGCCAAAATATCTATGCAGGGTCTGGAATTAGAAGCGTGAGGATTTTGAGAGGAGGTAATGGTATGTAAAGAAGCAAACATGTTGCATGCCAAACTTAGATGTCATAACAAATTGAACCATTGGAAGGATTGAAAAATCTATAATATAAAGGAAAGGATTCATTTTTGAAGCAGCCATATGAACCAAATGACCTATGGGAGATTAAAAAAAATGGTGTAGCCAAAAGATGAAACACAAAAGATGATTGCATTTGTGAAGGAGCTATGTGCACCAATCATATAAAGGAGATGGGACATAAACGACATATTAGTAAGAGGAAAATAAAAAAATACCTATACATTCTAAGCTCGAGGATTTTAGTTGAAACACTAAAATACTAAACTATCTCAAGGAGGTAGGATAAAAAGAAGAATGAGCTGATAATTTTTTTTTTTCAATTTATAAGGGATTGAAATGTGACCCACTCATATTACATTGTGATCACAAAGAGGAATTACAACAACTAGGCAATTTTGCATGTATTGCTTGGCATGATTTGAACTTGGGTTTACTCTTCAAAATTCGAGGTATCTAACCTGTTGAGCTCATGCTATTCGATGAGTCACAATAAATGCTATGAAGTGTGCATATTTTTAGCTTTTTAATGCGTACTTAATTTCAAATTTCTTGTTTTTCATTTTTTTCCAAGTCTTGTGACCTGCCCCATGTGTGGGGGGTCACTCAACCCTGATCCCTTGTGTAGCCTTTGTGGTTGGGTATCGAAAATGCTTTGGATGTCTTAGTAGGGTAGAATAAGACAACACTGCTTGGAAAAAAAGAAATAAAAACAAACACTATCTTGTAAGCAAGTCATTTTTTTGCATTGAAATATTTTATTAATTTGTTTTCATAATGAATGAAAAACATTGATAGATATAAATTTGTGTATATGCCTTTTGATAATAATGGTACAAAGATTTGGATGGATTGTTACACAACATTGTTTACAAGCAAGACAAAAGTATTTGATTTACAAATAAAACAAAAATATGTTTAAAAATAGGGCAGTATTCTTGATGTTGAAAAATTATAATGATAAATTTCGTTATATCTGTATTAATTATTGATGCCCAACAATTTTAATGATAATCCCACAAATAATGACAAGACTATTTCTCCATAGAATGCTTAATGTTTTAGCTTTGAAACAACTAATCCAACATTTCATCAGCTCTTCCAATGTTTGATTGAAAACTATCTTGTAAGCAAGTCATTTTTTTTTGCATTGAAATATTTTATCAGTTTATTTTCATAATGAATGAAAAACATTGATAGATACAAATTTGTGTATATGCCTTTTGATAATAATGGTACAAAGATTTGGATGGATTGTAAGTAAGATAAAAATATTTGATTTACAAATAAAACAAAAATATGTTCAAATATTGGGCATTATCCTTTATGTCAAAAAATTGCAATGATAAATTTCTTTATATTTGCGTTAAAAACTTTTATTTTCTTAAGAATTTTTATTATTTTATTTTCATGTATTGCGGTTGTGCTTATTTTTATTTGACGGTTCCTAACAAGTGGCATTAGATATTTTTTTCGGCCCGTGTTCCATAGTAGCAACAAAAGTTTTCATCTTTCCATCCATTTTTCTATCATATATATATATATATATTATTTTGCTCATTTCCCATTAAAGTATCTTTCCCCAAAAAGCAAAAAAAAAACATAATTTTTTTTCTTCTATTTTTAGTAGATTAGGTTAGAAACCTATGTTGGGGTTTTTAAAATATCATAGAGAAGCTATCGTTTTTGGCTAAGCTAGATTACCCATAAAGTGTCTAGTGAAGTGAGGGGTGCTCAAACTCTAATATGCAGGCCTTAGACAACACCTGGGTATCGTTGCGAGTTCCCACGTACCCTTGCGTATATAGGGAGACCCTTCTAGGAATAGGAGAAGCCTTCACCCATAGGAAGATATTAACTTTTTGGGTTTTATGGTGCATTGATAAGCAGTTAGCTCCAAGAAGTTACTTTCACAATACCTTCAAAAACAAATAGTGTGATTATGGGTACGGTGAAACCCTTCTTATTTAGAGCTTTGAAATATTGGGCCAACCACTAATCACAACCGAGATTGTATATAAGGGAGCCCATGAAATTAAACATACCTTAAGTTATCTCTATTGAAAATTTGTTTTAAGTCCTTTACCACTCAAAACCAAAACCAGATTTTAGCATTACTATAAAAGAGACTACTCCAGTCACAATATGACAATGCAAACATATCCAATGTGATAATACAAATAATATATAGTTAGACAGTACAATAAATAGTCTGACAGTACAAAGAATATGTAGTCAAAATAATCGTTGTTAGTTACTAGTTTGATAGTGGAGAGAATAACTATGTGATGGTCAGATAGTCAGTTGTCAATTGTTTGCCTACAGAGCAATTAGTTGCCAGTAGTTAGTTGTTAGTCGCTATTTTGTGGTATAATCCATTCAAATCCTCTCTTTAAACCGATCATTTTGACATATAACTTCGATAAACTTTGTTGGAGCCCCTAAAGTGACTAAAAATGGCTAGTAGTGCTAGAGCTACCCAATAACTAGAGAAATTAGACAACCCGGTGAAACAATCACAAACAAATCCTTTAAGCATTATCCAAACTAGATGTATTGGATAAAATAGTTGATCTTGACAATTGTTTAATAGGTCTAAATGCAAGCTACGATGCTTTGGTACGACAAACACCAAAGAGTCAAGATGGTAAATTTGAGGGTAGACCATAAATACCTTGCCTTCAAACACAATCCAAAGAATGCCCAAGCTAGACTTTCCAAAATTTGATGGAGAGGACCTAACCAGTTGGTTGTATCAGGCCAAATAATATTTTTCTATTCATGCCACTCCCAATAATCAAAGGCTTGCAATTGCATCTTTCAACCTAGAACATGAAGCAGTTCAATGGTATCAATGGTTAGAGATTATGCATATACAACTTAGGCTGAATTTGAGATAAAATAACTCACCTGTTTTGGACCCAATGAATATGAGGATTTCACTTGAGCCCTCACCAAGTTAAGATAGACACCCTCTGTCCGTAATTACCAAACAATTTGAAAAGCTGGCAAATCACACTAGGGGATTGAGTGTTGAGTTTTTTCAAAGTTGTTTCATTAGTGGATTAAAGGAAGATATTTGTGCTGAAGTGAAAATGTTCAAGCCAAACAACATGATGGCAGCTATAGGATTAGCTAAGTTTGTTGAAGATTAATTCATGGCACAAAGGCATAATTTAAAACTTCCATAAGCTTGAACCCTATTTCCATCTCGAACATCATCAAACTTAGGAAACAAACCACCTCAAATCAAATGTCTCACCCAAGAAGAAATGGAGGCATGTAGGGCATAGGGACTATGTTACAATTGTGATGATAAATATTCTTTAAGCCAAAAGTGTGTATAACAAAAACTATATTTACTTGATGTGGGTGAATCTTCCACCAAGGAATCACATAATGAAGGGGAGGACCCTAGAGAAGATCAACCTAAAGAGTTTGAACTGAAAAAGGACCAACCACCTAAAATTTTAGTACATGCATTAGCTAGAATTTCTACTCCTTGGATCATGAACGTAGTAGGGCATTTCAAGGGCCAATGACATGTAATCCTCATTAATTTTGGTAGTACCTACAATTTGATTGATCCTCAGGTAGTTAAAAAATCAACTTGTTACATCTACTCTTGTAATTCATTTGAAGTCATGGTTGCAAATTGGGATAATCTACCATGCAAAGGAAAATGCAAAAATGTTAAGGTGATGATGTTCGACTACAACCTCAGGGCGAACATGTTTACCCTTTCTTTGGTGGGTTGTGACATTGTGTTGAGAACTCAATGGCTTCATATCTTGGTCTTGATAGTACGAGATTTTTTTAAGCTAGGGATGCAATTGACTGAACATGGGAAGTAATACTCTCCATGGAACGATCACAGGTCCTACCCAACACATCAACTCACATTGAATGAAAAAACTTAAAAAAAAATCATTTTAAGAGGTGGTGGCATAACTGCTTGAACTACAACCCCTGAATACCAATGATACAATTCAACAAATTGAATTACAGGAAAATCTGGATAAACATGCACCTATATTTACATAACCACAAGGGCTACCACCATAATGCACCGACTACCATCAAACTTGTCCCAGGAAGCTTACCATTGAACATTCGTTGCTATTGGCACTGTTGTGGTTGATCCACAACACACCCCAAAATTGGGGACCCACCTTTTTGCAGGCTTACAGGGAAGGATCTCAGTGACCCAGATGCCAGAATTGAAAAAAAGAGAAAATGCACAAGTGTAGAAAGGGGTCGCGAAATCGCGACATGTCGCGAAATCGCGACCGAAACCGGAAAATTGTCGCGAAATCGCGACATGTCGGAAAATCGCGGTCAGCGCGGTCAACGGCAACGAAACAGAAAAGTGTCGCGAAATCGCGACGTGTCGGTGACCAGGAGGAAAAAGTGTCGCGAAATCGCGACGTGTCGGTGACCAGGATGAAAAGGATGTCGCGAAATCGCGACATGTCGTTGAGGAGAAAAGAAAAGGTGTCGCGAAATCGCGACATGCTTGTTGGGAAGAAAATAAATGATGTCGCGAAATCGCGACGTGTTTTGCGAAGCGTACGGGTGATGAAAAGTGTCGCGATTTCGCGACGTGTTTTGGAAAGGTGTACGGAAGCGAAAAAACGTCGCGATATCGCGACAGGAAACGGCTAAAGGACTCGAAGAGGAAAGACGTCGCGATTTCGCGACCGATTGCAGCAAAGGTGTACGGACGGAAAAATGGTCACGATTTCGCGACGTGTTTTGCAAACTGTACGGAACAGAAAAATGGTCGCGATTTCCGACGTTTTTCCGAAGCGTACGGAACAGAAAAATGGTCGCGATTTCGCGACGTGTTTCGGAGGCGTACGGAAAGAAAAAGCGGTAGCGATATCGCGACAGAAAGCTGCATGAAGGTCCGAGGGGGAAAAACGTCGCGATATCGCGACAGGTTTTGCCAAGACGTACGGATGATGAAAGGTGTCGCGATTTCGCGACGCATTTTGGCAAAGTTGTACGGTACAAGGAAGATGTCGCGAAATCATGACGGAAATGAAAATCAGGCTCGAAGCAGGGAAGCGGTAGCGATATCGCGACGGTTTGTCGAAAGAGGGCAAGAGGATGATAATGGTCGCGATGTCGCGACGTAAAGTTGCCAAGGAGGCCCGACAGAGAAACGGTAGCGATTTCGCTACATTGAAACCACTTCAAAAGAAGCTAAGAAATGGTAGCGAATCGCTACCACATTTCAAACTCAAGGCCAAGGTGGTAGCGATATCGCTACCACATTTTGAAAAGGGCTCAAAGTTAGAAAGTGGTAGCGATATCGCTACCATTTGAAGAAGAAGGCTCAGGATGTTAAAAGGGTAGCGATATCGCTACGAGAAGTGGTCGGAGGCAGACAAATGAGAAACGGTCGCGACATCGCTACGGGGAGCGGATGAAGGCGTACGACAGGAAAGCATGTCGCGATATCGCGACATGTCGCGATTTCGCGGTCGGGAAGGTGAACAGGCGGACTTGCAGTTTTGTCGGGTTCTTTCGCAGAAAAGCGTTACAACAGGCACAGAAAATGCGTGACACGTGGCGTGCAGGTGTCAAACTTGCAGAGGCGTTACATGCAGAGATGAATTTCGGAGCGTTTCCAAATTTGAGCGTGAATCAAAGCGGGAAAAAGCAAGAATTTGAAGGGTCGCCCACAGGAAGAGGAAATGAAGCGACGGAGGAAATCGAAGAGCCATAACAATGCTATAAAGCCAGAATTGCAAATTGAAGAAGGGGTTGGAAATTGCCGAATACGGAGTTGCAGAGACGAAAGCTTTGTGCTATTATGGGCCCGTACTTGGGCAATTTCCTTCTTTTTGTTGGGATTTTCTTTTACACCTGGAACATTTTTGAATGTAATCGAGATATCATTTAAATACAAATACAGAGAGTTGGCATCTTATTGGATGAGAAAGAAGGAGTAACTTTTGCATGCATGATTTAATGTTTATATTTCCCTTCCAGATTTCTTAGGTTTTTAGGTGAAGTTAATGCAAGATCTCTTGGTTGCTTCATGCGAATGCCTGTTTTCGGAATTACCACGAAACCCTCGAGACTCCACTTTGGCCTATTTGGATTGTGTGGATGTGCGGGTTCATTAGGTTAGGTTGCATGTAGAAAGCCTCAGTATCTTCGGTTTCATCAGATTAATGACAGCTTTCTGACTGTAATCTATTTTTATTGTTACTTTTGTTTACTTTGTCCTTACTTTTCAAACCCGTATTTTATTTTCAGCGGTTTAATTATTGTGTTTGAATAAATCACTGAAAATCCATCGAATTTAAGGTTTAAACAGATTTTATTCATTTTGAGTCCATTGAAAGTTCAAAATTAATAAACCACGGTGCCCCTTGTTAACATCCACTTGCAAACCCTAAGGTGTTCTTAGCATTTCATTTTAAACAACATCCTTGATAATCAATAATTAGCATAATAAGAACCTTGGAGAAATCGTTTTTCTTTGCAAGCGAGAGGATTTAGGACTCGGATCCTACAGGAGAGTGTGTTTTCACAATCGGGTTAAAACACCACTCAACAGATTGGCGCTAGAAGGAGGGCCGAATCGGTTTATCTATTTCAATTTTTATATCTGAATATTTTGTTTTTGATTTAATTCTGAAATTATTTACGGCTAAACTGCAACACTGTTTTTGTGTTTGTTGCAGGTTTTCTTCGAACTAGCCGAGGGTTTCCTCAGGCAGCTGGACCCACCACGCCGTATTGCGACCAGGTCTCAAACAACCGGAGAAACCATTTTTCACGACCTTACTTGTACTCCCAAGGGTAAAGTCAAGCAAGTCGTAAGCACTCCAGGTAGCAAAAGGCCTATTTTCTCCGGGGAACGTCGAGTGGACCTACGCCGGTAGTATCTGTTGCCCCTAGTGTGCCTATAGTTTGTAACATTTCTTCTCGCTATTGTAGGTCTGTCTACATCAATTCAGAGTCAAATGGCTCAAGCTCCAGCTGCTCCTTGGTATGGAGCTAACAATACTCCTTTGAATATTCGTTGGGGATATCCATGAAATCCCCAAGAACATTGAAATATTTCTGCCTAAATACAAGCCGGATGGCCTAAGAACAATGAGAAGAACATATCCAAGCCTATAGAGATGTTTTAATTAGGTCGCAAGTTCGGCATGAAGATGTAGCCTGCAGACTTTTCCCCATGAGCTTGGATCCAATAGCATATGAATGGTATATATGCTTGCCAAGCTGGTTCAATCACCTCTTGGACACAAATGGAAAATGCATTTGTCAATCAATTTAGGTCGCCCTTAGATCCCGCAACTATTTACAATCAGTTTATTACATGCAAACGGGGCCAAGGGGAACCAATCCGAATGTTTAATCGGGAGATTCCAAAAGAACTATAACAGAGCAATTAGACATTTTGCCATCGATCCTGCGGTAGCTTTGCGAGATATATTTTGGGGCATTGGACCCCATGACAGCCATGTTTGCAAGGCGTAATCCTCGGGTCACCACGCTGGCTTTGGCCTATAATGAAGCCATGACTATTGAGCGAGCAATTGACACCGCAAGGCTACGGGTTTACCCGGATGCCTATGTTGGGACAGGGTGCTCCATATGGTCAAGTTCCCCGAGCAAATCAACTCATGGCACCACAAATGCCAAGTATGAACGCCTTCCCATATCGACGAGCCGTATCCACCGGCACCCGCATATGCACCCATTCCAATCCAACCAATCACAGCCATTCCACCTGTTCCTGCATTTTTGCGAGCAGTCAATCAACTACGCGAGAAACTAGTCAAGTCAATCCTCAAGCCATAGTTCCTGTTTCGAATCCAATCCCAATTCAAGGTATCAATCCATATGGGAATCCAATTCCTCAGAACCCCACCCAAATGTGGAATCAAGACCCCATCAATTATGCAAATCCAATGGGGGTTAACAACAATGTGGTTCCACCGAAGGATGTCCTTTCGGAAGTCGAAGAGCTCAAGAAACTAGTGCATAAATTAAGTAATGACAGGGTTCAACAGTAGAAGCATGAGTCCCGTGCCCCTCACCCAAGTCAGAATTTTAACAATAGAGGGAGGCACTGGAACACTAAGCCAAACAATGGGGGAGTTCCTGCTCCCATTGCTAATCAATTAGATGCTTCCTAGGCCCCAGCCAATCCAATTCTCTTTTGAATCTTTCAGATTTGGCATGGGAAAGAGGGTGCAGGTTACATAACACAAAAGAACACAATGAGAGGAATTGTCCTGAGATTGCTAGATACACTCATTGTCTTCGAGCACAAGTTGATGATTTGGAGCTGGTATCAAATGAGGATCCATCGTATCAACAAGATGAAAATATTATGGTGATGGAAACAGTATATCACCAAGAGGGTGAGAGCGAGGAGGAAGAAGACGAAGTTTTGGAACAGGAGGTGCAAGCTTTTCGAGATTTTAGAAAGGGGACTCATGGGTACCATTTGAGGAGTAAGTCTAAAGCCCCTAAAACCTCATCAACACCTCCAAACAGTTCTATTCTTCCTCCGAGATACAAAGGCAAGTAACAACCCTCCCCCTCCACTCAGAAGAGAAATGTCTAATGACGTCCAGAAGACGGTCAAATTCGAAAAACCAAATTATGACGTAGTGGAGGATATGAAGAAGTCCAAATCTAGCCTTTCATTCCTGGACGCAGCTAAATTGCCTGGTCAAAAGGAGGCGTTGATAAGAGCTTTGAACTCACCCGATCCGATGTGGAAGGAAAAAAGAGCTGAATCCCATCGATTTTGCGAAAGGAGAGAAGGGATGTCCCGCCATTCTTATTAACTCTGAGAATTGCGGGTAAGAACTTGCATAACTGTTTGGTAGACACAGGAGCCACGAGCAACCTCATGCCTACGGAGATATGTCAAATGTTGGGTCTACAACCGGTTTCATCCAAATGCACGGTCTTGCAATTGGACCGTTCGGAGGTAAATGTAGTAGGGACCTTATATGATGTCAAGATTCAATTAAATTCTGAACCCAGGGTCCAGCAGGTTGTAGACATTTTGGTGGTTAACATCCCAAGTAGGTATGGAATGTTACTTGCGAGAGATTGGATGAAAACGCTGAATGGCTATTTTGCAACAGACTGCTCGCATATGTGGCTGCCATGGAAGGGCATTGCTAACCAAATCAGAGTGGAAAACGAACCGAGGCTTAAGGAGATTATAACAGATTTTAACAAGCCGAATGAGGTTCAGTTTTATGAGCCAGACCTAGGGGTCTATGCTCTTGATGTTGAGAAAGTCTGCTGATGAACTTAAAGAAGAAGTGTGTCATGGTAGTTCTTCTGAGGAAAAGGATCACACGTGGTTGCTCAAGTTTGATGGATCAAAATCTAGACAGGGAGCGGGAGAGTGGAGTCGAGCTCATCTGGTCCAGGAGGTAAACCATTATTGGCTGCCTACATGCTGCAATTCCCTTGCACAAACAATGTGGCGGAATACGAAGCATTGATCTACGGTTTACGTCTAGCATTGAGCAAACATGTTAAATGCTTGAAGGTTTTGGGAGATTCTGAGTTGGTTGTCAAGCAAATCAAAGGACGGTATACATGCCACGACAAAAGACTGAGCCTTTATAGGACTAGGGTTATGGACCTCATGGAGGAGTTTGATGCATTCAACATAGCCCTTATTTCTAGGAGAGGAAATCGAATAGCAGACTCTCTTGCAGTCGCCGCGGGCATGTTAAACCCGGTGGATATAAAAAGATGTAAAAAGTTTTCCATTGAGCTGGTTCCTTGTCCATCAATACCTGATAATGTGAAGAATTTCCAGGTTTTTGAGTGTGACGGGCACATCTTCAAGTTTGTCACAAACTCGGGTATTTTTGAAAATCGAGGTGATCGATGAGGAACAAAGGTGGCGGGATGAAACAGAAGAAAGTGAAGCTGCGTATCAATCCAACAAAATTCCTAAAGACGTGGTTTCATTAGAAAAGATGTTCGACATGGAATGCAAGAACAAGAAAAGAAAAAGAGTCCCGCTCCCCAAAGATGCATGCGATTCAATTAATCCGGGAGTGCGGACAATCCAAAGGAGGTGTACATAGCAAAGGCATGTACGAGAGGAAGAAAGGAGCAATATAATACAGGCTTTGAAGCATTACATAGATTGTATTGCTTGGAACTACAATGAGCTGAAGACTTACAACCAGAACATTATCACGCATACCATACCTTTGAAGCCAGACTCCAAGCCTTTTAGGCAAAGACAGCGAGTTGTTAACCCGCTATTGGAGCCTTTGATCGAAAAGGAGGTTAAAATATTATTGGAAGCGAAAATCATTTTTCCCGTTAGGCACTCAACCTGGGTGGCTAACCTCGTTCCAGTGAGAAAAAAGAGTGGAGAGATTAGGCTGTGCATAGATTTTCGAAATCTTAATAAAGCCTCCCAGAAAGATAATTATCCATTGCCATCAATCGATGAAATCTTGCAAATGGTAAATGGATCAGAAATGATGTCCTTTCTCGATGGATATTCTGGGTACAACCAAGTTCTTATACATCCAGATGACAGGATGAAAACAGCCTTCACTACCAAGTGGGGGACATTTGCATATAAGAGAATGCCGTTCGGACTGTTAAACGCTGGTGCAACTTTTCAACGCGCCATGGATTACGCATTCAAAGGACTAATAGGCAAATGCATCATCGTGTATGTGGATGATATCCCAATTTTCTCGAAGAAGAGAGAGGATCATGTTAAAGACTTAAAGAAGGTGCTTCAAAGATGCAGGGAACATGGAATTTCATTAAATCCCAAGAAATGCATTTTTGGAGTGACAGAAGGGAAGCTGCTAGGTCACATTATTTCAAAGGAGGGAATATCCATCGACCCAGAAAGGATACAAGCTATCCAAGACCTACCTCTCCCGAGCAGTAAAAAAGAATTGAGGTCTTTCTTTGGGCAAGTCAATTTTGTGAGGAAGTTCATTTCTAGCTTTGCTGAGATAGCTAAACCTCTAAACCAGATGCTCAAGAAAGATGTGGACGTAAGGTGGAACGAGGAAAGTAAAGTGGCTTTCCAGAATATCAAAGACGCCATTTCCAAAGCCCCGGTCTTGATAAGCCCAGACTATTCCAAGCCTTTTTACATTTATGCTTTTGCATCGGAGCACTCCTTGGCGAGTGTATTAACCCAAAAAGGCGAAGATAATGCCGAAAAACCCATTGCATTTTTAAGTGCCCCCCTAAAAGATGCCCAATTAAGGTATTCAATCCTTGATAAGCAAATGTATGCACTTTTTAAAACTGTGAAAAAATTTAGGCATTACATCGTACACAATAGAATTATTGCCATTGTGCCCGATTCTGCTGTCAAGACCATGTTTTTACAAAATGAACTAGGTGAAAAGAGAGGAAAGTGGATTGCAACCATCCAAGAATTTGATCTCGAAATCCAACCAATGAAACTAGTTCGAGGACAAGGATTGGCAAAGGCGATCGCAGAAAATGATCCGCAAATAACAGGTCAATGCTCAAATACAGAATACATGGCTAAGGAGGACTTGTATGTTGATATTGTGCAATTTTTATTGAATGGTAAGTGCCCTTCTAATTTGAATTCAACACAAAGGAGAGCTTTAAGGCTTAAATCTATTAACTATCCGATAAAGTCCGGTGTGCTTTACAGGAAAAATCATGAAGGTATCTACCGAGATGCTTGAGCAAAGACGAAGCCGCCAGGGTGTTGCAAGAATTTCATGGCAAGCATGGAACTGGTCATGGTGCAGCCAATGCTACAACACACCAAATCCTGTGAGCAGGATATTACTGGCCTCATATATTCAAAGATGCACATGCTCATGTGCGATCTTGTCACATCTGTCAAGTGGCTGCAAATAGAGAAAGAAATGCAGCCATGCCGTTGCAGCCTGTAGTCGAAATGAGACCGTTTGCACAGTGGGGACTGGATTTTATCGGGGTTATTAACCCAAATTCTTCTGACTCTCACAAATTTATTTTGACAACTACGAGACTCACTGTACAAGGTGGACGAAGCGATTCCCACTAAACATGCCACCACGGACGTTGTGATTAAATTCCTTGAGGATCAAATTATCACAAGATATGGAATGCCCGATTCTATTGTCGGTGACAATGGTAAAGCTTTCATTTCCACACAATTTGCGAGTGGGCATATGATAATAAAGTGAGCTTAAAGTTTGCATCCAATTACTATCCTCAAGGAAATGGGTTGGCCGAATCTTCAAATAAGAATTTGTTGAATACTATTAAGAAGTTGTTGGAAAAGAATCCTCGGGACTGGCATAGTCAATTAAAGTTTGCCCTGTGGGCAGGATAGGACCAGAGTGAAAGAAGCTATAGGGAATACTCCTTATCATTTGGTCTATGGGCAAGACCCGATATTTCCAGCAAATTTGGAGCTGCAGACCTTACATTTCATACAAGAGTACATGGGGACAGATGATCAAGTTGAAGCTAGATTGAGCCGGTTATTGCACCTGGATGAAAAGAGAGAAGAAGCCATGAATCACATGAACAAACACCTGGAAGTCATCAAGAGATGGTTTGATAGAAGGGCCAAAGTTAAATCATTCAGAATTTCAGATTTGGTGTTACTATGGGACAAAAGACATGAGGAAAAAGGAAACCATCAAAAGTTTGATTGTCTCTGGTTAGGCCCATATCAGATTTCAAAAATTCTTGGGAAGAACACCTTCAGGCTAAAAACCTTAGAAGGGAAATATTTCATGTTGCCGGTTAATGGGCAGATTCTAAAGCATTATTTTAGCCCTTAGGTTGTGAGACTTTGATATTATTCTTTTGGTGTTGGTGAAGGATTTTCAGATTTTGTTTTTATTGTTTAGGATTGTTAGTTTAGTTAGGATTTTGATTATGGATTTGATTTCAATTGACATGTGTGTTAATTTAAAAAAAAAAAAATAGAAAATTGAGATGTCAACTTATGCTTAAGGATTAGGAGAATATGAAATATTGGAATTGTCTTGTAAAAGCTCCACAAATAGCATAAAACTTTTTTAAGTTATATTGTTTGACTTTGTGATATATGAAAGAATCAGTTTTGCATGACAAATCATTTCATTCACAATTCAAGAAGTAATGCATTCATATTCCATCTCACCTCACATACATTTCATTTTAGTTGCATATGCATCTTATGTACAAGCCATGAAAGTATGTCAAATCCTCTTAGGGTTGTGTTATAACATATATGTAAGTAGCTCCTAAGGTTGGAAGCTGAGTCTTGAGATATCTAGAACCAAGCACGTCTCATAAATTAAAAAGGATCTTGAGCAAAATGATCAAAACCTAGCTTGGAGGAAAAGGTTGAGCGAAAGTGGTTTTCATGTCTATCCTATTATGCAACATGATCCTAAAACAGTGGTTTTGACCACTTCCATAGAACTTAAAGCCCACATGGAGTAGTAAGGATAGGGTGTAAATTCTCATCTCGGTTGGTTGAGAATCCGATTCCCCAAAGCTCCTATGTTTTCATTTCATAATTAGTCTTGGATTGTAAGGATCGTACTATTTGTCCTCTGCAAAGGATGGGTAGTCATCCCCAAGGTCTAAGTAATAAAATTAATATTTTCCATTCTCATCAGTCTTGGATTGTAAGGATCGTACTATTTGTCCTCTGCAAAGGATGGGTAGTCATCCCCAAGGTTTAAGCAACAGAATTAATGATTTATATCTAAGGTTTGGATTGTAAGGATCGTACTACTTGTCCCTAACCAGGATGGGTAGTCATCCCCAAGGTCCAAGAAATAAAAAAATAAATAAATTTTTCCCATCTCATCTTTATTTTGGATTGTAAGGATCGTACTACTTGTCCTCTGCAAGGGATGGGTAGTCATCCCCAAGGTCCAAAGAAATGGAGATAAGTTTTGGATTGTGGGGTTAGATATGCCCATGCATGGCATCATGTCTTGCCTAAAAAAGCAAGACCACTGATTGTCTAGAGGGTTAGACTAGCATGACCATTTCTTCCATAAGTGGTTTAATTATTTTGCTTAAAGTGAGGTAATGAACTCTAAATCAGAATAGTAAGGATAAGGTTAAACTCTCATCTCGGTTGGGTGGGAGTCTGATTCCCCAAAGTTCTGATTTCACATTCACTTGCACATGGGTTCTAAATAGTAGGGACTCATAACCAACTTTGGGATACAATAAGGAAATGAACTTGTGGGTCCTAAGAGGGTTTGGCAATCTTGAATGCTTGTACATAATAGTAGAAGAATGATCATGCTTATTAGGAAAAGCAAAATCTCCTAGCTCATTCATTTAGGGTCACAAATCATTCACCATCCCATATATGCATTCATGCAAAGCGATAATGGAATGTTGATCAATTTCAAACGATAGGGAATGAAAACACATTGCACACACTGAGCTAATACTTGATGATTCCGATGATTCATGTACTTCGGATCTTTGGGCATTTGTTATTTTGCTTATGTGCTAACATGTATTTACGAGTTTGTGATATGTTTCAGGTTGGGTTCTTACTAAAATGCTCAAGAGCATTTGACAGCAGAGTCGCCATTTGTTGTGGTTGATCCACAACACACCCCAAAATTGGGGACCCACCTTTTTGCAGGCTTACAGGGAAGGATCTCAGTGACCCAGATGCCAGAATTGAAAAAAAGAGAAAATGCACAAGTGTAGAAAGGGGTCGCGAAATCGCGACAGGTAGCGAAATCGCGACATGTCGCGAAATCGCGACCGAAACCGAAAAATTGTCGCGAAATCGTGACATGTCGGAAAATCGCGGTCAGCGCGGTCAACGGCAACAAAACAGAAAAACTGTCGCGAAATCGCGACGTGTCGGTGACCAGGAGGAAAAAAGTGTCACGAAATCGCGACGTGTCGGTGACCAGGATGAAAAGGATGTCGCGAAATCGCGACATGTCGCTGAGGAGAAAAGAAAAGGTGTCGCGAAATCGCGACATGCTGTTGGGAAGAAAATAAATGATGTCGCGAAATCGCGACGTGTTTTGCCGAAGCGTACGGGTGATGAAAAGTGTCGCGATTTCGCGACGTGTTTTGGAAAGGTGTACGGAAGCGGAAAAACGTCGCGATATCGCGACAGGAAACAGCTAAAGGACTCGAAGAGGAAAGACGTCGCGATTTCATGACCGATTGCGACAAAGGTGTACGGACGGAGAAAATGTTGTCGACGTTTCACGTTGTTTTGCAACGTACGGACAGAAAAAATGGTCGCGATTATCGCGACGGTTTTCAAGCGTGCGAAACAGAAAAATGGTCGCGATTTCGCGACGTGTTTCGGGAGGCGTACGGAAAGAAAAGCGGTAGCGATATCGCGACAGAAAGTTGCATGAAGGTCCGAGGGGGAAAAACGTCGCGATATCGCGACAGGTTTTGCCAAGACGTACGGATGATGAAAGGTGTCACGATTTCGCGACGCATTTTGGCAAAGTTGTACGGTACAAGGAAGATGTCGCGAAATCATGACGAAAATGAAAATCAGGCTCGAAGCAGAGAAGCGGTAGCGATATCGCGACGGTTTGTCGAAAGAGGGCAAGAGGATGATAATGGTCGCGATGTCGCGACGTAAAGTTGCCAAGGAGGCCCGACAGAGAAACGGTAGCGATTTCGCTACATTATACAAACAAGATTTCAAAGGACAAGGCCAAGTGGTAGCGATATCGCTACCACATTTTGAAAAAGGTTCAAAGTTCGAAAGTGGTAGCGATATCGCTACCATTTCTGAAAAGAAGGCTCAGGATGTTAAAAGGGTAGCGATATCGCTACGAGAAGTGGCCGGAGGCAGACAAATGAGAAACGGTCGCGACATCGCTACGGGGAGCGGATGAAGGCGTACGGTAGGAAACATGTCGCGATTTCGCGGTCGGGAAGGTGAACAGGCGGACTTGCAGTTTTGTCGGGTTCTTTCGTAGAAAAGCGTTACAGCAGGCACAGAAAATGCGTGACACGTGGCGTGCAGGTGTCAAACTTGCAGAGGCGTTACATGCAGAGATGAATTTCGGAGCGTTTCCAAATTTGAGCGTGAATCAAAGCGGGAAAAAGCAAGAATTTGAAGGGTCGCCCACAGGAAGAGGAAATGAAGCGACGGAGGAAATCGAAGAGCCATAACAATGCTATAAAGCCAGAATTGCAAATTGAAGAAGGGGTTGGAAATTGCCGAATACGGAGTTGCAGAGACGAAAGCTTTGTGCTATTCTGGGCCCGTACTTGGGCAATTTCCTTCTTTTTGTTCTGGGATTTTCTTTTGCACTGGAACATTTTTGAATGTAATCGAGATATCATTTAAATACAAATACGGAGAGTTGGCATCTTATTGGATGAGAAAGAAGGAGTAACTTTTGCATGCATGATTTAATGTTTATATTTCCCTTCCAGATTTCTTAGGTTTTTAGGTGAAGTTAATGCAAGATCTCTTGGTTGCTTCATGCGAATGCCTATTTTCTGGAATTACCACAGAAACCCTCGAGACTCGCACCTTGCCTATTTGGATTGTGTGGATGTGCGGGTTCATTAGGTTAGGTTGCATGTAGAAAGCCTCGGTATCTTCGGTTTCATCGGATTAATGACGACTTTACGATCTGTAATCTATTTTTATTGTTACTTTTGTTTACTTTTGTCTTTGCTTTTCAAACCCATATTTTATTTTCAGCAGTTTAATTACTGTGTTTGAATAAATCACTGAAAATCCATCAGAATTTAAGGTTTAAACAGATTTTATTCATTTGGAGTCCATTGAAAGTTCAAAATTAATAAACCACAGTGCCCCTTGTTAACATCCACTTGCAAACCCTAAGGTGTTCTTAGCATTTCATTTTAAACAGCATCCTTGATAATCAATAATTAGCATAATAAGAACCTTGGAGAAATCGTTTTTCTTTGCAAGCAGAGGATTTAGGACTCGGATCCTACAGGAGAGTGTGTTTTCACAATCGGGTTAAAACACCACTCAACAGCACCTCTATGTGCAAAAGACTAAAATTGAAAAGATGTTTTAGGAGTTATTAGCAGTAGGGATCATTTGATCGGTTGTTAGTCCATATTCTTTCCAAGTACTTTTGATTTGTAAGAAATATGGGTCTTATAGAATTGCCATCAAGGATATAGTCCCCATTCCCATCATTCAGGTTATTATTAGATCAAATTGCAAGAAGATGATTTTCTAAAGGTAACATTTCATACTCATGAAGGCCATTATGAATTCCTCGTCATGTCATTTGGTATTATTAATGAGCTATCCATCTTTGAGAGTCTCATGAATGAAATATTTTGACCATTTTTGCATAAATTTATTCAGGTATTTTTTGATGATATTTTAATTCACAATCATGCATTGGGGGAACATTTACAACATTTAGACCAGATCCTATGACTTGAGCCATCCACCTTTGAGAGTCTCATGAATGCAATCTTTTGACCATTTTTGCATAAATTTATTTTGGTCTTTTTTGATGATATTCTAATTCACAATTGTGCATGGGGAAAACATTTACAACATTTAAACCAAATCTTGTGACTCATGGCTAATAATCAACTATATGCCAAACGACCAATTCCTCTTTTGGGATTAGAAAGTGGAATACCTAGGCCATATAGTTTTAGGAGAAGAGGTCAAAGTGGATCCTAAAAATATTATCTCCATATAAGAATGGCCTAAACCACACACTCTCAAAAGTCTTCAAGGTTTCCTAGGCCTCATCGACTATTATTAAAAAATTGTTCGTGATCATAGAAATATTACATTACCTTTGAGGCCTATGTTGTGGAAGAACTCGTTTTTATGGTTAGAACCCATCGAACATGTTTTTATGATACTAAAGCAAGCTATGCTCTCTAGTCCTATTTTGGCTATGCCTAATTTATTCAAGCCATTTGTGGTTGAAAGTGATGCCTCTAGAAGTGGAATTGGTACAATGTTTATGCAAGAAGGGAAGCCATTGGCCATCACTAGTAAGACATTTTCAGGAAAAAAACTAGAAAAATTGACTTATGAGAAGGAGATGATGGTGATATTACATGTGGTCAACCAATACATGACTTATCTTATTGAGCAAAATTTTCCCATAAAAACAGACTACCATAGCCTTATGTAATTTCTTGAGCAATGTGTATCTAAATTGAGCAACAAAAATGAGTTACCAAACTTTTTAGGTATGACTATGAAATAATTTTTAAGGACATGAAAAATGTAGTCGCTAATTCACTATCTTGCTAATATGAGAATTAGGGCATGTTATGTGCCATCTCTACTTCACTTCCTCAATGGACCCGCCAACTTCAAGAAGTGACTCAATATTTTGCCTTGCAATCCTTTATTTAGCAACTTTAAACAGATCCTAACTCTCACCCAAGATATACATGGGATGGAGAACATCTGTGATACTGAGGTTATCTTATTATCCCTAATAATTTACCACTTAACAAGTATATACTACAGGAAATGCATGCTTCTCTAATTGTAGGACATTCAAGTTTCTTAATGATATGACTGGGTTAAACACTCTTTTTTTAGTAGGGATGAAAAATCATATCAAGATCTTTGTTGCATAATATGATGCTTGTCAGTGTGTTAAGGGTGACACTGTTCACACACTGAGCACACTCCAACCTCTTCTTATTTTGGAGACCACTTGAACAAATATTTCTATGGATGTTATTAAAGGGTTTCCAAAGTCTAGAGGTAAAACAATCATTCTTGTGGTGATGGATTGTCTAAGTATCTCATTTTTGTCCTCTAGCCCCCCTTACAAGGCCTCAATTGTTGTCCAAATATTCCTTAATTTCATTTTTCCTTCATAGCATGCCATAGTCCATCGTATCTGATCATGACCCAATATTTACTAGTCATTATTAGTAGAAAATATTCAAGCTGCATAACACACAACTCAAGATGAACTTGGCATACCATCCCCACATTGATGGAAAAACTAATATTACCAACAAGTGCTTGAAAACTTATCTATGTTGCTTTTCTTGAAAATTACAACCAGAAGATGCTACCTGGGATCCGCTTCATCAACTACAATAGTAGTTTCCTCACCTCATGCTTTGAGGACAAAGCTTTTAGAAGGGGAAGGACATGTTAGGACCCTATCCTAACACAACCATTGTTATGTATTTACTTAGTGTTGATGTATGTTTGTACCTTGGGCTCCTAGTGAGTATGGGTCCATTATGATGTAATCTTTACTTTTATTATAAGAAGGAATTAGTAGCTCGAGTCCCTTCCCTAATGTGGTATGACCCTTGAGCACTAGGGTTATGGTAAATAAGAGTCTATATAAGGACATGTGTTCAGAGTAAAATGCATCTCATATTTTTCTCAAATTGTATCAAAACCTTGCTTCCAAGTGTAGGAGAATATTACATTATTTGGTACATGATAGTGTACCACCTTGGTACATTATTGTAAATAATAGATTAGGATTATGTCTTAGATTAGAGTGTGAGTTAATATTTTATGTAATGTAATAATGTGCAGGAAATGCACAAGTGTCATGTAATTATGTGTGCAAGTGTTATGAGTGTAAATGTGCACAAGTGTCATGTAATTATGTGTGCAAGTGTTATGAGTGTAAATGTGCACAAGTGTCATGTAATTATGTGTGCAAGTGTTATGAGTGTAAATGTGCATGTGTCCAATATGTAAGTGTGCACATGTGTCCTTAGAATAGGAAAATGAAGACTTGTAAAGAAGAGTGAAGGTCAAGAGTGCAACATATGAAGAGTCACATACAATTATATATTTGTGACAAAGCATTGTAATTATAATCGAACATGCAAATATTTATGCTTGCATTAGTAGACCTTTATTCAATAACATTTTTAGTATTTTCATGTGCAATATTGTGAGCATGTTTATATGATTATTTTGTGAGTATTGTTTATGAGTTATTATTTGATTCATTATATTAGATCCTGTGATTATTTTCCCGTGGAGATTTACATTAAGTATTAAAGCTTCAACAGTTAACACCAAGGATGCTACCCCCTCAAAGAGGCCTACAATATCTATTTCAATTGATTAATATAAGGTTGTTGTATTTCCAATTTCTTAAGTACTTTTGCTATTTCATTTTCATGGTCATTTAGTCAAACATTTCCATAAATTATTGCATTGCTATTGTGGTTATGCTTATTTTTATTTAAAGGTTCCTAACAAGATACCTCCGTTAGTTTTTGGCATTGTGGATTAGAAATGAGAAGATAAGGATTCAAAAAACGTTAGACCAAATTTTTTTGGAATCCCTCTCATTGACTAATCACCTAATATATATTTTAATTAATTGCAATGAGTTTGATATGAAATTCCATGTTGTCAATCCTTTAAGTAGGGTTTGTTCCTTGATCACTTTTACTATATCTACAAAACCTACATGATTTTGAAGTAAGAATTTTGCCTTAACTATTCTCTTAGTATTTGAATAATCAATAACCAAGTTTTACCCTAATTCCAAACTCATAAGTCTACAATTTTTTATGCTTGTCCCTCTATATTTCCTCAACAAACCCTACCCATTTTACAAAGAGAAGACCTAAAATTCTCACATACTTTCCAAAAAAATCACTTTTCCCTATATTAGTAGGCTATTCTTATTTGTATTCTTAAAAGTGGCACCATATATATAGGTATAAATTACGATGAATCCCATGAACAGAAAATATCAACACTAGAAATAACAATAAATCAAAACAAGCAATGTGCACATGAAAAGAATGATCTCATATATTATTGGATAAGAGAGCCTTGATCTCCACTTTGACACATCAACATACCCCAAATCATAGGGGTTACAGAATATTACTTATTTTGATAATACAATGATTACAGTAGAAGGGGTGAAACCCTCTTGATCGACCAAATAACTGTGGTGTTCTTCGATCTTCCTGCTACAAACAAGTATTGAGTGGGCTTCTTGAATATCCTTACGGGCCACTTAAACTGTAATAGCTATCAAAGAAATAATCACCTATACCTGCACATAAATAATCTACAACAAAGAGTTAGTAACACTTGTGGGACGTCCACAATGTTAGGCCCTCTAAAATGTAAAAGTATAACCTGTAAACCCTAGTTGAAATACTTGCAAAATATAGAGCAACATATAGAAAAATGTAAGTTAAATAATGATAAAAAATGCCTTATCCAAAATACTTGATTTACGATCTGTGCGTTCAAAGGTTCATAATGGTGTTGTACGGATGCTCAACAACGTTCAAGGGCTCGTTGGATACATTTTGGTATCCGGTGAATGCCCTAAAGCATCTACAGATAATGGCGAACATCATGCAACATTTGAGAAATGCCTTGAGGCGTCTGTGGGTTGTGGTGGACGCTCAACAAAGTCTAGATCTAGTTCGTAAATGCAATGACAATTGAATAATGAATACGATGATGGCTAGGGTTTGTGTGAAATGTTGTGCGAATGCGTATGGTTTTTTCTTGCCAATTATTTTGATTTTAAATGTTTGACCCTTATTCATGAAAAGTGAATAACATTTTATGATTGCCTCATTCATGTTAAGGTTTTGACGATGTTAACGAGTGGTTAGGATTAAAACATGATGAGCGACTAAGATTGCAACTTGATAAGTGACACAGATTGCATTTAATGAGCGGCAAGGATTACCACATGGCTCGCTAAGATGGAGTTTTGATGGATGGCTTAGATTTATTTATATATTTATATATAATATTTACACACACACACACACACACACACACACACACACATATATATATATATATATATATGAATGACTATGATTTTATGATGATGAATGGATTATGAATGGCTAGGATTTGGTGTCTATAGATGCCCCTTTTTGTATCACTTTGTGTAGAATGCAAGGCGGTGCAAAAACAAGAGACACCTAGTTTGATGAATGGATTTGATGTGCAAGAAGATTTGAAAATTTTGTGGTTTTAGCTTACCCCTTCAATTGGCAAATGGGTGAAGAATGAAACTACAAGCAAATTGACCGAGTGTGGATGATGCAATGGATGAGTATGATGTATGCAGATGTTAGAAATCAAAATCAAGTTTGGTTACCCCAAGTTTGATGTGGTTCTATGCTGTCAAAAAATTACCTTTTGGTATCATTGAAATGCAAAAATAAAAAATGATGATGAAGTAAAGGAACTTAGTTCACTACCCAGTGACCGAATCAAATTCCTTAATGCAAAATGATGAAGTAGAGACTTCCATTTTTGTAACCCCACGAAGAGGGTATCAATGAAAACCTTGGGTAAATTAGCTTAAACACAGTATCACTTGAGAAATGAGGGACCCAATTGATTTTATTTTTGAACAAGATGATTTTAGATGATGATTTTGAGAAAGACTCATTATGGTGGTCTACCCATCCTACCGAATTGCATGGATAACCAATCACCGTGACCGCTAGGGAACTAGAGTAAAACACTAGATACGAGGTTCACTTGATAATGTAAGTGGATTTGATGATGTGAGGGGATGATGTAAATGCATTGATGAGTGGATTTGAAAGTTTTGTGAAATTTTGAATCGTTTTGAAGCGTTTTCAGGTATTTATGTGACTTTTGGTCTTATTAAAAAATTAAACACCCAAATCAATCCATGTTATCACAAAATATGAGATGATGGTGTAATGAATGCATGGAAGAATTTTTTGATGGTTTTATGGGGTTTTGCTATGTTTTGAGGCCCTTTGGAAACCTTTTAAAGTATTTTGAAGTCAAACGCTGGCCTACGTCTCTATCTCCATAGATGCAGGATAGCATCTATATTTTTGTAGATGTAGTGTGCCATTTGAGTGCATCTGCTAGACGAAGGGGGGTATCTGGGTATGCCAACTCAACTATAAAAGGGCTCAAGGAGAAAAAATTCATTTCATTCTTGCATTTGAAAGTTTAAGAAGCGGTGTTTGAGAGAAGGAGAGTGAAAGAACACGATGATGGTAATGGAGGGAGTTGGCACAGCTGCTGGAGCTGATGTGCATGTGGAAAAGGTAAGTCCGTCTATCCCTCTTGTTTACTTTGCAATGTTTTTTTTGATGACTGAAAGAGGGGCTACACTTTTTTTGTGAAATGAATAAAATATTGATGTGCATTTACTTTTGTGTTGTGTTGTAGTTGAGGATTCTGGAGGCTCGATATCGATTTTTAACTATCCTATCGAGGGTGAAAAAGGTATTGCGATAGGCCAATTGGGAGTGGTTGGAGCAAGTGGAATTGGATGGATGTGCATAGATTTAGGTGGTGAGGGCTGATGAGGAGTATCTCTGCATAAATGTCGATATACACATCCATAAATGTCAGGATGGTGAGGGCTGGTGAGGGCTGATGGTGGGTGGAGTATGAGGATGATGAGGACATGGATATCCTAGATGTTGATGATGTCAGGACCATAAATGTCTATGATGCTTGGTTTACTTCTTAACCTCCTTGGGCACCAATTTAGGTGATGGATGAGGGTAGTGGTGATGATGGGGAGGGTACAACTAAAGTAGAGGAGACTCCCCATAGATAGAGACAACATAGATCCAATGATGGGGGGAAGCCATCAAGAGCCATGGTAGATCAACCTCATAATATTAGAGGTGATGATGAGGGTGGGGGAGGTATGGAGGAGATTTTGAAGAGACCTCATGGGTAGAGTGAGGAGGAGTGGGTTGTGCTCTAGCCTAAGCGATATAGTATGGTTGAGGAGTGGGATCGAATCCTGCATATGCTGGCAAAGTGGGATGAAGGGATGATGGATTAGGATGCTAAGATGCTCAATTATAGAGGGAGCTGGTGGTATGGGCTACTGTAGGTGGAGGTGAGAATGCCAATATGATTGCTAGGCTTTGGAAAGAGCTAGCACAAAGGTATGCACATAAGAGATAGGGCCTGTCTCACATTTGATCCTAAGATAGCTACATCCAGGATCTCAAGGATGCCTTATGCAACATGGTATTGGATAACTAGTGCGGTCTTCCTCATTTGTATCTGGATTTGTTAGGCATAGTGACTCTAGGCATAGTGGTTATCACTCTAGGGTTCCTCAGTTTCCTCATCCCTCAGGATCATAGGGGTCTACCTTGAGGTACTAGCTACTGCCTCTTGTATTTTTTTGTATATGAGCCTTAGTGCTCTGTTGTATACATCCTTCAAGTGTACTTTGTACATGTGATATTTATACATATATACATGGATTTTATTTTGTGTACATTTTTTGTGTTATTTTATTATGAGTGTATGTGTGAATGTATGTGTATATGATGTCATGGATGATGATGGTGTATATGCTTTATGATAAAAATAAAAGTGATACGACGCTCTAATGATCATTTGTAGTAGTTTAGATTTTGCTTGAACCTATTCGTTACTTAATTAGGGACACCAACATCTAATGGTGGGATATGAAGTGGAGGACTCACATAGTGATAAAATTATGGCATGAATGTTGTTTTAGCTTATGGATAATGGATCTAGAATTTTTTTACAGAGACTCAAACATCCTAGTGATTTCGAAAGAACTCATGTTTTTAAGCTCTGTCAAATTTCTTAGAGATAAAATATGTATGCAGTGGATGTTCATTTACCAATCATGAGCATGGTAATAACTCAAGTCAATCAAGAACCAATGTGTGTGTAAGTGAATTCATTTACCCATCTTGAGTAAGGTGAGATGAAACCTGTCATAGAGAAGACCAGGAAGCTATCTTGTCCTTTTGTGAAGTCAGAGGTCTCTTTAGGAGAGACGTGTCACCATGCATGAACATACTCCACTACCATTAAAGCATATATAGCTCCAGTGGATATTAGCTCCATAGTCCAATGATATGATCATTAAGTTTTGGAGAATCGAACTACATAACCATCTATATGGATGTGTAATTCTATGCTTACTACTTGGGGACCTAATTTGTGGTGTGTTAAAGAGTTAAAAATTTGGGGAATAAAATTCTCAACCAAGGTGTGATGAGAATTTTACCCTATCCTTACTAATCACTCTTTTATTTGGAAATGCTGTTAGTGATGAAAAACACAGTTTGTGGACTATGTGCATAATGAGACAACCAAGAAGAATTTTTTTGCTTTGAGGTTCAACCCAATCATGGTGTCATATTTTTTTGACACAATATGTTATTAATAAGTGTTAAATGTGTTTGGTTTGAGAATGTTAGAGTAAAATCCTAGAACTCAAAATTTTCTTATTGAAAAATGTGCTTTGGTCCTAGAGAAAACTTTACATGCAATGGAGGTTGCTTGGAAAACTAGGAGTGGTTGAGTGACCGAAAACACCTAGGGGTGATGAAATTTTATTGCAAATTATGACATGACTTATGAAATGGTGAAATGGGATGGATGTAAAATTGAAGGTGCCCCTGATTAAGGCAACAAGACTTATTGTTAGGAAATTTTCAGATTTTATACTTGCAAGTAGAAACACAATGATAGAGAATAAAAATAGCAACACAAGTAACATAGACAATTTACGTGGAAACCTGAAATGTGCAGGAAAACCATGAGGTAATGGAAAATTCTCCTTTTTATTATATTCAATAAAAAATTACATTCACCTTTTCATCATATGCAAGGGATCAATTCCATTTTATAGAGAAGAAAAGAAAGACCCTAAACTATTTGTTTCCTCTCCCAAAGGAAGCCTCCAAAAAATTGGCCACCCCTTTCAGTGGGTAATCTTCATTAGAACCCCTAAGAGGTCCCTAACCCTTGCCTAAGGCAATAATAGGCCTCTCCTCCCTCAACCTTGCTTATTTTAGTGCCTTTGGCAAAATCGCGATCTGTCATGGTCGGGCGTGACTTTGCTGGAGCGATCTCATGCTCTGTCATCATGGGGCGTGAATTCACTAATTTTAATTTAATTTTATTCTTTTTGCAAGCTTAAACCTAGGTTTAAACCCTCTCAACATGTTTTGGCATCGACTTTGGGTTTATTTTGCCCACATTTTTCCCTCTAATTTCATCTATAAAAGGAAGGATGTTCTTGCTTAATAGAGAAGCAGATATATGCAAGTTATATGCGATCTTAATACGAAATTTTGTTTATTGATTAAGCTCGAAATTTTTATGATAGCTCGTTCTTCTTCCTTTGCTTTTTCTACTGCAAGCTAACCCCAAAGTGTGAATTTTGGATTTGATCTTCTATTGCGTGGATTGGATTGGATTATTGTTGGACTTGGTGGATTCATGGTGTGGTTCGGAGAGAGAGTGCCCGCTTGGATACTTCAATTTTCTCTGCCTGCTTCTACGACGTCCATCAGGGTTTGATTACTTAGTTTCTAGTATTTATTTTGCTTCCTGCATTCACTTTTTATTTTTCATTAATCTGTAGTGATATCACGCCTAACATTAGTGAGGCATGACTTCGCTTGCCCATATTAGGGTAAACCAATCGGTAGAAGTGATATCGTGCCCCGTCTAGGTAGGGTGTGACTTTTTTGTTGCATTATCACACTCACTCTAGGCGGGGAGCGACTTTTCCCGAGAGCACACTGGGGGCAATTTCAAGATTCTGTTTTCATTGTTACATTCCATTTTGCATTTAGATCATACTACTGCATTCTATTTTTTGTTTTCTATTATTGCATTTTTATTTTATGATTAATCATCCAAAGGTCAATTTTTACTTTTACTTTAAAAGGTCATCTAAAAGGACCTAGGGGGCTTGACTACTACACCTTCAAGGAATTCTATACAATGGCCTAAGCAAGCCCCCTAACATTAATCACATTTATTTAGTGTCTTTGGAAGTATCTTGAAGGAAAAGGTATTTAGATATCATTGGACAAGAGGCAAGAAAGCTAGGATTAACCATCGGTCTAGATAAGTGCTCTATTTATTGCCTTAATTATGGATCTAATTTTAATATTCAATTCTTAGACATCTAAAAGTGAAAAGCATTTAGTTTGCATCTAGGGTTAATATTGTGCATTCATCCTTTGCATTTTCTTTAAAGGTTTTTTGGATAAAACCCTAGGTTAGTGAGCATTCAAAATAAAGAATCATATTAGGCTAGCTCTTGTATGCTTGCATTATACTTTTAGCTATTGTACTCTATTTTCTACATTGTCATTTATCTTTCCTAGTTTAGAACTAGAAAGGCCAAACTTAGGTGATTACTTAAAACTGAATACATCAAACAATCCCGAAATCCTGAGGACTTGGAGTGAGTCCTAAAACCATTCCTGGTGAACCCTTCCCCCTAGCACCGAGTGTAGAGAACAACATACCCCCGTGGTTCACCCCACAAAAGGCTTTCTATCTTTGCAGATCCAGCAAATTTTTGGGAATTGTACGTGGTAGGGCAATTTTCCCCCTCTACATCTTTGGTGAACCCGACGTGAACACCTCATTTTCTTTTAAAACTTTAATCAAGATCATTAATTTTGTGTGTTAGATCATAAAATATTAAAAACATAATTTCTTGTGCTTTGTCTTCATTGGTTTTAGTTCCTTCCTTTTTGCCCTAGTCCTTTTCTCCTTCTCCTAATGGCTTTCAACCTTGGGAGTGAGCGAAGGCCTTTAAGGTTTGATGATATTTTCCAAGAGAATGATCAAATTGATAGAGAAAATCATAATCTAGAAGAAGAGAAAATGAGGAGATTGATAATAGCCTTGATCCTACTAAGGGACCCAATGGGAACCTTATTTTTACATCATTTGATCATGTTTTGGGTTTCATGAAATGCCATAAGGAGGCTTTACTTAAGGCTATGGAACAAGAACCTCAACTCGAAAGAGGTGAGACTCCTCTTCCTCCTCCAGTCATCTCTCCTAGGCATGTTCATGATAACCCTTTGTTTGAATCTTTGAATCATGGTCATCATCCAACCTATGCCACTACTATAACCACCAATGTTGGAAGAAGTCCACAAGTTCATCCAACCAATAGTGTCACTCAAAATTATTTTCAATTTCCTCCTCAATCTGCTAATCTCAACACTTTTTCCTCTATTCCACCAAATGTTAGTTATCCTCTCCAAAAAGGTATCACATATCACAATAGTATCAATACCTCCAACTTAAGCCAAGTGCCTTTTCAACAACCTACCTATACCCCTCCCTTAGGGAATCTGGGGGTATTGCACAATAGTAATCCAAAAGTTCAGAATTTGGCAAATGTGGTAAAACAATTGGCTTCAAAAATGGATATGATTCAGCCTTCTAGTTTTACTTATAGTTATAAAGAGATGTGCAATCAACCCCTAGACCCTATGGTTGCTGCTAGGCCTTATCCTAAGCATTTTTCCATGCCGGTTTTACCTATATATAAGGGAACAGAAGATCCGATTGAGCATCTAAGAAGATTTAGAACAACTTGTCATGATCTCATCTATGATGATATGTTATTACTAAAGATGTTTCCTAAGAGTCTTGTTGGCATTGCATTAGAATGGTATTATCGGTTGCCCAACTATTCTTTAAAGATATTTGAGAAGACTGTAGAATTATTTGTTCATCAATTTAGTGCATACATTGAAAAGGAAGTGACAATGAGAGACCTATATAATTTAAAGCAGAATAAAGAAGAAAGTTTTTCAGAATTTTTAGCTCGTTGGAGAAGTTTAGTTGGTCGATTAAGACATCCTATATCTCATAAATATATGCTTGAGATATTTATTAGTAATTTACAAGAACAATTATCTTATGAATTAGAAACTACAATCATCACATATTTTGATCAAGCAATTGAGTTAGCAAGAAAAGTAGAACATGCTCTTATCAGAAGAGGACAACTCAAGGTGAAAGAAGATAAAACCATTCAGTCACAGTATAAGAATAAGGATGTGGTAGGTGATGGTGTAATGGATAGTAGACCTATTAATAATGTTGTTAACAACCTACAAAAGATAATACTTCAAAAACCTCCACAAAGGAATTTTACAAGACTTGGCATACCTATGGAAGAAGTCCTAAAGCAACTTTTAGAAGCCAATGCAATTGAGTTACCTCCTATAAGGCAACCAGATACTACAGCTAGTTGGTACAAGGTAAGACAACATTGTGCATATCATAGAGTAGAAGGACATTGGACAAATTCTTGTAAGAAGTTGAAACATGTGGTTCAAGATTTAATTGATGTAGGACGTCTTGATGTAAGAAATTCTCAATCTTCAAATAGTCAACAAAAGTCCACTACCAACCAGAATATACCTAAGCAAGGACAACAAGTAGTTAATCAAGTATCTTGTAAAAATGTACCACATCATTATGATAACCAAACGGTTGGTATGGTAACAACTACTTCAAAACAGCAGGTGCAGAATCGATAGATCCAACGGTCTCAATAGGAGATGAGTTTTTCAGCAAATATTTCCCTCTTAGAACTTTTGCAAAATTCTCCTACTCATGGAGAAGCCTTAATAAATGTTCTAAAACAACAATCTATCCCTCCAGATATTTCCCCTAGTGATATGGCCAATGTTGTAAGCTTTCTTGGGACACATCACATCACATTCTCGGATGATGATATTTCTTCCTCAGACCTATGTAGGGATTCTTCTCTCTACATTACTGCATTTATTGGGGAAACCTTTATCAAAAGGGTTATGATTGATAATGGTTCTTCCCTCAATTTATGCACATATCAATTTATCCAAAATTTTGGATTAAAAGAGGAAGATTTAACTAAATCTGATGCAATCATCAAAACATTCAACAATGAGTCCCAAGAAGCTTGTGGCACCATATCACTTCCCCTCAAAGTTGGACCTAAAACTTTAGATACATTGTTCTATGTGGTACCTTGCCCTGCATATTTTAATCTACTTCTTGGACGTCCTTGGATCCATGCAATGAAGGCCATCCCTTCTACTCTTCATCAATGTTTGAAATTCAAATTTAAAGAACAAGTTATTACCATTCCAGGTGACCTTCATCCATTCGAATATTGTTCAATGGTTGAACAAGCTCAGTTTGGTCTCAATGCTTGTCCTTCAGTTTCATCATCTATTTCTCCAAGTTCCTCATCTCAAAAATCTAAGCAATTCAACAATCTAAAAGTGAGTGAGGAACCTCTAATCAATTCATCATGGGATCAAGACAATCAGTTTCTTCAAGAACCTCTTCTGGATATATCTCATCAAGGTTTGGAGCAGAGTAATGAGGATAAGGATCCCCCTTATCCCTCTAACATCTTATTTTGTAATATGATAAATTCTGTGTGTTCTAATGGTAAATATTTTGCTTCTCATAGAGATCTTGCAATGTTAGGGATTTCTCCTCCCTATGTTAAGAATGATGGTTTTGTTCAAGAATGTATAGATTATCATGTTATGGCTGCCAAAGAAAGAGCTATGAAGGAGCCTCTCCATGATTATAATCATCGAGATGGCTTACCTTCTAGATTTTTCTTTGATGAAGCAGTCCCTTGAATGCCTGTTCTTTTTGTTAAGATAGGAGGTACAATTAGAATATGTGTTGACTATCATTCTGATTGCTTGTTTAACATAAAATAAAATAAAATCCATCATTAATTAGGTATGCATTTGCATTCTCATTCCATCATACCTATTTTCTTGCTCATACTGCATGATTTCCTATCATACTTTGCATGGTTGCCTGACATTCTATTTTCTTGCACTTTTGCTTGTCATAATTGCATTGTTGCTTGCTCATGATTGCTTGTTCATATAGCTTCTAGGGATTCACAACAATGGCATGTGATGATACCTAGTTAGGTCATAGCTCACATGCATTGCACTTTCACTAGGGTTCTGATGCCTAGCGAAGCCCCAACCTAGGGCCCATGCATTTTCATCCCTTCTTCTCTTCTTTGCTTCCTTTGCTCTTTCTTCTCTTCTCTCTTCTTCTTGTATTCCTTGACTTTGAAAGTTTTACAATGATCATCATTTCTCTCTCCAAGTCAAGGAATGCAATCCTCTTTTGGTATGTCCTTGTCTTTTTGCATGATTCTTATTTCTCCTTTGTCTTCTTTGTTCAGATAAGGATATACATTCTTCTCTTCTTTGATTACACATTTCCTCCCTCTTGACTTTTCACTAGTTGAAACTTCAAGTTGGGGGCACACATGCATAATTCATTGCTCCTCATTTTCTTCCTCTTATTTCTTCTAGCACATGCACACACTCACATTGTGTTATGCTCATATTACTTGGTCCATATATACATACGCATACACCTTTTCGGGTAGTACTTGCTAATACATCATTCACATCAACAATAACATATCACCCCTATCGGGTTATGTCTCTCTTTGACTCAGTGGGCTCAACACCCCATTATAGGATCAGCTCCTTGGCCATTGATAGTAGGCCTCAACATACATCCTAGCGGGTAATCGCCCCATAACAGTCACTAGTGAGCAATCATCCATAGCGGGTTACACTATACACTTCACTTATTGGTCCATACTTAGTGAGTACTACACCCATAGCGGGTTCTTCACTCCATACATGGACCATCTCTTTGAGCATAACACCCTCTAGTCAGGGTTCTGATCTAGCTTCCTTCTCGATTTCTAGATGGTTGACCTTTGGAGTTTTATCTTTGTCTTCTTATTCTTCCTTCATTTTATTTTCCTCTTCTTCCTCTTTTCTTATCTTCTTCCCTCTTTTTCTCCTTTTCTTCCATGCATTTCATGCTAGTTGCATTAGATTCATGTTGTACCCAGTAAATTTTGCTTTATTTCATTTTGTTTTGTTTTTCTCTGTTTTTACCTTTTGTTTTTCTTTCTTTACCTTTTTCGAGTTTCTTAAGGAAGTTCCTTTCCTTTCAAAACTCGAGGGGGCACCCTAGCCATAGAGGCATTAGTGGTAGTAATGCCTCATTTTGTAAAAGTCCAGGTGTCCTTTTGATACCTCTTTTGCACCACCCCTTTTTCCAAACCTGGCCACCCCTTCTTTGTGTTTGTTGCCTTCTTGTGTGTGTTCTTGCCCATAGGAGTCTACATCTTTCTTTGACGCATTTACTTGGCCTTAAATGCATCAAAGAGGGGGAAAAATGTAGACACAAAAAATTGACCCACTTTTAGTGGGTAATCTTCCTTAGAGCCCCTAAGAGGTCCCTAACCCTTGCCTAAGGCAAGGATAGGCCTCTCCTCCCTTAACCTTGCTTGTTTTAGTGCCTTTGGTGAAATCGTGCTCCGTCATGGTTGGGTGCGACTTCGTCGGAGTGATCTCGCGCTCCATCATCACGGGGCGCGACTTCGCCAGTTTTAATTTAATTCTTATTTTTATTCTTTTGGCCCGCTTAAACCTAGGTCTAAACCCTCCCAACGTGTTTTGGCATCGAATTTGGGTTTATTTTGCCCATATTTTTCCCTTCAATTTTATCTATAAAAGGAAGGATGTTATTTCTTAATAAATAAGCAAAGAGAAAAATATATGCAAGTTATATGCGATCTTAATGCAAAATTCTGATTATTGATTAAGCTCAAAATTTTTATGATAGCTCATTCTTCTTCCTTTGCTTTTTCTACTGCAAGCTAACCTCGAAGTGTGAATTTTGGATTTGATCTTCTATTGCGTGGATTGGATTGGATTGTTGTTGGACTTGGTGGATTTGTGGTGTGGTTCGGAGAGATAGAGTGCCCACTTGGATACTTCAATTTTCTCTACCTACTTTTGTGATGTCCATTAGGGTTTGATTACTTAGTTTCTAGCATTTATTTTGCTTCCTGCATTCACTTTTTATTTTTAATTAATCTGTAGTGATATCACGCCCGACATTAGTAAGGTGTGAATTTGCTAACCCAGATTAGGGTAAACTAGTCCACAAAAGTGAGATCACGCCCCATCCAGATAGGACGTGACTTTGCTGCTGTGTTATCATGCCTGCTCTAGGCGAGGTGCGACTTTTCCCGAGAGCACACCGAGGGTAATTTCAAGATTTTATTTTCACTATTACATTCCATTTTGCATTTAGATCATACTGTTGCATTTTCTATTTTTTGTTACTACATTTTTGTTTTATGATTAATCATCCAAAGGTCAATTTCTGCTTTTGCTTTAAAAGGTCATCTAAAAGGACCTAGGGGGCTTGACTGCTACACCTTCAAGGACTTTTGTACAGTGGCCTAAGTAGGCCCCCTAACATTGATCACATTTCTTTAGTGTCTTTGGAATTATCTTGCAGGAATAGGTATTTTGATATCATTGGACAAGAGGCAAGAAAGCTAGGATCAACCATCGGTCTAGATAAGTGCTCTATTTATTGCCTTAATTGTGGATATGATTTTAATATTTGATTCTTAGGCATCTAAAAGTGAAAAGCATTTAGTTTGCATCTAGGGATAATTTTTGTGCATTTATTTTGTATGTTTTTGCTTTAAAGGTTTTTCTAAATAAACCCTAGGTTAGTGAGCATTCAAAAAAAAGAATCATATTAGGCTAGCTCTTGTATGCTTGCATTCTATTTTCAGCTATTGTACTCTATTTTCTGCATTGTCATTTATATTTCCTAGTTTAGAACTAGAAAGGCCAAACTTAGGTGATTTCTTTAAACTGAATACATCAAACAATCCCAAAATCCTGAGGACTTGGAGCGAGTCCTAAAACCGTTCCTGGTGAACCCTTCCCCCTAGCACCGAGTGTAGAGCACAACATACCCCCGTGGTTCACCCCACAAAAGGTTCTCTCCTTGTATATCCAAAATTTTGTTTAGGAATTGTATGCGATAGGGCAGTTTTACCCCTATACAAGAATCCTCTAAAAACTATTCATTTCCACTCCTAAGGAAAACATCTAAAACTGTTCATATTTCATATTTAAATGTTTATCCCATACATCTGCTACCTATATATTTAGAAGTGCTACCTAGATGTCTACAAACCTAGATGTTTTCTACCTAAACATCTAACACTACTGTCTAGATGTCTAGCAGCCTAGATTTCTACTGCCTAGAAATCTAGCAACGCTACCTAGATGTCTAGCAGCGCTGCCTAGACATCTAGTAGCACTACCTAGACGTCTAGTAGCACTACCTAGATGTCTAACAACTTATATGTCTACTGCCTAGATGTTTAGCAGTGCTACCTATACGTCTACTACTTAGATGTCTAGTACTGCTACCTAGATGTCTAGTACTGATGCCTAAACATCTAGCATCCTAGACGTTTTCTGCCTAGAAATTGAGTACAACTACCTATATTTCTAGTACTACTACCTAGATATATAGAACTATTTCCTAGATGTATAGTAGCCTAGATATCTGTTGCCTAGACATCTAGTATTACTGCCTAAACATATAACAATGCTGCCTAGAAATCTAGTACTGCTACCTAGACATCTAGAAGTCTAGACGTCTGCTGCCTAGACGTCTAATAGTGGTCTCTCTTGGCTAAAATCCTGCATAGTGACTTTACCTCCTAACATTCTCCCACTTGAATTTAGTATATAATTTTTTTTACCAAGGTTTTTCATCCAGTGCCAATTACCCAATGCTGCTCTTATTACTTTTTTAGCAAGCCTAGAGAATTTCTGCATCACTCAAACTTCTCTACCTTGATCAGCTTTGTAAGCATATCTGCAGGATTCACTTTCATGTCAATTTTTTTCAACAGGATCCTACCTTATTCCATCACATTTCTTATAAAGTGGTACTTGACATCAATGTGTTTCATGCGATCATGGAATGTTGGATTCTTCACTAGCTAAATAGCACTTTGGATATCATAATGTAACGTAATTTTATCCTGAATTACCTTGAAGTCACACAGAAGTTGCTCTAGAAAAATCACCTCTTTTTTGGCTTGAGTTTCTATAATATATTATGCTTTAGTGGTTGATAAAGACACAACAAATTGCAACTTAGAAGCCCAACTCATCGCTCCACCAACAAGAGTGAAGGTAAATCTTGTAGTGGAATTTATCCCATCTCTATCTCCATAATAATTGGAATCCACAAAATATTTAACTTGCAAATCTATCAATCCAAAGTAAATGGCAACATATGAAGTGGCTCTTAAATATCTAAATATCCACTTCACTACATTCCAATTCTCCTTACTAGGATTTTCTATGTATCAAATGATTACTCTCACTTGGGAAATATTGGATTTGGTGCTCACCATAGCATACATGAGGCTTCCTATTTCTGATGAATACAATACATGAGACATGCTTGTCTTCTCTGCTTATGTTCTAAGAAACTGGTTGGAAGACAATTTTAAGTGTGAACAAAGTGAGGTACTAACTAACTTTGTATTCTGCATATTGAATCACTACATAATATTTTCCACATATGACCTTTGACTTAACCAAATATTTCTCCCTTTTCTATCCCTTTGTATCTTCATCCCTAAAATTTGGTTTCTTGCTCCTAAATCCTTCATTTTAGATGTCCTAGTCAACTGAGCTTTAAGTTCAATGATTTTCTTCATGCTGGGGTCTGCAACCAGCATATCATCAACATACATAAAATAATAGAACTACCATCATAAAATCTCCTATAGTATCCATAATGGTTATCTTCATTCTTGTTGAAACCTTGGCTCTTCATGGTGTCAAATTTCCTGTACCACATCCTTGGTACCTGTTTCAACCCGTACATTGATTTATTCTATCTGCAAACCAAATGCTCTTTACCTCTTTCTTCATAACCCTTAGGATGATCCATATAAATCTCTTCCTCGAGATCACCATGCAAGAAAGAAGTATTTACATCAAGCTACTCTAGTTCTAAATACTATGCAGCTACAATTGCAAGTAGAACTTAAATAGTAGTCATCTTCACAAATGGAGAGAAAATTTCATTAATGTCAATACCTAACTTTTGAACATAGTATTTTGCCACCAAGTGAGCTTTATAGTGTTCCAACAACCCATCACTATTCTTCTTCACTTTGTACACCCACTTGTTTCCAACAGTATTTCTTCCAGGTGGGAGATCCACAAGTTCCCATATTTTATTCTTGCAAAGTGCCTCGATTTCCTCCTCTATGTATTTCCTCCACTTTTCTACATTCTCAGATTCTCTAGCTTCCTGAAATGAACTAAGTTCACCATCATCAATTAAAAAAGGAAAATAGGACTGATAAACATGAGAATACCTTTTTAGACACTTTTTTGGATGTGTAGATCTTCTAACCCAATGATCTGTTGATTATGGCTCTTGGTCTTGTGATCATTGTGTCTACTCTACTTGCTGTTCTATATGCTGATAAAAAACTTTAGCATGCTGATTTTCACATTCATATTCATTCATTTCTACTTCAATTGGTACAACATTAGGAGTTTGTTGTACCTCCTTCCTTTGCATGGATTTTTATCAACATTAACATTCCAACTAATAAATTTATGGGTAGTAGGATCCCCCACTCTATACCCCTTCATTGTATCTCTATAGTCGATAAAAACACATTTACTTGACTATGGGTCAAGTTTGGACCTTTTTTCTTTAGGTACATGGGCAAACACATCACAACTAAAGGTATGCAAATGAGAGTAATCAATTGGCTTACAACACCAAACATCCTCAAAAATATGTCCATCCAACACAACTGTAGGTGACCTTTTGATAAGGTAAATAGCTATATTAGTAGCCTCTGCCCAATTTTTTTTTCCAACATGGGCGTTGAGCATGCTTTTTGCATGTTTCATGATTGTGCAATTCATTCGCTCAGCCACACCATTTTGTTGTGGAGTATATGGCACAATCTTCTGGTGCTTAATACCTTCTTATATACGAATGTTATTAAATTTCATGTAACAATATTCACCCCCATATTATTTGATCTGAGACATAAAATCAACTTGCCCAAAATCTTCTCTACCCGTGCTTTGAAATCTTCAAATTTTTACAAAGCTTTTGACTTCTTCTTCAGAAAATAAACCCACACTCTCCTATAATAATCATCTATAAAACTTAGAAAATAGATGACACCATTTAAGAACTAAGTTGGGACTAGTCCAAATATATCAGAATCTATAAGTTGTAGAAAATTAGAACTCTTACCATGGCTTGCAGTAAACCAAACCCTCTTTTGTTTATTAAAAATATAATGCTCCTATAAGTCTAAACTACAAGAATTAATCCTAGAAATCATACCTTTGTCATGCATAATTTTTAGATATTTTTTCACTCATATAGCCTAGGTGTTGATGCCATAACATTACTACATCCTAAACAGAAGTTGCTACTGCTACATGGTTTATCATCGTATCACCGCATAAATGATATAGGGTCCTATAAGATTATCCCTTAGATACTACAAGATCTTCTTTGGTAATTTTGTAGTAGTTGTTATCGAAAGTGACAAAATACCCTAGCTTATCTATCATTTTGATTGAGAGTAAATTTTTTTGTAAATCGGACATATGTCATACATCACATAACATACTTTCTTTACCATCATCTAGCCTAATATTTATATCCCCTCCTCCCACAATTTCTAAAGGATGATCATCACCCAGTTAGACCATTCCACCATAATATGGTTGATATTTGTCAAACCAGTCTCTATGGGGAGACATGTGGAAAGATGCACTAGAGTCCAAAACCCAGGTATATAAAATTGATCTACTATTACTGATACATATGAATTCATATGTTGTCGTATCTCTTGAATCTGTTGTACTAGCCTCAACTGATGGCTGAGTTTGCTTTTCACCATTATTTAATTACCAATAGTCCTTCTTTGAGTGCCTTGACTTCCCACAATGCCAACACTTCTCTTTCTACTTATGTCCTTTAGACTTAGATCTGGATTATTTTCTACCTTGTTTACTCCTCTCAAAATATCAACCTCTCACAAATAGGGCTTCATTGGTTGAGGGTTCCAGAGATGTTTTTTGCCTCAACTCTTCTGCCAATAAAGTGGCTACCACATCATCAAATTTTAGAGTTCCTGATGATGCATTACTAATGGTCATCACCATATGATCCCAGGTGTCCGGGAGGGAACAAAGTAGGGTGATAACTCTATCCTCATCCTCCATATTCACATTAACTGAAACTAGTTTATTGATAAGAGTATTAAACTCATTCAAATGATTTGAAATGAATGAAATTTCCTTCATCCTCAAGCTATAAAGCTACTTTTTCAAAAAAAAACTTATTTGTTGCTGATTTTATTTCATACAATTTTTCAAGCTTTTGCCAAAGGTCTTCCAAAGTCTAATCTTCAACTACATTGAACAAGATGGATTCTACTATGTAGTAACGAATTGTAGAAACCGTCTTCCTATCCAACGTTACCCACTCCTCATCTTTCATGGTGCTTAGTTTACTCACGACCCCTTTCAAGGCTTGAGCTTGGTCATTCTGAACCAACAAATCCTCCACCTTTATCTTCCATAGAGAAAATTTCTTGCCATCAAATTTCTCAATTTCAAAATTGGTTACACCTCCTATCATTATTGTAGCTCCCACTCACACAAAACCTTGAGATTTGATATCAGATGTTAGGAAAATTTTAGATTTTATACCTACAAGTAGAAACACAATGATAGAGAATAAAAACAACACAAAGAATTTACGTGGAAACCTGCAATGTGAAAGAAAATCACGGGGCAATGACAACTTCTCATTTTTATTATTTTTAGCAAAACTATACATTCACCTTTTCATCATATGCAAGGGATCAATTCCCTTTTATAAAACATAAAAGGAAGACCCTAAACTGTTCGTTTCTATTAGAATAAATATTTATTCTCTTAAGTTCTACTAGGATAGACTTACTTGAGTTACCACTCTTCCATGAGTCAGGTGAACTCTCAGTTTAGACTAGTTCAGATTTGTTGAGTTGTTGTAATCCAATGACTCTCAATGATCAACTTTGCTATTTATACAAAGTTGATCCCATGGAATAATCAATCAGTTCTACTCTTCTCTTCATAGTTCTTGTAATGCTTTGCATGTCTATTCTTGGGAAATTCTAACATGGTACCAGAGCAGGATAGATTTTGCTAGCATTCTCTCTTGAAGTTTCTAGGAGTTGGTTCATTGTATCTCTTGTAGACTACTCACTGCATTTGTTCAAGTCTACAAATTTTTTTATATATAGTTCTTTCTAACTATATTTTTTTGAAATATATGTAAAAAGGGTTTCTTCTGAATGTTATTGTCTTCTTCAAAGATCTGCAAAAAAAAGGGGAACTTCACTACTGTTTTAGTGAATTATAAAATTTTTTGGCCAAAAATTGCTATCGCAATCTTGGCCTCAAATTATTTTTTTAACCTTTTTTCTCTACGACATTTCAGAAATCTCAGGCCACTTTTTGAAGCCTCGGTGCCCACCATATTTTTGTCTCCCCTCTCCAAAGGGGACTGCAACATCCATCGCTCTCCACTTCAAGCAAGCCAAAGGTGCCATCTACCATGAAGTCGAGACGTATGCCATCTAGCATATACAGTCTCCATTGTTGAGACTATCGAAGGTGCCATCATCCATGAAGCCAATTCGTACATGTTGGCCAACGACCACATGTGTACTTCACCTTTACGAGGGAGTCTTACATAAAAGTTGGTGGAAACTGCAATACTCGATGTTCATCGCTTTCTTTTGCACGTTGTTCCAAAATTAATACATTGTGAACGTTGTTCCCTTCTCGGGATACGAAGCGTTTCACTTCGAGTAAATATCGGATCTGATCATGTTCACTACACTTGACATAGTTGGCACTCTCCTTCATGAAGAAATCTACAACTTAAATCCATTGCACTCCAAAATTTACCATTAATCTCAAATATTCTCTGAGATTTTATGGATATCGCATTCCTTTCATGATTTCCAAGCTAACGCCTACCTTTTTTATTTATAAGAAAGCCTTCCTTTGCTTTCTTATTTCATTGCATAGATTGGAAATTATCTACTGGTGATTGGAGGCTTTGAGAGTGCAGAGAATATAACAAAGGATTGTGTTCCTTTGTTTGGTGTTCGAAGACGTACATACTTGGCACCATCAGATGGAGATTGAAGGACTTAAAGTGATGTGCTTGCAAACCAAAGTTGAAGGACTTGAATTCAAATCTTGAAGGACTGCATTGAAGGACTGTGTTGATGTGCTACGCAAACCAGAGTGAAGACAACAAATTGCATTCAAATTTGAAGACCTGCATTGCCTTAAGACTCCTCTAGGGATACAAAGTTGAGGGACTACATTGAAGATAATGACTTGCATTCAAAACTTGAAAGACAACGTTGAAGGACTGCGTGTTGATGTGCTTCACCAAATATTGGTCACCCAACATTTTGTGTATCGAGGGGAGTAGCCACATCAACAGACCCAAATCCATTCAAAAGCTTACATGTTGAAAGAATCACCACATCAAGAGATCACTGCATGATTTTTTTAATCCATTGAACTACGCAGGGAACAAAGGGTGCCATTTCAGAAGTCCGCTGATGGTTTACATAGACATTTCTTTTAATGTCATTGTATTATATTTTTTAAATATATTTTTTCAAATATTGTAAAATAACTACATGGTTTAAAGGCCCCTCTCACTATTTCTCTCCCTAATGTATAAAGGCAAGAGAGTGATGGGTCTCCTTGTAACATCTAAATGAAATATCTTTTCTGGGGGTTTTTTTTGAGGTGCAACTTCTTGCACCTATTTTCAAGACTTCAGGGGGGTTGTTAGTGCTGGTCCTTGCATCCTTTTTTGGTCCTTAGCTTTGTTCACACATTCCTTTTTTGCTACATCCCTTTAAGTAGGCAGATTTAGGAGGAAATTTTGGTGGTGGAGCCTAAATGTGGAACTATTATTCCCACTTGGTATTGTTGCTTACATCTCAATTTCAACATCTTCTAAATGTTCTACCTGCATAACTATTTTTTAAAAACACATGAACATTTGTACACTCAAGCAAGCAAAACTTAAAATATTTCCAAAGAACACATAAATTTTTTAAATAATCACCTATGTTCCACGTATCGGTCTTCTCATTAACTTATAGTTTCCCTCACGTAAGGGTGGGTAATTGAGAAGAATCGGTATAAAGGTCTGGCTGATTATTATTGCTTCATATGCCTATGTTCCACGTATCAATTCTCCTCATTTACTTATAGTTTCCCTCTCGTAAGGGTGGGTAAATTGAAGAAATTGGTATAAAGGTCGGGCTACTGTTGCCTTCAATAAACAGGTGTTTTTTCTAGAGATTCATTGTATTCTCTAAAGAAGTTCTTGAAGTTAAAGGGGGGATTATTGGTTCACTTCAATTATTATTTGAAAAAATGAATACAATTGATCCACTCACCCCTCATAACTATCACACATGGAAACCAAAAATATTAAATCTCATTTCTCAAAAAGGGCTCACACACTTGCTAGAAGAGAAGCAACCTGAATTTGAAAAGGAATATGAAATATTTGTTCATAAAGGGAAGATGTATGAAACAATGGGTATTATAAGCACAAATGTAAATGAAATCTTATGGTTTCACATTTCAGAATGTAAAACTCCATTTGAGAGTTGGCAGAAACTAAAAAACTTGTTTGGAAAAGTGGATCAAATAAGGTCAATGCAGCTAGAGGCAGAATTAACAACATTATCTCCTGAAGACTTCAACAATATTGTTGACTTTCTCACCAAATTTAAAGAAGTCCTCACTCAATTCAAAGGCAGTGGCAAGAATAAAATAGAAGAAGAATGCATCTATCTAATTCTTTCTAAATTAAATGGTGTATTTCAAATTTTTGCAACCACTTTTTTGTCTACAAAAGATGCTCTTGGTACAAGTTTTAAAATGCCCTCTTTAGAGGAGTTTTGTGATAGGCTAACTAGAGAGGAAACAAAACTTGCAAAATATGAGATCTCTCCCTCTTCCTCAAAAGCCTTAGTAGCATCCACCTCCACTAAAGAAAAATTCAAAAAGAAAGAAAGAAGTCCTATAACTTGTACACATTGCAAAAAGGATGGTCATTCTATGAACAAATGTTGGAAAAGACTACAACAACTAGAGGCAACAATGAAGGATCACAAGATAGACATTAAGAAGCAGATAGGAAAAGCTTTAAATGTTCAAGGCAAAGCTATAAAAACTTCATCAAAATACTGGGTTCTAGATTCAGGAGCAACTCATCACATGACCTCCTCAGATGAGTCATTCACTTCAATCTCCTCAAGTTCAACATGTAGCATAGAAGTTGGTGACTCATCCTTTATCCCGATCAAAGGAAAAGGTGACATATCCATTGAAGGTGGCTATATCAATAATGTTCTCTATGTCCCAAACATAGCTACAAATCTCCTCTCCATCTATCAGATTTGTACTTTTGAAAAGGGCAAAACAATTCTTTTCTCACCAACAGGAGTTGAGATAAGAGACTTTCAAGAACCAAACTCTCTCATAGCAAAAGGAGATATTGATCATAACACTCACCTATTTCACTTCAAGGGATTCAAAAATTTAGAAGGGGCCTCCTATTTTGTTGCACATGGAGATCTTGAAAGCAAAATTTGGCATGAAAGGTTTGGGCATCTCAGTTATAACTATCTAAAGGAGTTAAACACTCATGAAATGGTAACAAGGTTGCCAAAAGTCTCTTCTATTGATGGAGTATGTCCTGGATGTGCTCTTGGAAAGCAACATCAAGATCCCTTCCACCCAAGTGGTTCTCAAAGAGCCTCATCCCCTCTAGAGTTAATCCATAGTGACTTGATGGTCTTCCCAGAACCTTCTTTCAAAGGAGCAAAATATGCCTTAACCTTCATTGATGATTTTTCCAGAAGAACTTGGGTCTACTTTCTAAAATACAAAAGTGATGTTCTATCCCACTTCAAAATCTTCAAAGCCTTAGTTGAAAATCAAGCCACTTGCAAAATCAAGCAAATTCATACAGATAATGGGGGGAATACTTCAGTAATGAGTTCTCAAATTTTCTCTCAACTCATGGCATAATTCATCAACATTCAGTCTCCCATAATCCATAGCAAAATGGCATTGCAGAAAGGAAAAATAGAACTTTAAAGGAAATGGCAAACTACATGCTCCACTCAAGAGATCTTCCAATAGTTTTTTGGGCTGAAGCAATTAACTGTGTGAACTATATTCAAAACCACACTCCTCATAAAACTCTTGGCCATTTTACTCCCGAGGAAGCATGGACTGGCTCAAAACCTGATGTCTCTTTCTTCAAAAATTTTGGGTGTACTGCTTGGGCACATATCCCAAAGAAGAAAAGGAAGGCTCTAGATAAGAAAAGCAAGCAACTCATATTTGTTGGTTATTGTGAGGAAATGAAAGCATACAGGCTCCTTGATCCCACAACTCATGAGGTCTTTTTTCATAGAAATGTTCAATTTGATGAAACATTCCCTCATAAAGATCCTCAACCATCCTCTTCCAACATTAATTCTCTTGAGCCATCTCCAATATTAGAGCCTCAATATAATGATGATCCCATTCTAGAGATAAATGACCAAACTGAGGATCCTATACTCCAAACTCCAACTCAAAGTCCTGCCACACCAATTACTCCTTCCACAATGCCAAAATGGGCCCGCACCATAGTTGAAGAAGCCACTCCTTACATCCAAAATCTCCCATCATCCAGATTAGGCAACTCCATGGGTTCTAATCTTCTTTGTCAGTCCATTTCCATAGATCCTCAATCCTTCAAAGAAGCAACTGGTATAAAAGAATGGGATGATGCCATGGAAAATGAATTTTCTTCCTTAATCAAAAATAAAACTTGGGATTTAGTCCCTCTACCTAAAGGAAGGAAGTTGGTTCACTGTAAATGGATCTACAGAACTAAGTATGGACCTGATGGAGAAATTGACAAACACAAAGCTCGCTTGGTAGCTAAAGGTTTCTCACAAATTGAAGGTATTGATTACTCTAAAACCTTTGCACCAGTTGCAAAAATGGATTCTGTTAGGTTGGTACTTGCACTTGCTGCTTCCCAAAAATGGCCTGTATTTCAGATGGATGTTAAAAGTGCTTTCTTACATGGTGACTTAAAAGAGGAAATATTCATGGAACAACCTGCTGGATTCACTCAAGACTCCTCCCTTGTTTGTAGACTAAGAAAATCTCTCTATGGTCTCAAACAAGCTCCTAGAGCTTGGTATGAAAAAATGGACTCCTTCCTTCTTTCCTCAAGATTTTCTCATTGTGAGTCTGATGCCACAGTCTACATTTGGAGAGACGAAGAAAAAATCACCATACTTGTTCTCTATGTTGATGATCTACTTCTCACTGGTAGTGACATTTCTCACATCCAGACTATCAAAGACTCCCTTTCTGAGAAATTTGAGATGGTTGATCTAGGTTTAGCTCATTACTTCCTTGGCATTTAGATAACTCAAACAAATGCAAGAATTTCATTGTCTCAATAGAAATATACTCTAGACCTTCTTCAACGGTTTAAGATGACTGATTGTAAGCCTTCTTCCACACCTTTTCAGTCTGGAGTCACTCTAAGTACTTCCTGCAAGACCCCTCTATGTGATGCTACTCTCTACAGACAGCTTGTAGGAAGTCTATTATACCTCACTCATACTCGCCCAGATATTTCATATGTTGTTGGCTTAATATCTAGATTCTCACATCAACCTCATTTCAGCCATTGGCTAGCAACAAAGAGGATTCTCCGCTACTTGCAAGGAACTACTCACTTTGGGCTCTTATATGAGGGTAGATCCAAGGAAATCATTGGTTACACAGATTCTGATTGGGCAGGTTCAGTAGAAGATAGATGTTCAACTTTTGGCTATGTTTTTTGTCTTGGTTCTTCACCTATTGCTTGGTCATGCAAAAAACAACAAGCAGTAGCATTATCATCTACAGAGGTAGAATACAAGGCAACAATTTTGGCCAATCAGGAAGCTCTTTGGCTTCATCAGATACTAAGGGAATTTGGTTTTTTCCATGACAAACCTATTACCCTTTGGTGTGATAATCAGAGCACAATTCATATTGCCCATAATCCAGTTGAGCATCAACGCACCAAACACATTGAAATTCACATGCATTTCATTCGACAACATATTCAGAGAGGGGATATCCACTTGGACTACATTCCCACAGAAAATCAAATTGTAGACATCTTCACCAAATCCTTTCCTTCTCCGCATTACATTCAGTTGTGAGAGAAACTTGGGGTTAGGCAGATGAATTAGAAGGGTGCACAGAGGTTTTCACCTCTCCCTTCTTCTTATTGTTCTTCTTGGAAGATGGTTTTTCCCATGTGGTTTTTTCACCATCTATCCTATATAAAAGTACATTGTACATGAGTACCTCATCAGGCCCAGTTGTCGGGACTCATTTCTTTTTTTGGGTGTTCAATAGAGGACAATATTCGCAATCCGAAGACATGCCTCTTATTTTTCTTCTTTTATTTTTTGAAATATGGATTTTTCCCATGTGGTTTTTTACCATCTCTTCAATAAGAATCATTGTACATGAGTACCTCATCAGGCCCTATTGTTGGGACTCATCTCCTGTTGTTACATTCACCCCTAGTATCACTTAAGGGGGGTGTTAGAATAAATATTTATTCTCTTAAGTTCTACTAGGATAGACTTACTTGAGTTACCACTCTTCCATGAGTCAGGTGAACTCTCAGTTTAGACTAGTTCAGATTTGTTGAGTTGTTGTAATCCAACGACTCTCAATGATCAACTTTGCTATTTATACAAAGTTGATCCCATGGAATAATCAATCAGTTCTACTCTTCTCTTCATAGTTCTTGTAATGCTTTGCATGTCTATTCTTGGGAAATTCTAACAGTTTTCTCTCCCAAAGGAAGCCTCCAAAAATTGTTGAATTTCACTCCTAAGGAAAGTGTCTGAAACTGTTCGTCTTTCACATTTAGATGTCTATCCTAGATGTCTACTACCTAGACATATAGCAGTAATGCCTAGAAATATACCAGCCTAGATGTCTGCTGCCTAGACATCTAGCACTGTTGCCTAGACGTCTAGCACTGCTGCCTACATATCTAGCACTATTTCCTAGACATATCGTAGTGCTGCCTAGACATCTAGTAGCCTAGACGTCTTTTGCCTAGATGTATAGCAGTGTTGCCTAGATGTCTAGTACTGATACCTAGAGGTCTAGCACTACTAACTAGACATCTAGAAGCCTATATGTCTACTTCCTAGACATCTAGTACTACTACCTAGAAATCTAGTACTGCTACCTAGACATCTAGCACTGCTGCCTAGACGTATAAAAACCTAGATGTCTGCTACCTAGACATATAGTACTACCACCTAGACATCTAGCAGTGTTGCCTAGACATCTAGTAATGTTGCCTAGACATCTAGTAGTACTGCCTAGATGTCTAGCAATAGTCTCTGTTGGCTAAAATCCTGCATAGTGACTTCACCTCCTAACACTTATTGGATTAAAAATCATCCAAACTAAGCAAATGACCATTAATATGGTGGATTAAATGCACTAAAATGGCATGAATATGATTATGCAAAATGGATGTATGAAATGAAGTATGAATTGTGCTTTTGTGTTGTTTTTTTTAGCCATGTATATATGTATATATATATAAGTTGCATTAAGCATAGAATGCTCTAAAGTGGATAATGTTCAATGGCTTGAGCTCTTCTATTCCCTCTAGAATGGCAAGTATATATGTTCCTTGATCCAAATTTTGTTTGAAAATGTATGGACCTAACCAATTAGCCACAATTTTATCACAAAGATATGGTAATGCATTGGTGTTTTGTTAATTTTATTTAAGGACAAGATCTCCTACTTGGAATTTGTGTAGATGAACTTTGATGTTGTAAGTATGCTTTAGACGATCCTAATATACTCATAAGTTCTCTAAGGTATTTATTCATATTTCATCAAGGAGCATGAGTTGGTTAAGATGTGCTTTTCTAGCAGTATCATCAACTATGAATTCCTGTAATGAAATGCACAATAAGGAGATCTTGAGCTCAAGAGGTATGATTACCTCAATACCATATACCAATGAGAATGGTGTTTTCCTAGTAGGCGTGTGAATGCTCATTCGATAAGCCCATAATGCTAAGGGGATTTCAGTATGCCAATATCAATGATTTTCTTTGGAATAGCGATCAATATCTTATTGGTTGCCTTATATTGTCTATTTTTCTATGGATAGTAAGGAGTTGAGAAACTATGTTGGATATTATATATTTTGCAAAGTTCTCAAACATACTTGTTTTTGAAATACTTGCCATTATTAGAGATTATTTTTGAGGGAATACCAAAATGATAGATGATATTTTGGAGTATAAACTCCACAATTCAAGGTTCTATCGTGTTGGTTAAAGGAATTGCTTCAACCCACTCCATGAAGTACTTAGTGGCAGTAATGATGAATGTGTGTTGTCTTGAGGAAGGAGGCAAGATTTTACCAATCAAGTCAAAACCCAATTGTGAAAAGAGCCAAAGAATTTGAATGGGCTATAATGCTTGTGATGGCACATGAGTTAAATTAGCATGCTGTTGATATTTTTGAAACTTCTTGACATAAGTGCAACAGTTGCTTTCCATGGTGGGCCAATAGTAATCCATGCATAAGATATTATTTACGATGGCCATTCCACTAAAGTGACCACCACAAGTATCATCATGAGATTTGGATATAGCTCATCGTGCCTCTGTAGGCTCAAGATAATGAAAGAAGATTCCATAATAACCATGTCTATACAACACATCCCCCAAGAGGGTGAAACGAGCCACTTTTTATTTGAAAATTTATTTGGCAGTTCATGATAAATCTGTTGGGAGTGCTCCAAATTTGAGAAAAGCCTTTACTCGATTAAGCCAATGCTCGTATGGTTCAACATGAATAAAGCAAAAATTCTTCTCATATTTAGATTTAGCTCATGAAATTGTATATTTAGAGATTGTTGTAAATATTAGCAGCTAAATCTCTCCTACAAAGTTTTTGAAATCAATGATCCTAAAGAAACCATCACATCTGCAAATCTATTAGTCGAACAAGGTAGGATATCAATCTCATACTAATCAAATTTTATGAGCAATTTCATTTCTACTTCATGATAAAGTTTTAAGACTAGTTATTTGCATTGGTATGTTCCATTTACTTTATGAATGACAATCTGGGAATCACAAAATATTCTTATATAATTTATACCCATAGATATAGCTACTTGAAGTCCTAGAATTAGGGCTTCATACTCCGCATTATTGTTTGTGCATGGGAAGTCAAGTTTAAATGATAAGGAAATAGGTATCTATGGGTGAAATTTTACACCTCCTCACCCACTCTTGTTTTTTGAAGATGATGACATATTAGAGCCAACCAATTTTTGAGGTATTGACGGTTGAGGCAGATTTTAGAGACCAAGTGGATGAACAACAAAGTAAATCTCAAAGTTTAGGATCAGATAGAAGACTAGGAAGGGGCGTACTAAAAAGAAGACCCCAAATCCCTATAAATTTAGATGGAGGATTGGGATCCCAATTCCTTTAATGGAAGAATCAAACCATGTCATAGTGGTCATAAGTCCCAAGTTTTCATCCCCAAATTTGGATGGAACTTTGGAAAAGAAGCATTAAATGTCTAAACCCAATCATTCGTCCTCCCTGAAGATATGATGGAAAGAAGACTCAGAGGATCATTATTGTCTATAATTGACATAAAAATGGAGGTCTTAGAAGAATCAAGTAGGGCTATTAATAATCACAACTAACTTGATACGAGCTAATGAAGAGAAATTTGAAGTACGCAAAGCATGAAGCAATATAGCTGCTCGAAAAGGGTATAGTATATGAAAATTTATTGCTTAAACAGATTCAACAGAAGCAATCAAGGGCCTAGATCTATATAGAAGTACCTAATTATTTTTTGTACAACCACCATTCTTCTATGAAGTAGCACATCAACAAATCTTTCGACCGTTCTAACACGATTCTTCCCATTGAATATTGTTAATGCTTGAATTTGAATCTATTGTAAAATATTTTATAAATAGTGGATTTCTATCCATTCCAAAGGGTATCTCTATGGCCATTACAATTCATATGTAATTCTTATTCACATTGTAAATAATAGCATATCACTGTTTGGTCTCTCAAATTGTCTTCACTTCTATTTTTGCTTGAGTATGGATGTTTATTTTTGCGATGGCCATCTGAGCTTGTTCACTTAATTATGATATCTAGATTTCATGGGTCTCACTAGGTGGTTCTAGAATTTGCATCCATACTTGGGCATCAGGGTTTTATTTTTTTTAAAGCCGATTGGGTGGGAGCACTCTAATTCTGCTATTTAGATTTCATGCACCCTCCCGCTAGTTCTGGAATTCACCCTTACCCACTGTACCAAATGATAAGTGAGGATGAGATGATATGATCAGTTAGGTGGTGTGCTGCTCTTTGTGTCAGTGATATTGAGTGTGTGTGTCTTGATGCAACCATACCCATCCTTGTTAGTTTTAGATTTGGTCTCCCTTTGCTTTCTTTCTTGTTCTCTTTTCTCCTTTTCCCCTTTGCAATGTCGGTAGCTGGAATCGAAGGAGCTGACATTATATGTAGATCAATAGCCCTTGCCTCTCCTAGGTTAGGCAGCCATTCAATGCTAGGAAAGGACCACTGGGTGTGTTGAACTCATCCGATGTATGTTTTCGCACCAAAAATTTTTGGTGACTCTGCTTAGAAATAAATTAAGTTTATGTGTTTGAGGAAATCAAAGTTTGATGATACTCTAGTTTACTCATATATTTGCAAATCACTTGGTTACTCCTCTGTGTATCATTTCTAGATCATGAGATAAGTTACCTTCATATGCTAATTTTTTTTTATTTCCTAGAGGACTCAGGGTTTGATGAGCAACCTTGAACTTGCTAGTGAAGAAAGTATGTTCATATGGCGACTCGAACTCCAAACCTAATGATATTCATGAAGATCAGTGTCACTATGGTTTCACTAAATTTCTTGCACTAGAATGACTCTGGTCCCCTCAAACTCCCTCACCAACATGATATTATAGAAGCTGCTTTTGATGCCTTAACAAAATATGATGACATTAAGGGAGTTGTGAAGGAGCATCTTGAAAATATGGCTTCTTTGGCCATCCTTCACAATATCATGCACGAGGATGTAATGACCAGGATTTTGGTTGCTTCTATCAAGGAAAAAGTATAACTCTAGTACAAAAAATTACGGCCTAGGAGCATCGCTACATTAGAGGACCTCTTCCAACCTTTGGATCAATTTACATTTATCAAGAGGAGCCCTCTTGAAAGTGTGATGGACTTTAATTTTTGTTTTGAGAAACGTTGGAGGAGGATTCCATGATAAATCATCCTAACCTCTACCCAAGCGTATTTATTCTACATCTAATATTTTGGCCCTGATATCAGCTTCCTTTTGCATCAATCTGGGGAAACCAAGTTTCCTAATCTCTATGAGGAAGCTGTCAAAGCTGAGAAATTCCTTATGTGGAGGCTACATCCAATTAGCTCCCTTCAAGAGGTAATTATAGGTCACACAATAGGTGCATCTCAAGGAAAAGGATGCCATGATGTCCATGTCTACAAGGATAACTCAACAGATCCACCCCAGATTTAGCTGGGTTTAAAAAGAGAGGATGTGGATGCTCATGAAAAAGAAAGGGGTCCCTTAGTGGAGAAGGAGTCAACCACGAGATTGGAGCAACCAACCAACCTCAAGAAGGGGTAGTATGAATTTTTTTCCCTAAAAAGTTAACACTCGAAAGGTAGAATAGGGTGGCAAAAGTCACTGCCGCTCTAAATTTTGAAGGCCTGAGTACCTGGAAAATCAGGCAAAAGGAAAATAATTATGATGTCATCATAATTACAAGCCACTGTGGACGATGCCAGATGTAATACAAGCAAAGGATAACATTTGACATGCTTTAGTCTTCTCATTACAAATTTAGAGGATGAATGGCACATACATCCTAGGATCAAGCGTGCCTGGAACATCGTATTTTTATGGCAAGTAAATAAATTTTTACCCTATGCATAGCTGTTTGTGAGGTGTCATCATGCTATTCAAGGTATTCAATGATATTTCACTAATGCATAGAAGATAGAATTTTAAATTTAAATTTCTAAAATAAATTAATGTTTTAACTTTCAAAAACCTATCAAAAATAGAACCCTACATGAATAGCCTGTGGTTAGACAACAAGCAATCAAACCAAAAAGTAGTAAAATAAAGGCTATCTCTAGAAGGGACAGTCTGCAGTAGAGGCTATCTATCTTAGAAATGGTTAGAAATAGGGGCCATATGGGATAGGGATGACCACAGAAAAAGGTCATATGAGCTAGGGATGATCATAGATAAAAAATTTTAAAACTCAAAAATCCTTTGTAATTCCTTTACCTAAGCATGAAAAATCTACTTTTCTTTACTAAAAATAGGAAAGGAGGATAGAGTAGCTTACTGTGATAGCCTAAGTCTAATGAAGATGTTTCTTTGCTATTTTTGTGCTCTAGTATGATACTGTCTCTAGGAGGGATGGTTGCATCTACTAGCTGTCTCACACAGGGATGGTCATGACTGCTGATCATCTCTAAAGAGGATGATGGTACTTGTAATTCAGAAACACCAAGAAAACATGAATTAGTGATGTGAATGTGCAATGTGGACAAAGTCCCACTATGATTGCCATTGAAGACGCTAAAAAATATTATACATATATGCAATAAAATAAAGAACAAACTAGATAGCAAACTATGTAACCATAATGACAAAATAAGATATGAAATAATGGTTTCCTTTTTATTAATATCAATTCTATCCTTTAAGAGGGTTACAATGGGATACCAATGAGGGATTTTCTACCAATTTGATACAAATATTTACAATAAATAAATTAATGAAGGTGTATCTTGCAGGATCTTTCTTGCATCTCACAAACTGATTAGGGACAGGTTTTTTGTGACTGTCGCAATGTATGATGATGGAGGATGAATCTTTGTGTTGTTTTTTGTAAAGACCTATAATTTGCACAAAAGAAAGTCTAAAGAGCATCAAAAAAATATGAAGAACATTTCAAGATAATGCCCTTATCCATGATACATAAAGCGATAAATAATCTAAAATACAATAAACAAATGCATGAAATTAAAATCTAACTATGCTAAGAAGTAATTAAAATGCTGCTAAAATACCCAGGTGTTGTAGGTGAGTTGGAGAGGAGAGGGCAATCCTCCAAGGGAGGTCTTAGGTTCGAATCTCCACCCTACCAAAAAGCTGAATTGGGTACCCAAAATCCAATTGATAATGTTGGTGCGGGTAGGGTTGGGTGCAACCCCCGGGTGACTTTGACGGTGTAGAACCCCCTGTTCGTGGTCTCTTAGACCAAGGCAACCCCGCAAGGGGTTTTTTGCTTAAAAAAAAAAAAAAAATGCTGATAAATCTAATGGAAGAAAATAACAAAAATAGGTCTCCAACGGGAGGTCATCTCTGTGTAGGACGGTATTACTTGTTGGTCATATCGGGGGTGGGACAATCATGCCTGAAGACCATCTCAGGGTGAGGTGACTGCTAAAATAGGAGTGAATTCCTTGTGGCCAATATGAGGCAATGCTGAGATTGATTCATGGAATTGATTTTAATGGTGCATTCATGAAGAATGACTTAATAACGATATTTGATACCAAAGAAAGGGTAATGGATGGTGCAAGGAGTATGAATTTGATATTCAACCTTCAAGATAGTCCATTGGCATGCTTGAAAGCTCCAAGGTTGAATTTTGATAGTACTTTGAGGATGAGAGCTCTTTGGGTCTTTAGTTTGACAATAATTTTATGCATGAAAACTTGTATATATTCAATGAAGGCTAAGCACATTTAAATAGACTTCCCAAATGGGAGTCCAAATATTGCTAGAGAATCTAAGAAATGATTGAACTCAAGGAACCATTTATTAAGAATTGTTATCAAGAAATAGTTATGCTTAGATGGCGTGTAACCGTTTGAACTATGGTGGGAAAACTTACTTCTTGTGCGACCATCTTGGGGTGGGACAATCATGACTACAAGACATATTGGGGTGAGATGGTCACAATTAATGATAGTCTTGAGGTGATATGGTTGCTTCTGCAAAGGGTAATTCCTCCCTATTAGAGTGGTGAAAACCACTGTTAAGCCCTATGGATGCCCAAGGTGGGTCATATGGCCTGAAAATATGTCCATATAGGTAGTGTCCTCAATATAATATATTTTAGGTGTCTACACATTCATTGAGGCAAGATCCTATTTAATACATTCTTTAGGGTTATAAACTAGAAGATCTATACTCCCAATTTATGAGATTGTTACATGTAAGAAATATTAAAATAACCTTTGAGCTAATAATAACCTTTCAATGAAATACAATTAAGAGTAGAAAAAATCATAAATATTTCAATGTAATTGATTTTGAGGACTCTATCTCTCACTAGGTGAAAAAAACACTTATATGATATTATAATGCAGATGTGAGCTAGGGTTTCAAAGGTGATTGTGTGAGGGTTTCATCTATGGATCAAGCACAAGTTGTGGTAAAATATGTATTTCAAGTCCTACGGGCCCTAGCATCCAGTTTTTTTTTTTGTTTTTCCCCAAGATAAACATGGGATATATTGCAAGAGACCCATGATGGGTTAGGAATCTATCATTCAACAAATATTTATGCTATGGACTTGATTGAAAACTACTTCCAATTTGCTACCCAAGAAAAAAGTAAAAATCACACCTTTCCTCAATGTCCAAGGCATGGATTAAAGAGACCCAAAAATAAGTTTCAAGTTGCAAAATAAATAAGATAAGCCTCCTTAGGAAAAGAAAAATGGTTTAGAATTCAAGTAATCACAATGATAAGGAACATCCCAAAAATAGATCCACTATGGAAACCCCTTTCAAGGGTAAGCATTTCAAGGATTCAACCCCAAAAATGAATTTTAGGGATGCCCTTCATGGTGGACAGTCCTAGACTAATGCTAACATTAATATTAAGGATTCTCATAGACCTATAAGAATGCCTAATATTGATCCCAAAAAACTAAGTCATGATGTTTAATAGTAGCTGATGGAACCCCAATAGTTAAGCTAAAATGGGTGACATTCAATATGGCATAGAAGATCTGGAGAGAAGAGGATTGATTTTTCATTTCTTGGGTTTCTTTTTGAGCCTATCCAATTTTAAAGTATGGGCTACAAAATATTGGAAAATACAAGGTGACACAAATATCTGTTTATCCCAATGGTTATTTTCTTATTATTTTTGCTAATGATGAAGATAGAGAAAATATTTCAAGGGGTCTCTATTTCTTTGGAAGGGTGGGGTTTTTCATGAAGCCTTGGTACACTAGATTTAAAGTCAAAGAAGAGATGTATTCTATAGGACCTATATGGGTTAGAATATTTGGTTTCCTAGTTGAATTCTAGAATTTGGCTATATTTTCTAAAATAAAAAACGCCATTGGAACTTTTATAATGAGTGTTGACTGTACACACAAATTTGAACACATTATTCATGCTAAAATTTATGTTTTAATGGATTTCGACAAACCCATTCTATAAAATATCTCATTACAATTTGGGGAGGAAACTTGGGAGTTGGTGGTGGACTATGAGAAAATTCATTTTTGTTGTAGAATATACCATAAATATGGTCATTTGGCTAGTGTATTTCCAAATAAAGTTCTAGATCAAAAGAAAAAGAACATGAACATAATAGGTTTCCAAATGCCTAAGAAGAAGAACACTAAAAAATAGCTATGAAGGATCAAGCGATGTTGTCAACTAATATGTTTGGAATTATTTCCACAAATAACCTCCTAGGTGAGGAAGAGGACATAATGGAGATACAAATATTAGAAACCTAGTTTAAAAATGTAGGGAAGGACTCAAAGAAAAACCAGGAAAGTAAAGATTTTCAACCAAAAAATAAGGGAGAAAACATAGACAAGAAGAACAATATTTTAAATGCTAAAACTTTAAATAATTCAGACCCCAAGATAGACTTTGTTGAACCTTCCAATAACACTTTTATTTCATATACACATGCTTCAAGGTTAGAATCTATCCCAGATTTAATTGGGGTAAGACAAGAAACATGAAAAAAATGAAGATGGACACTAACCAAAAGGTAGACCACAAGACTAGTCAACATATATGGTAAAAGAAGATGAAAAGCTTGTAGATGAAGGTAAGATTGATGCTATTACTAACATCTTTAACCTCATTATTAATGAATATCATCACTTGGAATGTTAGAGGACTCAAAGGGAGTTTTTCAAGATAAAATGAAATTAGAATAATTATTTAGACAAATTAATCACATCTAGTTTTCCTTTAAGAAAGAAAGATGCTTATAGAGGAAATGAAATCAATTGCAAGTAAAATCTAGCCGATTGGAAAAGTGGCTTCCTTTACCTCCCATGGGGATTATGGTGGTATTTATAGCCTTTAGGACCTAAAAGAGATCATTATTTACCATATGGTTGGTAGCTAGGGTATCTTAGTTGTGGTTGCACAAAGTAGACAATCTAACCAAATTATGCTCTGCTTGACTATTTATGCTCTAATTAGTTTGGAGGAAAAGTAGAGACAATGGAAGGATATATTATCTCCCATTTTCTTGAAGCTTGGGTCTTGATCAGAGGAGACTTCAATACCATCTTCTCTTTGTATGAGAGGGGGGGAATAGAAATATGATGGGAGTTCAGACCTCATGAGTTAATATATTGTAAATATTCACCTTGTGGACATCTAGCCAGATAATTGCCTCATGATTTGGTCTAATAGAAGACAAGGCTTTGCGGAATATCCTAAATTGCTTCCAATTAAAACTACCATAGAATCCTAGGGATGGGTCACTATTGAGAATTATTTCAACACTAGCCAGTTGGGTGAGTATAAATTCAAGAAGTTTAAGCGGTTGGAGGAGTGGCCGGTCACAATCCCTCCGGCGCTAGCAACCATTTTGACCAACATCTTGACAGCACAGTTTCTCACGGGCAGATATGAAGAGGATGAGTTAGCTTGGGGCCATGGGAACCTCGGGGTTTATACTGTGAAGGCTGGATATGATCAGATCCTCCCAGAGCCTCCCCCGCATTCATTTTCGGTTCAATATTGGAAGAAGATTTGGCATTCCAAGTGCTGGCCGAAAGTGAACTTCTTTGCCTGGCAGTTTATGCACAATGGCATTCTCACCTTCGATTTCCTCAAAAATAGAGGAATCATTGGCCCTTCTCAGTGTATTTTATGTCATAAGAATGAGGAGACTGCTGATCATTTGATGTTTGAGTGCTCTTTCATAGGTCAGATTTGGAATCGATGGTTTTCCTTTTTTAAACTCCAGAGTAATGGTGCTCTGACTCGGAACAATATCTGGCAAAGATGGAAGAAAGGCAGATTTAAATCTAAAGCCCTCCGTCTGGGGTGGGATCTTGGTATTTCCTTCATCTGGTGGCAAGTGTGGCTGGAAAGAAACGCTCGAATCTTTAGAGAGACCTTCTCCTCGCTTGATGGAATATGGCAGGTTATCTGGAGCAAAGTCACAGAGACGGTTGCCATATATGCTGATGAGGAAATTACGGCTGAGCTGGGTCCTCAGGAAGAGAGAGCTCACAGGTTAGAAAGAACATAGCTAGTTGGAAGCCCCCCCCAGCAGGCTGGGTTAAAATTAACACAGACGGAGTTGCAAAGGGCAATCCGGGCAATGCTGGAATTGGTGTTGTGTGCCCTGATCATGCTGGAACTGTGCTTTACTGGGAACTACAGGGTCTGAGTAGAGCCGCCAATAATGAAGCCGAAGCCTATGCTATCAAAATTGCTTCCATCTGGGCTGTCAAGCAGGGATACAAAAAGATACTCCTTGAGACAGATTCTCAAATTTTGGTTGGCGCTCTTGATTGTTTGAGGAAATTTGCTTTGAAAGCTTGGAAGATACAGATTTTAGTCTCTCAAATCAAGGACCTTTGGAAGGAATTAGAAGATGTGATCCCTATCCATGTGAGTCGTGACTTAAATTCGATGACTGATTTCCTTGCAAAGATGGGTGCGGAAAAGGAGGTTGGAGTTCAGCTACACAGTGACATGCCTGTGGAAAATGCTGAGATTCGACAGGGACTTGCAAAATTCTTGAATCAATGAGAAATTTTTGTACTAAGGATGATTTTTGTCGTGTTTTCACGACCTGCTTTGCTATTGCGGCCCTTGGCAGGAACCTATCGCGATATTGCGATAGGTTTTGTCGCCACGACCTTGGGAAGGTTTCTGTCGTGATTTCGCGACGCTTTGAGCACAGGGGCAATAAGGAGGAAAATAGTCGCGATATCACGACGGTTTTTGTGTTTCGGAGACAAAAGGAAAAACTGTTGCGATATCACGACAAGTTTGAGCGCAGGGGCAACAAGGAGGAAAACAGTCGCGATATCGCGACGGTTTTTGTGTTTCGGAGACAAGGGGAAAAACCGTCGCGATATCGTGACAAGTTTTGTCGCCACGGCCTTTGGAAGGTTTTTGTCGCGATTTCGTGACGCTTTGAGCGCAGGGGCATCAAGAAGGAAAACAGTCACGATATCGCGACGGTTTTTGTGTTTCGGAGACAAGGGGAAAAACCGTCGCGATATCGCGACAAGTTTTGTCGCCACGGCCTTTGGATGGTTTCTGTCATGATTTCACGACGCGTTGAGCACAGGGGCATCAAGGAGAAAAACAGTCACGATATCGCGACGATTTTTGTTTTTTGGATACAAGGGGAAAAACCGTCACGATATCGTGACAATTGTTGTTGCCACGACCTTTGGAAGGTTCCCGTCGCGATTTCACGACGCTTTGAGAGCAGGGGCAACAAGGAGGAAAATAGTCGCGATATCATGACGGTTTTTGTGTTTCGGAGACAAGGGGAAAATTCGTCGTGATATTGCGACATTTTTGATGCCTGGGAGCCAGATAGAAGAACTGTCGCGATTTCGTGACACATTTGGCACACTGAAGACTTCTGGAAAAGACGTTGCGATTTTGTGACCATTTTGGAGCTTGTGCATCATGAGGATAATTTGTCACGATTTCACGACACTTGGGAGGACTGGTTGCAGATTGATAATCTTGTCACGATTTCGTGACACTTTTGGCGTAAAGGGGGCAAACGGAAAATGTGTCACGATATCGTGACCTTTTTGAGGGATGACTGCTCTGAGGAGAACCCGTCGCGATATCGCGACAATGTTGGTGGTCAGGAGTTGTTGGCTTTGGCTGTCATGATTTCACGACATGTCGCGATTTTGCGACATGTCACGATTTCGCGATCGGTTGCCCGGTTGTGGCTTTGGCTGCCTTGACTGTCGTGATTTCGTGCCTGGTTTTCTTCTTGTGCTTTGTGTTGGGAAGTGCTGCCCTTTTGCCCTTTGTGCTGGCTTCTTGCTTCCTGGTTCTTGGTTGGGATGTTTTCGATCCCTCTTGTATATACTCTTTGTATTAATATAAGCTTTTCACTTTCTTCAAAAAAAATAGAAGAGAAGGCTTAACTTGTATCATGGAAATATTGGATAGGTTCTTGTTCTCTGATAATTTCTTAATCCATGGACACATTCCTAAGGTGAAAAATCTTAACAATGTTGGTTTGGATCATTGGCCAATCATGGTTGAAATGTGGAAAACCAAGGTCAGTTTCTCACCCTTTCAATTTTAGTTAATGTGGCTCAGAGATAGTTCCTTCAGACCCCGAGTGCGGCAATGGTGGTAGGAAGGTAAACCAAGGTATGGAACTAAGATGTTTTATTTTACCAAAAGGTTGCAATACATCAAATCCAAAATCAAGATTTGGAATTGGAAGGAGTTTGGAGATGTCAGACAGAAGAAACAAGAAGTGATTGCTCGGCTTGAAGAGTTGAATGATCAAATCCATTTAGATGGCCTCACTGAGAGTAGAAGTATAGATGAAATTAGACTCACAACACAGTTGGAGGAATGGGAAAAAAGAGAAGAGCTCTTATGGAAGCAAAAATCTAGGATCCAATGGCTCAAAGAAGGAGATCGAAACATGAAATTCTTCCACAAATCTCTTCTAGCCCGCAGATCGCACAACTTTATTTCTTCCCTAAAATTATATTTTGGAGACTCTATCCACACTTGGGATGGCATGAAGTCTATCGTGGTCAACTACTTTTCCAAACTGTTCACTGCTGCATCTCTTGACTCGGCTTCTCAATAGAATGTCCTTCAAGCGATCCCTACTCTTATCACTTCTGAGGAGAACTCTATTTTGACTGCTCTAGTTACTATCAATGAGCTTCAACAAGTGGTTTTTAAAATGCAAAAAGGGAAGACCCTAGGGCCTGATGGTTTTCCCATCAAATTTTACCAAGAATTCTGGGATATTCTTCATGTTGATTTATTAGAGGTGGTGGAAGAAGCTAGGAAGGCCAAAGATATTTTGAAGGTAATCAATAAAACTTATATAGCTCTGGTCCCAAAGGCTCAAGATGTAGAACATATCTTAGCTTTTAGACCAATAGCTTTATGTAATGTTCTTCTCAAAATCATTACCAAGATCATGGCGGAGAGGCTAAAACCTCTTTTGCATAAGATTATTTCCCTTGAACAAGGAGGTTATGTGGAAGGGCGACAGATTGTGGATGAGATAGTTCTTGCTCAAGAAGCCATCCATTCCATGGAAGCACATAAATCTCCTTCTATGTTCATCCATTTAGACCTATCCAAAGCTTATGATAGAGTGGATTGGCACTTCCTCATCAAAGTTATGAGGCAATTTGGCTTCTCTCAAGATTGGATAGATTGGATAGATTGGATTATGGGATGTATCTCTTTGGTGTCCTACTCAATTCTTATCAATGGTTTCCCTTCATAGTTATTCCTAGCTTCCAGAGGTATTAGGCAAGGTGACCCCCTCTCCCCTTATTTATTCATCATTCTTGTTGAATGCTTGGGTAGGACTATGACCAAAAATAGAGAAAATAGAACCCTTGAGGGAGTTACCATTGCTCATGGAGCCAGGCCTATCTCTCATATTTAGTTTGTTGATGACTCTACTCTATTAGGTAAAGCTACGATTAAGGAAGCCTCTACAATTAAACAAATCATTCATTGTTTCTCTAATGCTATAGGGCAATTGATCAATGAAGACAAATCAAAAGTCATTTTCTTTCACTACTCTCCTAGAAAGGAATCCATGGTTCTAGATAAATTAAGATATAAGAAGGCCTCCCTTCCAATCACTTATTTAGGCATTCCTATCAACATCCAGAGATAAAAAAAATACTAGAATTGGTTGTTGGATAGAGTAAAGGAGAAAATTGGAAAGTGGACCAATAGGTGGCTTTCATCTGGGGGTAGAATTACCTTGGTAAAATTAGTCCTTCAAGCTATACCTATTTATGTTTCTATTGTGTTGAATATCCCAAAGGCAGTTCTTCGAGAACTAGATCAAATCAATCAATGGTTCCTCTAGAGTGGTACTAAGGAGAAAAGAAAATGGGCCTTGGTGAAATGGGATACTTTATGCCTTCCCAAGCATGAAGGGGGTTAGGATTTTGATATGCTATAAAAAATAATAAGGCTTTAGCTGCAAAGTTGTATTGGAGGATTTTGAATAACCCCAATGCCCTATGGGCCAATAATATTTGTGCTAAATATGCTGAAAACAAAAGTCCTGAAGACCTTGTTCGCTATCAACTGCCTACTAGAGGTTCTCCCATTTTGGTGGTTCTTAGGATTGGTGAGGATTTGATAAAGAAGAAGTTATTTTGGATCATTCATAATGGTCAATAAGTAAATTTTTGGATAGATTCTTGGGATGATCACCAACCTTTGATAACTCAGTTCCCTGATTGGAGGTCCTAGATGGAGAAGCTACACCAAGCTAACTGGATAAAGGTAGCTAATTATTATTGATACCAGAATGGTAATTTAGAGGTTGGTAGATATTGGATCCCTATTGAGGACTAGCCTATTCAAATTCTAGAAAGGCAAAGGAAAGATATCCAACGCACCCTTCATATGAGATCTCTCTCTTGGTCCCATGATAAGGATTGTTTTGGATGGAACAACACTACTAAGGGTGAGTATACTATTGCTCAAGGTTATTTGACCTTATGCCACAATAATCCCAACCAGTCCTATGACATATTTACACAGTTGTGGGCTCAAAAGCTTTAGCCTAAGGTGAGGTTTTTTATTTGGATTTTATTGCATCAAAGGGTGCTCACTAGTGAGCAACTTATGAAACGTGGCTTTCATGGCCCATTTAGATGTGAAATGTGTGGAAAGAATGTGGAAACTCTTAGCCATATTTTTATTGAGTGTCCCTTAGCCTCTGAGCTATGGAGGAGAATGGCTATCTTACTCGGTTTACAATGGTCCAATTTTTCTACTCTTGAACAACTATGGAGGGATTGGCCTAAATAGGAGGTTGTTGATCATTTTGTTAGGCAGTTAGTTTGGATGGGAACAACCATCCTACCTTGGAATATCTAGAAGGAAAGAAACAACCAGATTTTCAAATAGGAAAGGAAGGATATTCACTATATTTGGCAAAAGACCATTGCCAACTTAGCTGAATCAGTCCAACAACTCCTTAATCACCCCTAGGACTCCCACCAATGATGGGATCAAGTTATGCAAAGATTGAAGATTCACTCTACTATTGGCAACCAACTTAAAGGGAATGTGAGTAATCAAAAGATGGATAGAACAAGGAATTGGTAGCCTCCTCCTAAGGATTTTGGAAAATTCAATACGGATGGAGCCTCTAGGGGGAACCCTAGAAAAGCCAGTGTGGGAGGAATTGGTAGACTTTCAGATGGTTCCCTGGTTTTCACTTTTTCTGAGAATTTGGGTATCCTTTCCAATAACCTTGTTGAGGGGTATGGTATCCTTAGAGGCCTTCGTGAGGCTGCTAAGGTTGGATGGAAAAAGGTGTTGGTTGAATCTGACTCCCAAGTCATGATTAATCTGTTGAAGACTCCTAAGAATCATAAGGTTGATTGGAGAATAAAAATAATTGTTGAGAAGATTCAATTAATCCAGATGGGCTTTTTGAAAGTTGAATACAATCATGTGGTCAAAGAACAAAATAGGATTGTTGATGCTTTAGCTAATTGGGCATTGGACAAAGGTGATCTTACTTGCTACGACCACCCTCCTAGATGGTGGGCTTCACAAATCAGGGATGCTCTTCTATCTATCCTTTCTCTAGATGGCTCCAGTACTAGAGGTACCTAGTTCCTTTTTACTTTGTATTAGCTTCTCTTTGGTTCAGTCAGGGTATTTTAGTTCCCTAGCTTAGAAAGATCATTCTTATGTTTCTTGTGTTGATTCTTGGTTAAAAGGCATGTTGGCCTAGAAAGGCCAAAGATGTAATCTATTTTTTCCATCAATTTAATTTTTTGGTGTGTGTGTTTTTGTGTTGTGTTTTGTTGTGTTTTATTTTTGTGTTTTTATGTCATTTTTGTGTTTTATGTTTTATGTTTTGTATTTTTTGTTTTTATTTTTGTGTGTTTTTGTATTGTTTTTTTGTTGTTGTTTGTTGTTTTTATTGTTTTTTTGTTTTTGTGTCTGTGTGTGTTTGTGTTGTTTGTGTTTTTGTTGTTTTAGGCATGCTCCTTGAGTGTGTCAAAGGGGGCAGGCCAAGTGCGAGCCCTGGGTGATTTTGATGGAATAGATACCCCTGCCTCCTTGGGTCTTACCTAAAAGTGGCACCCCAAAAGGGGTGTTTTCCACAAACAAAATAATAATAATAACCTTTTAGCTAATAATGCATGATCTAATAATAGTGTAATAAAATATCCTAATACAACCCAAATATTAGTTGCAACTATTAATTCTCTATTATACAATTAAGGTGATAAGCCCTATGTTATTTATTAAGTTTGGATGGTTGGAACCCTTCACATATGAAATATTTTTTTCACTTGTCTATTATTTATAAATAAATGATAAATATTCTTAAAAAATTATGTTAAGAACACAACAAATAGATGCATTATATAAAATCACTCATTGTGGAATAAAATATGATCAAAGCATTTATACTCATTGTTTGGTACCAAAGTAGAGATAGTAAATAGGAGTTATTTAGTCCTAGGTCATTCTAATACAAAGGTAGTGTTATGTAGAGAAGTGATTATTTAGAATTTTTGAGAATACAAGTTCTTTTATATTGATGACAATATTTTTGAGAAGTTAATGAGTTTACAATTTATAGGCTTGTGTTCCAATATTAGCAGTGTTTATTATGGATAATATGTAGCAAAGAATTTCTTTTTGAAACCTTAAATTCTACCATTTTCTATTGGTGATATCCATGATTGAAATATATGCTCTTTTTTGAGATGAGTAGAATATTTCTTGTTTGATGGAATATCTATAATCTAATATTATTAGGCCAAGGTTGATAGTGATGAAGTGCCTACCGACACTCCTAATATAGCCTATAGATAAGTGCTATTCTAAACAAAAGTCTCTAAGTGTTTTCTATGTAAGCCTATGATCATTTTATATATAAGCATATGGTCTTTATGTAAACCTATGAGTAGTTTTGATGTATTCATGCTTAGCAATATTGGTCAAATTACCTCTATGGTTAACCTTGATTAAAAAGTTTAATACATTTAATATATTTAATTTAAAATTTAATTTTCTCTATGTTGGCTTGATTTTAACACTTAATTTGGGATTAGGTATCGCTATAATTACCCATCAACGACTAGTACAATGTATCATTTTATGTTGTAAGATCATAGGGTGCCTATGAGAACCCATCCCTTATCGTTGTATTGGCCATATTTCATTTTCTATTCATCTATTTGATCCATTTATTTAACACTTATGTTTTTCTACTTATGTTTGTGGTGAATGTATGTTTCAAAATGCTTCTTGAAAGTGTTATAAAGTCCAACATAGTATCACAACCAATACAAAGCACTTTTTCCAATCATATAAAAGGGTTATATAGAGAAAACCATGACATGAATGGATAAAACATTAGTTCTATTAGATTACTTATAAAATTTCATGGGTCTATTTCAATAATTTTGCTTCCTTGGTGCTTGTTTCTATGTTCAAAGAATTTTTGCTATTTTACATCCAATATCTAAAAAATTAATTTTTTTGAAAAGAATATTCTAGTGAATATTTTTTTATCAGTGGTAAAAATGAGCAAGGATATTACTGGTTAGGAGGAAAAAGTTTGGTTCCTTAAACATAATTATATTTTTCTAAAAATTTAATGGGATACACCACCAATGTAATTGTAGTGCAATAGTAAGATATTTCCATTTTGAGCCCTTGTTCCCTAGTTTGAAACTTAGTGGGTGCATTTTGTTTGGTGAATGAATAGCCTTTTTGGTGCTTTTGAAATATTATTTCAATTAATAGAAGTATTTTCATGTTAACATGTCAATGAAATCATAGTGGTAAAGTGTTATCTTCACATAATGATAATGTTGATTTTAAGTCATAATTGTATACTTTTTGTATTTTTAGGGTGTGTTTAAGGGGTGGCTTGGGGGTTGAAAGATTTATATTTATTGGTGCAATTGATGAGTGTAAATTGGAGGTAAACATGTTTAAAGCATGAAATGACACAATGGTATAAAATTTGATTAATGAAAGGGAGTTCATGTGGTTGATTCATAATACTCCTATATCCTTTTGACACACATATGTTCTAATTCATTGGATAAGATTAGTTTGAGCGAATTTACTCCCAATGTTAAAGTGGAGGAGGTGGTTAGCTCAATCAACATTAAGAGTCCTTCCACTATGGCTGGATATTCAAATCACATGCATGATCTCTGTTGAATTACCCAGTATTATCTTAATTCCATAATTTTACCTTTTATATATAAATGAGAAGGCCATTAATCACCTTTTTCCAAGTGTCAACTTGTTCTTCATTGATCCAATAGAGTTAGAACTCTAGTCAAAGTAATGATGTTAGCACAATAAATATGGCACCTTCAAGATGTCACAAGGTTGGTAGATTTTTTCCTAGGGAGTAAAAGTTAGATTTTTTCTAATTTTTCTGTATTAACATGCCAAAATTTCCATAGGCCATAACTGTTGCATGTGGAAGCATTTTGGATATTTTTTAAGATTACTTAGTTTTTTTAGCCATATACATTGGTGATACCCATTCAAGAACCTATTATAAATTTTTGTGGGATTTTTTTATCTAGTTAGCATTATTATCTTTATTTTGGTATGATAGTAACTCCAACAATCTCATCGATGTAGTCGTTGATAAGCTTGCTTGTATCTAGCATATCTATAGTTCAAAAATACATAGGTAGTAGGGTAGAATTTGGCCAATAATTCATTATTCTTGTTGTGGAACTCATAGTATCTTCATAATGATCATGTGCAATAGACTCAACAACTTCCCTTGATACCTCCATTATTGCAATATTTTAAAATTTATTTTCATCAAGAAGGTTCTAACATTCTTCTTTTTCATAGCACACTTTTGATGTCTTCATAGAGCAATAGGAATATGACACTCAATAGCAGATTTGGAATAATTATTAGTAGTTTGATTTGTGTCTCAGGGTTCAAATTACCTATGCATCAATTCTTACTTTAATATTGTTTCAGTAAGATCATAAGGAACAACAAAGTATATTGTCATTCCTACTCATATGGAACTTTGCTATCTTGGATCATAGAATAGTGGTTTGTATTCCAAATCTTGGAGGAACAATTTGAATGATAAATATAATAATTAACTAGGAATCTTCACTTGTAATACAAAATTTGGTCTATGACTTTCACCCTATAGCAATTAACATGGATAACATAAATTCCTTCTCCATCAAGAAGGTCATAGGTTTAAAATTCATTTTCTCAGCTTTATTTTATTATTATATTCAAGGTTTGATATCTTCAAAGAGCACCAAATTATATCTTCCAACCAAGCTCATTAGTGTAGTAATCAGTTAGTTGTAATGTATTGGAAGGTTAAGAGTTCAATTCCCTATGTTTATCTTTTTTCATGCTTCTCTCATAGTGTACCACTTTTCCATGTCTAAGACATGATGTGTCCTCTAACTCCGACATGCCTATTGGTGTGGCAATTAGTGATATTTTTAGTTGTAAAAGGAGTAGATTTTGGATGGCCACAATAAGGTATGCCTTATTCCTACAGGTCCCTTTCTAATTCTTGGGTATAATTGTTTGAATAATTACCTATTGCTTTCTGATTCAATTTATCTTTATTGAGATTAGAGGATAGATTATGATCACCATATTGTATTTTGAATATTTTTTTATAGGAGGCTTAACATATTCATACAAATAGGTGGAGTCACAACTTCAAGTTTATGGAAGGGTTGATTGAGTTAATGCACCTTGGAAATAGAATATAGTAGCATTCATTGGACCATTTGAGTATTCATTATGAGGTAGATAAACTAGATATAATGTCTCATTTTATTATCCTCCAATTTAGAATATGGGGGGTTTTTGAATTTAATAGGCCAAGGTTCATAGTGATGGAGTTCTTATAGGTGCTCCTTATGTAATCCATAGACAAGTGTTATGTAAGCCTATGGTAATTCTATATATAAGTCTATGAGAATTTTCTATGGTCACTTTTTATGTATTCACCCCTAGTGATAATGGTTAAACCACCCCTATGGTTAATCTTTACTAAAGGGTTTAATACATTTAATAGACATTATCTAACCTTCAATTCATTTTATATCGAATTGAGATTAACTCTTCCTTGGGGATTAGGTAACACTATAAATATCTCAATGATTGATAAATCATATCATTTTCTGATATGATATCATAGGGTGCCCATTGGAACCAACCCATTATTCTAATTTTATCTATCTTTTCTTATCTATTTTATCAATTTGATATCTTTATTGCACTCATATTATTCATCATAAAATTATGGTGAATGTATTTTTAGAATGTTTTTAGAAACTATTATGAAATCTAATATGGGCATAGAGTTGTCATAGTTTGTTATATACAAGACCATTTCCAACACAAAAAAATATGAAAATAAAGTATAGAAGTGTGGATGCATTTTATAATTTGCTAGAGGACACATTTAAAATTAAATAAATTGTAATGAATCATATTACTAGATATTATAAGGATGATTTTGTGTAATATTACAATATTGGACCATGTCTTATCAAGATTGAAATTTAAAAGAGTGGAATAAATGTTACCCTATGCATTACAAACTATGATTAGAATAAATTATCAAGAACTATTTTTCTATATTAGTCATTTTGGTAGGAAATTGGTTCCTAGCAGCTGTGACAAATGGTAAACGGATGAATTTGGATGCAAAAGACAAAAATATGCTAAATCACTTTTTGTAATAGAATCACTATTTTCAATGGAGGTAAACCTACCATTTGATTAAATAATAATTATGTTTTATATTTCGATGGCTGCCTATTTACACCCTTGTGAATGCATATAAATATCTATCCTAGAGTTGTGAAGTGAAAGGATGCAATGGTCCATTAATAAAATAAGTGAATTAATAATATTAAGGGTTAGGATTAGGATCCTAACATGCCATACTCCTTAAAAAGAGCTTTGTACTTAAAGCTTGAAGTGAGATGCTTTATTACTTATTTTCCAAGGAGTATTTTCTCATGTTCTTGCACCATTTTAATATCATCATTTTGTAAGAAGGGATATTGTGAAGGTTGAAGTGTTGGTGGGGGATAGGTAGGAAGAATAGGAGAATTAGAATTACAACGAGAGGAAAAATATTTGTGTGTCTTCTTGGTGGCTTGGAGAGAAAATAAGTGGGCACCTATTTCCTTACCTCCTTTGTGAAGAACTTTCTCCATTCGATGAGAGCTTACTAGTGGTGAAGGGCCGGAGGTTAATCCTTTAAGAGTATATGTGTAATCCTTTATTGTGAATTTCATACATAATTCCTTAAAATCCCATTGGATGGTCCCTAGTGTGTGTAACCATTGCACTCCTAAGACAATATAACATCCTCCTAAGGGAATTGTATACATGTCATGTTTCATGGTGTAATCACCTAAGGTGAGCTTAATATTTTGGCATTTCCCTTTACGGTTGGTCCTTCTCCATTCCAAATCATGACTTCAAAATTATTGCAAGGATGTATGAAGCAATTAGCTTGCTTTACCACATGTGGGTTGATGAAATTATGGGTACTACCAGAGTTAATAAGCACAATAAGGTTTTATTGTTTGAAGGATCCTAAGACTTTCATAGTTTGGGGAGAAGAATTATCGATGAGGGCATTGAAAGAAATTTCTAGTGGACCTTGAGTGCTATCATCGGGTGTATCCATCACTACTTCTACCTCGATCTCCTCTTCATCGATTGTTGATTGACAAGGAATAGCTGCATCCAAAATATATAATCTGGGTGTAATACATTTATGATTGGTTACAAATTTCTCATCACAATAAAAAAGGCATTTTTCCATTCTTTCTTTCATTTACTTAGTGTTAATACATTTAATTGGTAGGATTCGGTAAAGTTTTGGGGTGGTGGAAGTATTTTGTGATTCTAATTTAGATGAGTTTCCCAATCGATTAAATTTGGCTTCCACCATTTGGGCTAATGGAAAAGTCTGCATCATGTCAATGGGATTGAGCATTGTAATTCTAATAAAATTTCTTCCTTTAAGCCACTAATGAAATAAATTTGGAAGAATGAGGTATCTAGCCCTAATGTAAGATTTGCCAATTTATCAAATTGAGCTTGGTATTCTCACGCTGTAGTATTTTGAAGGAGTTTTGTAAGTTCTCCTATGAAATTTCTGATTTTACTTGGACCAAATTGTACCATTAGTTTTTTTGTAAATTCTCACCATGTAGGGGTGCCGTTTATCTTTTCGTACCATTGGTACCATTGGGTGGTGATACTTTCAATGTGGAAGGATGCAATACAAACCTTCTGTATCTTAGGGACCTGGTAGAGGGATAAGTATTGGTCAGCTCGATAGATCCAATTTGTGGGGTCGTCTCCCTCAAAATTTGAAAAATCCAATTTAGTGGTTTGAGGTAGGATAGACGTTTGTGGTCCCCCAAGTAATGCTTAGTGTGTTGGTGCTCCAGTAGATTGGCCAGCTTGGATTAATTCCAACTTTTGTTGTACCATATCGATGGAGTGGTTAGTGACATCAATTTTAAGTCTAGTTCTGCTATCTTGTTTTCAAATTTCACTTTTGGTATAGTGTTTTCATCCTTCCATTGGCGAAAATCCTCCTTTGTTATCATTTTATTTGCAATATCATCCTTCCATCGATTCATTTCCTACATGAAATATTTGATAGGGTCTCATGATCTCCTACCATTGACCATTGTAGGGCTGGTTTAAAATTTTTAAGTCCTTTTTTGGTGGAGAAATTTAGGTTTTATTCAAATTATTTTACAAAAAATTATTTAATTTTTGAAAAAAAGAAAATTTTGTTAATAAAAAATTTGTTTTCAACTTTTGGGACCCGTAATTTTGAATTTTGAATTTTCAATGGTGGTAAGGTCACAACAGTCACAAAATATTTGATCAGGTGGAAACAATCACAATGGTCAAAGGAGATTTGACTAGGTAGTCATGGGAGACTTGACTAGGTGGGAATGGTCAATGGTGGCATGGATCACGAGGGTGGGCATAAGATAGAGAGCAAGCAATGTTTTGAGGGCGGGCATAAGATGGAGGGTGAGCAACATTCAATGGTCAATAGTGGTGTATATTACGGGGGTGGGTGCAAGGGTGGTAGGCAAGGTTTGTGGCTATGGTCGTGCGAGGAGTGTGACCGTATTCACCCTTTGCAATATGTGCGCAAAGTGTTTTAAATAAAACTTTAATTGCCCCCTTGTTAATGGGGGATATTTATCCCTTAAATTTTTTTTAACGCTTTGCTTTTTGCTCTTATCTGACATCACAAAAATTAAATTCAATGATCAGAATTTAATAACAACCTTAGGTTATGTTAAATAGTTTTTATATTTCGACGCCAATTTTCTAATTTTATTGCCTGAAAATGAACGTCAAGTAGCAGATCAATTTATTTTTCATAATTTAACTATATTTTGATCTAGGTTGATGATAAATTTTAACCAAAATTGGTAGATGTATATTAAGATCCAAATATCTTCACCCGCACTACATTGAGACTCGTCTGTCTTCACCGTTTGGTCGTCGGAGTCATTCTGATGTGCTTGAGATTGTCTAACTTCGTTTATGGCTTACAAAATGGTGGTTTAGTTGTAGATTAGAGTGGATGGTGAATATGTGTGTGGTTGTTATACTATGGGGTAGAAATACTAAGAGTACACTGTATATATTACGCACAGGTGACACCGATAGATATGATTTAATTTTTTTTGCTTGGATGGATATGCGGTGGAGTACCAATAGGAGTGATATGGTGAGCAAAAATGAAATTTTAAGGCACATAATTACATATGGCTCTGATACCATATGGTAGGAACCTGGTTCCAAGTAGATGTGACAAATAAAAAATGGATGAATTTGGATGCAAAAGATAAAAATATGTTGAATCACTTTTGTAATAGAATCATTGTTTTCAATGGAGGTAAACCTGCCACTGGATTGAATAACAATTATGTTTTATATTTTTATGGCTTCATGTTTATACCCTCGTGAATGCATATAATTATCTATCCTCTAGTTGTGAAGTGAAAGGACACAATGGTCCATTAATAAAATAAGTGAATTAATAATATTAAGGGTTAGTATTAGGATCCTAACATATTTTTAGAGTGAATTTATGATTCTCTTAGACAAAGCTATGGAGTTAAGAAACTATGATTCCAACACAACTTATTTCTCTAGAAATATTCCTCCATTACTTGTCTTATACTAGGAATTAATATTGCATCATTTTTTTAGCACCTATAGATTAACAATTATTGGGGGTTGTTGGTGATGTGGCTTAACAATGTGAAGTAACACTTGACATCATAAAAAATCTTGTTGTGCCTATTTAAAATACCTCCTTATTTTTAAAATATGGTAATGTGATGGTAGAGGTTCAAGCATTAGTGGATTGTGACCACTATTCACTCAAGATCTTATATGCTTGGAGAGAAATGAGTCTTTGGATGAAGAAACAAGGCCCAATATTAAAATTATCTATGTTATTGATTACATAGTCCTTTTCCAAAATCCCATCTCCTATACACACATTCTATCTCTCTCGAAGATGAAAATGCAATAATGATAAAAATTAGACAATTGGATTTTGGTAGGGTTAGTTAGCATTAATTAGACTACAAAAGTTATGTTTTTTAAAAACAATATTTAGAGTTGATTCATTTATAGAATATTTATTTAGGTATTTTTTAATTTAAAAATTACAAAAAAGGACAAGGAAGAGAGTGTTTAGAAATTATTTTGTGAAATATATTGTGTAGTTTGAAATTTATTTTTAGGGGGTAGTTGACACCCTTATAAGTTGTTTTTATTAAGAGGGAGACTATTTTTTCCTTAGTACACATGGACAAGATAATTGCTATTGAGAAGGTTGAAGGGAAAGGCGGGTCCTAAAGGAAAAAGGTATATGGGATGTAATGAAGAGGATCATACTAAATCTAGGAGATGTTGATAAAGCAACAAAGTGGACTATTAAAGATCAAAAATTGATAGTGATAATTGGTCATGGATTATCTAATGCATATCTGCATCACATAGATATATTAGTGAGATCAAAGTGACCTAGGATGATCTCACTACCTTAGTAGGATCACAAGAATCATTTATTAAAATGGTTTTAAAGAATTAACCATTTAAACTAAATATTAAGGAAGGTGACAATATTCTCCAATATATATATATATATATATATATATATATATATATATATATATATATATATATATATATATATATATATATATATATAAGTTTCTCTCCCTAATGAATCAACTTGTTGGAAAAATGACAAGGTAGAGAATAATGTGACCAAAGTTATTTTAGTAAAAAATATTCCAATTAGTTATAGAATTAGTATGTTCACATTGAATAAAATTAAAATTATTTTGCAAGATGTAATTTCCTCTATTATTGAGGAATTGAACTGAATTAAGAATAATGATTTTATTATAGAGGAAACTACATTACTTGTCAAAAGAAAGCTTAATATTTTCAATGGAGCTAGTTATCCCTCTTTAATAAAATTTTAAGAATAAAATTTTTGTTTCTACTTTAAGAAAATGGGTCACATTATGGTGAACTATATTAAACAATCTAAGGGTCTCATAGACAATAAATTGAAGATATACAAGGTGACATTGGTTATTGGTGATAATAATAGCAAAGAATGTGGCTTTGTAGCTCATTTTAAGGACCCTCCCCATGAGGATAATGAAGAGGAATAGTTTAATTGAATTAAATCAAGTCTTTGTGCTTTTAAATAGTTGTGTTTGTACCTATTCACAAGATAATAGAAATCAATAAGGCCTAATACGATTGATTTATGACTAGTTATGTGTTTCCCTAGTCTCAAATATTGCTAATATTTATGATTGTTTCTATTTATAACTTTGATTGTGGATAACATGTGTCTTCCTATCCAAATTTATTGTAATATCATGGATAGTTGAGTTTATCCCTATTGTTGATTAGTTGATGTAAGTCATATACTATAGTGTCTATCCTAGTCTATGATTTTATAAGTACTTGGTGAACTATCATTATCTCCTAGTACATCAAGTGATTGGTGATGTATGAATCATATGTCTACTCCATCGTAGTTATAAATATTTTTACCCATATTTTGACCATGATAAAATAATAGAGAAATATTAGTATTTATTACATCATTAAAGTGTGATAAACCTAATGTTATTAAATAAGTTTGGGTGGTTGAAACTACTCACGTGAAAAAATAGAGTTTATTTTAAATATGTATTATTTATAGATAGGTGTTCAAGATTCTCAAAAAAATATGTTAAGAATAAAAAGCAAATGCATTGTATTAATACACTCATTATGAAATAAAATATAATCAAAGCATTTATAATTAATACTATTTTAATTTATCTCAACTAGTTTCAATACCTCCTAAATCTCTCATTGCAAAAATCACTAGGTAGTCTATCATATGCATTTAAATGCCTTCCTATACTCCTCACTATATGATTTCATCTCCTGTATTAAAATAAATTTGGACCTATGGATATCCGATAATTACTTGATAAGTATTTATTAAGAATTATTTTAACCTCAAATATTCTAAGATACTATTTTTGTCATCAATTTATATTATTATTAGATGCTTAACTCTAGTTCTTGTTAACATTTATGATATTTGATTATGGCTTCCTAATTCAACTTACTGTTGGATTTTATTTTCTCTTTTATCATGGTTTTTGGGTCTTCCTTTCTTCTTTGTATTCCCACTAATGTGACCATCATCCTTAATCACTTATTTTTTTTAAACTTGTTCAAAATTTAACTTGATATCAAATGTTTTTGTAGAGATCCTACAGTCCAAGGGACAACCTAGATGCTACTTTTCTTTTAGTCCATAAAGATTAATTTCTATCATTTGAAGATAGTGGAGATGATTTAATTATCTCAAATTCAATATCTTTAACTTTATTTCCAAGAAATTTATCTCCAAGTATTCCTCCATAGCTCTGGATCCTTTTGAATTCAAACACTCACATATTAGTTTATCATTCAATGTGTTCTTATTAGTTCCCATGATGTTTGGTCTAAATGAATTATGATGGTATTTGACATTGGATGAGGTAGAGGTCATTTATTATTTTTTTCTTTTTAAAAATGGAAAACTCTTGATCTAAGTAACCATATTCTATTGATACCTATCCCTATAGTTTTAAATATGGATTTATTTCATGTCTAAAATATATTATATATTTCTCAAATATTTTTATTTTGTAATATCTTGTTAAATATTCAATCATATAGCATATATGATACTCAAATTCAATATTTCATGGTGCACTTATTGAACCTATTTATTGATTTAGATTTAATAATGAATTTTGGAAAATCATTCCATGGTAACACATATCTAATCATTTACTTGTTGGATATTTTGAGTAGATGAAGTTGTCATTGATGTCAAGGATGAATTGTCATTGGTGTCAAGGTTAAATGGAGTAATGTAAAAGGTTGGTGGGAAAAGAGCTTCATAATGTTTATTTTTAAATATTATGTGAAGCACAAAATAAAAGGTTTTTATTAAAACCATAGTTGGGAAAATCAAAAAGGTTTTCTAAAACCTAAGGAGGCTTTTATTAAAAAAAAAACCCAAATGAGATTTAAATATTTAATTTATAATATTTAAATTCATTTGAATTTAAATAATTATAAATAAATATATTTTGAAATCAAAGATGGTAGCACCAACGATAGCATTGTTTCCCCAATGAATTGTCCTCTCTGTCGATGTGTGTGACAAGGGAAGGCATATGGTATAAATACCATAGCCATTCTAAGGTTTGGCATCGATTTTATTTGCATCCACCTTCAGTGGAAAAGCTTGTGCAAATTTTGAAACATGTACCTCCTTAATAGCGCAGTGTGTGGTTCCACCGATGTCAAAGGAAGAGCCAAGGGCTCTTAAGGGTTTGAAGAAGTCAAAGCACACATTGTGATTTGAATCTCCAAGTGGAGCACGTGGCTCACATGGTGTGGAATCCATGGCCAAGGCGTTGTAGGAGTATTGCGCCAAGTTTTGAGCCCCACGGATTGCAAAAAGTGGTAATAATGTTTTGGAAATTATTTTAATTTGTTTTTCTAAGGTTTAGGAGGGATAAGGTGGAAGTTAAGTTGTGAAATTAACCTAAGTGTTGAGGAAATATTTTTTTAATATATGAAGGGTTATTTTTGGTAAAAGTAAAAGCTAGGGTAGTTTTGTTTTTCTTATGCAATATTAAGTAGGGAGTCATAAGTAGAGTTTGGATTATTTTTGAGATATCTTTCTGAAAAGGGTTATGATGAAACTGAATTGTTAAGATGTTCTTTTGATGAGTTAGAGTTTTGGAAGAAGTGTTTTGATTAAATATTTGTGGTGTTGTATATTATTTTAAGATGGAGTAATAAGGTGTAATTAAGTTTGATTATTTTTGTAATTGAGAATTATTTTATGAAGAGGTTAGTGTGATATTTTATCATCTAACTATTGAAATTGGCAAAAGAGAAAATTGTGATTGAGACAGGTTTTCTAAGGTCACTTCTACATCAAATAAAAGGTATGGGCATATTCTTCTTTGGTTGAAGTGATTGATTGAGGTTTTCTAAAAATAATATTGGAGTGAAAATGACTTTGTTAAGTTTTCCTTGTTGAGTGTGTTTTGAATTAATGCTTCAAGGTTTTCTAGAATAGAGGTTAAGGAAAGTAACCATGTTATATAAACATTGTTGTTGAAGTGATTGGTTGAGTGAATAACTTGAACTAGGGTTTGCAAAGATCATGAGTATCATTGTTATGTGAGATTTGTTTATAAGCATTGTTGGAACATTTGGATGAAAGTTCATAAGTTTGGACTAGGGTTTGTGAGCAAGGATTATTTCATTGAGTGAGTGATTGAGTAGAGTTTTTTGAGCCTTGTCAAGTGGATGCGTTAATGTGATAGTTCAAGTTCCGTGAAACAAATTGTTCTATATTCTGAATTGATTTGAGAAAGAGGTTGAGTGTTGATGAATGTGAAACATATTGAGTCTCTAAAAATTCTCTATATGTTTATGTGATAAAAGAGAGATTGAAAGTGATTGAGAGTTTGTGAGTGTGAAGCATATTGAGTCTCTAATAATTCTCTATATGTTTATATGGTAAAAAGAGAAATTAAAAGTAATTGAGCATTGTGGTGAATGTGAAGCATTTTGAGTCTCTAAAAATTTTCTTTATGTATCTATGAGATTGGACAAGTTCTAGTGATGACTTGTTGAGCAAATTTGAGGTAAGTCTTGAGAAGACTTGTGGACAGATTTGTGTGAGATTTTATGGAAGCTTACAATATAGAGTTTGAGGACAAAGATTGTTGAGAATATTGGACAACTTCTAGTGAGGACTTGTTGAGTAGATTGAACAAGTTCTAGATAGGACTTGTTGAGCAGATTGAAGCTTACAAGGCATATTTGAGATAAGTCTCTGAGAAGACTTGACAGTAGAGTTGTTAGAATTTTTTTTTCAAACCTTGAGTTAAGATTTGGGGTAGATCCAACAGAGTTAATTTATGCTAGACCGAAGGACTGTGTTTAGTGTAGATCAGAGGACAAATATTGAGGATAGATTTGTGCTAGACCGAAGGACTATTCTTAGTGCATATTTGAGGATAGAGTTTGGTGTAAATTTGAGGATATGTTTTTTCCAGACCAAAGATAGATACTGGGTAGATTTATACTAGATCGAAGGACTGTTTTTAGTGTAGATTTGAGACAGAGATGAGAGTAAGCTTTGGAGGTGACAGAGTATAGAGGATGACAGTGGATAGAGATCAATTAGCTAGGGCAGTGAGGATAAGTGTCTTAAGTGGATAGAGATCCATTAGCCAGAGCAGTGGGGAATACATTTCTTCTAGAAGATCACCAACCAAAGCTAAGGGGAAAGGAGTTCTCCTATGGATAGAGATCCATGAACTTGATTAGGGGATTGGTGTCTCCTTTGGATAAAGGTCCATAAATATTGTAATAGGGAAACGATTCCCAAGAGATTGATTGAGAAAATTTTAGTGAAATATTTTCTTCATGGAGTAACCCACATTGGGTGAACCATGTTAAATTGGTGTCTCTATTGTGTGTGGTGATTTGTGCATTGCTTTGATTACTACTATTGATATTTCTATCTATACATTGCATAATATTGATTGGGAAAGAAAATTAAAAAGTGGTCTTATAATTTTCACCCCCCCTCTTAGTATAAGCTTGTGTTCTTCATTAAAACCATGTTTATCTCAATAGAATTCAATGTCACATAGATGAACCTCCATAGGATATTACCAATATCTCTCAAAGTATTAATGTTGATAATATTATATGAAAATCCAATTAGCATGACCTACATTAGAATCCTTTCTATAGTTTCTCTATAAAGAAATATTAATTTTTATTCTCTTAAATATGTGTCACCCTCCAATAAAACATGGGCTATTGCACATCAGTTTATCCTTAGCTTATGAACTGGAGAAAATTATGATAAAATGATTAGAAGTAAATTTATACAGAATATTTCAATTTCAATGTTCATTTCCTTTGAATTCACCTTGAAATCTCTAAGAGACATAACCAATATGTATTAGATTACAAATCAACCCCTTATCTTAATAACCATTATATCATGCTCACCCATCTCATCCTTCATAATAATTTTTGCTTAACCATTTTGTACCTTAATAGTATTTGCTATTGATACATTTTCTTGTCTTTAAATTGCAAAATAATACTTCCCCCAAGTAGGGCATCTATACTTCCAAATATGGTTTTCTTAAATAATACTCCTTTACTAATACCTAGCTTCTCCTCATGACAACCCTCCAATATTAAAATTTATCAAAAGACTAGAGTGAAAGCCCACAAGTGAGGATAAGTCCTTTATCCCTCATCATCACCTATTTAATTCATTCCTCTATTAAATTATTCCTTATCTTAGTTCTTTTTTCCTCTTTTAAAATTTTTATATTCTAAAATGTGTTGAATATCACACATATTTTTCAAGAGAAAAATAGTCATAGAGCTTATACAAGGTGAGAGAATCTCAATAAATACTTTGAAATTTTAAATGTATATTTACTTAAATTACCTTGGATGCCAACTATAATAGTATATTCCAAATTAATAAGGAATTAAGGCATTGAAAATTATAAAGGACAAGTTCTCATTAAATAAATTGATAATTAAATATTTTCCCTTTAAATTTGAATTGCTTACATTGTTTCATATAAAGATAAAATGTCATACAAAGTGACCTTTGCTCTTTACACACTCTTTATAACTCATGTTAAAATATTATTAACTCCATATAATACTTTATTCCTAGTGGATTTTCTTTTTAGTGATGTGGATAGTACCAAAACAAATAGAAAAAATTGCACTTATTATTTTTTTGTGCATAATATTTTTTAAAATTCACATTTTTTAGTGATGATGGAAATGAATTTAAATAAATAAGTTAGTACTAGAATATAATATTTTTATGACACTTCTTAATACAATTTAATGCTTTAAAGTCCCACCTATTTAGATATAATATTCTAAATCAGATACAATATTCATAGCATTATCCACACATATCATTTGTATGCACTTCACATTGGATCTTGAGTGATATATCAAAAGTTAAAAAAGTATGATAACTTCACAAAGTTTGACAAAGTATGACAACTTAAACAAGTCCAGCATAAAAATTTTAGTTGGATACCTTATCTATTAAATTAGAATAAATACATAAAATTTCAATCAAATGCCAAAAAATATACAAATTAATAATAACATTTAAAGAAAGACACTATGGTAAGAGAAGTATAAATTTGTTCCTCCTAAATGCACATTGATGATCACAAAGACACAAGTAAATATTAAAGTAAATATTAAAAGATATCAAGTAATAGTAAAGAGTTAGAAAATTAGGATTTTTTACCAAAATATTTTAGGATTCGAGGAGATTGAAGATAAACTACTACAATAAGTGAATTTAGTTATAATCAATGAGGATAATAGCAAACTAATGAATCCTATTACTTTGGAAGAATTTCATTTAGATATTTTCTCTTTTGATATGGATAAATTTCTAGGTCCAGATGAACTCTCTACAATATACTATTAGCATAATCGAGAAATAGTCAAGGATGATTTATTGGTGGTAGTGGAACAATCTAGGATAAAATAGTACATACCTTATAAAATAAATACAACATATCCTACCTTGATTCCAAAAAATAAGGATGCATAATTGTTTGATTTATTTAGATCCATAAGCCTATGTTATATGGCATATAAGATAATCTTCAACTTGATGACAAATCGGTTAAGACCACTATTAGAAGAAATTAGTATAAGAGAAAGGATTATTTTTGGAATGAAGACAAATTCTAGATGGGATCATAGTAGTTCATGAAGTAATGCATTCAATAGCTTCTAGAAAAGAGAGATCAATGATCTTAAAACTTGATATTAATAAAGCCTATGATAGGGTTAAATAAAATTTTCTTTTTGTAGTGCTAGATAAGTTTGAATTTGGGAAGAAATGGATCAAATGGATTAAAGCTTATATCTCTACAATATCATATTCAGTACTAGCCAATGGGCTAGTAACATAATCATTTAAATCCAAGAGAGGTCTTAGATAGTGAGATCCTCTATCACCACATATATTTATTATTATGACAAAGGTATTAGGAAGGAACTTGAAGAAAGCATACAAATATGGGTAATAAGTAGACTTAAGGCTAGTAATAACATTGAAAACATCATCCATCAATAGTTTGTAGATGATATAGCCCTTTCTAAAAGGGCAAGGGAAAATGAGGCCAGAACATTGGATAAATTTTTAAAGAAATTTTAAAGAGTGTCAAGGGAAAAAGTTAATAGGACAAAATCTAAAATTTACTTCATAAACACTCTAGCTAGAATCAAAGTAGGGATATGCAAGCTAATTCAAATTGAGGGGGAAAATTTACCAGCAACTTATCTAGGGATACCCTTATTTGAGGGGATAATGAAGATAGAATTATAGAACCTAGTAATGTTCAGAAAAAACCATTAGTATGGAAAGGTAGATGGTTATCATTAGCAAGAAGAGTGCAACTAATTAAATTAGTCTTATAGACCATTCCAACATATTATATATCCTTGTATATTATGCCAAAATTGGTATAATTTTTTTAATCTATATTATGCAATCATTTTTATGGTCAAGATTATATGATAAAAGAAAATTTCCTTTGGTGAAATGGAGCAAGGTGTGTGATGATAAAACTAGGGAAGGTCTCGGTTTAAGAGTTCAAATGAATGCAAACTTAGATCTAAGGAGAAAAGCAATATGGATATTACATAAAGAGAATCAAATATTATGGGCAAAAATTATTCGTAGTAAGTATGTTGAGCCCAATGACCCAAGTTTTACTACATTCTCACTACCATATGACTCTACACCATGGAACTATTTAAAAAAACTAATTGATCTAGTGATTAAAGGTCTAATATGAGTGGTGGAAACTAGAGAAAAAAATTATTTGGATGGATACTTGGTGTGACAAAAAAACCACTCAATATAGATCCAATTTTGAAACCATGGATGAGATTCCTTCAAGACAAATATGGTGATAGGGTTTCAAATATTATGTACAAGGATTAGAAAGGAAGATAAAAATGGAAAGAATATTTTTTACAAGTATACCAAATGTTGTTACTAGGAGGAAGTTGAGTAGAAAGATAACAACAATGATTATTATAAGGGGAGCCAAGGAAAAGCTAATTTAGGAGTTGAATAGCTCAAGAGAATATACAATAAGAAGTAAATATAATGTAAAGCACCAAAAAAATAGAAATATTATAAAAATATGGAGAGATATTTGGGATAGCCCAAGCATTCCAAAAGTTAAAATGTTTATATGGTTAGTAGGTCATAGGACAATTTTATCTTGGGATAAACTAATGAAAAGGGGTTTTCATGGCCCCTCACAATATGTTCTATGTAAAAAAGAGGGGAAGATTATAGAAGATCTCTTAGGACATTGTCAATAGTTTGGGAACTATGGAAATGGATTCTTAATATGTTTGGTAAATGCATGATGATGAATTGCATAATTGAAGAATGGTTAAATCAATGGTAGAGACTTTTAGAAGTAAGGCATTACAGACAATATTGGATATACCAGAAGATACAATACTTTGGATTGTATGGTTGGAAAGAATAGAAGAATATTTAAAGGAAATAAAAGCAATTTAGAAGTAATAAAAAGAAATATTTTTTTAGACAAAAAGGAGTCTAAACCAACCCTATTAACTCACATAATAACTAGTTTGAAGTAGAGAGCCTTGATAGATGGAGTCAAGTCATCAAATAGAATTATGATTTTGGATACAGTAGAAACAAAAGAAATTCAAATAATATAAAGTGGAAACTACCATAAGTGGAGTTGGTGAAATTTAATTTTGATGGAGAATCTAAAGGAAATCTAGGACTATCATGAGGAGGAATAATTAGAAATAATAGTGGTCATATTTTGTCACATTATGCTTTTAAAAGTAGATTTGTTGGACATTTTGAGTGATAAGTTGTCATTGATGTCAAGAGTGAGTGGTCATTGATGTCAAACTTTCAGCACCAGTCAGTGGCAATTTCAATTGGCAGCATCCATTTTAGGTTCTCAAATAAATGCAAAAGGATAATTCGATTTCAGTTTAAAGACCCGATTTCAAGAAGTCAGATGAGGTCCAAAGTGCAAGAAAAAGTCCAAGTAAATAATATTATAATATTCTTTTATAATATTATGCAAAGGAAGTTTAAAATTAATTATAAATTAATTTTAAATTAATTTATTAGTTAATTTACTTAACTTATAAAGTTATTTAAATTAATTATTAATTATTAATTAATTTAAGCTAAGGTTAAATAACCCTAAGGTGGGTTATTAAAATTAAAATTTGAAATTCGATTTCAAAAGCACCAACGTGAGGAGAAAATTAAAACGTGTATATAAGGGGGGAACTCCCACCTTACCAAACCTTACCATGCCTTCAAATATTATTGCAAGCTTTAAGAATTGCACTGCATCCAAAGCGGAGTTAGAGTGTGCGAGTTTCATGGAAAGTAAAATGGTGGTGAAGGCATAAGAGGAAGGGACTCTTCCTTCCTTCACATGGGTATTAGTAGCCCATGCGGTGGGCTCCCAAGTGCTAAGGTGCTTAGGCTTGAGGAGACGATGGATCAAATCTCGTCGAAACCCCTTTTTGGGGAAGAAAGAGGTATGCTTTAATCTTGGACACTTAAAAATTAATTTTTGCATATTTTAATTGGTTCTAAGGTTGCAAAGGGAGTTATAAGGGTTTTGCAAAATTAAATTGTTAATGTTATTTGCTCAAATATTTTGAAAGGATTGTAAGGTGTTTGGTTGATGTTTTATGGTGTTGGATATTATTTTAAGTTGGAGTTTATAAGGTGAATCAAGAAATTATCTTTATGTATGGTATGATGAGTGTTATTTTAAAAGGGAGCAATAAGGCATAGATTGAGTTATGTATATTTTGTGTCTAAGTAATATTTTTGGGAAAGTTTTGAAGTAAAATTGTTGTGTCTAACCATTGGAATTGGAAAGAAGAAAATTATGATTGAGACAAGTTTTTTAAAGATACTTTTACATCCAACAAAAGGTATGGGCATATTCTTCCTAGTGAGTGATTGTTGAAAATTGTGAATGAAAAGTTGGAGTGAAAAGGATTGTTTGGTTAAGCATTATTGAGTGTGTTTTTAATTAATGCTTCAAAGTTTTTTGGAATTAAGAGTTTTTGATAAAAAACTTATTTTATAAGCATTGTTGTTGAAGTGATTGAGTTTAGTGAAGAAATTGAACTAGGGTTTACAAAAGAACATGAGTATCATTGTTATGTAAAATTGGTTGATAAACATTGTTCAAAATATTTGAGTTAGTGATCATATGTTTGGACTAGGGTTTGTGAGCAAGGATTATTTCATTAAGTGATTGGTTTAGTAGAGTTGGATGAGCCTAGTCAAGTGGATGTGTGAAGTGATAACTCAAGTTCTATGAAATAAATTATTCTATATTCTAAATTGATTTGAGAAAGAGGTTGAGAGTTGATGAGTGTGAAACATATTGAGTCTCTAATAATTATCTATATGTTTCTAAAAGAGTGATTGAAAGTGATTGAGTATTGAGGTGAATATGAAGCATATTGAGTCTCTAACAATTCTCTATATGTTTCTAAAAGAGTGATTGAAAGTGATTGAGTATTGAGGTGACTATGAAGCATATTGAAGCATATTGAGTTAGAGCTAAGGAGAAAGGAGTTCTCCTATGGATAGAGATCCATGAACTTGATTAGGGTATTGGTGTCTCCTTTGGATAGAGGTCCATAAACATTGTAATAGGGAAAGGATTCCCAAGAGATTGATTGAGAAAATTTTAGTGAAATATTTTCTTAGTGGAGTAGCCCACATTGGGTGAACCACGTTAAATTGGTGTCTCTATTGTGTGTGATGATTTTTGCATTGCTTTGGTTACTGCTATTGATATTGCCATTGATTATATTGGATAATACTATTTGGAAAAGAAAAGTAAAAAGTGGTATTATACTGTTCACCCCCCTCTCAGTATAAGCTGATGTTCTTCAATTGGTATCAGAGTCGGTTCCTTCAAAAAAAGTTTAACAACTTGAAGGAAGATCTTACAAGAACATAAATGGCAAAGAAAGGTAAAAGTAGAACCATGAGACACAAGAATAAAATAACACACATGGTCATAAAATAAAAAGAAGATGAATTCAATGTTTTTGTTTTGGGAGGAAGAATGGAAATATATTCAAGAGATGAATCAAGCAGTGGAGAGATAACCATATTGATAAATTTTTGTACTAGATGTAGGAAGACAGGTCACCTTGCAGCTCATTGTTCACAAGAAGGTGAAGAATATTTTTTTTGTGGTCAACTCGGTCATGATGCAGGTTATTGCAATGGTTTTAGTAGCGGTGAAGATGAAGATGATACTTTCAGAATTGAAGTCCTAGAGGATGGTTCAGAAAAGGATAACAAGGACAGTCAAAATAGGTATGAAGAAGAAACTCTACTTTGAACAATAGAAGAAATTGAAGACCAAAGAAAAGAGAGAAATTTAGAAAAAGAAAAGGAGGAAGTCACTCTTAAGGAACTTGTTGAGTTGAAAAAGGAGAACTTAGAATTAAAGGCTCAAATACAAGAGGATGAGAAATGTAAGACAAAGCTTCTACAAGATCTCTTTGACTTGAAATATAAGGTTGAAAAGGTAAGGAGAGTTGAAAAAGATATGGTTGAACAATCAAAGGTAAAAGAGAAAGAATGTAAAAGACTTAGTGTTGATCTTGAAGAATTAAAAAGGGAGAACTCAGGATTAAGGGTTCAAGCTCAAGAATATGAGAAAGCAAAAGCAAAAGTTCTACAAGAGCTCACCAAATTCAAAATTAAGGTTGAAGAGGCAAGGAAAATTGAAGAAGGTATGACTGAAAAATTAAAGATAAAAGATCTAGAGTGTGAAAGATTAGAACATGAGATAGTTTCACTAAGGATGGAAGTGAAAGACTCTAAGGACAAGCTACACAAGTTTGAGAAAAATTCAAAGACTTTGGACAAGATTATCAATGCACAAATATCATCAGTCACCAAAACAAGACTTAGTTTTGAAGAAGAACAAGGGAAACATGAAGCAGAAAAAGGAGAGTCAAGCTCAAGCACCAAAGAAGAAGAAGCGTCAAAATAAGAAAGTGAAAGAAAGAGTGAGACTTCTGAGGATAAGTTGGACAATAGAAAGTTCAACAAGGAAAGGAACAATGCACAAATAAGGAACAGATGGAATAGGAAACATGATAGGGTAGAAGAGACTAAGAGACCAATGGGGTCAAGGCAAGGTTTCTTCAATGGACGATGTTTCTCATGTCACATATTTGGGCACATGGCTTCACAGTGTAGGACACATGAAAGACAAGAATATGGAAATTTTAGAAATAGATAACTTTTCCATGGGTATTGCTACTCATGTAATCAGTTTGCTCACAAGGCAATGAATTGCAGGGTTCATGATAGAAAAGGATATGGCTTCACCAGGAGAAATCCCAAGATATTTGCACCTCCAAGGAATAATAACATTAAGTGTTATAAGTGCAATAATGATGGACATACAACAAAGTGGTGTAGAGTAGACATTCCAAAATCAAGCATGAATAGGAACAGGAACAAGAATATGGATATGAACATGAACATGAACATGACAGCAGACATGAACAGAACAGAACATGAACATGAACATGAACATGAACATGAACATGAACATGAACATGAATATGAACATGAACATGAACATGAACATGAACATGGATATGGATAGGAATAGGAACAAGAACAGGAACAGGAACAAGAATATGGACATGAATAGGAATATGAACAAAACAGGGATCTAGAAATGAATAGGAACAAGAGTATGGACATGGACAGGAATAGTCAAAGGAATCAGAAGGATCAGATGAGAAGGAAAGAGGACAAAGGTAAAGACCAATGCTTGTTGGGAGTAGAAATACTCCCACCCTAGAATTAACCACCTCAAGAGGAGGTGGGGGAGGGGCTAAGCTAAGAGACTCATTCTTAGCCTTGAGCCCCAAAGGTGACCCTTTGCCATTGATGTCAAAGGGGAGAGATTTGAGTAAGGGGGAGAGATTTGGTTTAAGGAGAGAGCATTGAGTCAGGGGGAGCAATGTCCCAGGGGGAGTAGAACAAGAAAAAGGTCAAGTTTTGGTAAAAATAATTTGGGTTGCCATCAATGACAAAGGGGGAGATTGTTGGACATTTTGAGTGATAAGTTGTCATTGATGTCAAGAGTGAGTGGTCATTGATGTTAAACTTTCAGCACCAGTCAGTGGCAGTTTTAGTTGGCAACATTCGTTTTAGGTTCTCAAATAAATGCAAAAGGATAATTCGGTTTCAGTTTCAAGACCTAGTTCTAGGAAGTCAGATGAGGTCCAAAGTGCAAGAAAAAGCCCAAGTAAATAATATTATAATATTATTTTATAATATTATGCAAAGGAAGTTTAAAATTAATTATAAATTAATTTTAAATTAATTTATTAGTTAATTTACTTAACTTATAAAGTTATTTAAATTAATTTAATTATTAATTATAAATTAATTTAAGCTAAGGTTAAATAACCCTAAGGTGGGTTATTAAAATTAAAATTTGAAATTCGATTTCGAATTACAAAGCACCGACGTGAGGAGAAAATTAAAACGTGTATATAAGGGGGGAACTCCCACCTTACCAAACCTTACCATGCCTTTGAATATTATTGTGAGCTTTAAGAATTGCATTGCATCCAAAGCGAAGTTAGAGTGTGTGAGTTTTATGGAAAGTCAAACGATGAGTGAAGGCATAAGAGGAAGGGACTCCTCCTTCCTTCACGTGGGCATTAGTAGCCCACACGGTGGGCTCCCAAGTGCTAAGGTGCTTAGGCTTGAGGAGACGGTGGATCGAATCTCGTCGAAACCTCTTTTTGGGGAAGAAAGAGGTATGCTTTAATCTTGGGCATCGAAAATTTTGGGAATATAGTTTGGGCATTTAAAAATTAATTTTTGCATATTTTAAATTGGTTCTAAGGTTGCAAAGGGAGTTATAAGGGTTTTGCAAAATTAAATTTTTAATGTTATTTGCTCAAATGTTTTGAAAGGATTGTAAGGTGTTTGGTTGATGTTTTATGGTGTTGGATATTATTTTAAGTTGGAGTTTATAAGGTGTATCAAGAAATTATCTTTATGTATGGTATGATGAGTGTTATTTTAAAAGGGATCAATAAGGCATAAATTGAGTTGTGATTGTTTTGTGTCTAAGGAATATTTTTGGGAAAGTGTTGAAGTAATATTGTTGTGTCTAACCATTGGAATTGGAAAGAAGAAAATTGTGATTGAGACAGGTTTTCTAAAGGCACTTTTACATCCAACAAAAGGTATGGGCATATTCTTCCTAGTGAGTGATTGTTGAAAATTGTGAATGAAAAGTTGGAGTGAAAAGGATTGTTTGGTTAAGCATTGTTGAGTGTGTTTTTAATTAATGCTTCAAGGTTTTCTGGAATTAAGAGTTGTTGATAAAACCTTGTTTTATAAGCATTGTTGTTGAAGTGATTGAGTTTAGTGAAGAACTTGAACTAGGGTTTGCAAAAGAACATGAGTATCATTGTTATGTAAAATTGGTTGATAAGCATTGTTGTTGAAGTGATTGAGTTTAGTGAAGAACTTGAACTAGGGTTTGCAAAAGAACATGAGTATCATTGTTATGTGAAATTGGTTGATAAGCATTGTTGGAAATATTTGAGTGAGTGATCATATGTTTGGACTAGGGTTTGTGAGCAAGGATTATTTCATTGAGTGATTGGTTGAGTAGAGTTGATTGAGCCTAGTCAAGTGGATGTGTGAAGTGATAGCTCAAGTTCTATGAAATAAATTGTTCTATATTCTGAATTGATTTGAGAAAGAGGTTGAGAGTTGATGAGTGTGAAACATATTGAGTCTCTAACAATTCTCTATATGTTTCTATGATAAAAGAGTGATTGAAAGTGATTGAGTATTGAGGTGAATATGAAGCATATTGAGTCTCTAAAAATTCTCTATATGTTTCTAAAAGAGTGATTGAAAGTGATAGAGTATTGAGGTGAATGTGAAGCATATTGAGTCTCTAACAATTCTCTATATGTTTCTAAAAGAGTGATTGAAAGTAATTGAGCATTGTGATGAATGTGAAGCATATTGAGTCTCTAACAATTCTCTTTATGTTTCTATGAGATTGGACAAGTTCTAGTGTGGACTTGTTGAGCATATTTGAGGTAAGTCTTTGAGAAGACTTGTGGATAGATTTGTGTGAGATTTTGTGGAAGCTTACAATACAGATTGAGAGCATATTTGGATAAGTTCTAGTGAGGACTTATTGAGCAGATTTGGACAAGTTCTAGAGAGGACTTGTGGAAAGATTAGTGTGATCTTTTGTGGAAGCTTACAAGGCAGATTTGAGATAAGTCTTTGAGAAGACTTGAGAGCAGAGTTGATTGATTGATTTGTTCAAACCTTGAGTTAAGGTTTGGTGCAGATCTAGAAGAGTTGGTTTGAGATTGAGTCAAGCTTTGTGTTAAGGCTTGAGGACAGATATTGAGGACATATTTGTGTAGGACTGTGTTTAGTGTATATCAGAGGATAGAGATTGAGGATAGATTTGTGCTAGATCAAAGGACTATGTTTAGTGCAAATTAGAGGACATAGATTGAGGATAAATTTGTGCTAGACTAAAGGACTATGTTTAGTGAAGATTTGAGGATAGAGTTTGGTGCAGATTTGAGGACATGTTTGTGCCAGACTAGAGATAGAGATTGAGCATATTTGTGCTAGACCGAAGGACTATGTTTAGTGTAGATTTGAGATAGAGCTTTGAAGGTGACAGAGTATAGAGGATGAAAGTCTCTAGTGGATAGAGATCCATTAGCTAGGGTAGTGAGGACAAGTGTCTTTAGTGGATAGAGATCCATTAGCTAGAGTAGTGGGGGCAATAGTTCTTCTAGAAGATCACCAATCAGAGCTAAGGAGAAAGGAGTTCTCCTATGGATAGATATCCATGAACTTGATTAGGGGATTGGTGTCTCCTTTGGAAAGAGGTCCATAAACATTGTAATAGGGAAAGGATTCCCAAGATATTGATTAAGAAAATTTTAGTGAAAGATTTTCTCCGTGGAGTAGCCCACATTGGGTGAACCACGTTAAATTGGTGTCTCTATTGTGTGTGATGATTTGTGCATTGCTTTGGTTACTACAATAATAGCATATGCGGATGTAGGAATATATGCAATCTCCAAAGCCTCTGGCTAGTAAGTACATAAAATAGTGAAACGATGGTCAAAACATGTCATAATGAACCCAAAATTTGATAGAAGCATCAAGACATCATCAGGGACCCATTGCAAAAAGAATAGTCAGGAAATCATGCATGGATTTCTAATCGCTCTGGGGTGGGACGATTAGGACTATCACAAAACGTGCAAGAGCGACCTTGCAAATGTCCTACCTAGAGGCCTCCAAAACTCCTACAAACTTGGGGTTAGGCTAAAAGGGGCATTTTGGGATGACCCAGAAGGTCATATTTGGCAGATTCTTCCCAGATTGTCCTATATCCGAAGGCGCTCCCTGTATGTTAGTAAACGCATAAAATGATAAAAACAAGGTCAAATCAAGTCAGAATGCCATGAAACTTGAAACAACATAAGTACATGAAATATGACATAATGCAAAAATAATAGTAGAGAAATCCTTTGCATATTTCTAATCACTCCGGGGGTGGGACGATTAGGACTGCAACAGTGCGGGGGCGCCGGGGGCGGGACGCCCATCGTTTGGGGCTTGGTTTTGGCACCAATCCAAGTGGGATGGGTCCAAAACCTCCTAGGGGGTTGTGTAGACGAATTTGGTGTGGGATTGTGGCCGATTGCTTGGGTTTTGGGTCGAGATTGCGTTCCTAGTGTTCACCCGATAACCTCTCTTCCAAAAGAGAAATTAGGGATGTAGGAAGCACAAAGGGGAATGGGGGTATAATTTGGCAGCACTCCGTTGCTCCAAATGCTCCAGCTCTATTCTCTTTTGGGGTGAGGAGGCTCACCCTTTTATAGACCTAGGGGTCTCCTTTGAATGTGCATGCGAGGGCGCCACTTGGCTCACCATGCCTTTCTTGGGGGAGAGAAGATTCCTCCTTGATTTAGGGCCTCCATGATCAAGGCATGCTTGACTGAAGTCCCTCTCTCTGATTTGAAACCGTTCCTCACAATTGCATGCCTTGAAGGTGAAGTTGAGTGGCGGATCTAGGTTGCCATTTGTCAAGGCTTGAATTTTTTCCAGTCAAACCTGCTATTCGCCCCACCCTGGAGCGATTGCTGCTAATCGTCCCGGGGTGGGGCGAATAGGATTCTAATCGTCCCAGGGTGGGACGAATAGGGAGCAGAGTGCTTAAAAGGTGCCAAATTGACCTCTGACCCTCCAAAACTGATTTGGGAGTGGTTAGGACCACTATTTAACCTCTGGAGGCTGCCCTAGGGGGTATGTATGCCAATTCGGTCAGTGCTTGTAGTCACATAATCGGATTGGTGCTGTTTTGGTGTCTATAGATGCCCCTTTTTGGGATGTGCTGTGTGTGGCGCAGTGCTGAGCAAAAATAGATGACCAAAGCACTTAATGATTAGGGTTTCTCAGTAACCTAACCAAATTTTGATGCCCCAAGTATGGAAAGGGCACGCATTCTTGAATCCTTGCTTCTGACGAGCTAAGGAGCTTAACTCAAGTGTAACCTTTTTCGATGAGGTGTACTTGATCTTGGACATTGTTCAGTCATGAATAGGCAAAGGGCGCAACCTTTTGTCTGAGGAACCTTGTCTTCATGCTTCCAGAATGCCAAGTGTTTGTTCAGCTTGTGATTATTGCTTGTTTGCTGCCCCAAGCAGGAGCGTGATTGTCTTTGTCAATGATTCTTTGAATGCATGCCATTTCCTTGATTGGGTGTGTATTTGTTGATTTGGTGACTAAGTGTGACTACCCCCTCAAGCGACGAATCGATGAGGGAATGACCAAGATGAGAAAAGCGACGAGTCGCTTGACCCAAGATGACGTTTGTAAGGGTGCCTTCAGTTGTTTTTCGTTGAATGCCTATGCAGTTTTCCAACAATCGGACCTATTTTTGGTGGGTTTTGACCCTTTTTTTGATGCCTATTGGGGTAGAAATTATCAAAAATCCTCCTTCCCGTGGAGCGGTCCGGCTATGCTAGCCTTCTTAGGGAGTAGGATAGTGATCATTTGTGACCCCGACGATGGTTTTGCATGCCATGAATGTCAAGTGCAAAGGCACCTTTGTTCGAAAGATTTATTGCTATTTTTGAGACTGAGCAGTCTGCATCCTCTTATGCAGGTGGTTGGATGAGGGTAGCATTGGTGGGCATGGTGCACGGGCTAGCAGCAGCCACCCTGAGAGGTCCCATAGGACCCATACTACTGGGGGTAGTTCCAGTCGCATCGATCCTGCGTGATCATGGTGGCCGACTCCCTAGGCTTTGGGGATTTTAAATTTTTGTTTTTTGTGAGGTCAAAGGACCTTCTTATTGTAGCCTGAGGGCATTTTGACTCGATATATATACATGACTCATTTTTGGTTTGATGATATGCTTGTCATGATTTATTGTTTCTTTTATGCACCTTTATTTATGTTGATGTATGCATATGCTATTATGACTATGGATGATGTTAGCTATATGATATGGATGTATGCATATGGAATGGATGGAATGATTTGTTGGTATACAGGCGATGGCACCATAGACTATACAGGATTTACTGGCTTTCTGTACTATGTGATTGCTTTATGGAATAACTATGCATTTGTAATTTTTGTTTTGTATTTTCTGATGGTGATGTAAGTAATGAAATGTACAACAATTGTTTTAAAATGTAGTTAAGGTTTTTCTGAGACTCAGATGCTTTAACTAACTAATCAAGACTGTACATTATCTTACAAGACTTTCGAACAAGGTACGAATCAGACTTGAGTTTGACCAAGTTATTTCACATCCCTGTGTGTGCGATTGAGTTCGTTTATGTGGTATTCATAAGGATACCGCTAGTGCCAGGTAGGCTGTCCACCAAACCTGTATTGAGGATCACCTAATTAGCTCCACTAATTCCTTTGTTGCATTTAGTAAGATTAATCCACGGGGCAATCTAAGATACCATAAGCTAGCTCATCCACATGCAAACATTGGTCTACACACACGCAAAATGTGATAGACATATCGTCATGCGTTTAGGATACCGCCATTGCCAGGTAGGCTATCCACCAAACCCGTAATGAGGATCACCTAAATGGTTTTTCGAATGCTGAGAATTCCAAGGATTCAAGCTCAGGCGTCATTCGGTTGCTCAATCTTGTTGGGATACTTGCTCTCATACATAGTGATGAAAATCACTATTTATTTTTCACTCTTTTTTTTTCTTGAGCAAGGGGTTTGAGTAGTGGTGATAACCACTGTTACTTTTTATTGTTGCCTTTTGAGGAGTTAGATTTTGAATTTTGATTTCAAAGTTGAGCTCGTGGGTTTTTGGCTTGTGAATGGCATTGATCCTTTTGGCCTTGGGGATGACTACCCATCCTGTTTAGGGACGTGTAGTACGAATCCTTATGACTTTGGGGATCAAAGGTGGTTGGGAATTTTGTTTTGGAATGGCATTGATCCTTTTAGGCCTTGGGGATGACTACCCATCCTTCTCAAGGGCATGTAGTATGAATCCTTATGACTTTGGGGACCAAAGGTGTTTGGAATTTTTGATAGTGGTGAAAACCACTATTTATTATGGGGAATTGGATGGGGAAGAGCTTGTCCTTTTGTCAATTCTCAGCATTCTTGAACCATTCGCATAGGGGGATGAGCAGGATAACGTTTCACCTATGGTACCCTAGACTGCTTTGTAGGTTTCATCTTTCGTTCACACAACTTGGGAATTTTTATGTGTTTTAAGCTTGTGTTGGGATGCTATGTAACAAGGCATGATCCAAGTAAAACTCTACCTTGTAAAAATCGGTCTGACTTTGTACAACATTTGACTAGAAATCTAAAGACAACTGAATGACAAAACCCTAAAGACATTAGAAGACAACTGACTATGATATGGCAAAAATGCGAAGGGCGTTATTCTTGATGGATCTTTTTACAAAATGGACTGAATTTGGAAAATGATGGAATTGCCGAGTAATTACAGTCTATGGTGCTTTTGACATGTATGACCAACAAATATGCAATGTATGTATGCGATGCCTAATGCAGCTTTTGTTTTCTTTTTGGTGTTTTGATTTTTAAGAATATGCATGAAAGTGAGATGCAATTTTTTTGTTATTTTTGATTATTTGTTGTTTTTGAATATTTGTTATGGTGGTTTAACCCGAATGGGTGCGGACCAAGTGATTCTTACGGATCCTTGGAGGTTTTGACCAAAGGGATTATAGATACCTTTGGGGCATTTTGGGTGACCAAGCGATTGTGGGAACCCTTGGAGCTTTTGGTTTGACCAAAGGGATTATGGATACCTTTGGGGCATTTTGGGTGACCAAGCGATTATGGGAATCCTTGGAGCTTTTGGTTTGACCAAAGGGATTATGGATACCTTTGGGGCATTTTAGGTTGACCAAGCGATTTGGAATCCTTGGAGCTTTTGGTTTGACCAAAGGGATTATGGATACCTTTGGGCATTTTGGGTTTGACCAAAGGGATTATGGATACCTTTGGGGCATTTTGGGTGACCAAGTGATTGTGGGAATCCTTGGGGCTTTTGGTTTGACCAAAGGGATTATGGATACCTTTGGGGCATTTTTGGTTGACCAAGTGATTGGGAACCCTTGGAGCTTTTGGTTTGACCAAAGGGATTATGGATACCTTTGGGGCATTTTTGGTTGACCAAGCGATTGTGGGAACCCTTGGAGCTTTTGGGGTGGGCTATGGCTCTCTAAATGTTGAATGGCCTCAAATGACTGATGTTCAAGGGTTCTAGTTCCTTGATTCCTTCAAGAGAGGCGAGTCGGTATGTTCCAGGTCCTATTTTACTATCGATTACATAAGGACCTAACCAATTTGCCATGAACTTGTCCCTTAAATGGGGTGGCAAGTTAGAATTTTGTTGGTTCTCTTTTAAGACCAGGTCACCAACCTGAAAGTCCCTCAGGTGAACTTTCATGTTGTATGCTTTCTTAAGTCGCTCTTGATAGATACGTAAATGCTCGAGAGCATTGATGCGTCATTCATCGAGTAACGTAAGCTGGTCTAACCGGGCCTACCATGCAGTGTCATCATCGATGAACTCTTGCATTGATATGCGTAGGGAGGGTATTTCCAACTCGAGAGGCATGACTGCCTCGGAGCCATACACTAGCAAAAATGGAGTTGCCCCAGTGGGCGTTCGAATGCTAGTGCGATAAGCCCATAGGGCAAGTGGTATTTGGATGTGCCAATCCTTATGATTATCTACGACCATATTTTTAAGGATGGCAACTAGCATTTTGTTTGACGCCTCTGCTTGCCCATTTGCCTACGGATAATAGGGTGTCGAAAAACTATGCTGAATTTTGTACTTTGTTGTCAAAGCACGCACATCTTTGTTCTTAAATGACGTCCCATTATCCGAGATGATCTTGGATGGAATACCAAAATGACATATGATGTTATGTAAAATGAACTCCGCAATGCGGGGCCCAGTCGTAGAGGTAAGCGGAATTGCTTCCACCCACTTAGTGAAGTACTCTATGGCCGTTATGATAAACGTGTGATGACCTGACGATGCAGGGGAGATCTTTTCGATGAGATCTAAGCCCCACTACGAAAATGGCCAAGCCGATTGGATCGGCTGCAAGGCCTGAGAAGGTACGTGTGTCAAGTTAGCATGGTGTTGACACTTCATGCACTTTCACACATATGCGCAACAATCTCGCTCTAAATATGGCCAATAATAGCCCATGCAAAGAATGCACTTGGCGATGGCCATACCGCTGAAGTGGCCACCGCACGTACCATCGTGCGCTTGGGTGATCACCCAAGTGGACTCCTGTTGGTCCAAGCAATGGAGGAGGATCCCTTCGTAGCTTCGATGGTACAAAATGTCTCCTAGCAAGACATGTTTTGCCACTTTCTATTTGAATGATCTTTTCGTGGCGTGCGACAATCCAAGTGGGAGGCTACCTAACTTGAGATAGTCTCTTATGGGTGTGTACCAATCCTGCTGATCAGAAACCTCGATGGTATGAATGGCCGATCCCTCTTGAAGTTCATCCCTAGCAAAAGCTGAGCGGGAAAGAACTTGTAGAAATAGCATTGTGTTGCTATTAAGAGGGGTTGGGGAGAACAAAGACCCCCAGTTGGCATGATTCAGACTATCATGGATTCGAGAGAACCTATCCTGAGATGGTTCAATCTGGATCAGGTGGATTCCTGGCATTATGTCAGAGCTTGCACGCTCCATCATGGATTGTGATAATATTTTGACTTGAATGGTTGTCATTTCACCAGAAGGGTCTTGTGGGATTAGTGACCCCAAGGAGGCCATAGTGTCCACAAAATGATTCGATGATCGAGGGAGTGCCTCGATGTCGTACCATTCAAGATTTGCCAAGAATTTATCCACAAGGGCTTTGTAGGCCTGCAGAACTGGGCATTTGCATTGGAATACCCCTTTCACTTGGTTGACAATTAACAGTGAATCACCAAAGATATTCAAGCATTTGATGTTCATGGTGATGGTTGTCTGAAGACCTATGAGCAAGGCTTCGTATTCAGCATTGTTATTGGTGCATGAGAAATCAAGTTTAAATGATAAAGGCATTGGAGCCCCTTGCGGTGTGAAAAACATGATTCCCGTGCCACCCCCTTGCTCACATTTAGAACCATCAAAAAATAAGGTTATGTCGGCCTGTGACTCAGGCTCATCAGAATCTGGCGATTCTGAGACATGGAAGACCCCATCATCGGGTAGCTCTATGGTCAGAGGCTGATCGTCTTCGAGAGGAGCCTCTGCTAGTTGATCGGTGATGACTTGACCTTTGATGGACTTTTGTCCAATGAATTCGATGTCAAACTCCGTCAACAACATGATCCATTTTGTCGTGCGACTACTATGATAAGTATGACTCATCATGTACCGCAATGGATTCTCCTTAGACACAACATACGTCGTATTGCTCAACATGTAATGGCATAGCTTTTTGGTGGCAAATACCACTGCCAAGCATAGCTTCTCAACGTATGCATAGTTAAGTTCATAACTGACCAGGGTGCGGCTAAGATAATAATTAGCCTTGTTCTTTATGTAATTCATTTTTTGGGCTAGCATGGCGCCCAGTGCCACCTCGATAGCTGAGATGTATAAGTAGAATGACACTCCTGGTCTAGGTGGTGCCAATACTGGTGGTGAAGCCAAGTATTGTTTGATGTCATCGAAGGCTGATTGGCACTCGTCATCCCAATGAAATGCTACCCCCTTGTGTAATAATTTATTCATGGGTCGGCACTTGTCAGATAACTACGCTATGAAGCGCTTGATCGACGTGACCTTACCCTGCAAGCTTTTGAGCTGCCTGATGGTGGTTGGGGGAAGCATTTCAAGGATTGCCTTGACTTTATTTGGATCTACCTCGATGCCTCATTTTGAGACTATGAAACCCAAGAGTTTTCCAGATGTGACGCCAAATACGCACTTCTTGGGGTTTAGCCTAACCTTGTGTTCGATGAGGCGATCAAGGATCTTGCGTAAGTCATCGAGATGATTTTGGCGCAAAAGAGATTTGGCCAACAAATCATCCATATAATCTTCCAAATTTTTATGCATGTGATCATGGAAGATGTATGTCATAGCGCGTTGGTAAGTGGCACCAGCATTTTTAAGGCCAAAGGGCATGACCTTATAACAAAATGTCCCCCAAGGCATCGTGAACGCCATTTTTAGTTGATCATCGGGATTGATACGAATCTGGTTGTATCCCGAGAAACCATCCATGAGGGAAAGCATTTCGTGGCCTACTGTAGCATCTACCAATGCGTCGATGCTAGGCAAGGGGAAATCATCCTTGGGACTCGCTTTGTTTAAATCTCGAAAATCGGTGCATATGCGAATCCTCCCATCTAGATTTTTGATGGGTACCATGTTGGACAGCCATGGTGGGTAATCCATGTAGATGACAAACTGTGCATCCAACAACTTTTGTAGCTCATCTTTGACCATTAAGGCCATTATTGGGTGCATCTTACGTAGCTTTTGCTTGACTGGCTTGACTGTCGGATCAAGTGTTAGATTATGCATGACTAGCTATGGGTCTAGCCCCGACATGTCTTTGTAGGACCATGCAAAAACCTCCTTCTTCTCTTTGAGAAGGGCAATGTAATCGGCTTGCTCTTCGGGGGATAGACTTACCCCTAGCTTGATGATTTGCGGATTCATTGGATCAGAATCGATGTCTACGTCAATCGTCTCTTCGACTGACATGTGGGATCCATCCTCCAACTGGTGTGGAGTTGGGATCAGGTGGATATCATTCGCTGAATTTAGATCTACGTTGGGAACGTCGGGTTCCTCTTCAACATGGAAGATATCTTGAGTCTATCCTGGGGTGAAATGAAACATCTCACCGCAAGGCCAGTACTCTGATGGGGATGGTGGTGAGTCAGCATGATCCCAGTCTATGGCATCTAGGTCTAGATACAATGGTCATGTTGGATCGGTTGGATTGTGGATGGGGGTGGTTAAATCAATGGAGATCATGTTGATGGAATGAATTTGGTCTCCATTACCATGTGGGTGTTGATTCGGACATTCTTGGTGATCCTTGTGCCTCGGATCTGGCTCTGTGGGTACTGGCACAAAAGGATCGGCCCTATGTGTGGATAGAAGGATAGGGTCTACCCTTGGCACTGGTGGCCCTATAGGGTCTCTAGGTGGGAGGTGCTCTCTGTATGCCCAAAGTGGTGGATGAAGCACTTGGTTTAACTATGCTTGGTTTAAATGCCACCTATGCCTTGGTCCCATATTTAGATGTTCAAACATACCATCGATGTCTATGGGGTATTCTTGTTGCCTCATATGGTTGAGATATGCCATCTCAGTCTCATCCTCATAGTCGCTATCGAAGATCCATAGGCCTTCATTGGCTCCGACAACTATGTGCCCCTATGGCTGGTATAGCCTCCCACTAGGCATTTCTTGATCACTTGGCCTTATGGTCGGCATGGGAGGCTCATTTTGTTTGAGCATGTTGATTTGGTCCCTTATGGGTTGTTTCGCTCTCTATGGGAGGGCTGGATTCTCTAGAGGTGGCAATTGCTTGATTGGAACATTAAAGGGGAACATTGCCATGAAGTCCTCCTGATAATCGTCGATGGGCGTCACCTGCGAGTGATTGCTATCAGACTCAAATGGGTCCCAAGGTGCTACCTCATAATCCGACTCATCTTTCGAAGAGCTCCCTTGATTTTGTTCATATCCTTCTTGGAGGTTACTTCTTGAACTTTCCCCTTTCTCGATCAAAGGGGAGGGGCTGTTGAGGTCAACAAGGTTTGTTGTTACCAATGGGAAATAATTCCCCAATGTGTATGTAGTGTTGGGATTGGCATATGGATCTTGTGCCAACCCATCCCTATTGCCTAGACCTAAGCCTTGCATGGTTTCTACCAAGATGTCGAGGGGCAAAGGGTGGTTGAACCCTACTCCTGATTTATCATATGGCATCTGGTATCTTGGTTGACAAAGAGTGCGCATTCCTTGTTCGTATCTGCCCAATCCATATCCATGCCAATTACATTGGTCTAGGTATTTCAAGGTGAAGTCTGGGTTGGACAGATAATCAACATTCTCAGAAAATGGCTCTTCATCCTCTTCCTCTTGTAGGTAGGGTTCCAGGCCATTCTCGAGGCCCCCATATACAAAGTTGGTCTGATTTGGTGGGTAGCCTAAAGGGATGATAGTGTCGATGGGGAGGCGAGGTCTCCCCATGTCTTGCATGGATTCGAGTGTGGGTGTTGCCACAATGTTCTACACTAGGTACTCCCCCAGGCCCGTATTGGCCATTTCAATGGTAATCATCGATGGTTGAGGGGGAGGGAATGGGAGTTCTCCCTGAGTCCACTCCATGTTGGGTGAATCAGGTGTCTCGACTTCCATTCGGTTAGGCACCTCCTCGATAGAGATGGTTGAGACTAATGGTGGTGCCTCCTCTAGGGGCTTCTTCCCATTGTCCTTCGGTGTGGCCACCATAGGTGGCATTGTTGGTGAAGGGACAGATGATGAAGATGGGCCAGGTCGGTTACTTGAGGGACTCAACAATGGGGATGTAGGCAGAATCAGACCCTGAGTGGATGGATTCAATTGAAAGTCCAAATGTGTCGATGGGAGGGTCGATTGTGGCATCAGCTGCACCGCATTGCAAAACTTAAAGGGCTCTAAGTCTACTGGGACTACATGTACTTGCCCTTCATATGTGTATTTGAGGCATTGATGGGCTATCGAAGGGACACACTTCATGTCCCTGATCCAAGGCCGGCCTAGCAAGATATTGTAGGCCATCTCACCCTCAAGGATGTGACACAATGTAGGAATGGTCTTTTGTCCTACTTGGATGGGCAGGACAATTGTGCCAACCGTCGAGCATAACGCGTCGTTGAATGCTCGAAGAGTGTAAGTGGATGCCACAATGTGGGATGCTGGCAACTTAAGATGTTTTAATGCCGTTGTCATGATTATGTTGTTGGACGAGCCAGTGTCCACCAACACCCTCTTGAATGGAATCCCGTTGACCCGCGTGATGACGTGCAGGGGTGGATCCACCATATCACCAGTCACCAATTTTAGTTCATCTTCCCTGAAGGTTATGACTGGTTCTATGCATTGTCTCACATGTCCCACAAAGTTGTTGAAAGAATTAGGTTCATGGGGCTGTAGCTCAATGGCTTTGAGTATCTCCATCAGAGCCTCCCGATGGGGCGGTGATTGTTGGATGAGCTCATAAATGGAGAGCCTAGCCGACGTGGTCCTTAAAATTTGAGTAAGCTTAGTCCGAATCATGGCCACTGGTCTAGGTGGGGGAGGTTGCGTAGGGTGTTGTGGAGGTTGTGACGTTGATGGAACATCTCCTGTAGCTACAGCGGGTGCAGCCGTGTTTGGGTATCTTTTGTTTCGTGTCACGATGCTTATCATCCCCACGTACCCTTGCATGGGGCAGTTTTGTGTTACCTCATTTACTTGTAAAGTCTTTGCCTACGCATCATGGGCAGGTAGGGGGTCTTTGAAGACTTCCATCTATTGGTTGCTCAATGCTACGGGATTATCCACCGTGAGCATTTTGTTGTCTATCAAGTCTTGTACCAAGTTTTTGAATTTCCAACAAGTGAAGATGTCATGTCCTTTCTGTCGATGGAATCTACAATATAAATCTTCCCTATAGCCCTTGGGTTTTGGCATGTTGGGGTCTATGGGTCGACTTTCTAGCAAGTTTATCAGGTTTGCCATGAACAAGCGGTCAAACAAGGAGTCTCTAGACTCCGTGAACTGTGTGAATTGTCGCTTAGGGTGATGCTATTGATTTTGCTCTTGTTTGTGGTTTTCCTTTTCATAGTTAGCAAGAGGAACTGCCTGATAATTAGCCTTTGGGGGCTATGTCATTTGTGCAGGTGGTGGTACAGTTATGGCAACCTGATTGACCATGGTGGGTTTCGGTTGCGTGGGCCCAGTTTTGGCATTTTTGGTCCACTCTTTCTTGCATGGCTTGGCAATCTCACCATCTTGAATTTTGATCTCCTCAATTATCCTGGCTTGCGCCAGGGCTTCTTCTAGGGTGGCATATTGTTGTAGCTACAATAGCATGGAGATCGACCTTATGCAACTCTTTGAAAACATCTGAGTCATGTCGGCCATGGGAGGGAGGTAAGGTAGCTTTGAAAGCAATGTCCTCCATCGATTCCCATAAGCGGCTATGGTCTCATCATCATACTACTTAAGGCCAGCTAGGTCACTTAAGGATGCCTTCTTCTTGGTGTTGAAGGCAAAACGTTCAAGGAACGCATCCACTAGCTGGTCTAGATTGTTGATGCTATGCTTCGGCAATTGGGTAAACCAATCCGAGGTAGGGCCTACGAACGTGGTTATAAACATTCTTAGAAGCAATGCATCATTGTCCTGAATGCCAAAGCATTGACTCAGGAACCTTGTTACGTGCTCTTGGGCATCCTCATCCCCTCTAAAAATTACCAATTGAGGCATTTTGAAGTGGTCGGGGTATGGGGGTGCCGAAACTGAAGGATGCATAGGGTGACTACGGAGCTGGCGTAAGGTGGGCTTTTGGGGCCCCGAAGTCTTAGTCTCCATAGACTCTAAGTGCTCTAGCAGTGCTTTGTATGCATCAGAGGATTTGATTTCCTCTTCTTTGGTTTGTTCCCATTGTGAATTGTGAGGAACTTGAGGCCTATGGAGGGGTAGCCGGGTAGCGCCCCCTGCCTTGGTAGGGCATTTCAGCCCGCTCTTCTTCTCGCTCAAATTCCTCATAGGCTTCTTGAGGAGTTTTTGGGCATGACCTATAAACATGGATGGGTGCCCGAGGAAGGTGCCCATCATTGGTTCTAGGGGTGGCCTCCCGCTCAGGTCTCGGAGGTCTTGGAGGCAACACTTGATAAGGTCATGGAGACCTATCCCGCACTAAGGGGTTGTGCCTCTCATAAATTTTTGTCCTATGCATGCGAGGGGTTGGAATCCTCTCATGCATAGTGTTCTGGAGCAACTCATCTGTCTGGCACTGAATGCGCTCTTTGTTAAGATGATACAGTTGCTCTAACTACTATTGATCTTGCCTAAGCTGCATGATTTGCGCTTGGTGGGTGGCATGTTTGGCAAATGCCAAGTCGATTTGTTCCATCGTCCTATGTCTAGGAGGCCTAGATGCCTCCCCTACATATCTATCTCGGTCATGGTGATCCGAGATCTCTATGGGTCACTTTCCTCTATCGAGGTTAGCAACATTCACCTGAGGCTCTGGCCTCAATAGGTGATCTTGATAATTAGCTAGTGCGGAGGTGCATTGCTCCCATGTGGTGTATTGCTCTTGAGGAATATACTAGTTTTCCTCATGCTCCCTTTCATACATGTGAAAGGGACGGGTGGAGTTGGCTCGCCCAGTCTGAAGAGCCTTGTGCTCTAGATTTGGCCTATTAGTTCTAACAGTAATGAGGGGTGGAGGAGGGATGATATAATCATGTGGTCCCTCCTTATGAACCCTATGCTGCTCTAGCGCTTCATCGCGTAGTGGCCACTCATAATGAGTGTCTAAGGGGGCCTTCCCATGTGTGTACTCCTCCTGAGAGGGTCTATGTTGAATGGGAGTGCCCCTCAAAGGGGTGCCTCTATAGTCCTTTTCTGTAGTGGCATAGTGTGGACCACGTTGTGGGTCAGGCTGCCAAGGTGGTATAACCAAGTCCTTGGGGCTATAACGGAGGTGACTTGTGCCTCCTTGTACACTTTCTGCAACTTCTGCCCATGATTGGGCTTGGCTATGGGTATACACCATGGTGGTGGTCTTTCTAGAAAGATATGTGTATTTTTATCTCCTTTATAAAATTTTATGCTATACCAAACAAAAGGGGACCACACAAGCAAAGAAATGATTATCTCATTTACAGATTAAATGTGTGCCCTAGATCTGGTCTAATGTGTTTGATTTTTGTTGTGTGAATCTCGTAAAGGAAACTTTGTTATACATGCAAAATGAGGGCTCTTGTATCTCCAAAATGGTCGCCCCTTCAATATACCATTGCCAGGCCGTTATACCGAACCTCTCAATATACCCGCCCTTACGTGAGGGAAACTATTGGTACGCGAGAGCAGAACAATACGTGGAACATAGGCGGTACGAAAGGGGGATCACTCTATTTTTGACACCTACCATAGAAGACTTATCCTCATGCACGGGGAATCACCCCCATTACACTTGGTCAGCTTTCATCAGGATTTACGTCTAGCAACAGTCATGATCAGGGTAAATGTATGCAAAATCCAAGCCAAGGTGGTGATGAAATCCACCGTTGGTCTTGATCAAGTGTTGGGGTATTAAGACCAACTCCTTGATGTTAATTTTATTAGGTGGTGTGTGTGTGGTTCCTTTTAATCATGTAAAGAAAGAAAACATACAACAAAAGATGATTTTCACTAATGCAATGCTTTAAAGTATGTTTTATCTTTCAGAAACAATTAGCAGCAAGAAGGAAATCACAAAACCTACCTAGAACTGACACCTATGATGAGGACTTGCCATTGGTGCAAGTATCATGCAAGAAAACCAGAGAAGAATGCATTCCTAATTAGGTTCCTTCCATTTAAGTTACTCTATGTTTTTATTTTATTTTTCTTATTGCAAGAAAAAGCAAAGAAAACAAATTTTTAAAAACAAAAACAGAAAACACAGAGGATGTTCAGAAAACCTACCTCTTCTCTGTCCAAACCAGATGCCTCTGAGTTTCTGCTCAAAAAATGCATAGAGCTCTAATCATCCCGGGGTGGGATGAATAGCAGGTCTGTATTCATCATAGGGTGGGGCGAATACATATTCGTCCCGGGGTGGGACGAATAGCAGGTCTGTATTCGTCACAGGGTGGCACGAGTAGCAGTCCAGCGCCCGAAGGAGTAACACCTGCAAGGAAAACCACAAAACTTGGATCAAAAACCTGATCTTAATAGTAGGGGATAGGGTCCCACCATGATCGCCACTGAAATCCGAATGCGGAGTGATGGCGTACCAGATTATTGATGCAAACAAAATAGATATGAGGTGCAGATGCTAAGTCCTACGAATGCGATGAACAAATGCATGTAGGAAATAAAGCATAAATGAGATGAGATGTAAGAAAAAAAAAGTAGGGCCTCTTTTATTAATGTTTCTTTCAATCTGGTTACAATGCGTCCCCCCTCTAGGGCTCAGAACGTTTGATACAGTTCGTTACATCAACGGATGGTACGCTTCCAGTGTCTTCCGCATGCCCACATTTGAAATGGGTGGGCCAAACATTGTCGCCGCTTGCGTCCATGTGTTCATGGTTCCTTTCTGCCCCTCCGATGTTCCTGGTGGTGAGATCCTACGCTCAGAGAAACAGCAAATAGTTAATAGCATATGCGGATATTAGGAAAACATGCAATCCCCAAAGCCTCCGGCTGGTTAATGTAAAAAGAATGAAACGATGGTCAAAACATGTCATAATGAACCCAAATTTTTATAGAAGCATCAAGACATCATCAGGGACCCATTGCAAAAATAACAGTCAGGAAATCATGCATGGATTTCTAATCGCTCCGGGGTGGGACGATTAGGACTGTCACAAAATGTGCAAGAGCGACCTTGCAAATGTCCTACCCAGAGGCCTCCAAAACTCTTGAAAACTTGGGGTTAGGCTAAAAGGGGCATTTTGGGATGACCCAGAAGGTCATATTTGGCAGATTCTACCCATATTGTCCTGTATCCGAAAGCGCTCCCTGTATGTTAGTAAACGCATAAAATGATAAAAACACAGTCAAATCAAGTCAGAATGACATGAAACTTGAACAACAGCATAAGTACATGAAATATGATAGAATGCAAAAATAATAGTAGAGAAATCCTTTGCATATTTCTAATCGCTCCGGGGTGGGACGATTAGGACTGCAATAGTGCGGGGCGCCCGAGGGCAGGACGCCCATCGTTTGGGGCTTAGTTTTGGCACCAATCCAAGTGGGATGGGTCCAAAACCTCCTAGGGGGTTGTGTCAATGAATTTGGTGTGGGATTGTGGCTGATTGCTTGGGTTTTGGGTCGGGATTGCGTTCCTAGTGTTCACCCGATAACCTCTCTTCCAAAAGAGAAATTAGGGATGTAGGAAGCACAAAGGGGAATGGGGGTACAATTTGGCAGCACTCCATTGCTCCAAATGCTCCAGCTCTATTCTTTTTTGGGGTGAGGAGGCTCACCCTTTTATAGACCTCAAGGGTCTCCTTTGAATGCGCATGCGAGGGCGCCACTTGGCTCACCATGCCTTTCTTGGGGGAGAGAAGATTCCTCCCTGATTTAGGGCCTCCATGATCAAGGCATGCTTGACTGAAGTCCCTCTCTCTGATTTGAAACCGTTCCTCGCAATTGCATGCCTTGAAGGTGAAGTTGAGTGGCGGATCTAGGTTGCCATTTGTCAAGGCTTGACTTTTTGCCAGTCAAACCTGCTATTCGCCCCACCCTGGAGCGATTGCTGCTAATCATCCCGGGGTGGGGCGAATAGGATTCTAATCATCCCAGGGTGGGACGAATAGGGAGAAAAGTGCTTAAAAGGTGCCAAATTGACCTCTGACCTTCCAAAACTGATTTGGGAGTGGTTAGGACCACTTTTTAACCTCTGGAGGCTGCCCTAGGGGGTATGTATGCCAATTCGGTCAGTGCTTGTAGTCACATAATCGGATTGGTGTTGTTTTGGTGTCTACACTAATATTGATATTTTCATTGATTATATTGGATAATAATGTTTGGGAAAGAAAAGTAAAAAGTGGTCTTATACTGTTCACCCCTCATCTCAGTATAAGCTTGTGTTCTTCAAGATTTAAGACAAATAATGAAGTTGAAGCTTGGGAGGATTTGGAAGGGCTAAAAATATGTAGAAAAATGAAATGGAAGAGAGTATAGATGGAAGGTGATTCATTAATAGTAATGAATCCAATTTTAAGGAAAGCAAAGGTGCCATGGAACATATAAGAGATCATTATGGAAATACAAGACCTTGCTACATAGTTTGAAAAAGTTAAATTTACAAATATATTAAGGGAAGTGAATAAATGTGTAGATAGGCAAGCCAATAGAAGGATTTTAATAGAGGACAATGAAATTAAATTATCTTTTCCATGATTAGAGGAAGTAGTAAAGTTAATTGACATGAAAATTTTGTCATAGACCTTGATATGAGAAGAATCAGGTCATAGACCTTAATAAGAAGATTCAGGTTATAAACTTTAACAATAGAAGAAGAATCGGGTCATAAAGATATTGAACTTGACAACAAAAGAAGAATCAGGTCACAATAGATATTGACCTTGACAATAGAAGCAAATTGACAAAAGAAAGAAATCAAGATAAGAAAAATAATCCAATATAGAGGAAATAAATTAAGATAAGAGATAGAATCCAATATAGAATGAAAGGGCTCTTATAGAATAAAAGAGAAGTATAAAGATTTTGATAAAAGTTCGAATCAAGAATTCAAGAAGAAAAAGAAAGAATAATCATACGATTATAGCAATTCAAACATATAACAAGGGAATGTGCACTTAATACAATAGAAGAGACAACAAAGTATAGGCTCAAGAGAGAGGTCTAGATAGAAGAATATTCAGGCAACTCCAAGAAAAAATAAGAGAGGTCCATTTGGTTAAATCTATTGAAGACAAGTAGAGGAACTAGCTACAATAGCAAGTTGACTAGTGGAGAGGACATATGGACAAAAGAGATAAAATTTATCCAGGTTTGTACGACCAAGTCAGCATTACCTTGAAGGAAAGTTGCTATTGAAGAATCACATACATATGAAACTTGAACTTGAGACGTTATAGCAATATAAACCTTAGAAATATAGCATAGAAAGCAAGAAAGCAATAGAGCTTTCAAACATTTACAACAACAAGATATGGAGCAACATCTATTATAGAATCAATGTAGTACTAGAGCAACATAGTCCAACACAATACTAGAGCAACATAGTCCAACACAGTACTAGAGCAACATCAATATTTCAGGGAGCTGATCCAAGAAACAATGATGTCCAAATGTTACTGGAAGATACAACGTCTATTGGAAGATGCAATCTATTAGAAGATACATCTACTAGAATATATAGTGTCTAGTGGAAGATACAATATCTATTGGGAGATACATTCTATTAGAAGATACATCTACTAGAATATATAGTGTCTAGTAGAAGATACAACGTCTATTGGAAGCCAAAACATCATAGTCGGATGAAGCATTGAAGGGATCAAAAAAATGAAATACGTGTACAACAAGAGCATGTAACATATTGAGCATTAAAAAAATATTTTTCTAAGGTATATGATACATATTACAACAAGCTAGCAACATGTAATGGATCCTTCTAAAATGCATGTAATATTACACATGGAAGATTCTAATCAATGAAGAAGTTTTGATTTGGTTTCAAAAGAACAAGGGGAACACGTTTTGGAATTCTAAGTCACTTTACAACATCAATTATGGAGATCGTAGCATAAGCGCAGTTCAAAAGCTGTGAGCAATTCAGAGTTACATACATGCAAGTGTTTCAAAAGGTATTATAAAGTTAAATGTTGAAATAATTATTTTATTAAGTTTATGGAGTTATAAGGTATGAAAAAATAGTTAAAAAGACATAATTTATATGTGGAGTGATAAGTATTTAGTTTTTTAGTATTAATTTTTTTTTTATGTTAGAGATATGGAGTAATAAGGATGTCTACTTAGTTAAATTTTTTATTATTTGAAATATTAAAGGTATAATATATATATATTTTTAAAGTTTAGAGTGAGAAGGAATTCAAATAGTTTAAAAGTTTATAAAAAGTTTTTAAGTTTTTATAGAAGTTTGAAGTTTTTTAGTATTTGAAGAAATTTGAAGTACTTTTAAATTTGAACTTTCTATTCTTGAAATTTGATATTTTATTTTGCAAATTTAAATATTTGGGAGCTAAAAAGTTTTCATATTATTTTTTCTAAACTAGGGAGTCATAAGGTTTACTACTCCATAGGAATCAGATTAAAATTTTTAAATTATTTAAACCTAGGAGCTATAAGGTTTTCTACTTCAAAGGAATTAAATTTGCAAAATTTAGGAGATAAATCATTGAATTGATTCATACCATGGAATAAATTATTAGAAATGCATTCAATGAGGACAATGAAGAAATAGTGAACAAGTTAAAGCTTTATTTTCAAAAATTGATATATGATATTGATAAAAAAAGAAAATAACAAGATCACTATATACTCTTGAGAATACAAAATTAGATCTTGTTACTACTAAATCTTACTCTGGTAGTTTATTTAAAGTAGATTCTATTGTAGAAACAATGACTATTCAAAATATCATAGAAAATAAAGAAAGAGTAGCCTTGGTTGTGTATAAATGGTTATGTTGCTTTATCAAGAAGATAGATGAACTTGAAGCACTAACAAGGATGAATAAAACAAAGAAAATATATTCAAGGTGTATTTATTGTAATAAAATTAGTCATGAAAAAGCTAATTGTTGGAATCTTCATCCATACGAATATTGTGGAAGAAAGTCATATTCTCCAATATTATTTTAGTACAAAGAAAGTATTGTAGAATATTTTTGAAGCATCTTTTAACAATAGATTCAAGTATTCAATTTATGAAATACAAGAAGGAAAAAAATTTTATAATAAAATTTTAGAAAATAAGGAAAATAAAAATGGATCAAATATGGTCCAAACCTATCTTACAAAGGCATTAAGAGTGATGCACATGGTCTAGTTGAACCTGAGGTCAAAAGCAAAGGAAATATTCTTATGCATAAATCTGATCTTGAAGATACAAATATTGAAGAAGACAAATATGAGCATGAAGTTGAACCCAAAGAATATGAAGACAAATCTCAAGCAAAGGTTCAAGAACACTTAAATATTGAAGATAAATATGAAGACCATGATTGAAGACTAAAGTCTTCAATAACAAAATAATGTAATACAGGGGAGTGTTGGAGTATATTACATTATTTGGTACATGCTAATATACTCCCATGGTACCTTCATGGTATATTTATAAATACTAGATTAGGATTGAGTCATAGTTTAGAGTGTGAGTTGTATTTCCCTATTTTATGTAAGTGTGAATGTGTAGGAAATGCACAAGTTTCGTGTAAAGTTGTAATATGCAATAAATACACAAGTGTCATATGAGTTGGAGTGCAAGTGTAAGTTGAGTAAATGTACACAAGTTTCTTATATGTAAGAGTGAAAATATGTAATGTAAAGATAGGCACAAGTGTCCTATATTAGAGAGTGCAAGTAGAAGTGTAAGATACATGTATAGGTGTGGATATGTTATAGAGTCAATTGTTCATCAAGTATGCAAGTGTCAAGTAGATAAGCCAAGAGTCATGAGACTTGACATATGTAGAGTAATAGTCAAGTATCCAAATATTCACATTACTATGGCTTTATTATGGAGATAATGCTCCATAATATATACACAGAGAGAATTATATTTATATATCAAATTGTAAGAAGAAAATGAGTAATAAAGCTTGTATGCATTTTTTTAACAATTAATATTGTAAGTTGTTCTTCATGCATAGTACATGAATGATTCAAGCTATTTACATTTATATTTCAGCATATTATTGAATGCTATTTATTTTATTATAAGATTTTATATACATATTAATTTGCTCATATTATCATTATCTTGACCTTATTATATATTCTGGCTATTTTATATTCAATCATGTGATATTTGAGATAACCTGTGATATATTGTGGTAGTATTAAGGCTTAAAAATCCAAAAAAACTCTCAATATATAAAGGAGAGAGTTGTGATTTATCAACAATGGGGGACTTGAGTACAATCCATTTTTCTCCATCCAAAAAAAAAAGTTAGAAAATTGAAAAGATTTCATAGTGCTTTTAGGATTAGATAAATATCCTTTTAGGTTTTCTAGAATAAGTAAAAAAAGTGTTACTACCTATCATTTGAAGTGTAAATCTTGATTAAAAATTAATGATGATCTTATATTAGAAAAAATAATTTGTATATTTTGGCATTTCTTAATTGATGTATTTGTAGTGATAAATCACTACAACTATGATAGACTGCATCCCAAAAGAAGATGAGGAGCTTGCATCTAAAGGAAGGGAGTACAATCCATGCCAACCTAAAAGTATTCCATGTATAAATTCACCAAAAAAATATCTCTAAAGGGTAGAGACAGGAGTGGAAACTCTCCTATGTGGGCAAGCTGACCACCTAATACGAAGATGGGCTACAACAAGTAATCTACAGCCTTTTCGATGATATCTAAGACAAAACTTGCTCCTAACAAAATTTGATGAGCCTTTTTGATGATATATGAAAAGACTCAATTATAAGAGGAGGATCAACCCAAACATCAGCCATGGTAGAATTAGCAGAGCTCATCATCATTTTCATGAGTTTGGATAAGCAGCCTCTGGCAACTCATGCGTCATCTCACCACTAGACATGCAAGGACATATTTTGATAATGGAAGATGGAAAGGGGAAAATAGCAAGTGGGATAAGAAGAGGAATCTTTGTTATCACTCTATAAGAATGGAAGTTTAAATATATATACTTCCCCACATTCAAAAGAAAATTCACTAGGGTGAAAGCTTCTCTATATCAATAAAAGAATCAATTGAGTCATCAGTAGAGTAAGTAGACATGGAAGCATCCTAAGACAAGGGTTGGCATGAAAAAAGAGAAAAGGGGGAGCATAAAATAGAACAAAGGAAGAAATAAGAAAGCTGTGAAAGTAATCAAGAGTTTTTGATGAAGATCTAATGAAAATCCTTGATAGAATGACTTGTTGAAACTTTTAAAGTCCCCAAAAAGGGAACCAAGCGAAAGCCTCAATTAAGAAGATCCTGATCATGTAGATGAATGATGCTAGATTTTTTTTGAAATAATAGATAACTCTAAAGGTGTACAAGGGCATAAATACCAAGGGGGAGATAGGTGAGCACATGGATTCATAGAAAGAAAAATATAGTACACCATTAATGAGAAAATATGGTTATCTACCAATAATACTTTGGCCTTGCAAATCAAACTAAGGTAGATAAACCATTAAAGGTGAAGGAAGGGGACCTGCAATCATGAAATCTATAAAATAATAGGAATGATAACTAAGGGATACTCCATTAAATATACAAAATCCCTAGGATATGGGTAGACAGAAAGTCAAATCACCCTGTAAATTTTGGAGGAAAAATTCTCCCCTTGTAATATATAAATAGCAGTACTATTAGTTTTGTAAGGATCGACAAGTTTGCAATGTATTTGTAGGATTTCCTTTCATTTCTCTTTGTAAAAAAGTTGTGGTTCTTGAGTGGCTTTTGTGTAATTTCAAACCTATGCTTCTGGCATAATATTTGTAAAATTTTGTATGCATTATATATACATGGGAGCCTGTATCTATTTTTAGCCTTTGCCTGCATACCCGTTGTTGTGTATGTGTATGTGTTTGCGATATTTTTCTTGAATATCAAGTTTGCTAAGTGTATGTGTATGTGAGGGACTGATGTCTATTTTTAGACCTAGTCACTTACTAGCTTGGCTCTCCTATGGGACCCATTGCTCGTATATGCATATAACTAGTAGATTTTGATTACACTTCACTGTGTCGAGGAGAGGAAGTTTTCACCACTAGTACAAAGTGTTCAAGACTATTTTTACAGGAATATCTTAGTAGATCTCTTGGTGCATCACCCCCTTTTTTATTTTTATTTTTTGAGTATGCTTACTTTCATGCACCCCTTTCCATTTGTAGAGTAACTAGTACCTTGAATATCACATATTAACAAGGATTCAACCTTGTAAAAAATCTTGAAGACCCCCAATTGAGTTAAAACCCATGCTCTCAACTATGGCCCATTGTGTCTCTCTAACGCGAGGTATGATTTTCCTAGGTGGGGACAATCGAATAGGACAATAGTATTAATTGGTAGATAGTATTGGTTACAATAGAGAATATATAAATCTATAAATGATATATTATAATGGCATTGGTATGTTGGAAAAATAGGATCCTATCCTTGTATAATAATAGGAGATGATATTTTTTTTATTCTTGCAATACATTTTATTCTATTGTTTAATAATGCTAAGTTGTTAAAGTTAAATTCATCATTCTAAAGGTTCTAGATAATTGATGAGATAGTTAAAACAAATCATACATAAGAAGCATGGATGTTATAATAAATTTCACCTTAGAACTAGCAATTTTGGGTTTTTCAATAATTAGTAGAGTACTAACACCTAGATATGATCACTATTAAGATTGTAATTTTGAGTTCCCTCTCTTTTCAAAAAATGAACATTATGTAGATGGTAAAGGGTAAAGTAGTTTTTAACATCTATAGGGTCATCAACCATATGAGATGACCCATGAACCTAATGGAAGATGTTTTTTTACCCAATATATGGTTATCCAACCATACTTCAATTATGGAGCATGGTGTACAACCTTACCTCATATAAGATTCAAACCTTGGACCTATATTCAGAGTTCCAAAGTCTCTACCATTAGGCTCACTTAGGTTGTACATTTGCTCTCTTTTTAAAAAGTGAACTTTCTCCAATAAGTCCACATTACATAAATTAATAATTTTATAATTTGATTTATAAAAGCTTATGAGTATTACATAAATTATGTTGAAAATAACAATGATCTTAAAACTCTATGACAGGGTTAAATGGGATTTTATTTTTGCAATATTAGAAAATTTTAGATTTGGGAAGAAATGGGTTGGATGGATTACATTTTGTGTCTCTAGTCTCATATTCAGTGTTGTTCAATGAGTTAGTAACTGAATCATTTAAATCCAACAGAGGCCTTAGATATGGAGATCCTCTATCACCATATGTGTTCATTATTATGGCAAAGTTTTTGGGTAGGAACTTGAAGAATGCTAACAAATATGGGTTTATTAGTGGATTTAAAGCTAGTAATAACATTGACAACATCACACATCAACAATTTGTAGATGATACAACCCTTTGTGGAAGGGCAAGGATAAACGAGACCAGACATTTGAATAACTTATTAAAGGAATACGAAAGAGCATCAGGAAAAACTTTAATAGGAAAAAATACAAAATTTACTTCCTAAACACTCCAGCTAAAATCAAAGCAAAAATTTATAGGTTGCTCCAAATGAAGGAGGCAAATTTTCCAGCAAATTATCTAGGGATGCCCTTATTTGAGAGGATAATGAGGATAGATTTATGGAATCCAGTTATAATTAAATTTTGGAAAAACTACCAACATAGAAAAGTAGATGGTTATTGTTAGCAAGAATAGTGTAGCTAATTAAATAAGTCTTACAAGCCATTCCAACATATTATATGTCATTGTATATATGCCAAAATCAATAGAAAAACATTTAATTTATATTATGCAATTCTTTTTGTGGTCAGGTTTACATGATAAAAGAAAATTTTCTTTGGTGAAATAGAGCAAGGTGTGTGATGATAAAAATAGGGGAGGTCTTGGTTTAAGAGTTCTTAACTTAGCTCTTAAGGGAAAAGTAATTTGGATATTGTGCAAAGAGAGTCAAAGAAAATGGGTAAAAATTATTCTAAGTATGTCGATCCCAATGACCCAAGCTTAATATTTATTGCATTCTCTCTACCAAATAGTTTTGCACTTTGGAATAGTTTAAAAAAAACTATTGATCTAGTGATTAAAGGTTTAATATGGGTGGTGGGAACTAGAGAAATATTTTCTATTTGGATGGATACTTGGAGTGATAAAAAACCACTCAATCTAGATCCAATTTTTAAACCTTCGATGAGATTACTCCAAGATTAATACAATGATAGGGTTTCAAACATTTTGTATAAGGATCAGGAAGGAAGATACAAATAGAAAGAAGAATTTTTTACAAGTATACAAGACATTGATGCTAGGAGGTAGTTGAGTAGAAATATAACAACTGTTATTATTCCAAGGGCAACCAAGCATAAATTGATTTGGAAGTTGAGTAGCTTAGGATAATACACAACAAGAAGTGGATATAATGTAAAGCACCACCAAATTAGGAATATCACAAGAATATGGAGAGATATTTGGTATAGCCCTAGAATTACTAAAGTCAACATATTTGTTTGGCTAGTAGGTCATAGAAGAATTTTATCCTGGGATAACCTTATGAAAAGGGGTTTTCATAGCCCCTCTCAATGTGTTATTTGTAAAAAGAAGAGTATAGACCATCTCTTGGGACATTGCTCAATAGTCTTGAAACTATGGTAATGGATTCTTAATATGTTTGGTAAATGAATGATGATGAATAGTTGACTTGAAGAATGGTTAAAGCAATGGCATAACACTTTTAAAAGTAAGACTTTACAAACAATTTGGGATATATGAAAAAATAGAGTACTTTGGATTGTATGGCTAGAAGGAATAGAATAATATTTAAAACAAAGGAAATCAGTTTAGAGTTAATGAAAAGGAAGATATGTTTAGCCATAGAGGATCCTAATACAACCCTATCAACTCACCTAGTCCTAATCTAGAAGCAGAGAGTCTTGATAGATGGAGTCAAGTCATCAAATGGAATTATGATGTTGGGTACAAGAGAAACAACAAGAAGGCAAAGAATATAAAGTAGAAATCACCAGATGCAGAGTTGGTCAAATTTAATTTTTATGTATCATATACAAATAGGAGGAGGAGGAAAGATTAAAAATAATAGAGGAGATATTTTGTCTCATTACGCTTTCAATAGTGGATATAAGATAAATAATGAAGCTGAAGCTTGGGCATATTTAGAAGGGTTAAAAATATGCAAACAAATGAAATGGAATAGAGTATGGATCGAAGGTTATTCACTCATAGGAATAAATACAATTTTAAGGAAAGCAAAGGCTTCATGGAACATACAAGAGATAATTATGGAAGTTCAATATCTTTCTAAAGAGTTTGAAGAAATCAGGTTTACACGAACATTAAGGGAAGGAAACAAATGTGCAGATAGACTAGCCAATAGAGGGGTTTTAATTGAGTATCATGAAATTAAATTCTCTTTTCCATGGTTATAGGCAATAGTAAGTTTAGTTGAAGTTGACAAGAAAATATTAACTAGTTGAATCAAATAATGATTAATATTTACTTTAATATTTTCCATTGGTAATATATTTTCTTTTTTTAATTGGTTATATGGGATTGAAACGGGCCCCACCCATATTACATCATTACTACATAGTGGTATTACAACAAATCTTAGATATTATCCATGTATCGCTTGGCAAGATTTGAACTTGGGTCTCCTCTTTGAATGTTGAGGAATCTAAACGGTTGAGCTATTGCCATTTCATATTGGTAATATCTACTTTATTTTATAACATTAATGTGTTGTTTATAAGGTTGAAATAAGGGATTTTTGAAAGGGCCCCAACCCTTTTACATTGTCACACAACACTTAAATAACTTATTTTTAATGCAAAATGGGATAATACATAAGTCTTCTTATTCAAGGATACAATCCATATTAAACTACATGAACTATCCCATATATCCTTAACTATATAAGATTATCTATTATAGACTTAGACACAAATATAACACTAGCATCACTAAACAAACTGAGACCAAGACTGTAGCAAAACATTGATGCAAGAAACTGAACACCATTAACAAAACCAAATAGACTAAACACCATATTGACCAACCTGATATGATACAAAATATTCATTTCGAGTGTTGTCCTTTGAGCATGCATGCAATAGTAGCCATGCGTTCTTCCTTCTTAGCCAAGGTGATCAACTTGATTTTGGTATCCATTACAAACTCTTGAATTTTATTGATGAGTTCGTTGAAGTATTTGGTATTGTGTCATACTGAGGTCAAATCATCTAAGAACATCAGATTGGTACCTAAACCAGTCACAACAATAAATATTTTAGTATCATCTTTAAAATACCTAGGCTCCTTAACATAAACCTCTTCCTGCACCATGGCCTTCGCAATATTCTAATCCCCATCCTAGACTGATTCATAAAAGTCATCTCCTCATCCTCTAGATTTTCCATTTGATAATTCTCCTCACCATCCACTTTTTTTTCCATCTGAACCATTGCCCTTCAACATAGCCACACCCTCAAATTCTACCACTTCATTCTCCTTTAGATCATCTAAATGTTAAAGTGTTTTCATATAAACTATTTATTATAATTTGTGTGGTTGCACTTGTGTTTCAAGAAGAAAACTAGCAATCCAAATTTGGTAAAGCAGACTATGATAGTGTGATGTTTTGGAAATATTACTCTACTAAAATGCAATGCATAGATAGTAGAGGTAAAATTTTGGTATTGTGAAGGCTGCTATTAAAAAATGTCAAGAAGGATGTTGAATTCTAGAATATTTGTATTCACAAAGAAAATCGAAAATATCTAGAAAATAAAAAACAAGAATTCAGATATTTTATGTAAAATGTAGGTTTCTAGCTATAGCATCTCAATTGAGATGAGAAGTGAATCTATTTGTAAAATATCAATCTCTAAAGAAGAGAATTGTAATTTATCAAGGGTGGGGGACTTGAGTACAACCCCTTGTTATCCAACAATATATATATATATATATATATATATATATATATATATATATATATATATATATATATATATATATATGTTGAAAATAGTTGATTGCTTTTAGTGTTGATAAAATGTTAAAGAAAAAAATGTCATTGTCAATTTAATATCTACAAAAATTAAGATCTATAATCCTTGTTTGAACTCTCCGTATATTTTAAAATTTGGAATGAAAATGTCTTAGATAATACCAAGGTTAAATTTATCATCTGAAGACAACTATATACCAAATGCTACTTCAATTATTTTTAATAAGCTATGTATGTTTTCTATTGGGGATGCTCACATAAAAATAATAAAACATTATGCCAATTTATCAAAGATATTGTTCATTTGTATTTCTATTAAATATGTTCGCCATCTTTCTCAAACTACTATGCTTTCAAAATCAAATCCTTAATATCATTTTCATTAAGATATAAGATATCACTTAACCAATTACCTTATAAAAGTTAAAATTTCCCAAGATAAAGATTAACATCATGAATGATTAAAAATATCTACTACCCAATTTCCTTCTCTATAAATATGGTTGCTTAAAAAATCTTTCAATTTCATAACAACTATTTTTTACGGGTCTTATTTATGCCCTTAATATTCCAAGATATCATTTTCATTGTTACTTTTTATTTTTATTTGTAGGCTTATTCCCATTTCTTGTAAAAATTTATGATATTTTATTTTGTTTTCCTATATTAATATCCTTTAGAGTTTCATTTTATCTTAATTTTTCCTAATTGTGTCTCCCTTTCTCTTTTTCATTCTCACCAATACTTTCATATTAATCAATCTCTTTAGTTTTTTTATATTTTCATAGTGAGGCTTATAGACTTGTCTTGCTCTAAAGTGTAGGGAATAACCTTAAAAACACTTTATTCTTTATGTTTCCCTATAAATTCTAAAGTTTAAGGACATTCTTCCATAGTAATTACCTTATTATGCTATCATAACAACCCTATATTTATATGGATATCCTACATCCTCATTTCTTCATTATATTTCTCTTGAAACCCTAAAGTATAAGGGATAACCTCTATAGTATTTTTGTTTCTTTTACAAGGAGAGGATTTTATAGTACCTGAGAAAATGAAGATGATATACCTAGAATAAACTTGACCTCTTTTGCCTTATTTATTTTAAAATTTCCTCCATGTCTTTCTTTTCACCTTAATTCCTTTTGAATTTAAATTTGTATATTAAAATTTCTCATCCCTTGTGTCCTTCATTATTTCTTCTAACAATTGATTTGAGTGAACTATGAGGGCCTTTGTCATTAGATGTTGCAAATATGATTTATTTCTCTTTTTGGGAGTGGAATATCCTTGATTTAATCTAGCTTCTACTAAAGTATGATCTCCTTGCTTTATCTTGAAGTTTGTCTCATGACCAAATATTTTTGTCTGTTTCTCCATTGTTTTTACTTTACAATATATTTCCATGTGTCAAGTCTGAAATTATTTACAACATCAAAATACAATATTTTTAGAATCCATTTGTTGATCCCATTCTATTGATTTAGATTTAATCTTAATGGACTGGCAAATATTTTCAAATTTCAATAGCAACACATATCTAAGTATATAGCATGCTTTAATTCCTTAGAAGTCAATCCCTCTTGGATGAACTCCCATAGGGTACTCCAAATATTCTTCAAAACATTATTATTAATAAGCTAATATGGAAGTCCTAAAATCCTAACCACACTAGAAGCTTTTTACTAGTTTTTGTCTTCATAAAAAAATCCTCGCTCCATAGTCTTAAATATAGGCTATTTATCCCCCTAAATTAGGGGCCACCATCTATTATTGTATCCCTCATTTTAAAATTGAAAATATCATGACGAAAAAACATTTAGGAAGAAAATTCATGGAGAAATTTCAATTCAATCTCCACTTCCACTTGATCTAATTTTGAATCTCTAAAATAATTGGCAAGTATCTATGGAACATATGTATTGATCCTCTACTTTTAAGAACTAATATATCATGCTTGATAATTTAGTCCTTGATAATCACTTATGGTGTAATATTTTCTACCTAGATTGGACTTGTCCTATATTTACACATTCTCGTCTCCAACTTAGGAATCCATACTTCTAGCTAGGGCATCCTTAGTTCCAATTAAAGTTTTTATATATGTATTTCCTTCCATGCTACCTATATTTTATTCATGTGAATCTTTTATTTTTTTCAATTTATCCAAATATCTAAAGCAAAAAAAGGTAAGACTCACTCCTTTCATGTTTGTGCTTCCTATTTGCACTCTATCCCTACTCTTCTCCAAAGATCTAAAATAATAAAAAGTAAGGTTTGTTCTTGGCTTGCACACAGTCTTGGATCACATTTTTTGTTGGCTTGTTAAATTATTAAGGTTGACCCATGAGATTTAAACCTTGGTTAAGGGTGTGTAACTTTCATTCCCTATCAATTTCTCTATACCGTAGAGGTAAGTGTTAGTTCAATTTATTACAATACTTTAAATGTTCAAAATTTGTTTAAATCATTTAAAATAAATGTTTATGTCTCATTTAATCCATAATGTTTTAAGTTTTATAGGAGATACAACATAGTTATTGAGAATAAAGTCCCTAAAGCATGTATTAATAACACATCTATAATATGAAAATGATAATGAGCTATAATACGAAAATGATAATAAGCTACTATAATTATAATGCTTATCATAGATAAGTTTTATAATTAGATTTTTAGTAACATGTAGATTATATAATAATTTTAGCATAGAAATATTAACCATTTTATGGAGAGGATGACAAATTCCAAAGCTAAGTCTACATGCAAGAACCAAGGAGTTTCAAATTCTTCCAAAGAAGATGTACCAAATTCAACACTTGAGGCAATGTGTAGAATTTATTATAGTACATGCAAGAAATAAAAAGAACATTCTACCATTTGAAAGGATGTGTTAAAAACATCACCACCTAAGATGACATTTAAGGTCTCTAATGGATATCAAAATTTGATCAAGTTTCTAATCAAATCATTGTTCAAGGAGATAACACAAAATACAATGCAAGGTAAATCTGATAAGATTTATAGATAGCACAATCAAGGATTACTTGGTGGATCTATATTTTCTACCACATTAGGCATTTCTTCCCTTTCTATTTAGTAAAGTAATTTGAATAATCTACAAATTTATTGGCCAGATATTGTCACTAGGGTTTATGACCTCCTGGATTCAAAATAATTGGGAGCCTTTAGGAGATATTTCAATATTCCTCACCATTAATAGATATTATATAGTGATTTTCTATTCAAGAAAAAATAGGAACATATCTTTTGAATTAGGGAAGAGAATCTATGGAGTTGCAGGTCTTTTTTGTAGCCATAGAAGCTAAGATTTGATCCACAAATGGAACCCATTGTAGTGGTTGTTTAGGTTCAATTATATTATCTACCAATGGAATATTGGTGTAATTTGAGAGATTGGGCAATTTCTTGGGTTGCTATCTAGGAGTATCTAGAGATACAATGATGGGAGCTTCAAACATTTATGCTCAGATTTGTGTTGAGATAAATGTCAATCAACTGCCAATTGAAATTGAAATAGATATATGGGATTTAACTTGGGTCTAGCAAATATACAATGGATCAATCCCATTTATGTATAAAATTTGTCATAAGCATGGACATCTTTCCTATTTGTGCCCTGAGACTATCCAAAAGGAGCCCATCCCATTAGAGGCTATTGGTAATGACAACAAGATACCTGAGAAGAAGGCAAGCCCATAACCTCAAACCTCAATACATCAAAAGAGGATTTTGAAGCACCTAAGAGAAAGAAGAAGCAAAAGAATATGGCATGATCAAACCAAATAGAAGAGAGAAACCTAAATAGATATGAAGTTCTTAATACCATAATGGACATGGAGAATGAGATAGTTTGCATAGAGGAACCACAAGGGAAAATTTTACCCTTTGAAAATGTAGAAGTAGTCCAATAGGGGATAACTCAACCAGTGTTGGAGATTGATATTCAACCAATCCCGAACCATATGACCATAACAACTTTAGAGAACCTCAACATTACTATGGTCTTGGTTGATAGGGATGTTTCAATGAAATACAAATAAATACATATGTAAGCCTACTCTTGGAATTCAACAAGCAGAGAAAATATTAAATTACACCCAATCAAAGAGTGTGGGAACAAATTTAACCTAGGAGAAGCTGACAATGGAGGGTGACCAACTACTAAATCAAGGATGCATAAAGCAGATTGATACTTACTAATTTTTGAGTTCCCAATGATTGTACAATCATGGAATTTTAGAGGCTTAAACAACAAGTCTCATCAAATTTTTGTTCATAGTTTAATTGAAACTCATCATTCAAATTTCATTCTCCTTCAAGAGATGAAATCTTCAATACAAGTGATGGATAAAATAGCCAAGAAAATATGGAGACAAGCAGAGCATATAGCGGTAATATCCCAAGGTGCTTCAGGGGTTATAATGACTTTGTTGAACCCTCTAAACTAGATAGCAATTGATCATGTTGCAAGAAGAGGGGTTCTCACATCTCTTTTCAAGAGTAAGATTTTGGGATAACTATTGTTGATTTTAAATTTCTACAATTAAAAAAAAATTAGGGAGTGACATCTCCAATGGGCGGTTTTACAAGCAAGTAGAATAGGAAAGGAAGAGCTAAATTGGATAGTGGTTGGTAACTTTAATGCTAATCTTTCAGCTAGGGATTAGGAAGGGGGTATCCCATCTTTAGATCAGGGGGAAATATTTATGATCTCTAAAGTAAATCAACTCAATTTGATTGATGTCTGGTATGCAAGGTCTTCTTATACTTGGATAAACAAACAAGTTGGATTGACATACAAGAAGGTAAAGTTGGATATATTCTTGGTGTCCAAAGAGGCTTTTCTGTGATGGTCACTAAGGCTAAAAATCCTCAATCATATATAATCATATCACTTTCCAATTATCTTGGAATGAGATATGGGCCATAGATATTTCTCTAGACTATTTTAGTTTGAAAATGTTTGGCTAGAAAAAGAGGAGATTAGGAATAAAATCCTAGTTTGGTAGGAGAAGGGGTGCCCTACCCTTGGGACAAAAATGTTTGGATTCTTTTAAAACACCAACATTTCGAAGCCCAACTCAAATTTTGGAAAAAAAAAAGTTAATATTGTTAGTTGTAGATTATTTAAAAAAAAAAAAAACCCAAAAAGATTAGCTAAAGATTGATGGGGTGTTTTTTTTTTTTCTTTTTCTTTCATTCCAAGGTAAGTGACTTCATTTCCAATGAATAGGAATGAATATTCTAAGGGCCAATGGATTGGTAAGATGGAGGAGACATAGGTTCAAACTTCTGAGCATGTTTAATCAGGGTAAAGGTAGTAGTATGACCTAAGTCGATTGAGTGCTCCAAGTCATGTTTACTGAGGCAAGATAAAGGTTACGACTTAATGCTACTTGACCCTATGACGAGTTAAAAAGGAAAAGTACTTTCTAAGTATAAAAAAATAATGAATATTCCAAATCAAAAGCGTTATTGAACATTTTATCATCAAGGTTTATACTGATTAGGGCAAGTACCTCGCACGTCACAGTAGAACTGGTTGAGTTTGATCGGATTGGACGTGTTTACCACCTCAAAAATTCTCACCTGTTACATTCTGAACAAGCCCCAAAATTGTATACATATATCTTATGCACAACAATTCGATCGCGTCGCAATTTCACGGCCCAGACCTCTGACCAAAAGAACAACTCGCTCTGATGGTCGTCCCATGTCATGAACTAGTTCAAGGGTTTCCCAAGATTGATAATTTCATCCTCGCAAACACGAATTTAGCTGGAAAACGCTCTATTTCGATGATTTTTGATCAAAAACATGAGACTGAAAGGTTGTTTTGCAGGAAACTTGGGTCGAGAACAAATCTCTAGATTCTGCACATGAACGGGGCTGAAATCCCCGGTGTTCCCCCATCCCAGAGCCAAATTCAACAATTTTTTATCTCGTTCTGAAGCTCTTGAGAAGACGAAGAAAACCAAAGGATTAACTACCAAATTAAATGATTGTAGTTGTTCCAATTTTAACATGGTGTGGCGGTCACTCGGGGTTGGAATGGCATTGGGACGCCTTGAGGGAATGTTGGTTGCGACGAAAATAGCAAAGCATTCACAGGATCCATGGAACCCCCACAAAAACAAACAAATTAAAAAAAAAAATTCAACTCCAAATCTCAATCGATGAATGCAGCATAAGGCTATGGAAAGAGGGGAATCGTCAAATATAAAATTTCCCCTCCACTGGCCAAGAGCGCTGCTTGGATATCAGTAATATGGGATAAGTTTAATTTGAGTTTTAATCAAGGAAGGTAAGCGATTAACAAACAAGTCAAAGAGAATATGATTTGACAACAAATGAAAAAGGTGATGAGAATGTTATTTATATTATTGGTTATGAAATGTATATAAGAAAAATAAAAAAATTTAACTATAAAAATAATTGTAATATGACTTTAAATCTTTATCATTAATATAAAATATTTGTTTTCGTATATACTTTATCAAATTGGTTTCCTCTTCTTTTTATACTAAACAACATATGTAACAATGTCGTGGAGGTTAAATAAAACGTGAATATTGATAATTAATAATAGTAATATCTTCTTTTAATACTAAACAACATATGTGACAATGTTGTGGAGGTCAAATAAAACTTGAATATTGATAATTAAAAATAGTAATATCTATGGTATTGAAGGGCAAGGGTAGTTGATCAATCGACTTCTATAAGTGTTTGTTAATTTGAGGTGGGCGGTTTCAATTCCGAGTCCTTTTAAGGTCCTCTCATTTGAAGTAAAAATCTTACCCAGACAGGGCTTTAAAATGTGCCCCCACGAGGATAATATGGCGAAGTGTTGTCCATTAACCTCTCTCTTGAAAAAATCTATAGTATCAATACTGATAGTCCTTGAGGGACAGTGGTTTGGGCACTTTGGTTCTTTTTTGGTAGGTTCAAGGTTCAAACTGCAGTGTGGGCAAGTGCGTGAAGGGTTGGGCAAAGTGTTGTCGTTTACCTTATCTTTTAAAAAAATCTATGGTATTGAAAATCAATACTGATAGTCCCTGGGGGACAGTGGTTCGGGCGCTTTGGCTCTTCTTCGGTAGGTTCAAGGTTCAAATTGCGGTGTGGACAAGTACGTGAGGGGGATGGGTGTATGGTTGTGTGTTTTGCCCCTATTTATAAGCTCATATCCCATCCTTATTGAATGTCATGGTTGAGATGGTGATGCCCAACCCTAAACATGTTGGTTGTAGGTGTTTTTCACACTAATTTCAATTAAAATTAATAATACTGATAAAAATAAAGATTAAATATATATATATATATATATATATATATAATAATTATAATATGAATATCCTAGGTTCAAACCTTGGGAGCAAAGGTAATAGTTTAACGCCAGCCCAATGACAACGGTACTAATCTCGAGCGATCGGTGGTCTACTTCATGTCGAGTTAAACAATAATGAGGTGGAATATGAGTTATATAAGGCAGTCCCAAGATTTGAACCATGCTTGGTAGTAGAAAAGGACATAGTCTAACGCCAACCTGATGACAATGGTACCAATCTCGAGCGATTGATGGTTTACTTCATTTCAAGTTAAACAATAATGAGGTGGAATACAGGTTATAGGAGGCAGCCCCCTGCTTGGTAGTAGAAAAGGACTATGGATGTAATTGATTTCCTTATGTATAAAAAAAATAAATATTGATAATAAGCCTTATACGACGATCATAGGGTTTATCACACTACCCATTTATTTAAGTCCCATGGGGACAATGCAATGGTGTGAGATTTGGTTCTTCTTTGGGAGGTCCAAGGTTCAAACAACTAGGGTTTATCACACTACCCATTTATTTAAGTCCCATGGGAACAATTGTGTGATGGATGTGTGTTAAATTCCCTATTGATGAGTGTAATTATTGGTTTTACCAGGGGTCATGGTTGGGAGGAGATTGTTCAACCCTATGTGTCAGTGGTAGGAATTTATCACACTACCCAAATAAAAAAATTATTAATAATAAATATTAATATCATTAAAAATATAATAATAACTTTGTAACTAATAATGATGGTTCTAAATCAAGTGACATTAGCTCAACTTAAATAATATTTACGCTTTGTTATATTATGTGGTGATGATGTAATATGGGTGGGGCCCATTTCAATCCCATATAATCAATTGAAAAAATAATGATGGTTCTAATACTGACCAATTTCCACTGAGTGTTCGTCAGTTTCAGGTCAACAGTTCCTATCTAGAATCCCTCTAGGGTCCCCCTTGTTGGAATATGTAATGCAACATTGTGTAAATTATTCTTAGACTAAAATATAAAGTATAAAGAATAATATTTGAATTAGAAAATAATTTTATTTTATGTAAAAATATTCCCACCCAATTAATAAATAAAATAAGGGTGCTAGGAATATTTAATTTGTGGAAAAAAGTTATTTCCTCTTTTGTAGCAAACATTAAAAAGTAACCAATTACTTTTTAATATTTGACAGATGTCATTTGTCACACATCTCAAGATAAGATTGTGATAAGATTAGAGCAATTTTAGGGTTGTAGTAGAAAAACTTCTCTTTAAATAGGGTTGTTGTCTATTACATCTTGATATATCATGTTGATGCATATTGTTGCATAACATTGAAGAATTCTTGTATTGTTGAATTATTGAGTAATATAGTGAGCTTCATAGTGGATGTTTCTCTTCTTCATTTGAAGTAGGGTTTTACCACTTAATATTGGTGTTGTGGGTTTTTATCTTTTGTGTGTGATTGATCTTGTGGAACATTCTTCGATCTTGGGGAGACTTTGCTTGTCTCACACCCCTCACTTGGAGTAAAAATCTTATCGAGGTAGAGCATAAATCTTACCAAGGTGGAGCGGGGACTACAATGATAGCTTTTTAGATTCAACCCATACCCACTAGATAATATGACAAAGACCATTGTTGATTCCCCTATCTCTTCACCAAAAATAAATGAATAAATAAAATGATGGTCTAATAATTAAAATAAAAACAAAATCCAAAATAAATAAATAAATCTTTGATTTCTTAAAATCTTTATTTTAAAATGTACAAAATTTAAATTAGTTTTATATTTTTAATTTGGTTTTATGGAATTGAAATGGTTAACCTATATTATATCAAGACTATGTTACATTAATATTTCAACAAATTACATAGTGGAATTATGTATGTATCATTTGACAAAATTTAGACCTACATCTCTACATTAAAGACCTATATTTTTAATTGCTTTAGCTTGAGCTAATGCAATTTAATTTAAATTTAGATTAATTAAACAAAGAAACATTCAAATGGTTTAAGGAAGAAAAAAAACCATCCTCCACTAAAAACACTTTTTTTAAATATTGAGGAGGAAGAAGATATAATGAAGGAGGTAATTAATTATATATTTTTTGAAATATTGAGGATGAAGAAGATATACAAAAGGAAGCAATTAATTATTTTAGATATATAAGATAAACTTTTGCAAAATATTTCATCGATTATTAAAAAGGGATAAAATGAAAGCTTGATGGAAGAAGATATCTATGGAGGAGCTACATCAAGTAGTTTCCTCTTTCCATCCTAAGACCTGATGGATTTTCAACAATTTTCTTTCAAAAAAATTGGGATTTATTAAAGAGTGATATGTTAGTTGGGATTGAAGAGACTCGAAAAAGGAAGACTAATAAGTGAGATCAATGTCACTTTTATTATGTTGGTTCCCAAGAAAGGTGAATAAAATATTTTTATCAATTTGATTCAATAAGCCGTTATAATATAATTTATAAGATAATTTAAAAAATTATGGCAAATAGGTTGAAAGATATTTTAGAATGTGTTATCTCATAGAAACAAGGTGGTTTTGGTAATGGTAAATAGATTCTTGATGGTATTCATCGCACACCAGGTCATGCATTCTCTTCATTCCATGAAAAAACTAGGTATCTGTAGACACCAAATTTTAGTCATTTGCATTCAAATTTCTACAAATTCACCAAAACCCCCATTTTTTGCAAAACCCTCGTAAATTCCCCAAATTCTTCTTAAATTTTGTCTAAATTTCTCAAAATTCTCTCATTTTCCTCCTAATTTCCCAATTTTGTCAAATTCCCTAATATCTAGCAATTTCTTCTAATTTTATCTCGAATTCTTCTAATTCCTCCTAAATTCTTCTAATTTATCTTTCTTTCCCTCTAATCAACTCAATTTCCCTCTAACTTCTAATTTCTCTAAATTCTTCTAACTTCCCTCTAATCTTTCTAATTCTATTTTAATTTCCTCAATTCCTTCTAATTTCCCTAAGTTCTCCTAAGGTCACCTAAATATTCTAATTTCTTATTTCCCCCTAATTTCTTAAATTCTTCTATTTTCCCCTAATATTTCTTTAATTTTCTCATACTTCACTTAATTCTCCTAATCTTTTCTTATCCTCTCCCTAATCTCCTAACTCCCACCTAATCTCTCTCATTTATTCTTCCCTATCCCCTCAAAGTCCCATAATCCACCTTATTCATCTAATTCCCCTAATCAAGCCTCTCATTAGCCCCTAACCCCATTTTAAGCCCTCATCCAAATCCCTAGGAGATATGCACTCTAATTTAAAAATCCTAATCAAATCCCTAGGTCTCCCCAATCCCACCTAAATCCCCTTGGGATTCCCCTAATTCAATTCACTTTGTCCTCCACTCATTTTCCCTCCATTTTTGGATGAATTAAAAATTCACAAAAATCCCCAAGTCAAAACAACTTTTATATACATAATTAATTGTTTGGTTCTTCCCATCCATCTTGGTAATTTTGTTGGACATTTTGAGTCTCTAAGTTAAAGTTGTCATTGATGTCACCAGATGAAGTCATCATTAATACCAAAGATTTTAGCAAGAAATAAAGGGGATGAAAATGGTTATTTGATATCCAGGAAGAAGGTCAAAGATCAAGTGAAACAATGCAAAAGACAGAAGTTAAAAAGGAGTTATAATATTTATTTTAAAAATTATTTAAATTCAGTGTGAATTTAAATTTTATAAATAAATATTAAAGGTACTTTATCAAAAGATATAATATTATAATATGAGTTATTATAATATTAAGTAAGGTGGTGAAAAAGAGCCCAAAGTAAAATATTAATAATAATATTTTACTACACCCAAAGATGGGTGTTAGAATTTAAATATTCGAAGCATGTTACAAAGGTTTATCCTCATCGACGTCATGTGGTTTAATTGCATTTTGAAGCGCTGACGTTCTAAAGCAAAGGAGGAAGATTAATATTTAAACCTATGCCCAAAGGGCATTAATATTATCCTTGCTCGATTAAACAGATAGCATACGAATTAATTAATGTAGAGCTCGTGAAACGGATGTACGAATTTTAAGTTTGAATTGCCAGCGAAAGAAACAAAAGGGATAACATCAAATAGTTGGAAGCCAACTAGGCACCTTGGCCTAGTGGCAAGAGGGTTGCGACTTACGTTTTGTGTGCAAGGAGGCCAACGTTCAAGTCTCAACGAAAGCTCTTGGTAGGTGTATTGAAAGTGCCAATCGTGAGGCGCACGTTTTGCGAAACAAGGAGGGGATAAAGTTTTTGAAGCACGTGCTGCTTCACTTATCTCCAACGAGCGTGTAGCTCGTGTGGTCACTGGAACCGTGGTTGAGACGTTAGAGTGGGCTGTGTTGAGAGTTCGAAACTCTCCAAAGGCAAAGGTAATATTTTGATTTTAATTTTAATTAAATGCCTAAGTTGGAGGTATAAGGTTGTTTAGTGATTGAAATTTAGAAAGGTTGCTTTATAATAAAGTTGTGGTAGTTCAGAATTACCTTTAGGAGTTATAAGAAGAATTATGTTTTTAATTTTAAGTCTTAAATTGCTATTGTGGAATATTAGAAGATTAAGACTTTGTGGGTAGTATGTTATTTTGAATTTAGGGTTTCTGTGATTATTGTGAGGATATTTATTACTAATAAATTTGGAGTGATAAGGTGTAATTTTGATATTATATTTGTGATATGTTTTGTTGAAGAAAATTATCCTCTAACCCTTATTAATATTGGCAAAGAAGTAATTGTGAGTGTGGTAGATTTGTGAGATCAACTCCTTGACAAGCAAAAATGTATGTGCAAATTTCTTCTTTGGTTAAGTTGATTGAATGGCTTGCTAGAAAATAAAGTTTGGAGTGAAAAGGATTTGATTAGGGTTTCCTTTTTGAAAGTGTTTGAGTTAAATGCTTCAAGGTTTTTTGGAATTAAGTGTTGTGATTAAAACCTTATTTTATAAGCATTGTTGTTGAAGCCATTGGGTGTGCAAAGAACTTGAGTTAGGGTTTGAAAAGAACATGAGTATCATTATTATGTGAAGATTTATTTATGAGCATTGTTGTTGAAGTGAGTTGTTATACAAAGAACTTGAACTAGAGTTTGAAAAGATCATGAGTATCATTGTTATGTGAGATTTGTTGTTGAGCATTGTTGGAAACATTTTGAGTTGGATGATACATGCTTGGACTAGGGTTTGTAAGTGAGATTTGGTTCTTGAGTGATTGGTTGAGTAGAGTTGGTTGAGCCTAGTCAAGTGGTTGTATGAAGTGATTTTTCAAGTTCCATAAAATAAACTATTCTATATTCTGATTTGAGTTGTTAGAATAGAACATATTGAGTCTCTAAAAAATTTCTTTATGCTTATATGAGATTGAGTTGAGAAAGTGATTGAGTTGTGAGAATAGAACATATTGAGTCTCTAACAATTCTCTTTATGTGTCTATGAGATTGAGTTGAGAAAGTGATTGAGTTTTGAGTGTAGAACATATTGAGTCTCTAACAATTCTCTTTATGCTTCTATGAGATTGATTTGAGTTGAGAAAGTGATTGAGCATTGAGTAAATAACATATTGAGTCTCTAACAATTCTCTTTATATTTCTATGAGATTGGACAAGTTCTATGTGCACTTGTTAAGCATATTTAAGGTATGCCTTTGAGAAGACTTGTGGACTGATTTTGTGTGAGCTTTTGTAGAAGCTTACAATACAAATTTGAGCAAGTCCTAAAGAGGACTTATTGAGCAGATTCAGTCAAGTTCTATGTGAGCTTGTTGATAATATTTGGACAAGTTCTGTGTGAGCTTGTTGATCAAATTTGGATAAGTTTAGTGTGAGCTTGTTGAGCATATTTGGACAGGTTTTGAGTGGAGATGTTGAGTAGATTTGAGCAGGTTCTGAGTGAGCCTGTTGAATAGATTTGAGAAGGTTCTAAGTGGACCTGTTGAGCAGAATATGAGTGGACCTATTGAGCAGATTTGAGCAGGTTATGAGTGGAAATACTAAGCAAATTTGGATAGGTTCTGAGTGGACCTATTGAGAATATTTGAGTAGGTTATGAGTGGACCTATTGAGCATATTTGAGTAGATTTTGAGTGGGTCTATTTAGCAGATTTGAACAAGTTCTAAGTGGACCTATTGAGCATATTTGAGCAAGTTCTGAGTGGACCTATTGAGAAGATTTGTGCTAGAACAAATGAACTATGTTTAGTACAAATTTGAGTGAGATTGTTGAGTAGACTTGTGCTAGACCGACTGGACTGTGTTTAGTGCAAGAAGTGAGAAGAGATGTGCTAGACCGACTAGACTATGTTTAGTACAGAATTGAGACAGATATTTGGAGGTGATAGAGCAGAGAGGATAGTAGTCTCCAGTGGATAGAGATCCATTATCCAGGGCAGTGAGGATAGGTCTTCTGAGTGGGGACAAGAGCCTTCAATAGAGAGATATCCACAAGCTAGTGTAGTGGAGGTAGTAGTCTTCTATAGGATCACCAACCAAAGTAGAGGAGAAGGAGTTCTCCTGTGAATAGAGATCCATGAACCAGATTTAGGGGATCAACATCTCCTTTGGATAGAGGTCCATAAACATTGTAATAGGGAAAGAATTCCCAAGATATTGATTGAGAAAATTTTAGTGAAACATTTTCTTCGTGGAGTAGCCCACATTGGGTGAACCACGTAAATTGTTGTGTCTTTATTGTGTGTGATGATTGATGTATTAATTTGGTTATTGCTATTGATATTGCCATTGATTATATTGATTAATACTATTTTGGAAAGAAAAGCAAAAAGTGGTCTTATACTATTCACCCCCCTCTCAGTATAAGCTTGTGTTCTTCAATTGATATCAAACCCGGTTCCTTCAGAAAGAGTTTAACAACTTGAAAGAAGATCTTAAAAGAACACAAATGGTAAAGAAAGACAAGAGTAGAAGCATGAGACATAAGAAGAAAATAACACCTATGGCCATAAAAATAAAAGGAAGATGAGTTTAATATTGTTGTGTTGGGAGGAAAAATGTAAATAGATTCAAGAGATGAATCAAGTAATGGAGAAATATCCAGATTAATAAATTTTTGTACCAGATGTGGGAAGACAAGTCATCATGCAACTTATTTTTCACAAGAAGGTGAAGAATGTCTTATCTATGGTCAACTTAGTCATGATCCAAGTTATTGCAATGGGTTTGATAGCAGTGAAGATGAAGATAATTCTCTTAGATTTGAAGTTCAAAAGAATGAGTCAAAAAAAGGTAAAAAGAATAGTCGAAGTAGGTATCAAGAAGAAACTTCACTTTGGAAAATAGAAGAAATTGAAGAAGAGGAAGATTCAAAAAAATAAAAGGAGGAAACCACTCCTAAGGAAATTATTGAATTGAAAAGAGAGAACTTAGAATTTAAGGCTCAAATACAAGAATATGAGAAATGTAAGACAAAGCTTCTCTAGGATATCTCTGACTTGAGAGATAAGGTTGAAAAAGCAAGAAGAGTTGAAGAAGGTATGATTAAACAATCAAAGGTAAAAGAGATAGAATGTGAAAGGCTTATGATTACTCTTGAATAATTAAAAAGGGATAACTTAGGATTAAGGGTTCAAGCTCAAGAAGATGAAAAAGTCAAACCAAGGTTTTTACAGGAACTCACCAACTTAAAAATCAAAGTTGAAGAGACAATAAAAATTGAAGAAGGTATGGTCAAAAAATTAAAGATAAAATATCTAGAGTGTGAAAGATTAGAGTATGAGATAGTTTCACTAAGGATGGAAGTAAAAGGTTCCAAGGACAAGCTACACAAGTTTGAGGAAAATTCAAAGACTTTGGATAGGATTATCAATGCACAAAGGTCATCAGTCACCATAACAGGACTTAGTTCTAAAGAAGAACAAGGAAAATAGGAAACATAAAAAGGAGAGTCAAGATAAAACACCAGAAAAGAAGAAGAGTCAAAATAAGTAAGTAAAAGAGAGAGTGATACATCTAAGGAGAATTTGGACAATAGAAATTTCAACAAGGAAAGGAAAAATGCACAAGTAAGGAACAGATAGAACAAGAAATAGGTAGAAGAGACTAAGAGACCAATGGGGTCTAGGAAAGGTTTCTTCAATGAAAGATGTTTTTTATGCAACAGGTTTGGGCACATGGCTTCAAAATGTAGGACACATGAAATATAGAAATATGGGAAAGGACAAATTTTTGTGGGTATTTCTACTCATGTAATGAGTTTGGTCACAAGGCAATGAATTGCAGGGTTCATGAAAGAAGAGGATATGAATTCACTAGGAAAAATCCTAAGGCATTTGCACCTACAAGAAACATGAATAGGAACATTGATGAGAACAGGAACAGGAATAGGAAAAAGAACCTAGATGTGAACAAGAAGAGAAACAAGAACAAGAATGATGACAGGAACATGAATGATGATAGGAATAGGGATGATGACTTGGATAGAAACAGTCAGAGGATTCAGGAAACTCAAAAAATAAGGGAAAAGAATAAATGTAAACAAAAATGCTTTCAGGGAATAGAATACTCCCAACCCATAATTATCCACCTCATGAGGAGGTGGGGGAGTGGCTAATCTAAGAGGCTCATTCTTAACCCTAAGACCCAAAGGTGACCCTTTGCCATTGATGTCAAAGTGGAAGAGATTTTATATGGGGAGAGATTTGATATTTGAGAGAGCGTTGAGCTAGAAGGAGCAATGTCCCAAGGGGAGCAGAAGAAAAAGAAAAGCTCATGTTTTAGTAAAAAAGATATGGATTATCATTAATGACAAAGGGGAATATTATTGGATAGTTTGAGTCCCTAAGTTAAAGTTGTCATTGATGTCATCGGATGAAGTCATCATCAATACCAAATATTTTAGTAGGAAATAAAGGGAATAAAAATGGTTATTTGATATCTAAGAAGAAGGCCAAATATCAAGTGAAACAATGCAAAAGACAAAAGTTAAAAAGAAAGCGAGAGTTAGTTCTTGAGTGATTGGTTGATTAGAGTTTGGTTGAGCCTAGTCAAGTGGTTGTATGTAGTGATTGTTCAAGTTCCATAAAATAAACTATTCTATTCTGATTGAGTTGTGAGAATAGAACATATTGAGTCTCTAACAATTCTCTTTATGTGTCTATAATATTGAGTTGAGAAAGTGATTGAGATTTGAGTGTAGAACATATTGAGTCTCTAACAATTCTCTTTATGCTTATATGAGATTGATTTGAGTTGAGAAAGTGATTGTGCATTGAGTAAAGAACATATTGAGTCTCTAAAAATTCTCTTTATGTTTATATGAGATTGGACAAGTTCTGTGTGGACTTGTTAAGCATATTTAAGGTATGTCTTCGAGAAGACTTGTGGACTGATTTTGTGTGAGATTTTGTAGAAGCTTACAATACAGATTTGAGCAAGTCCTAGAGAGGACTTATTGAGCAGATTTGGACAAGTTCTATGTGAGCTTGTTGAGTAGATTTGGACAAGTTTTGTTTGAGCTTGTTGAGCATATTTGGACAAGTTTGATGTGAGATTTTTGAGAATATTTGGACAAGTTCTGAGTCTACCTATTGAGTAGATTTGAGCAGGTTATGAGTGATCCTGTTGAGCAGATTTGAGTAGGTTTTGAGTGGACCTATTGAGTAGATTTGAGCAGGTTTTGAGTGGACTTATTAAGTATATTTGAGCAGGTTCTGAGTGGACCTGTTGAGAAGATTTGTTCTAGACCGAGTGAACTATGTTTAGTGTAGATTTGAGTGAGCTTATTGAGTAGACTTGTGCTAGAACAACTGGAATGTGTTTAGTGTAAGAAGTGAGAAGAGTTGTGCTAGACCGACTGGACTAGTGGAGAGATATCTACAAGCCAATGCAGTGTAGGTAGTAGTCTTCTAGAGGATCACCAACCAGAGTAGAGGAGGAGTTCTCCCGTGGATAGAGATCCATGAACTAGATTTAGGGAATCATCATATCCTTTGGACAGAGGTCCATAAGTATTGTAATAGGAAAATAATTACCATGAGATTAATTAAAAAAAATTTAGTGAAATATTTTCTCCGTGGAGTAGCCCACATTGGGTGAACCACGTAAATTATGGTGTCTCTATTGTGTGTGATGATTGGTGCATTAATTTGGTTATTTCTATTGATATTGCCATTGATTATATTGATTAATATTGTTTGGGAAAGAAAAGCAAAAAGTGGTCTTATACTATTCACCCCCCCTCTTAGTGTAAGCTTGTGTTCTTCAATTGGTATCAGAGTCGGTTCCTTTAGATTGGGTTTAACAACTTGAAGGAAGATCTTACAAGAACACAAATACCAAAGAAAGACAAGAGTAGAAGCATGAGAAACAAGAATAAAATAATACCTATGGTCATGAAAGAAAAGGAATATGAGTTTAATATTGTTGTGTTGGGAGGACAAATGAAAATAGATTTAAGAGATGAATCAAGTAATAGAGAAATATCTAGACTCATAAAGTTTTGTACCAGATGTGGGAAGATAGGTCATCATACAACTTATTATTCACAAGAAGGTGAAGAATGTTTTATCTGTGGTCAACTAGGTCATGATGCAAGTTATTGCAATGGGTTTGATAGCAGTGAAGATGAATATGATTATCTCAGATTTGAAGTTCTAAGGAATGAGTCAGAAAAAGGTAACATGAATAGTTGAAGCAGGTATCAAGAAGAAACTTCACTTTGGACAATAGAAGAAATTGAAGAAGAGGAAGATTAAAAAAAAAGAAAAGGAGGAAACCACTCTTAAGGAAATTATTGAATTGAAAAGAGAGAACTTAGAATTGAAGGCTTAAATACAAGAAGATGAGAAATGTAAGACAAAGCTTCTACAAGATATCTCTGACTTGAGAGATAAGGTTGAAAAAGCAAGAAGAGTTGAAGAAGGTATGATTAAATAGTCAAAGGTAAAAGAGATAGAATGTGAAAGTATTATGATTACTCTTGAAGAATTAAAAAGGGAGAACTCAGGTTTAAGGGTTCAAGCTCAAGAAGATGAAAAAGTAAAAGCAAGGTTTTTATAGGAACTCACCAACTTAAAAATCAAAGTTGAAGAGACAAGAAAAAATGAAGAAGGTATGGTCAAAAAATTAAAGATAAAATATCTAGAGTGTGAAATATTAGAGCAAAATATCATTTCACTAAGGATGGAAGTAAAAGGTTCCAATGACAAGCTACACAAGTTTGAGGAAAATTTAAAGACTTTGGATAGGATTATCAATGCACAAAGGTCATCAGTCACCATAACAGGACTTAGTTCTAAAGGAGAACAAGGAAAATAGGAAACAGAAAAATGAGAGTCAAACTCAAACACCAAAAAAGAAGAAGAGTCAAAAGAAGTATGTAAAATAGAGAGTGATACTTCTAAGGAGAATTTGGAAAATAGAAAGTTCAACAAGGAAAGGAACAATGCACAAGGAACAAATGGAACATGAAATAGGTAGAAGATACTAAGATACCAATGGGGTCTAGGAAAGGTTTCTTCAATGGAAAATGTTTTTTATACCATAGGTTTGGTCACATGGCTTCACAATACAGGACACATGAAATACATGAATATGGGAAAGGACAAATTTTTCATGGGTATTGCTACTCATGTAATGAGTTTGGTCATAAGGAAATGAATTGCAGGGTTCATGAAAGAAGAGGATATGACTTCACTAGGAAAAATCCTAAGACATTTGCACCTACAAGGAACATGAACATGAACAGGAACATGAACATGGATGAGAACAGAAATAGGAACAAGAACAGGAACAAGAATATGAACATGAACCTAGATGTAAACAAGAACAGAAATAGGAACAAGAATGATGACAGGAACATAAATGATGATAGGAACATGGATGATGACTTGGATAGAAATAGTTAGAGGATTCAGGAAACTTAGAAAAGAAGGGAAAAGAATAAAGGTAAAGAACATTTCTTTTGAGGAGTAGAAATACTCCCACCCCAGAATTAACCATCTCATAAGGAGGTGGGGGAGGGGCTAAGCTAAGAGGCTCATTCTTAGCCTCGAGACCCAAATGTGACCCTTTGCAATTGATGTCAAAGGGGGAGAGATTTGATATTTGAGAGAGCATTGAGATAGGGGGAGAAATGTCCCAGGGGGATCAAAAGAAAAAGAAAAGGTTAGGTTTCAGTAAAAAGGATATGGGTTACCATCAATGACAAAGGGGAAGATTGTTGGACATTTTGAGTCCCTAAGTTAAAGTTGTCATTGATGTCACCAGATGAAGTCATCATTAATACCAAATATTTCAGCAGGAAATAAAGGGGATAAAAATGGTTATTTGATATCCAGGAAGAAGGCCAAAGATCAAGTGAAACAATGCAAAAGACAGAAGTTAAAAAGGAGTTATAATATTTATTTTATAAATTATTTAAATTCAGTGTGAATTTAAATTTTATAAATAAATATTAAAGGTACTTTATCAAAGGATATAATATTATAATAGTGAGTTATTATAATATTAAGTAAGGTGGTGAAAAAGAGCCCAAAGTAAAATATTAATAATAATATTTTACTACACCCAAAGGATGGGTGTTAGAATTTAAATATTCGAAGCATGTTACAAAGGTTTATCCTCGCCGATGTCATGTGGGTTAATTGCATTTTGAAGCACCGACATTCTAAAGCAAAGGAGGAAGATTAATATTTAAACCTATGCCCAAAGGGCATTAAGATTATCCTTGCTCGATTGAAAAGATAGCATACAAATTAATTAATACAGAGCTCGTGAAATGGATGTGCGAATTTTAAGTTTGAATTGCTAGTGAAAGAAACAAAAGGGACAGCATCAAATAGTTGGAAGCCAACTAGGCACCTTGGCCTAGTGGCAAGAGGGCTACGACTTACGTTTTGTGTGCAAGGAGGCCAATGCTCGAGTCTCGACGTAAGCGCTTGGTAGGTGTGTTGAAAGTGCCAATCGTGAGGTGCATGTTTTGCGAAACAAGTAGGGGATACATTTTTTGAAGCACATGGTGCTTCACCTATATCCAATGAGCGTGTAGCTCGTGTGGTTGTTGGCACCATGGTTGAGACGTTAGAGTGGGCTGCGTTGAGAGTTTGAAACTCTCCAAAGGCAAAGGTAATATTTTTTATTTTAATTTTAATTAAATGCCTAAGTTGGAGGTATAAGGTTGTTTAGTGGTTGAAATTTGGAAAGGTTGCTTTGTAATAAAGTTGTGGTAGTTGAGAATTACCTTTAGGAGTTATAAGGAGAATTTTGTTTTTATTTTTAAAGTCTTAAAATTGCTATTGTGGAATATTGAAAGGTTAAGACTTTGTGGGTAGTATGTTATTTTGAATTAAGGGTTTTTGTGACTATTGTGAGGATATTGATTATTATTCAAGTTGGAGTGATAAGGTGTAATTTTGATATTATATTTGTGATATGTTTTGTTGAAGAAAATTATCCTCTAACCCTTATTGAGATTGGAAAAGAAGTAATTGTGAGTGTGGCAGATTTGTGAGATCAACTCCTTGTCAAGCAAAAAGGTATGGGCAAATTTCTTCTTTGGTTGAGTTGGTTGATTGGCTTTACTTGAAAATTAAGTTTGGAGTGAAAAGGATTTGATTAGGGTTTCCTTTTTGAAAGTGTTTTGAGTTAATGCTTCAAGGTTTTCTGAATTAAGAGTTGTGATTAAAACCTTGTTTTATAAGCATTGTTGTTGAAGCCATTGGTTGTGCGAAGAACTTGAGTTAGGGTTTGAAAAGAACATGAGTATCATTATTATGTGAAGATTGATTTATGAGCATTGTTGTTGAAGTGAGTTGAACTAGAGTTTGAAAAGATCATGAGTATCATTGTTATGTGAGATTTGTTGTTGAGCATTGTTGGAAATATTTTGAGTTGGATGATACATGCTTGGACTAGGGTTTGTGAGCAAGAGTTGGTTCTTGAGTGATTGGTTGAGTAGATTTGGTTGAGCCTAGTCAAGTGGATGTATGAAGTGATTGTTCAAGTTCCATAAAACAAACTATTCTATATTCTAATTTGAGTTGAGATTGAGTTGTGAGAATAGAACATATTGAGTCTCTAAAAATTCTCTTTATGCTTCTATGAGATTGAGTTGAGAAAGTGATTGAGTTTTGAGAATAGAACATATTGAGTCTCTAACAATTCTCTTTATGCTTCTATGATATTGAGTTGAGAAAGTGATTGAGTTTTGAGTATAGAACATATTGAGTCTCTAACAATTCTCTTTATGCTTCTATGAGATTGATTTGAGTTGAGAAAGTGATTGAGCATTGAGTAAAGAACATATTGAGTCTCTAACAATTCTCTTTATGTTTCTATGAGATTGAACAAGTTCTATGTGGACTTGTTAAGTAGATTTGGGAAGTCTTGAGAAGACTTGTGGACTGATTTTGTGTGAGCTTTTGTGGAAGCTTACAATACATATTTGAGTAAGTCCTAGAGAGGACTTATTGAGCAGATTTGGACAAGTTCTATGTGAGCTTGTTGAGAAGATTTGGACAAGTTCTATGTGAGATTTTTGAGCATATTTGGACAAGTTCTATGTGAGCTTATTGAGAAGATTTGGACAGGTTTTGAGTGGACCTATTGAGAAGATTTGAGCAGGTTCTGAGTGGACCTATTGAGCAGATTTGAGCAGGTTATGAATGGACCTATTGAGTAGATTTGAGCAAGTTCTAAGTGGACCAATGGAGCATATTTGAGAAGGTCTGAGTGTACCTATTAAGAATATTTGGATAGGTTCTGAGTGGACCTATTGAGCAGATTTGAGAAGGTTCTGAGTGGGACTTATTGAGCATATTTGAGTAGGTTCTGAGTGGATCTATTGAGAAGATTTGAGCAAGTTTTGAGTGGACCTATTGAGCATATTTGAGTAGGTTCTGAGTGGACCTATTGAGTAGATTTGTGCTAGACCGAATAGATTATGTTTAGTGTAGATTTGAGTGAGATTGTTGAGTAGACTTGTGCTAGACCAATTGGACTGTGTTTAGTGCAAGATATTGAGAAGAGCTATGCTAGACCGACTAGACTATGTTTAGTACAGAATTGAGATAGAGCTTTGGAGGTGATAGAGTAGAGAGGATAGTAGTCTCCAGTGGATAGAGATCCATCAGCCAAGGCAGTGAGGATAGGTCTTCTAAGTGGGGATAAGAGTATTCAATGGAGAGAGATCCACAAGCCAATGTAGTGGAGGTAGTAGTCTTCTAGAGGATCACCAACTAGAGTAGAGGAGAAGGAGTTCTCCTATGGATAGAGATCCACAAACCAGATTTAGGGGATCAACATCTCCTTTGGACAAAGGTCCATAAACATTATAATAGGGAAAGGATTCCCAAGAGATTATTTGAGAAATATTTAGAAGAAATATTTTCTCCATGGAGGTAGCCATATTTGGGTGAACCATGTTAAATGTGGTGTCTCTATTATGTGTGATGATTTGTGCATTGCTTTGGTTATTGCTATTGATATTGCCATTGATTATATTGATTAATATTATTTGAGAAAGAAAAGTAAAAAGTGGTCTTATACTGTTCACCCCCCTCTCAATATAAGCTTATGTTCTTCAATTGGTATCAGAGAGAGTTCCTTTAGAAAGGGTTTAACAACTTGAAGGAAGATCTTACAAGAACACAAATGGCAAAGAAAGGCAAGAGTAGAAGCATGAGATACAAGAAGAAAAGAACACCTATGGTCATGAAATAAAAGGAAGATGAGTTTAATATTGTTGTGTTGGGAGGAAAAATAGAAATAGATTCAAGAGATGAATCAAGTAATGGAGAAATATCCAGACTGATAAAGTTTTGTACCAGATGTGGGAACACAGGTCACCATGCAACTTATTGTTCACAAGAAGGTGAAGAATGTTTTGTCTATGGTCAACTCGGTCATGATGCAAGTTATTGCAATGGGTTTGATAGCAGTGAAGATGAAGATGATTCTCTCAAATTTGAAGTCCTAAAGGATGATCAAAAAAGGATAACAGGGATAATCAAAACATGTATGAAGAAGAAACTCTACTTTGGACAATAGAAGAAATTGAAGAAGAGGAATATTCAAAAAAAGAAAAGGAGGAAGCCACTCTTAAGGAACTTATTGAATTGAAAAGAGAGAATTTAGAATTGAAGGCTCAAATACAAGAAGATGAGAAATATAAGACAAAGCTTCTACAGGATCTCTCTGACTTGAGAGATAAGGTTGAAAAAGCAAGAAGATTTGAAGAAGGTATGATTGAACAGACAAAGGTAAAAGAGATAGAATGTGAAAGGCTTATGATTACTCTTGAAGAATTAAAAAGGGAGAACTCAGGATTAAGGGTTCAAGCTCAAGAAGATGAAAAAGCAAAAGCAAGGTTTTTACAGGAACTCACCAACTTCAAAATCAAAGTTGAAGAGACAAGAAAAATTGAAGAAGGTATGGTCAAAAAATTAAAGACAAAAGATCTAGAGTGTGAAAGATTAGAGCATGAGATAGTTTCACTAAGGATGGAAGTAAAAGGTTCTAAGGACAAGCTACACAAGTTTGAGGAAAATTCAAAGACTTTGGATAGGATTATCAATGCACAAAGGTCATCAATCACCATAACAAGACTTAGTTCTAAAGAAGAACAAGGGAAACAGGAAGTAGAAAAAGGAGAGTCAAGCTCAAACACTAGAAAAGAAGAAGAGTCAAAAGAAGTAAGTAAAAGAGAGAGTGAGACTTCTAAGGAGAAGTTGGACAATAGAAAGTTCAACAAGGAAAGGAACAATGCACAAGTAAGGAACATATGGAACAGGAAACAGGTAGAAGAGACTAAGAGACCAATGGGGTCTAGGCAAGGTTTCTTCAATGGAAGATGTTTTTCATGTCACAGGTTTGGGCACATGGCTTCATAGTGCAAGACACATGAAAGACAAGAATATGGGAAAGGATAACTTTTCCATGGGTATTGCTACTCATGTAATGAGTTTGGTCACAAGGCAATGAATTGTAGGGTTCATGAAAGAAGAGGATATGACTTCACTAGGAGAAATCCTAAGACATTTGCACCTCCAAGGAATAATAACATTAAGTGTTATAAGTGCAATAATGATGGTCACACAACAAAGTGGTGTAGAGAAGACATTCCAAAAAATAGGTATGAATAGGAATATGAACATGACAGAATAGGAACAAAAATAGAACATGAATAGAATAGGAACAAGAATAGGATGTGAGGGAAGGGAAAAAAAAGGAACAAGAACAAGAACAAGAATGATGATAGGAACATGGATGATGACATGGATAGAAACAGTCAGAGGATTCAGAAAACTCAGAAAAGAAGGGAAAAGAATAAAGGTAAAGAATAGTGCTTTTGGGGAGTAGAAATACTCCCACCCTAGAATTAACCACCTCATGAGGAGGTGGGGGAGGGGCTAAGCTAAGAGGCTCATTCTTAGCCCCGAGCCCCAAAGGTGACCCTTTGCCATTGATGTCAAAGGGGGAGAGATTTGTGTATTGGGGAGAGATTTGATATGGGGAGAGATTTGATATTTGAGAGAGCATTGAGCCAGGGGGAGCAATGTCCCAGGGGGAGCAGAAGAAAAAGAAAGGTCAGGTTTTAGTAAAAAGGATATGGGTTGCCATCAATGACAAAGGGGGAGATTGTTGGACATTTTGAGTCCCTAATTTAAAGTTGTCATTGATGTCACCAGATGAAGTCATCATTAATACCAAATATTTTAGTAGGAAATAAAGGGGATAAAAATGGTTATTTGATATCCAGGAAGAAGGCCAAAGATCAAGTGAAACAATGCAAAAGACAGAAGTTAAAAAGGAGTTATAATATTTATTTTATAAATTATTTAAATTCAATGTGAATTTAAATTTTATAAATAAATATTAAAGGTACTTTATCAAAGGATATAATATTATAATATGAGTTATTATAATATTAAGTAAGGTGGTGAAAAAGAGCCCAAAGTAAAATATTAATAATAATTATTATAATGTTTTATAAGGAAAAGGTTTTTTAAAATATTTTAATAAATCCAAAGGTATGGGTGTTAGAATTTAAATATTTTAAGCATGTTACAAAGGTTTATCCTCACCGACGTCATGTGGGTTAATTGCATTTTGAAGCACCAATGTTCTAAAGTAAAGGAGGAAGATTAATATTTAAACCTATGCCCAAAGGGCATTAAGATTATCCTTGCTTGATTGAAAATATAGCATACAAATTAATTAATGCAGAGCTCGTGAAATGGATGTGCAAATTTTAAGTTTGAATTGCCAGTGAAAGAAACAAAAGGGACAGCGTCAAATAGTTGGAAGCCAACTAGGCACCTTGGCCTAGTGGCAAGAGGGTTGCGACTTACGTTTTGTGTGCAAGGAGGCCAGCGTTCGAGTCTCGGTGGAAGCACTTGGTAGGTGTGTTGAAAGTGCCAATCGTGAGGCGCACATTTTGCGAAACAAGGAGGGGATAAATTTTTTGAAGCACGTGGTGCTTCACCTATCTCCAACGAGCGTGTAGCTCATGTGGTTGTTGGCACCACGATTGAGACATTAGAGTGGGTTGCGTTGAGAGTTCGATACTCTCCAAAGGCAAAGGTAATATTTTTTATTTTAATTTTAATTAAATGCCTAAGTTGGAGGTATAAGGTTGTTTAGTGGTTGAAATTTGGAAAGGTTGCTTTGTAATAAAGTTGTGGTAGTTGAGAATTACCTTTAGGAGTTATAAGGAGAATTCTGTTTTTATTTTTAAAGTCTTAAAATTGCTATTGTGGAATATTGAAAGAGTTAAGACTTTTTGGGTAGTATGTTATTTTGAATTAAGGGTTTTTGTGACTATTGTGAGGATATTGATTACTATTCAAGTTGGAGTGATAAGGTGTAATTTTGATATTATTTTTGTGATATGTTTTGTTGAAGAAAATTATCCTCTAACCCTTATTGAGATTGGCAAAGAAGTAATTGTGAGTGTGGCAGATTTGTGAGATCAACTCCTTGTAAAGCAAAAAGGTATAGGTAAATTTCTTCTTTGGTTAAGTTGGTTGATTGGCTTTCTTGAAAATTAAGTTTGGAGTGAAAAGGATTTGATTAGGGTTTCCTTTTTGAAAGTGTAGTTTGAGTTAAATGCTTCAAGGTTTTCTAGAATTAAGAGTTGTGATTAAAACCTTGTTTTATAAGCATTGTTGTTGAAGTGATTGGATTGTGTAAAGAACTTGAGTTAGGGTTTGCAAAGAACATGAGTATCATTGTTATGTGAAGATTTTTTTGATGAGCATTGTTGTTGAAGTGAGTTGTATTATACAAAGAACTTGAACTAGAGTTTGAAAAGATCATGAGTATCATTGTTATGTGAGATTTGTTGTTGAGCATTGTTGGAAACATTTTGAGTTGGATGATACATGCTTGGACTAGGGTTTGTGAGCAAGAGTTGTTTCTTGAGTGATTGGTTGAGTAGATTTGATTGAGCCTAGTCAAGTGGATGTATGAAGTGATTGTTCAAGTTCCATAAAACAAACTATTCTATATTCTGATTTGAGTTGTGAAAGATATTGAGTTGTGAGAATAGAACATATTGAGTCTCTAACAATTCTCTTTATGCTTCTATGAGATTGAGTTGAGAAAGTGATTGAGTTTTGAGAATAGAACATATTGAGTCTCTAACAATTCTCTTTATGCTTCTATGAGATTGAGTTGAGAAAGTGATTGAGTTTTGAGTATAGAACATATTGAGTCTCTAACAATTCTCTTTATGCTTCTATGAGATTGATTTGAGTTGAGAAAGTGATTGAGCATTGAGTAAAGAATATATTGAGTCTCTAACAATTATCTTTATGTTTCTATGAGATTGGACAAGTTCTGTGTGGACTTGTTAAGCAGATTTGAGGCAAGTATTTGAGAAGACTTGTGGACTGATTTTGTGTGAGCTTTTGTGGAAGCTTACAATACATATTTGAGCAAGTCCTAAAGAGGACTTATTGAGAAGATTTATGAAGAATTCGACGAAGCATTGATTCATTGCAATTCAATTAGAATATAAGGATTACAAATGAGTTGGTTTGATTAACCAACTTGGTGGTTATGTGTAACCAACCTGGAGAGCGCCTACGTGCGCTATGTTTTTATAATCCCCCCTTAATGCATAGCCTAAACAATAATGGAATATGAATATAAGCATATGCTAACATCCCCCCTTATTACATTATTGGCAAATCCCAATAGTATTGCGAAACATTTCAAATTTGATACGTCCAAGTGCTTTGGTGAAAATATCTGCAACTTGCGCATCAGTGGGAATGTATTGAAGTTGTATATGGTGCTTTGGAACTTCATCTCGAATGAAATGACATCGGGTATCAACGTGTTTGGTACGTTCATGAAAAATTGGATTCTTGACAAGATTCAAAACACCTTGATTATCACAAAATAAATGAAGAGGTAGATTCTTTGGAAGGCCCATGTTTGTAAGGATGTGACTTAACCACATTATCTCGTAGACTGCTTCACTGGCTGCATGATATTCTACCTCTATAGAAGATAAAGCAACCACATGTTGCTTCTTACTGTGCCATGAGATAGGTCGAGATCCCAGATGAAAAACATATCCAGAAGTTGACTTATGATCATCAATGGATCCAGCATAATCTGAGTCCATGTATCCTAGTAAGAAAAACTTGTTATTCTTTTTGTACTCCAGGCCATAGTTTGTACTACCACGGACATAATGAAGAACTCTCTTTGCTGCTTTCCAGTGACTCACCTTAGGTTCCTGCATGAACCTTGAAAGATAGCCTACAACAAAACTAAGATCTGGCCTGGTATTTGTCAGATATAGGAGACTCCCAATCAACTGGCGATAGAGAGTACCATCTACCTGAGGTGATTCATCATATCATGATAACTTAAGTCCTTGCTCCATTGGAGTTGCTTTAGACTTACAGTTAGTCATTCGATATTTTTCTACTAATGTCTTGGCATACTTCTTTTGTGTTACTCTGATATGGTGCTTTTTCTGAGTTACTTCCAAACCAAGACAATAGTGAAGAAGTCCTAGATCTATCATTTCAAATGATTGTTTCAAATCATTTTTCATTGAATCAATCATTTTCTCTGAACTTCCTGTTATAATCAGATCATCTACATATAACACCAGAATCACTATATCAGAACCATTGTTCTTAATATAGATATTTGCATCTGAAGGACTTATTTTGAATCCATGCTGCACAAGGTGACTGTCTATCTTGATATACCAAGCTCGAGGAGCTTGTTTGAGCCCATACAAGGATTTGATCAATTTGCAAACTTTTTGTTCTTGCCCTTCAACCATGAATCCTTCTAGTTGGGTCATGTATACTTCTTCTTGTAAGTCACCATTCAAGAAGGCACTTTTAACATCCATCTGATGCAACTTCCACCCAAACTGAGCTCCCATGGCACAAAGTACTCGAATGGTAGTCATATTTGTAGTAGGGGCAAAATTTTCTTCATAGTCTATGCCTTATTTCTGAGCATAACCCTTTGCAACAAGTCAGGCTTTATGCTTATCAATAGATCCATCTGCCTTATATTTCATTTTGAACACCCATTTGCAGCCTATGGGTTTCTTTCCTATTGGCAGATCGACTAACTTCCAAGTATTATTTTTCATGAGAGACTGATGTTCTACATCCATGGAAGCCTTCCACTGTGGCTCACCAAGTGCATTTTGAACCTTTGTAGGTTCATTTGCATCCAATGTGGACATATAAACCCTTTCATCTTCCATATCTTCTTCTCTATCATTTTTTGTATCAACTGACAAATCATCAAAGTGTTGGCAAAGTTCATCAACCTCTGAAGTAGATGCCTCTGCTCTCATTTTTTGAGTCATACTACGAGTACATGGCCTATCTAGAGATAGATCTGGAAGTGAATTCAACTTAGAATCTCTCAAAGTGCTAGTATACCATTTTGGGACTTTCTGCTATTGTTGTTGAAGTTGAACCTCTTTCTTAGGTTCTTCTTCATCTAGGTATACTATTGTAGATGTGTCATTTGATGTGAAAGCTTCATCAAATACAACATCTCGACTTAAGTGTGTCTTCTTGGTCTTAGGATCAATCAGTCGATATCCTTTTGAATGCTCATCATAGCCAAGAAAGATACACTACAGGGTTTTCTCATCCAACTTCTTCCTTTTTTCTTTAGGTATATGCATAAATGCCTTACACCCAAAAATATTCAGATGAGAAATGGAGGGCTTCTTACCACTCCAATATTCTTGAGGAGTCTTTCCTTGTAGAGCCTTTGTGGGAGCTCTATTAAGAAGGTATGTAGCTGTATTTACTGCTTCTGCCCAATACTGTTGCTCAAGATGTGCTCCCTTAAGCATACAACAAACCATTTCCATAATAGAACGGTTCCTTCTTTCAACTACTCCATTTTTTTGTGGAGTATAAGCAGTTTTCAACTGTCTCTTAATCCCATGTGTATTCAAAAATGATGAAAAATATTTGGAGGTATATTCCCCCCCTCGATCTGAGTGGAGGGTCTTAATGAAACATCCTGAATCCTTCTCAACCTGCTTCTTGAACTGTTGAAAATATATCAATGCCTCTGACTTCAATTGAAGGAAGAAAACCCACATCTTCCATGAGTGATCATCAACAAATAATTGAAAATACCTCTTTCCACCATAGCTTTTGGGCATAGGACCGCACAGATCACTGTGTACCAACTCCAATGGTTTTGTAGCTCTAGAAGAGCTTGACTCAAATGGTACCTGATTTTGCTTACCTGCTAAGCAATCTGAACAGACTGGTAATGTGGATGAAAGGTTGGGGAGACCTTTAACCATCTCATATTTTCTCAACTCGAGCAAATAACTAGAACTTAGGTGCCCATATCTTCTATGCCAGAGAGAAGTGGCCTCCTTTGTAGTTGTAGACAAAGCAACATGAGGTGTTGAAAGAGCATCTAGAATGAATAAGCCATGTTTGTAGGAACCAGTTGTGACATGTTTACCTTGGTGGGTTATAAAACATCTCTTCTTGCCTTTCACAACTCGAAACATAACATCCATTATTTTATCCAACATCTGAGGAACAGACAATAGATTATTGGCTAGTCCAGGGACATAGAGAACCTGCTCTATCTGACATTTTCCATCTGGAAGAGTAACAAAAACTTTCCCTTCACCTTTGACTTGGTAGACTTGATCGTCAGCAATGGTGACTGGCTTTCCTTCTTTCTCCTCAAATGTGTCAAACCATGATTTGTCTCCAATCATGTGCTTACTAGCTCCTGAATCAATATACCATACAACATCTATTTGGGAAGATGAAGTATGAGTCATAAGCACCTTGTGTGCTCTTTCAGAGTCAGAATCTGAATCTGCCCTAGATGATTCTGAGTCTGAGTTGGAGTCAGCCATAGCAACATGTCCCTTTGGTTGCTTATGCTTCTTTTTATATTTTTGTTTCTCTTTCCCTTTCTTTCGAGAGGATTGATCATTTGGTTGCTTGTTTTTGAACCAACACCTGTTGGTGTCATGATTATTCATATCACAAATCTTGCAATATTTGTCCTTCTGCTGATTTTGTTTTCCTTTGCCCTTGGAAGAAGAACCCCCTTTTTGAAACTGACCTTGTTTCTTACCCCTTTGTTGAGTGGAAAGTGCATTGTCTGGCACTTCATATTTCTGAAACTGATTTGCCTCCTCAGTCTGAAGCAAATTTACCAACTCTATAAAGGATACTTGTCTACCAAAAATGTTGAGAGAGGTGATCAACATCTTATATGAATCTGGCAATGCTCTCAAGATGACAGAATTTAAGACATCATCATCGACTGGATTTCCCATCGTATTCAATTTGGCTTTCAAGTCTGCCACTCTGCAAAGGAATATATCAACTATCTCTCCAGAATTCATACTGAGAGTATGTAGTTGAGTTTGAAGGTGTAGAATGGTGGACTGATTCTTTCCTTCATACATAGTAATCAAGGCATCCCAAGCTACCTTACTAGTTTTGGCATCACAGATATGAGGCTGAACCTCATCTGTAATAGCAAGCAGGAGAAACATGAGACCTCTTTTGTCTTTCTTATCCCAAGCATCTTGGTCTGTTCCTACTATTTGAGGATGTGATGTAGTGCCATTCACTACATCCCATAAATCTTCCACTTGAAGAATTGCTTTCATCTTTGTCTTCCATGGAACAAAGTTAGAACCTTTCAACAACTATGAATCTGAGAGATATTTGTGAACAATGGCCATTGTGAAGGTTCCTTATATCACCAATTGGTCTCCCTTTCTTTATACCTACCAGATCTATACATCGTAACCACTCAATATATACCTACCCTTACGTGAGGGAGACTGTAGGTATATATGAATAGTATACCACTCAATATGTACCCGCCCTTACGTGAGGGAGACTATAAGTACATATGAGAAGCATGATATATTGAACTTAGGTGATACTAAAAGGGCATCATGTTGTTAATGACACCTACCATAGAAATTTTATTCCGCATGCATGGGGCGTAACTTCCCCTAAACACTTTGGAAAAACCTTCGTCAAGATTTACGCCTAACAACAATCACGATGTGGGTATGAAATGGAGTGAACAATAGAACTGGTTTGCCTTATTTCTCCTCGATGATTGATAGAGAACAAGCTCAGACGTCATTTTTGCAGCTATATTAGGTGGTGGATACAGTAGTCCAAAGCACGACAACATTACCTGTAAGTGTGGACCAGAGGTATCACAGATACCGAATGTTGTTGTGCAATAAATTGCACAAATAGGTATATAAATTTGGGGTCTTTTCTTTAGATTTTAGTGTATGATTGTTAATGCAAGAAAACAAGGAATTTAAATGCAAATAAACAACCATAAATGCCCACAAATTTGACTACCTTAGGTGTCGGTTTCCACCGAGAATGCACCTATTACAATACCAGTTTTCCAATTTTTTTCAAATGTATTCCCCCCTTTTCTTAAAAATTTGCAAGTTTTCTTTCCAAATACTAGTTTTCTTTCCTATAGTATTCCTTCCTTTGTCTTAAATTTTTGCACAGAAAGAAAGTGTAAGATTCCCCCCTCTTTTTGTTTTTGTTGCAAAAGAAACAAGGAGAACAAGGAATAATAGAAAAACCTTTGAAAAAACAACTTATCTCTCCAAAAAAAAACTTGGAAAGAAAAATACTAAGGAGAAAAAAATACCCAATAATTGTAGTCGTCAAAAAAACTTTGCTTTGGGCATCAAAAAATGGGCGTTGGGCGTCACTGTTGTACTTCAGGTGTCAAACTATGCACTCAGGGTGTCAACAATGAACATGGGCATCAAACTAGTCACGCATGGCATCAACAACACACAGGGGCATCAAAAACAACCAGGGGTGTCAATGTGAATGTCAAAAATTTCAACCCCGTGAGAATCAAACCATGGACCTTGTCCGCTTCATGCCACAGTCTTACCACTCACACCACCGAATGGTTGGGAATGAAAATAGACCCTGAAGGTCTTATTGTTCTCCAAGAATTTGAAGAAAAATTAAATATATTGGCTTCTATTATCCCACATTCGGTAGGATGGGTGCCTATGTGGGAAATAAAACATGAAGAAGGTAGCTAGTGAAGTGACTGCCTTCGGGCAGTCATCCCTTCCATATTTTGCCCTTCTCAACTGCCACTTGTCCTTCGAGAACCATGCCTTGTGCCCTGGAAATACCATGTGTACCTCAAAAACTATGTCCTTACCATGTCAGTGTGCCCAATTCATGCTTGCCATATCAACACTCTTGTCCAGTTAGTGATCTTATATCAGGTTTATTATTTGCCATGTGTTCAAGTCTTATTGGGTCTACCACCAGTCATCCACCTCAGGTGAGTCTTCTTGAGTCTGCCACTATTCGGTCACCTCGATATCTGCTATCTCCATTCACCAGCCAGTCATCCACCTTGATCTCTGCTATCTCCACTCACCAGCAAACATCCTTCTTGGTCTTTCCTGGAATGAAGCCTTGGTCTCTGCTATCTCTGTTCACCGGCCAACATCCTTGTTGGTATTTCCTAGAATGAAGTAGTTAGGTGGTTATCACCGTTGCTAACTACGTCTACCTTACCATCAGCTCTGGTACCATGAAGAGTTATGCGAAGCATTTGATTCATTGCATTTCAAATGATATATAAAGATTACAAAGAGTTGGTTTAAGTAACCAACTTGGTGGTTATCTCAACCAACCTGGAGAGCACCTATGTGCACTATATTTTTATATAATCCCCTTTAATACAAATCCCAAAAAACAATGTAATATATGCATATGAAGATTAATGCTAACAATTTGGACAAGTTCTATGTGAGTTTGTTGAGCAAATTTGGACAAGTTCTATGTGAGCTTGTTGAGAAGATTTAGACAAGTTTTGTGTGAGCTTGTTGAGCAGATTTGGATAGGTTCTGAGTGGACCTATTGAGCATATTTTATCAGGTTATGAGTGAGCCTATTGAGAAAATTTGAGCAGGTTATGAATGGATCTATTGAGCATATTTGAGCAGGTTCTGAGTGGACCTATTGAGCATATTTGAGCAAGTTCTGAGTGGACCTATTAAGCATATTTGGATAGGTTTTGAGTGGACCTATTGAGAAAATTTGAGCAAGTTTTGAGTGGACCTATTGAGCATATTTGAGCAGGTTCTGAGTGGACCTATTGAGCAGATTTGAGCAGGTTTTGAGTGGACCTATTGAGTAGATTTGAGTAGGTTCTGAGTGGACCTATTGAGCAGATTTATGCTAGAACGAATGAACTATGTTTAGTGTAAATTAGAGTGAGCTTGTTGAGTAGACTTGTGCTAGACTTATTGGACTGGGTTTAGTGCAAGAAGTGAGAAGAGCTATGCTATATCGACTGGATTATATTTTGTACAAAATTGAGATAGATCTTTGGAGGTGACAGAGCAGAGAGAACAATAGTGTCTAGTGGATACATATACATTATCCAGGGGAGTGAGGATAGGTCTTCTAAGTGGGGGTAAGAGTCTTTAATGGAGAGAGATCCACAAGCCAGTGTAGTGGAGGTAGTAGTATTCTATAGGATCACCAAACAGAGTAGAGGAGAAGGGGTTCTCCTATGGATAGAGATCCATGAACCAGATTTATGGGATCAACATCTTCTTTGGACAGAGGTCCATAAACATTGTAATAGGGAAATAATTACCAAGAGATTGATTGAGAAAATTTTAGTGAAATATTTACTCTGTGGAGTAGCCCACATTGGGTGAACCACGCAAATTGTGGTGTCTCTATTGTGTGTGATGATTGGTGTATTAATTTGGTTATTTGTATTGATATTGCCATTTATTATATTGATTAATATTATTTGGGAAAGAAAAGTAAAAAGTGGTCTTATACTGTTCACCCCTCCTTTCAATATAAGATTGTGTTCTTCAATTTTTTTCAGACCCGATTCCTTTAGAAAGGGTTTAACAACTTGAAGGAATATCTTACAAGAACACAAATGGAAAAGAAAGGCAAGAGTAGAAGCATGAGACACAAGAAGAAAATAACACCTATGGTCATGAAATAAAAGGAAGATGAGTTTAATATTGTTGTGTTGGAAGGAAAAATAGAAATAGATTCAATAGATGAATCAAGTAATGGAGAAATATCCAGACTAATAAAGTTTTGTACCAGATGTGGGAAGACTGGTCATCATGCAAATTATTGTTCACAAGAAGCTGAAGAATGTTTTGTCTGTGGTTAACTAGGTCATGATACAAGTTATTGCAATGGGTTTGATAGCAGTGAAGATGAATATGATTCTCTTAAATTTTAAGTTCTAAAGAATGAGTCATAAAAAGGTAACAAGAATAGTCGAAGCAGGTATCAAGAAGAAAATCCACTTTGGAAAATTGAAGAAATTGAAGAAGAGGAAGATTCAAAAAAAGAAAAGGAGGAAGCCACTCTTAAGGAAGTTATTTAATTGAAAAGAGAGAACTTAGAATTGAAGGCTCAAATACAAGAAGATGAGAAATGTAAGACAAAGCTTCTACAGGATATCTCTAACTTGAGAGATAATGTTGAAAAAGCAAGCAGAGTTGAAGTAGGTATGATTAAACAGACAAAGGTAAAAGAGATAGAATGTGAAAGGCTTATGATTACTCTTGAATAATTTAAAAGGGAGAACTCAGGATTAAGGGTTCAAGCTCAAGAAGATGAAAAAGTAAAAGCAAGGTTTTTATAGGAACTCATCAACTTCAAAATCAAAGTTGAAGAGACAAGAAAATTTGAAGAAGGTATGGTCAAAAAATTAAAGATAAAATATCTAGAGTGTGAAAGATTAGAGCATGAGATGATTTCACTAAGGATGGAAGTAAAAGGTTCCAAGGACAAGCTACACAAGTTTGAGGAAAATTCAAAGAATTTGGATAGGATTATAAATGCACAAAGGTCATCAGTCACCATAACAAGACTTAGTTCTAAAGAAGAACAAGGGAAACAGGAAATAGAAAAAGGAGAGACAAGCTCAAACACCAGAAAAGAAGAAGAGTCAAAAGAAGTAAGTAAAAGAGAGAGTGATACTTCTAAACAAAAGTTGGACAATAGAAAGTTCAATAAGGAAAGGAAAAATCCACAAGTAAGGAACAGATGGAATAGGAAACAGGTAGAAGAGACTAAGATACCAATGGGGTGTAGGCAAGGTTTCTTCAATGGAAGATGTTTTTTATGCCACAGGTTTGGGTACATGGCTTCACAATGCAGGACACATGAAAGACAAGAATATGGGAAAGGATAGATTTTTCATGGGTATTGATACTCATGTAATGAGTTTGCTTACAAGGCAATGAATTACAGGGTTCATGAAAGAAGAGGATATGACTTCACTAGGAAAAATCCTAAGACATTTGCACCTGCAAGGAACATGAATAGGAACAGGAATAGTAACATGGATGAGAACATAAAAAAGAACAGGAACATGAACCTATATGTGAACAAGAACAAAAACAAGAACATGAATGATGACGGAAACATGGATGATGACAAAAATAGGGATGATGACTTGGATAGAAATAGTCAAAGGATTCAGGAAACTCAGAAAAGAAGGAAAAATAATAAAGGTAAAGAACAGTGCTTTCGAGGAGTAGAAATACTCCCACACAAAAATTAACCACTTCATGAGGAGGTGGGGGAGGGGCTAATATAAGAGGCTCATTCTTATCCCCAAGCCCCAAAGGTGACCCTTTGCCATTGATGTCAAAGGGGGAGAGATTGGTGTATTGGGGAGAGATTTGATATGGGGAGATATTTGATATTTGAGAGAGCATTGAGCCATGGGAAGCAAGGTACCATGGGAGCAGAAGAAAAAGAAAAGGTCAAATTTCAATAAAAAGTATATGGATTGACATGAATGACAAAGGGGGATACTGTTGGAAATTTTAAGTCCCTAAGTAAAAGTTGTCATTGATGTCACCAGATGAAGTCATAATTAATACCAAATATTTTAGAAACAAATAAAGGGGATAAAAATGGTTATTTGATATCCATGAATAAGGCCAAAGATCAAGTTAAATAGTGCAAAAGACAGAAGTTAAAAAGGAGTTATAATATTTAATTTATAAATTATTTAAATTCAGTGTGAATTTAAATTTTATAAATAAATATTAAAGGTACTTTATCAAAGGATATAATATTATAATATGAGTTATTATAATATTAAGTAAGGTGGTGAAAAAGAGACCAAAGTAGAATAATAATAATAATATTTTACTACATCCAAAGATGGGTGTTAGAATTTAAATATTCGAAGCATGTTGCAAAGGTTTATCCTCATCGATGTCAGGTGGGTTAATTTTATTTTGAAGCACCGAGATTCTAAATCAAAGGAGGAAGATTAATATTTAAACCTATGCCCAAAGGGCATTAAGATTATCCTTGCTCGATTAAAAATATAGCATACAAATTAATTAATGTAGAGCTTGTGAAACATATGTACAAATTTTAAGTTTGAATTTCCAATGAAAGAAACAAAATGGACAACGTAAAATAGTTGGAAGCCAATTAGGCACCTTGGCCTAGTGGCAAGAGGGCTGCAGCTTATATTTTGTGTGCAAGGAGGCCAACGTTCGAGTCTCGATGAAAGCGCTTGGTAGGTGTATTGAAAGCGCCAATCGTGAGGTGCATGTTTTGTGAAACAAGGAGGGGATAAATTTTTTGAAGCACATGTTGCTTCACCTATCTCCAATGAGTGTGTAGCTCATGTGGTCATTGGCATCGTGGTTGAGACGTTAGAGTGGGCTACGTTGAGAATTTGAAACTCTCCAAAGGCAAAGGTAATATTTTGATTTTAATTTTAATTAAATGCCTAAGTTGGAGCTATAAGGTTGTTTAGTGGTTGAAATTTGGAAAGGCTGCTTTGTAATAAAATTGTGGTAGTTGAGAATTACCTTTAGGAGTTATAAGGAGAATTTTGTTTTTATTTTTAAAAGTCTTAAATTGCTATTGTGGAATATTAGAAGATTAAGACTTTGTGGGTAGTATGTTATTTTGAATTAAGGGTTTTTGTGATTATTGTGAGGATATTGATTACTAATCAAGTTGGAGTGATAAGGTGTAATTTTGATATTATTTTTGTGATATGTTTTGTTGAATAAAATTATCCTCTAACCCTTATTGAGATTGGCAAAGAAGTAATTGTGAGTGTGGCAGATTTGTGAGATCAACTCTTTCACAAGAAAAAAGGTATGGGCAAATTTCCTCTTTGGTTAAATTGATTGAATGGCTTGCTAGGAAATAAAGTTTGGAGTGAAAAATATTTGATTAGGGTTTCCTTTTTGAAAGTGTTTGAGTTAAATGCTTCAAGGTTTTTTTGAATTAAGTGTTGTGATTAAAACCTTATTTTATAAGCATTGTTGTTGAAGCGATTGAGTGTGCAAAGAACTTGAGTTAGGGTTTGAAAAGAACATGAGTATCATTGTTATGTGAAGATTTATTTATGAGCATTGTTGTTGAAGTGAGTTGTTATACAAAGAACTTGCACTAGAGTTTGAAAAGATCATGAGTATCATTGTTATGTGAGATTTGTTGTTGAGCATTGTTAGAAACATTTTGAGTTGGATGATACATGCTTGGAGTAGGGTTTGTAAGTGAGAGTTGGTTCTTGAGTGATTGGTTGAGTAGAGTTTCATTGAGCCTAGTCAAGTGGTTGTATAAAGTGATTGTTCAAGTTCCATAAAATAAACTATTCTATATTTTGATTTGAGTTGTGAAAGAAATTGAGTTGTGAGAATAAAACATATTGAGTCTCTAAAAATTCTCTTTATGCTTCTATGAGATTGAGTTGAGAAAGTGATTTAGTTGTGATAATAGAACATATTGAGTCTCTAACAATTCTCTTTATGTGTCTATGAGATTGAGTTGAGAAAGTGATTGAGATTTGAGTGTAGAACATATTGAGTCTCTAACAATTCTCTTTACATTTCTATGAGATTGGACAAGTTCTGTGTGGACTTGTTAAGTAGATTTGAGGTAAGTCTTTGAGAAGACTTGTGGACTGATTTTGTGTGAGCTTTTGTAGAAGCTTACAATATAGATTTGAGCAAGTCCTAGAGAGGACTTATTGAGCAGATTTAGACAAGTTATGTGTGAGCTTGTTGAGCAGATTTGGACAAGTTCTATGTGATCTTGTTGAGAAGATTTGGACAAGTTCTATGTGAGATTGTAGAGCAGATTTGGATAGGTTCTGAGTGGATCTATTTATCATATTTGAGCAGGTTCTGAATGAGCTTGTTGAGCATATTTGAATAGGTTATGAGTGGACTTGTTGAGTAAATTTGAGCAGGTTCTAAGTGGACCTATTGAGAATATTTGAGCAGGTTCTGAGTGGACCTGTTGAGTAGATTTGGATAGGTTATGAGGGGACCTATTAAGTAGATTTGAGCAGGTTCTGAGTGGACCTATTGAGCAGATTTGAGAAGGTTTTGAGTGAACCTATTGAGAAGATTTGAGTAGGTTATGATTGATCCTGTTGAGAAGGTTTTGAGTGGACTTGTTGAGCAATTTATGCTATATCGAATGAACTATATTTAGTGAATATTTGAGTGAGCTTGTTGAGTAGACTTGTGATAGACCGACTGGACTGTGTTTAGTGCAAGAAGTGAGAAGAGATGTGCTAGACCAACTGGATTGTGTTTAGTATGAATTGAGACAGAGCTTTGGATGTGAAAGAGCATAGAGGATAGTAGTATCCAGTGGATAGATATCCATTAGCTAGGGCAGTGAGGACAGGTCTTCTGAGTGGGGACAAGAGTCTTCAGTGGAGAGAGATCCACAAGCCAGTGTAGTGGAGGTAGTAGTCTTCTAGACGATCACTAGCCAAGTTATCCTGTAGATAGATATCCACGAACCAAATTTAGGGGATCCGCATACCCTTTCGATAGAGGTCCATAAACATTGTAATAGGGAAAGAATTCCCAAGATATTGATTGAGAAAATTTTAGTGAAATATTTTCTCCATGGAGTAGCCCACATTGGGTGAACCACGTAAATTGTGGTGTCTCTATTGTGTGTGATGATTGGTGCATTACTTTGGTTATTGCTATTGATATTGCCATTGATTATATTGATTAATACTTGTTTGGGAAAGAAAAGCAAAAAGTGATCTTATACTGTTCACCCCCCTCTCAATATAAGCTTGTGTTCTTCAAATTTTTGTAAATTTTAAATTGTTGCCACATCCTCTAAGGCACACATGCCCCTATGCACATATCACATCCTCCTATGTCAATTTATGGTACTTGGGAGGGTGAGGATTCAACCCACCCAAGAATAATAAATATGGAGGGTGCACTCTCCTCCATGTGTCCTTACCAAGATTTTACTTGGATTTTTGACGTGCCACATCATTACCACTTCAAGCCTAGTCCCTTTCAAGTCATCCCGCCTCACCTTCTCCAAAATTATATAAAATCCCCCCTCCTTTCCTCATTTCAAAGAATACATATTGGCCCATATCGATATGCTACCATAATAACACTAGACACAAGTATGCATACTCTAATTTTTAGAATTGTTATTGTTGCATTCATGTTTAAAATATGTGCTACTAAAAATTTTATGGTTGCTTGTGTGTAGGTGTTGAAGGGTCTCAATTCAAGTCAGTGGTCACTAAAAACCCACCACACTTTGCTTGGAGCATAGGAAAGAGGATTGCACCATCCTCATTTTGTAATAAGGGGTCATCCCCTTTGGTAACAATGTTGTAAAAACACCCTAAAAAGGGGTCTATTGGACTCATTTTAATATTATATACAATATTTTATTTTCAATTAAATGGTGCATCTTTCTATACTACAAAATAGCGATCACGATTAATATTTTTTTCATGATAACTAAATTATTTTTTGTTTTTTTATGATTGCAGTTTGCTATCCAAAGCTTAGCCTTTGTGACACATACAACCATTGCCAAAAACCTCAACCTTGCTGAAAAGGTACTACCAAAATCCCTTTATATTTAAATTAAAAAAAAAAGTTGTTTCTTCTTTACATTCTATTGTTTTCTTTTTCAAAAAAAAAATTACTTTTCCTAATCCTTCAATTTTTATTTAAAAAAATGTGTTATTGTCTCCTTTTATTTTATTTTTATTAAAAAAGTAAATAAATAAATTATTTTTTTGTATCTCTTATTATTATTTTTTTTATAAAATTATGGGTTTTGCAACCCTCATACCTCCCTTCTATGTAGGCTCGAGCTCCCTTGTACCCCCTCGCACCCTGAGCTTGCCACCATTGCTTCACTTTGCAACCAACACCCTTCCTGTGGGTCACTCATTACCCAAACCCCTCCTAATCACAAAAAATCCATCACGGCCTAACCAGTGCTTCCCTCGATCGTGGCCCCATTATTACCTCCTAGTCACGATGCCCCATCAAGGTATTTATCAAACCCCTCTCAACTGTATCACCTCCATTTCAACCTAGCTTGTGCTTTCTCTAGTCACAACCCCTATCATGACCTCTCTATTACATCCTAGTCACAGTGCTCCATCGTAGTATTGCTCGAACCCCTACTAGTCACGCTGCTTCCACTACAGGCTAGCCTATAGCTCCCTTATCCATGATATCCTATCTTGACCTCCCTATTATCCTTGTCACGGTCTCCACCATGGTGTAGCCATTTTATTCTCCTTGCACCCTCGCTTCATCTCTATCTACTACCCCAACATGATATCCTGTAGCTACCTCAAGCCACACCCTTGTGTGGGAGCCCCTATGGCCACTTTGAACCTAATCCATGCCCCTATGTATGGCCTACTTTATCCCCCCTAATCCATTTAAACCATGCTAAGGTATAGATCCTCCCTTGCACTCTTAGGGTATGTTTAGTGTGTGGTCCCTATGCCATCATGGTTGTGATAAGGCATACCCCTTTCCCTATCCCTTGTTTGTACCCTCTATCCTATGGTTGCACGTCAATATGTGGCTCCCCTGTGCCTTCCATGGGCCTCAGCCCCCCACATCCTCTTTGACCTACTAATGAGTCATGCTCTATGTGGCCCCCTTTCTCTTCACCCAACCCTTTATGATCGCGTGCTAGCATGATGCTCCTAGAGCACCCGAGGACTACGCTCTACATGTGATCCCCTCCTCTCCTGCCTGCTCATGGGCCATGCTTTGTACATTCCCCCCTTACCCCTTAACCCATGCCCCTCTTGCACTCCCCTATTCTCCCCATCCCCCTATAATTATTGTGTGGCCCCTACGTTCCCCCCCTTTTCCTACTATAATTTTAGGGGGGAGCTTTGTGTATGGTAGGCCTACCATAGGCTTGTCGTTGGTAGGTTTGATAGTGATAGGCCTATGATATGCCTATCGTGCATAGACCTACCATTGTCAAGCTTAAAAATGATAGGCCCACACTCATGCCCCCATCAAAAATTAAAAAACAAAAAAAAACAATAAAAATAATCAAAATCGTAAATAAAAAATCAAAACCATCAATTCCAAAAAAAATCAACTATAAACTACAAAAACCACATTAAAACCACACAAAAACGTAAAACACATCCAACATAACAAAATTTTTGCACACACATTGCACATTTTAATTCCACAATATTTTTGCAAGGAAAAACTCTTGGTGAGGTTGACTTCATCCCCAACCATCGATCGAGTCCTTAACACAACCTAGTTTAGAATGCATTGTTTTTTGGACTTCATCATCGAGAAACTGATTACCCTTGGTATTAGCCTAGGATAATCTTAAGTTTAGACACCCTTTGACCATGGGGCTTAGTAAATAGTGGATTTTTAGCTATCATTTTTGTCCAACCTTGATCGAGGGTGAAGTGAAATCTTAGGTAGGCCGGTAGTAGGACTTAGACAATGTGACCTCTTTTGAGAGGTATTTTTTTCCATTAGGTTACCCATCACCTATCCTCCATATTAGGAAGCCACATTAATCATTTGTGTCTCATTATTTGAAAGGGTGGTGGGAATGAAATAGATTATATTACATCATTTGGGTCATGTAAATGTACCTTTCTTGGTACATACTTAGGACATTAGATTACTTTAGGGGGAAGTTATCTAGTTACTTCATGCAATGTAATAAATGCACAAGTGTCAATGTGCAAGTTGTCCCTTGCACAACTAGGTAGAGTGTTGGCCAAGGAACCTATCTTCCTATATAAAGGGCCATAGACATAGATATAGGAGATAGATAGAGAGAGGGATAGTAGAGAGTGTGATGAGTAGCTGTAATATATAGAATCATTCGTGATGTAGCAGCTCCATGGAGTGTTCATTTCCTCCATAGCTACTTTGTATTCATTTCCATCATTTCTATTTATAGCATATTTTCAGTCATCTCATAGATTTACTTTCTTTCATATTATTCTGCATCTTGTGATTGCTATCTCCCATTACATGCTGTATCAAAATCTAATAGTGGTATCAGAGCTACGATAGATCAAGCTACAGTAGATCAATAGGAAAACCACCATTATCATTGACCCTGAGTTTTTTGTCAACCTGGCGTGTTGCTGGACCAACCACTGTCAAAAACTCTCAGAAGAGTCTAGGTGGTAGAATTAGGGAGAGCCACAAGTGAGGACTGAAAGAAATCTCAGTTTCAGAAATACTGAGATTGCATATGGCTAGAGTCTTTCCACAGAGTTACAAGGAAAAACTCGTGAAGACTAGGACTCAACATTTGATCCACTAGTTTGATGAATCAACTAGTGAAGCTCATCTAAGAGATCTAGAAAAATTTACCTGAAGTTTCTTTTATTGCAGGGAATTAATTCTCAGATGATTGGGACACCTCCTACAATAGAAAGCTAGGAGATTTCAACTTCGTTGCTCGAAGGTCGGAGTGCCTTCATAGTGCAGATATTAGTTGTTGCAAGAGAAGAATACTACAGAAGAGACTTCTGGAGAAGAATCATGGTGAAGTTAGGAGACAGGAGATCTCCATTGCTAGATTGAGAACTTCACAAGGAAAAAAAGGCCATAGAAGCCTTGATCCAAAAAAGACCATAGAAGCCTTGATCTAGAAGAAAAGGCCATAGAAGCCTTGATATTGAAGAAAAGGCCACAAAAGCCTTGATATTGAAGAAAAGGCCACAAAAGCCTTATATTAAAAAAGGCCACAAACCTTGATATTAAAAACAAAAGCCTTGATACTAAAAAAGGCTACAAGCCTTGATCCTGAAGAAGACTCCAAAAGAGAGTATCTAATTCAGAAGCAGATTTTAGTACTAATACTTTGTTGCAAGAAAAGGAGATTCAGTGAGTTGGGAAAGCTTCCTACAAGAAATTTAGGAAGAGTATCTTCTTCAAAATCAATCCAGCACCTAAAGCAAAAGAGATCAGGAGAAGATCTCATTGAAGAACTTCTAGACTTGGAAGAAGAAGAAGGACTAGGAGAGTCCTACTCGAATCCAGAAGCAACAGAATCAGAGATCCAGGAGAAGATCTCACCACCAACACTTCCAGAAGTAGAAGGTTGAAGATAAGGTCTCAAGGAAGACCAGAAGAAGTTGTAAGATCAAAGGCCTTGGAGAGGTCTCTATGAGCATCTAGTAAAAGGCTTGGAGAGCCTTACTGAAGAAATCATCAAAGGAGTTCCAAGGAGAACTCATTGGAGAAATTCACTACAAGAGATAGTGAAAGATTTGGGATAATTATCGCCATCCGAAAACAAGCCCAAAAGAAGAATTTTGTAAGGAGTGCCAAATATCAGAAGACCTCAAGACATTTAGAATCTTGAGAAGAAGATCCTATTTGAAGTCAGAATTCAACAAGAAGCTTGAAGGAAGATTCAGATAGAAGAAGCCTACCAAATCTAGGAGATTTGGAGATTACCTCTCACAACAAGAAGGCACCACTTCAGAAACAAAGACTTCTTCAAATATACAGCAAAATGAGGAGACTACAAGAGGAGAACAAGCCACCAAAATCCTAGGCTCATGAAAGAAAGTTTGAGACCATATTTTGGTGAAGAAAAAGTTGTTCAGGATAGCCTACAAAGAGCTGCAAGATCTTACTCAAGGTAACAACTTGGTGATCTTAGACACCAAGATCTACATCCTCTATAGAAGCGACAAAAAGAGCTTTCAAAAAAAGGTAAGCAACTATTGGTGCAAGTAGATTCATTAATTGGATTACTTATCAGATTTGTTTAAGCACCTTAATTTGGATTAAAGTTGCAAAAAGGAGAATTGAATTACAGTCTTCAAAAGTGCAAAAAGAGAAAGGTTCTTTTTAAGGTTCATTTGCACATTAGGAGTTGATTAGATTTTAGAATTACAAATATCTATCAACTACCTATCATCTACTTTGGAAAGCAAAAGAAGACTAGCTCCTACTACCTTGCTTATAAGGAAATTGTAGAATAATTCTTGAAGATTCATTTCAGATTATTCTTGATTAGTTGTAGTAAATTGATTAAGTGCATTATTTTGAGAGTTGATTGGAGTGATAAGGTGAAATTTTTAGTGCATTAAAAGTGAAATATTATTAGATTCATTTGCACTATTCTATTGCTCTCAAAAATATTATTGTTTGTGTTCGTGAGAAGGGCACAAAATCAGAATTTGTCAAAGTGTCTAAAGACACTATTAGTGCACAAAAATATGCAACATTAAGTGGCCAAGAGAAGCCACCAAATCAGCTCAATCCTCCAAGCATTGGAGAAGAAAGTAGCCACCAAATATCAGCAAAGGAAGCCTCAAATCGAGACTTGGTGAGTCTCAAATTCAAAGCACAATAAGGTTTCTATTACAAAGAAATAGTGTAGGAATATATAAAAAAAGGAGCTTCTATCAAGTGGTTACAAGCTTGGGTTCATTTGTAAAATATCCAAGCAAAAAGGGGAAGGTGTCTAATCAAAGAGACAACCTCAAAACCCCTACATTGCATTCAAAATTCTGCCACAAAACCAGAAATTCAGACCTGAAAGAAGGAGTGCAAAAGAAGGTGCAATAAAGGATATTTTATATATAAATACATTACATTGTGTTGCACTATCCTAATCTGGTTTATACAGGGAAAGAAGGCAGATTTGAAGGTGCCTCAAAGGCACAATATTTGCTGGAAAAACCTAATCGAAGGTGGTCGAATGCTAGCATCTATCCAAGCATAGAAAAAGGAGCCACTCTAAGGGCTCATTCTCCTCACATCTTGGATGATCGAACCTGCAAAAGACAAGGAGCAAAGCAAAGGGAGAAACAACGTTATTCGAGAGCAACATTATCTACAAAAGGAGGATGTATAATAGGTGAGAAAAGAAGAATATTAAAGCACCATTGGAGTGTTTCAAACTCCACATCCGCATTGCTCAAAATCGGTGCTCAAGCCTCCAAATCGTTGCTCCACATCCCAACTAAAAATATTGCAATTGAATGAAAGAAGAGTTGGGGATTTTACAGGGTTAAAAGAACCTCCAAAGGGTCCATTGAAGCAGTGATAGAGAAGATATCCATGCACAAGGAGGAAGTGACATTTGTCACTTGAGGTAAAACCCTAATGCTCCTCACGTGAGCACTCATCTTCATCAAGAAAGGAGTTACAAGCAATAGGTTGGTGCATTGAGTGTATGAGATACACTTGTCCATAAAGAGACCAAGTGCTCTACTGAAGAACATAATGTCCATACATTACTCAAAGGAAGAAATGAGCATTTTTTAGCACCTTCTACTCCTCAAGTGCTCAAGAAGGAAAATGGATGTGCCACTTGGCACTTAAGACAAGATTCTCCTCCATTTTAAGGGCATCAACGACCAAGCATTCAAGCAACATTTTCATCTCTGCATTCAACACTTTGGGGTCTACGTGCATAGGGCCGAGTTGCAGCATGTAAAGAAGGTGGTAGAGCCTTCAATGCTCTAGTCAAGCAAGGTCAAAGGTAGAGACTAAAGGGTACCATATTTGGAACATTAAATACAAGGAAAGTTCCAAGCAGTTCCATTGGAGGGTACAATCAAAGCATCGAAAGCATCAATATCAATATTGCAGCCCTTGCACATCTGAAATCAACATCGATTATTGCTTGATATAAGGTAAGGTTTATTCCCATTTTTATGTGCTTTCATTTCTTGGGAGTTATAAGGTTAAACTTAGAGGAATTTAATCATATTGAAAGCCATACCTCAAAGGGAATAATTTATCAAATTAATATAATATTTGCAATATTAAACTTAGGAGTAATAAGGGTTTCTACTAGAATTAATCTTAAATATTTGCAAATATTATTGTGGTCTAATTTTTCCAAAAATTAGGGAGTTATAAGGGTTACTACATCAAATTAATTTATTGGAAATTAGATACACTTAAATTAAATCCTAAAGGGATATTAAAAAGAGAGGTTTATCAAAGCATTTCAAAGGTTGGAAATTTATAATATTATTGTCTCAAAACTTCTCAAAAAGAGACAAAAGAAATCCAACATTAAAACCTCTTTAAATTTGGGAAAAGTGCTTAGTTCAATAGGAGCAATAAGGGATAATAGAAGTTGATTTTGGTATTTACAAAAACTTTACAAAATCAACCAAAATTGAACTACAATTTACAAAAGCACTATATCTTATCCAAAACATACTAGGGAGTCATAAGGCATTCTACAAAACTTGGTAATATCAGCATTTATCAAATATTATCAAGTTGCAAATCCATTAGCAAAATATAAGCTTTCTACAAAACCTAAAATTCCTTAAGAGTATATACTCTCATTACTAGGGAGACATAAGGAAGCCTACAAAAACTAAGGATTAATAAAGGTTTTATCAAATCAAGCTTATATACTTCAATTAGGGATCCATAAGGATGTCTACTTCCAAAAAATGTGCAAACATCAATAAGGATAATTGTTTCAGTAAGGAAAAAGTTAGTGCCATAAAACTTGGGATCATGAATCTACTCATGAAATCTGAAAGAATGTTAGATCTAACTTCAAAAGTAATCCATAGTGAAGCCTTAGAAGATAATTTTGATACTATGGAATGCTATCTTCAAGCCCATCTCAATGAAGCTATTGACAATGGAAAAAGTGACATTACACTTTCCTTAGACCTTGTGAGCATATTATACATGGCATTGCTCACATATAAACACTACAAGAATGAAAATGTAGAACAAAAAGGATTGATAGAACTACTCAAAAAGAAGGCAAAACTTAATGAGTCATATCTAGAAAAGCTCTTTCAATCCTCATGCAGCATTGGCACTTCAAGTTCTACTAACTCAAGATCTTATCATGATGCCCTAAGTGGTTGTTCAAAAGCTTTTGTATATATTGAAGACAAGAAAGGAGAACCTTCTCTACAAGAACCAAGTAGCAACACAACCACCTATGAAAGCACAAAGACTGGATTCAAAGGCAAAGCTAAAGAAGAAGAAGAAGATGAATCCAATGAAGGAGGAATACAGTGCAAGGTCAATTAAAAGAAGAACCTACAACTTCAACCTATTTTGCATCATCTAAAGACTAAAGCAACTACAGAAGAACCAAGTTCAAAGCTATCAAATGGAAGAAGATCCACATTGAAGACTAAAGTCTTCAATACCCAAATAATGTAATACAGGGGGGTGTTAGAAATAGATTATATTACATCATTTGGGTCATGTAAATGTACCTTTCTTGGTACATACTTAGGACATTAGATTACTTTAGGGGGAATTTATCTAGTTACTTCATGCAATGTAATAAATGCACAAGTGTCAATGTGCAAGTTGTATATGTGCAAGATGTCCCTTGCACAACTAGGTAGAGTGTTGGCCAAGGAACCTATCTTCCTATATAAAGGGCCATAGACATAGATGATAGATAGAGAGAGTGTGATAGAGCAGTGTGATGTGTAGCACTATAATATATAGCAGAATGTGATATAGTGTGATGTAGCTTAGATCATGGAGTGTTCATTTCCTCCATAGCTACTTTGTATTCATTTCCATCATTTCTATTTATAGCATATTTTTAGTCATCTCGCAGATTTACTTTCTTTCATATTATTTTGCATCTTGTGATTGCTATCTCCCATTACATGTTGTATCAAAAGCTAACTTAGATCTCATTCCATCATCCACCTTTTGTAGTTCCTAGGTTTAGAGAATATCAAACACACAAAAACCAAAACAAAATAAAAAATTACACAAATCTCCCACCTTGGTCCACATTTTTTATAACTACCCCAAAACATTTCAAAATTTCCTAAACCTCTCAAAAATATTGCAAACCCCACGAACATTCTAAAATCCCCAAAATTTCTCCAAAACCATCCAAAAATCACAAAAAAAATTACAAAACATCAAAAAGTACAAAAACATCAAAAAAAATTATTTGCTTGTTTATTTGTTTGATTTCTTTTTTGTTTGCATAGGTAGCACCTTACTTTCATACAAACCATCTACACCATCACCACAACCTCCAAAACCACTCCCAAATCTATCCTTCTATATTCTATCTCATCCCCATCTGCTTATGATCTGAATCTAAAGCCAACCCCACGCTCAGGAAAACCTCTTCCATGGAGCATTCCAACCATATCCCTCCTCCAACCCATTTGGGGGAGGTGCCTTCCACCTCACCTACTACATTAGCCATCACTCCATCTTTCACATATATAATTATCAAGGCCCATCCTTGACCTTCACACTTTGATCTAGGTCTAATATCTCAAGCCACCTCCACTCTTCTACTTGAAGCTATTTTTGTGTATACCACTTCATCTTTCTTACCTCCTTTTTACGTATTTGCATCTCACACATAACCACCAATCAAATTCATCCATTACATCTTCTTATCAATAATTGCACCCCTATTCCAAATTTACTTATCACTTGAGTTGGAAAACCCTACTGAATCAATTCTATCACAAATCTTGATCAATCCCCAATATCCATTTTGGGGATCATTTGTCTAATAACCTTTCCTGGGACTCTCATAAACCCTAATTTATCGAATCAAAATAAAAAAATTATCTTCTTAACACAAAATTTAATCCACTTTGCTATATTCCATGCTTATATCTATAGGTTCTATATGCCTATGTTACAATCGAGGTGGTAAAACTGACCTCCACCTACAATCAATTGTAGCATCATGAGGATACCTACCCTATGACTAGATCATTTGCTACCTCTAATATGCTCAACAAGCTATCAATGGTAAGGTTCAAAGATATTTGTCTCTACCATCATTAGGACATCCTACATTGGTCATGACTTGCGATAATATTATGTCTCCTTCTCAAGTGTCACATCAATCCCCTTTCCATCCATCATAGATCACATTATCATCTCATCACTTACCCATTATGCCCTAGATTTCCCTTTTTTTTATCTATATGTTCTAGACTATAGTTATATGGTCACGTTTTGAGCATCTACGTACCTATGGTTGGTTATTTTCTCTCATTTATTTTTCCTTCTCTCATTCCTTCCTCTTCTTCTATCTATTCCATACCTCTCCTCGTCTCTTCTTCATTATATTTCCTTTCTTCATTCTTCCTCATTATTTTTGCTTCTCCCCCATTCAAGTCATGACTTATATATGAGAGTCCATCATTTTTAAAATCTCTCTTCTAGTCTGGAAGGATTTGTTCACCCTTTTAAGCCACATAACAACTACCTCCACTTCCAAATTTTGTCACATCCCATGGCACCCAAATTGTTCATAGCCCTTTATTTATCATTCTTCATTTTCATATCATCATTCCTCAATATCCTTTATCGAACATCAATTCACTCTTGCTATCATACATAACCATTCCTTTGTTACTATGGGGAGTCACCCCTCCTTCCATACAATTTTGTTTCTATAGGAGTTCACTCCCTCCATGTGATTATTATCATCACCTAGCATCCATCCATTCTATTTATCCACCTGACTTATCCATTAGAAATTTTACACATGGCTTCTAGCATGCTCATTGGATCTCCTTTTTGGTTTCACGTATATGCATCTCCTAATTTCAATTAGTATAATTAATTAATGATATCAAACAATCATACATTTTGTATCCATTCTTGTCTCTCATGTCTCATTCATCACTTCCTTCTCTATCATGTTATGTTTGGTCATGCATCCCATCATTTTCTACATTATATTGTACATACCATAGTTATCTCCATTGTCTCACTAACTTAGGTTGCTCAGATATAGGGTTTTTTCAATTACTCATCCATACCTAGTGTTCCACTCAACCTCTATCAAATGTCATGTCCTAAAGAAATATTGAATCTCCCTTAGCTAACTCGAGTTGCTTCTTGGACCAAACACATATCATAGATTAATCAAATTTTGAGTTTAGAGAAGATGAAG